>LR738710.1:458766223-458931149 GCA_902687465.1 Secale cereale
ATATATATATATATATATATATATATATATATATATATATATATATATAATTTTTGGCCTCGTGAAGGAGAAAGTATCACTCAAGCTTGGGAGAGGCTTAAATACATGATGTATACTTGCCCCAATCACGAGTTCTCAAATAAAATTATTTTACATAATTTTTATGCTCGTCTTTCTCATAATGATCAAACCATGCTCGATTCTTCTTCGACTAGCTCTTTTATGAAGAAAACTATTGAATTCAGGTGGGATCTTCTTGAAAGAATTAATCACAACTCTGAAGATCAGGAACTCGGCAAAGGTAATGAGTCAAGTATAATCCTCAAGTTTTAGTGTGTTAAATCTTTTATGGATACCGATGCTTTTCACAAGTTTAGCACTAAATATGGACTTGACTCTGAGATAGTGGCCTCATTTTGTGAATCTTTTGCTACTTAGGTTTACCTCCCTAAGGAGAAGTGGTTCAAATATCATCCACGTATTAAAAAAAAAAGAGGAGCCAGTTATAGTTAAAGATGAAACTATCATTTATAATGTTGACCTAGTTGTGCATACCACTTATATTGAAATAACACCTTTCCATGTTAGGATAAAGGAACATGCCAAAGTCTCAGCCGTAGTTAACAAAAGTTATATTAGAGCCCCTAGACCCTCTGAACAAATTAAAGTAGAACATGGTATTGCTATGGTTAAAGATCTCTTGGGTGATAATATTGATGGGCATGTTATTTATTTCTATAATGAAGCTGCTAGAATTACCAAACCCGATACTAAAGATAAGAATAAGCTTGTTGTTGGCATGCTTGTTGTCTCAGTCAAAATAGGAGAACATTGCTATTATGGTTTATGTGATATGGGTGCTAGTGTGAGTGCTATTCCTTTTACCTTATATCAAGAAATTGTGCATGAGATTGCACCCGCTGAAATAGAAGGTAGTGATGTTACTATTAAACTTGCAAACAGAGACACCATCACCCCACTTGGGATTGTTAGAGATGTTGAAGTCTCGTTTGGAAAAATAAAGTACCCTACTGATTTTCTAGTTCTTGGTTCTCCACAAGATGATTTCCGTCCCATAATATTTGGTAGACCTTTCTTGAACAGTGTCAATGCTAAGTTAGATTCCAAGAAAAAATCAACTGTGTCAATTCCGGTTACGTGTCTCATGAGTTTAATTTCTCTAGGTTTCATAGAAAACCTCATAATAAAGGATTGCCTAGTAAATATGAAATAATAGGTCTTGCTTCTATTGCCATTCCCCCTACTGATCCACTAGAACAATATTTGCTAGACCATGAAAATGATACACACTTGCATGAAAGAAATGAAATAGATAAGATGTTCTTTGATCCACAACCTATTCCTAAACACAACTTGCCTGTTGAAACTCTATGAGGTCCTCCTCCAGCTAAGGGTGATCATGTGTTTGAACTGAAACAATTACCTGATACTTTGAAATATGATTATCTTGATGAGAAGAAGATATATCATGTTATTATCAGTGCTAACCTTACAGAGCATGAGGAAAATAGATTGTTAAATACTCTAAGGAAGCACCGTGTTGCTATTGGATATACTCTTGATGATCTTAAGGGCATTAGTCCCACTCTCTGTTAGCATAAGATTAATATGGAACCTGATGCTAAACCCGTTGTTGATTATCAATGACGGCTAAATCCTAAGATGAAAGAAGTGGTAGTTAAGAACTGAAATATTAAAGCTTCAGGAAGCAGGTATAATTTATTGTATAGCTGATAGTAGATGGGTGAGCCCCGTTCATTATGTTCCTAAGAAAGGATGTATTACTATTGGTCCTAATGATAAGAATGAACTCATTCCAAAGAGAATTGTAACTAGATATAGAATGCTAATTCATTTTAGAAAATTAAACAAAGCTACTAGAAAATATCATTATCCTTTCCTATTATTGATCAAATGCTAGAAATATTGTCAAAGCACACACACTTGTGCTTTCTTGATGGATATTCCAGTTTCTCTCAAATACCTATATCACAACCTGATTAAGAGAAAACCACCTTTACTTGTCCTTTTGGAACTTATGCTTATAGACGCATGCCTTTTGGTTTATGCAATGTACCTGCTACCTTTCAAGGATGTATGACTGGTATATTCTCTGACTTTTGTGAAAAGATTGTTGAGGTTTTCATGGATAATTTTTTCTTTTACGGAACTTCTTTTGATGGTAGCTTAAGCAACATTGATCGAGTTTTGTAGAGATGTGAGAAAAATTATCTTGTATTGAATTGGGAGAAGTGCCACTTTATGGTAAATGAAGGTATTGTCTTGGGGCGTTGTCGTGGTTTTATCTTGGCAAATGCCCTTGTGAAAGGAATTAGGTGCGAGGCCATGACTACGGTGATTAGCTTAAAGGGGTTGAGCGGGACGAGAGACACGAGTTTACCCGGGTTCAACCCCTCACCAATGACGTAAAAGCCTACTTCATGCTTTGTGTTGTATTGCTTGAGTATCAATTACAAGGGAGCATAATTGCTTGGCCTAGCTCTCAATCAACTGTTTCTTGTCCCTAATCCACCGATGGGTCTTGTCTTTATATACACAAGTTGAGGCCTGGCGGCTTACAAGAGTCCAGGTCGGGTCATATAACGTAACCGACTCTGGCTCTAAGTCGCCTCGCCTTGCTAGGCAAGTCACCGTCGGGCGAATCACACCTTCGGGTCCTAAGTCGCCTCTAGGTCTTGGGCCCTCAACATGCCCGCTTGTAAGCCGCCCTGGTCTTCGTATATTGTCTCCTTGGGCCTACTTGGGCCCTTTCTTATGAGTCACCAACGGTGTAACCCGACCCCTCCTGGGAGAGTCACACCACGAGGTTATATCCCCAACATTAGGCACAGATTGATTTGAACATGTTCATGTTAATCTTCATCCTTCAGTAGGCGAGTCTTCTTTAATTTTTCTTAATATTTGACCTTGATAAATCTACATGACCCACCATGATGAAAGATGACATCACATAATTAAATTCCAAAAAATGCCCATGACGTCACAACGGATCTTTGCATTAACCAGTCATTTTGAAAATCGAGGCGCCTCCGCTGTTGAGATAATCATGACGCGTCCTCAATTTATGCGCCTACCATTTTACTATTTCACCTTTTCCCTTATAAATAGGGACAGGGGGCTTCCTTTTTCGCTTTTACCCCCGCCTTTCTCTCTTCTTCTTCTTCCTTCACGTCGCCAATTGTCACCGGAGCTTCACCGCCGAACTGCATCAACCACTCCGTCGAGGCCGCTGCATCACCCTGTTCGGACCAGAGAACAACGGCGCACCTCCGTTCTTCACTCGAATGTTCAAGTAATACTCTCTACATTCAGATCCACATTAGGATACCCTAGTTTACAGAGTTCATCACAGTTCATCCTAGTTCCTCCAAGTTCATTCATCTCTTGCTTAGAAAACGTAGTTCAATCAAAAAACCATCTGTAGCCAGAGCGACCGCTACTTCAACCTCTATCTTGCATCTTAGATAAAATTTCTCTCTTTTCGAATTAATAGGTAGATCGCTATTTCTTATCTGCTGATCTTAGATTTAGAAATAATTTTTCCTTACGAGCTACCGTAGATCCATAAATATAGTTGCATCATGTGAAACTTGTTTGTCCAACACTTAGCAATATTTCAGCAACTTTAGACCTGTAGATGACTGACCTGCCTTGCACTGGGCGTCTTAACATTGTCTTTGTAACTCACTAGTATCTTCAATTGCCCCTTTTTCCATGAGTCGCCAATATATCGCCGGCTCATACCTTTATAGTTTAATCCTCCATACTCATAAATTGATAATCACCGCATTTCTTGCTTAGGCGGCTTATCAGAACATGTTTCACTTTGCTTTTTCAATTGCAGCGATTCAACTCGGCCAGCCATGACAAAGACTCCCTCTTCTTGTAACTGGGAGGTCTCACTAGTCATAGAGCTCACTCTCAAGGAATATGATGCTATGGGCGTTTTGCCAGCAAATGATGTTATTCACTGGCGGGCTCCCGATCCTGAACGTATTCCACAACCCCAAGAGGGTGAAGTTATAGTCTTCACAGATCATCTTCTCCGTGGCTTCTCACCACCTGGGTCTAAATTCTTCAGAGATGCACATGCACTACATTTTTACAATCTTCATCTAGAAGACATCGGCCCAAATTCTGTCTCCAATCTGTGCCACTTCCAAGTACTTTGTGAGGCGTATTTGAAGGAAGAGACCACCGTTGATCTTTTCAAGGAATTCTTATATATCAACCACCACACTAAAATAACAGACGAGCCGAGTCTAGAACTTGGTGGTGTCTCTATTCAGCGCCGAAGAGACGTAAACCTCACCTCTGCTTCACTGCTGACTCATCCCAAGGGCTGGAACCACACCTGGTTTTTACTGTAGAGACACTTCTCCAGCTGGAGAAAATCCTTTGCCTGGTTTCCGCCCTTACCGGCTCAATACAAAAGTGAACTCCCAGGCCGACTCACCGCTGCAGAACGTGTTCCCTATGCTTCTGCCTTCTCGAAGATAAGGGCTTTAATAACCAATGGTTTAACCGGAGTCGATCTTACCCGCTGCTGGCTTTCATGTAGGATTCTTCCGTTGAGTCGCTGCATCGGCCATATGTGTGAATATATGGGTGATGTCAAAGATCCACAATGCTACAACCCAACACCTCTAACTGATAAGGAGGTTAAGGACATAGTTAAATCCTTACTTGGGGAGTCTCAAACAGCTTGCAGCAAGATTGGGCTGAATCCTTTCTTTACTCGTAACCCGGCTCTTGCTGTGAGTATTAACTAACTGCTCATTCTGCCTTTCTGTCTTTTATGCCTCATATCTTAAAATGCCTGCCAATGTGTATATAAATACAGGCTGACTCTCCTTTCTAGAAGAGGAAAATAACAACAGTCCCAATGCCCAAGTAAACCAAAGCGGTGAAGACTAAAGCCATAGTTCACCGCAAGAAGCAGACTACATAAGAGACGGTCGAACCAGATGAGTTGGAGGTAGAACTTGACTCCCTCGGTCTCTTTTTCATTCAACTTATTGATGCCAGTTCTTATCAGGATGACGTGGAGAGGAGCCAAGCCAATGCAGAAGAGGTAATTACTATATCCTCCGACTCAGAACCCTTGCCAAGAAAGAAAATCTGGCAGGTCACCCAGAAAGTAAGATTTTCTCGTCCTCTTGCTTATCTAGACCCCAACTTTCTTTTGAATAAGCAACAACGCGGGTCCAGGTGCCAGACCCGGAGTAGTGGTTCTGAAGAACTTGTCGCCAGCTTACCCAATATGCCGGTTGGCCGAAAACGTCGCCATGAGGTGCCTCATAGCCCTACTTTATATCTTCCACGAGCCGGCCTCAGACGACAACCTCTTAACCCTTCTGACTCGACATATCAGAAAACATCTCACTCCTTTAGAGACTCAACTGGAACGCACCTTCCCACTTTTGTGGTTAATCTAGGGTAGACACTTAACGTTGTTAATAACCTGCTTGTCATCTCATACTCATACGGCTATATCTTCTTCATCACACGGCCAAAGCAAAAGCTGGCACGAAGCGAAAAGAGGCCGGCTCATCCCAGGTTCCCGAAACTGCTGATCCGGAGAAGTAGTTACCCGAGGCCACTGAGGCCTTAATCCAAGATTCCGAAGATCCCATGAATCAGCAAACTGACCCGCCTCCTCAAGCTAATCCTACAATTCATGAGCCGACCATGGATGGTACTAATGACCCGGCGGCTAGTCATGCCCCGCCAAGTCTTAAGCCACCCTCTCCTGCTAAGTCCACTGATAAGGGCCCGGGGTATGACAGCACTGGAGAAGTGACTGTTACGAGGTCAACTTATAAGCTGCCTGAGGTCTCCACAGTGCTTACCAAGCATTCTACTAACGATGAAGCACACTTATCGGAGAAGGGCAAGCCAAAATTGGATCTTGAAAGTCATTCAAATCTTCATGAAAATGAGTTGTACTCTGGTTATCTCAGCCGTCTTCAGACAATTCGTGATATGGAAGCGAACTTGGTCAACATGATGTGATAGATGTATGAGGTATGAACACATTCCCCTCCTTTTAACTTCTACATATCTACATATATATCCAGCCCCAAGTATTAGTCATAGGAAAAATTCCATTGATTATGTTTAAGACTTTAGTAGAACATGATTTATAACTTCGGATTGTAGCCCCCAAGAGCCGACTTATATAAGCAGTTTGAGTTGGGTCTTCACAATATGCATCTTAAAAGAACCTCTTGTAGCCCCCAAGTCTTAAGAGTAGGAAGAAATACCGAGTACGCTTAAGACTTCCAGGTAGAAAAATTTCAATATGTAGCCCCCAAGGGCCGGCTGATCCTACAAGGATGAGCCGGGTCTTCTGTATTTTGACTTAGAAGAGTTCCAAAACGTAGCCCCCAAGGGTCGGCTTATCCTACAAGGATGAGTCGGGTCTTCTTATTTTGACTTAGAAGAGTTCCAAAACATAGCCCCCAAGGGCCGGCTTATCCTACAAGGATGAGCCGGGTCTTCTGTATTTTAACTTAGAAGAACTTCACCATACATTATCCCCCAAGTGCCAAGTATATTGCTTGGAATGTTCTTGGGACTTGAATATTTATTCCATAGCAAACTGTCTCAATGCCAAGTTGTATCCATGATTATAAATCCATTTTGCAAGAGGATTTAAACCTTCAAGACTCGCAACTAGACGAGTTAAAGAAAACGTTAAGCATCAAGAAGCTGAAACTCTCAAGGCTGAATCCAAGTTCCAATTTATGGAAGAGACTGAAAATTCAAGTCTGGCTTTGCCACATAAAGAGCCGCCTGGGAGAAAGAGAAAAACACGTTGCTGCGAAAGAGCAGAAGTCGCTGAATCTTCCCCCAAGACCACAACTGAAGAGTTGACCGGTTTGAAACAACGCATCCCCCGTATGACAGCCACCATATTTGGTAAGCAGAACCTAATTTTGAGTATAACAGCTTGTTTGGCAAATAGTTGTTTTCTAACCGCCTAGCAATTATGCACCCTTTGTTGAACATGTCCCAGAAGCTCTAATCTCGGCCAAGACATGCTAGTTAAGTTGAAAGCCATCTATGCTTTGCTGCAACAATTATACACTGGTACTCAGCGGGCCCTTGTGGCCATCTCTAACGGGAAGCCACCTCCCAATCTTATCAAGACTGTGTTCGATCAGCTTTCCACAGTGCCAGGGAAAGTCAAAGAATTGAAGCAGTCAGCCACCCGTGCAGGGGCTATTTCAACACTTGGCCGGGCTAAAGCGTGGCAATCAGAGCTAGACCTAACCGAAATGGCAAGCGGGTTTCCCGAGCTAAATGAAGACGGGTCTCCATTTAATCAGGCCTACTTTGCCAGATGCGTGAGAGAGATGCGCCCTTTGGCGTGTAAACTGGCAAACAAGGCAGATTTAACAAAGTACCAGCCAACTTGTCACATCCCCATTTTCACCTTGCCCTAAGATAGCATTTGCCTGTTGCATCATGTTTCAGTTTCTCAGAAACCTGAAATGGGGATGCTCAAACCCTAGCACTAAATGAATTTAACTAGGGTCAAATTAAAATCTTCTTCAATGAACCCAAGTGCCCTTTGGAAAAGTTCATCATTTTTGGATTGATTAAAAACCCCTGCCAAAAATGTTGCTCATATATCTAGGACCATTCTGGATTTTGAATTAAATCATATCCTATTTGCATTTGGGCATTTAAATTTTATACATTATTTTAAATGCTCAAATAATCCCAAACTGAAATGTTCCATGTTGGTTATATGCCAAACAGTGGGCATGAGCAGTTTGGTGAATTTTGAAAGTGCCTAAGCATTTTTAGAAAAGCCACAAACCTGCAGAAAAATTAGAAAACACAAACTAATTTAGAAGAGAGAGAAAGAGAGAAGGAACTAACCTGGCCTTACCTGCAGCCGGCCCAGCTCTCTGGCCCAGCCCACCTGGCCCTCCACCTGTCGTCTTCCTCGTGACAGAAGGACGAGGGCGTGTGCCCGGCGCCCGCAGCCACGCGCCGGCCACCTCCAGCCTGCCTGCCTCCTCCCCGACGCCCTGGATGAACGCCACGACACCCTGGAACCCCCACGACCCTCCCCGTGCTTCTTCCCTCTCCTCTGGCTCTCTCCCTCGCCCGTTCTTCACCTTGGCCGAAGCCGCCGCGGCCGCGCCGGCGAGCACCACCGTGGCCACCGGCCATTCCACGTCCTACTGCTAAGCACAGAAGAACCGCCGCAACTTCCTCTTCCTCTCTACCAAGTCACGCGCCTCGGGGAGCCCCGCTTCGTCTTCTTGGGCATCGTCTTCAACCTCGGCCGCCCGAGATCGCCGGCGTTTGCCCGCCTTCGTCGATGCCTCCCCCGAGCCGCAGAGCACCCCTACGACACCGCGGTGAGCCCCTGGTTACTTCTCCCCTAGCCCCGCCATCGATTTCTCCCTCTGTCGTGCTAACCACCAGAGCCGTGAGCTTCCACCCGCCGGCCATGGCGCAACCGCGGCCACAGCTGCTGCCGCCCGCGACCACAGCTTGCTGGAGGTCGTGCACAGCGCTGACCCTCGGGGTGGGCTGTGAAGCGGCAGGTACGTGGCACGGTGTACCGATTGCCCGTTTGGTGATGCGGGAACCCTGTACACATCGTTTGGGGCCGTGAGCGACACCCGGCCCGGATCTCCCCACGGATGGAACCCAAATAGGCGATAAACCTGGACGAGAGACTTGAGTGGTTGGTTAGGTCGTGGTCTACACCCACGTCGGCTTTCGCTTGAAGTCTGCCGAGCACATGTCGTGTGCAGACGCTAAGTGGTGGAAACATGTGTGAAGAAGTACACCCCTGCAGGGTTATATATGATCTATTCGAATAGCCGTGTCCGCGGAAATGGACTTCTGGGTTGCCTATTACAGTTCATAGACAAGTGAAAGTGGATACTCTAAAACGCGCAAGATAAGCGTGAGTGCTATGGATGGCCTTCTCGTAGGGAGACGGGAGCGGATCCATAGTGGTGTATTGATTGGTGAATATGTGGACTCGTGTGCGCCACCTCAAAAGAGTTACTTGCAGTCGTAGTTGAGGATAGCCACCGAGTCAAGCTGGCTTGCTGCAGTCAAACTCCACCACCCCCTTTGTTGATACTGATGCATATGTAGTTAGTTCTGATGTAAGTCTTGCTGAGTACCTTTGTACTCACGTTTGCTTAATTTATGTTTTTGCAGAGAGACCTCAGTCTCGCTAGTGGTTCCGCGTGGACTTCGACGTTTAGCTTGTTACCTCAGCTACGATCTTGTACCCTTGGGAGGGTCTGGTAGATAGTCAGGCTTCTCAGCCTTTTTCATTTGTAGTTGTCTGTACTCAGACATGTTTTGCTTCCGTTGCCTGTATGCTCTGTATGTTGGGTCATATGACCTCTGCTTGTAATAAATGCTATATTGGCTCTTCTGGGCCTTTATCTATATGAGTTGTTGAGTTATGTTGTGATGCCATGTTGTACAGCACATACTTGCATGTTATGCGTACGTGTAATGTGTATTGCTATGTGTGGGATCCGACACCTAGTTGTTTACCTTTGGTAGCCTATCTTACAGGGAAATGTCTCCTAGTGCTTCCACTGAGCCTTGGTAGCTTGCTACTGCTCCGGAACACTTAGGCTGGCCGGCATGTGTCCTTCTTCGTTCCTGTGTCTGTCCTTTAGGGTAAATGTCACGCGTTGTTCCTTTAAGTCCTTGTAGCTTGCTACGACTTGGGTTCATACGTTGATGACCGACACGTTCGTTGCTGGGTCATGTATGCCTGTCTCTGTAATTTAGTGCCACTTTTGGTTTATAACTAGTCATGTCGGCCCGGGTTCTCTGTCATATGGATGCTAGCGACACTATCATATACGTGTGCCAAAATGCGCAAACGATCCCGGGCCAGGTAAGGTGGCACCCGTGGGGATACCGTGCGTGAAGCCGCAAAGTGATATGATGTGTTACAGGCTAGACCTGTGTGACTTAGGATCGGGGTCCTGACACAACTTACGACAGCGATAATGCTCGAGTGAAGGCGCCGACTCATAACGTCATAGATCTTACTCGACCAAAGCGTAAGCATACTTTTGCCCCTGACATTGACCCAGCTCCAATTATCAATGATGAAGCTAAATTCGAGGCCTTAACCGGCATTGACTGGACATCAGCTGACCTTCAGATGGCCGATGACGAACAGTCGGCGCAGGATTCAGAATCTTCAAGACGCCAGGAAGAAAACTGACTGTGGTGATCATAAGCCGGACAACCCTGAGTCCAGATTGCAGGAGTGCATCTCCAAAAAACACTTGATTCAAAATCTTTGGGGATCAATTTAAAGCCTTGTAATGGGATAGCGTTTAAAAGAGTGAACCACCATGTCATGGCTTCGTGCATGTTTATTTCAACTTTTAGCAGAAAGACTTTACTTTACGCTTCATGGAATCAGACATATGACCTGCACCACAACTCTTATTTTTACCTGAATTCTTGTACCTCCTGCAAGAGAGCAATCAACATATGTGCTGGCAACTTAAAGTCGAAATCCAGGGCAGGTGACACCCCAAACAGAGGTAGCCTTACATGACTACTGAAAAACCATAATCATAGTTGTTCAAGCAAAAACATACTGGTGACTTAAAGTTGAAAAGTAGGGCGGGTGACAACCCGAGATGCTCAAACATGAGCAACATAACCCGGAGCCTCATGACCCAGGTAATCAAAATTTGCAGAAAAGCAAAAAACCTTAAGAGCATAAACATAAAATAAAAAAACATACTAATCGCAAACATTGGCAAGAAATATTCCAAAATTCAGATGAAAAAAGTTTGCTCATAGGCCTTATATTTGCTTTCAAGGCCGCATAGCCGTGGTTTATCCAAGCTCACTGTAAGCCGGCTCTCACGCGACACAAAACCACCATTTTAACCTTGACAAGTTCAGGGTCTTTGAAAAGATTGACTTGCCAAGAGTTCGGCGGGTCACCTGGCGGAGTAGCAAGTTGCAAACAGGTAGGTAAAACCCATAAAATGGCGCATCATGACGGTCAAGAGGGTAGGAAAGATAAACCCGGTGGGTTGGAAGTGACCTTATGATCAATTAATAAAGACTCAGATGCACAAAAATGAAACGATAGAGGCCCCGAATTTCAGGGATGTCGGCTTTATTATATTGATCATAAAAAGATATATACATTGACAGAAGTGTGTACAATGGTAAGAGCCGGTGGCTCAGGTGTAGTAAGGCCGAAGATGAGCAATGTTCCACGGCTGGTGGGTCTCCTCTTCCGACTTGCAGGAATCCTTATGCTCTCGCACATCAATGAGGTAATAAGACCCATTGTTGATATTTTTGCTGACCACAAAGGGCCCTTCCCAAGGAGGGGAAAGCTTATGCAGTGCTGTCTGGTCTTGAATCAAACAGAGCACTAAGTTGCCTTCTTGAAAGGCCCTGCTTTGAACTCTACGGCTGTGATAGCGACATAGGTCTTGTTGATAAATCGCCGAACGAGCCGCCACAAGGTCACGCTTTTCATCGAAAACATCAAGTGCATTCTGGCGTGCCGTCTCATTATCAGTTTCAACATAAGCCCCACCCTAGGCGAGTCATGACATATATCACTTGGGAGAACCGCCTCTGCACCATAAACCATGAAGAAAGGCGTATAGCCTATTTATCTGTTGGGGTGGTTCTGATACTCCAAAGGACTGAGGGAAGCTCCTTAACCCAACAACCCGGAGTCCTCTATAAAGGCACCATGAACCAGGGTTTGATGCCTCTCAAGGTTTCCTGGTTAGCATGTTCTGCCCGACCATTGGACTGGGGATGCGCAACATACGAAACATCGAGCCTAATGTGCTCCCTTTGACAAAACCCTCCATAGCACATTTAGACAAATTTGTCCTATTACAGTGATAATACTATGAGGATATCCAAAATGAAAAATCAGTCTCTTGACAAACTGAATTGTCATCTGCATCACAATTGCTAACTGGCTCTGCCTCAACCACTTGGTAAACTTATCAACCACCACCAAACGGTGGGTCTTCTTATCCTTCGACCTCTTAAATGATCCAACCATATAAAGTCCCCAAACTACAAACGGCTAGGTTATTGGGATCATCCACAATTCCTGAGCCGGCACATGAGCTTGTCTAGGATTTTTTGACATCCATCGCATTTGCTAACAATATCCTCTACATCAGCATGAGCTGTCAACCAGTAAAACCCATGACGAAAAGCCTTAGCCACCAAGGATTTTGAGCCGGCGTGATGACCACAATCTCCTTCATGAATCTCTCCTAGAATTTCATAGCCCCCTTCAGGAGAAATACAATGCTGAAAGACATCAGTCATGCTACGTCGGTGTAACTCGCCATTGATGATAGTCATAGAGTTGGACCTCCTGGTGATCTATCGTGCCAATGTTTCATCCTGACATAACTCGCCCCGGGTCAAATAAGCTAGATAAGGCAAAGTCGAATCAGGAATAACATGAACAACTGCTGCTAGTTAACCCTCCGGGTCAGGTATAGCAAGATCCTCTTCAGATGGTAACTTGACTGAAGGAGTATGTAAAACATCAAGGAAAACATTAGGAGACACCGGCTTACGCTGAGACCCAAGGCAGGAGAGCGCATCACCCGCCTCATTCTTTTGTCGATCAATGTGATCCACCTAGTAGCCCTTAAAGTGACCAACTACATTTTCAACTGCCTGACGATAAGCCGCCATGAGTGGGTCTTTGGAATCCCACTTGCCTGAGACTTGCTGAGCCACGAGGTCTGAGTCGCCCAGACACCTAACCCGGCTTAAATTCATCTCCTTAGCCATACGAAGCCCATGGAGTAAGGCTTCATACTCAGCTACATTGTTAGTACAGGGAAACATCAACCTTGAAACATAATAAAATTTATCACCTCGTAGGGAAGTCAAAATAACTCCAGCCCCGAGCCTTCTAATTGCCTAGACCCATCAAAATGGATTGTCTAATATGTATTGTCACGCTTTTCCTCAAGTATCTACAATTCTGTCCAGTCATTTATAAAATCCACCAAGGCCTGAGATTTGATGGCTGTTCTTTGCACATACTTCAAGCCATGAGGTCCAAGCTCAATTGCCTACTTAGCAAACCGACTTGTAGCCTCCCTATTCTAAATAATATCTCCTAAAGGAGCAGAGCTGACCACAGTGATAGGGTGACCAAGAAAGTACTACTTCAGTGTGCGACTCGCCATGAACACCCCATACACAAATTTCTGCCAATGTGGATATCGTTGCTTGGACTCAATCAACACCTCACTAATATAATAAATCGGCCGCTGAACATGGCATTCCTTACCCGCCTCCTTGCTCTCCACAACTATTGCCACACTGACAGCCTTACTATTAGGCGCCCATATAGGAGCAAAGGCTCTTTCTCAATGGGAGCAGCAAGGATAGGTGGCTCAGCTAGCTGTTTCTTGAGCGCCTCAAATGCTTCATTGTCAGCGTCACTATAGACAAATGATATGTCTTCCTCATCATCTGGTATAAAGGGATTGCCTTCTCTTCTAGGTGACTTATAAAACGACTCAGAACTGCAATACGACCCGCCAAACACTGGACATGCCGTCTTAGAGAGTGAGGTAATGGCTTTGGTCTTCTCTAGGTTAGTTTCAATGCCTTGTTCTAAGACCAGGAAACCCAACAATTTACTTGAAGGCACACCAAAAACACATTTGGCTGGGTTAAGCATCATCTTGTAGACCCGGAGATTATCAAAAGTCTCTTTGAAATCATCCAGGAGAGTCTCCTTTTCCTAAACTTGATCACAATGTCATCCACATAAGCATGAATATTACGCCGAATCTGAGTGTGAAGGCAATTCTGAACACAACGCTGGTAAGTCACCTGGGCACTCTTAAGCCCAAAAGGCATAGAAACATAGCATAAAGCTCCAAAAGGTGTGATAAAGGATGGATACTCTTGGTCTTTGACTGCCTTCTTGATCTGATGATAACCAGAATAAGCATCCAGGAAGCATAGACACTCACAACCCGCCGTCGCATCAATAATCTGATCAATGCATGGGAGAGCAAATGGGTCAGTTGGACACGCCTTGTTGAGGTCTGTGTAATCCACACACATGCGCCATGTGCCATTTTTTTAAGTACAAGCACATGATTGGCCAACCACTTAGGGTGAAATACTTCCATGATAGAGCCTACCGCCAAGAGCTGGGCTAACTCTTCTCCAATGGCTTTATGCCGCTCCTCATTGAAATAACGAAAGAACTATTTAACCGGCTTCAATTTAGGGTCTATATTAGGACTGTGCTCCGTGAGTTCTCTCGGTACACCCGACATGTCAGAATGTTTCCATGCAAAAATGTCCCGATTCTCACGGATGAATTTGATGAGCACGCTTTCCTATTTAGGATCCATATTAGCCCCCACTATGAACTGCTGAGATGAGTCGCCAGGCACAAAAAAACCTGCTTAGTGTCGTCAGCTTTAAATTTTAACAGAGGATGTTGTTCAGTACTGGGCTTCTTCACACGGGTCATATCAGCCGGGTCAACACTATCCTTATAAAAGTGTAGTTCCTCAGAAGCACAAGCCGATTCTGCATAAGCCGCATCTCCTTCCTCGCACTCCAAAGCGATTTCCCGATCACCATGGACCGTGATTGAGCCCTTATGCCCTGGCATCTTAAGCTGTAAATAAACATAACAAGGTCGAGCCATAAACTTAGCATAAGCCGGTCACCCAAACAAGGCATGATACGGACTCCTAATTTTAACCACCTTGAACCACAATGTCTCGACTCTGTAATCATAGTAATTGCCAAAGGCGACTTCTAGGGCAATCTTCCCAATAGGATTCGCTGACTTACCAGACACCACACAGTGGAAAACTATAGAAGACTGCTTGAGATCCTTGTCGGTTAAGTTCATCCGGCGAAAGGTGTGATAATACATAATGTTGATACTGCTGCCACCATCCATAAGCACCTTAGTGAATTCATAGCCCCCGGCCTGAGGGGATACCACCAAAGCCAGATAACCCGGATTCTCAATCGCGGCGGGTGATCCTCACAACTCCATGTGATTAGATATTCTGACCACCACAAGTATTGAGGCACGACCGGCTCAATAATATTGATAGCATGCTTGTGAACCTTCTGACCCCGCTTACGAAGACTTGTGGTGAAAACATGGTACTGGCCACTATTGAGCGGCTTTGGATTACTCTGATAACCTAACTGATAACCTTGTTGCTGACTGCCTTGATCAGACTGTTAGTTATAACCACCCTGGTGGCCCTGACCTTGAAAACTAGAGCTTGAACCCCCTCCAACAAAGTCGGGCCCCTATGAACCGGATCATGACCCGCCGCGCGGCCCATTATTATTACCATGATTTTGATTGTAATTCATGTACTCTCGCATGATACAACAATCCTTCCATGCATGAGTTGTGGGCTTTTCAGGCAGACTATGTTTTGGGCAAGGTTCATTGATCATTGCTTCTAAATTAAAGTTTTTTCCTCCAAAGGATGGCTTACCGTTATCGTTACGACGCTAATTTTTATACCCTGTATTGGTGTTAGGTACGAAATCTGATCCGCCATCGGGGTGTCTGCACTAACCACCATTACCTTAGCCATTACCATTACTTCCTACCGTATTCTTCTACTGACCCTTACCATTGCCATTCTTCTTACCCTTATTGGACTTCTCATCATCAGATCCATGGTCTTTGGTATTATCAGAGTCTGCATACTTAATGAGAGTCGCCATGAGCTCACCCATATCGTTGCAATAATGCTTAAGCCGCCCAAGCTTCAGCTTACGGGGGATAAAGTGGCAGTTCTTTTCCAAGACCAGAACCGCCAGACCCACTGCAATGCTATCAGACGAGTGGATAATAGCCGAGCCCGCCGGACCCAATGATGGGCCGACTCATCCTCGCGCCGGACATAGTTATCCAAATCAATGATTTTCAGGGGCTGCTTGCAAGTCCCTTGGAAATTCTTGATAAAACGTGCCTTCAGCTGCCCATGAGCTGATAGAATTGGCAGGCAAGCCTTTTAACCATGTACGTGCAGGTCCGTCCAACATCATAGTAAAGTACTTGGCATAGACTGCATCGTTGACATCCAACATATCCATGGATAATGCATAACTCTCTATCCAAGCTTCAGGAAGGAGATCAGCTGTGTAATTAGGCTGCCTGGATGGGTGTCAATAAAGTTAATATTCTCCCTAGCTTGCTGCCACGTGCCAGACAGGATCCACCTAGACACCCGAGAGCTCAACACCGCATCGATTAGTGACTTGCGTGCGGTGAGGTGGAGCGATGGTTCCTTGGCGGAGAGCTTGGCGGGTGTGGAGCTTGTCGGGGAAGGGTTTGGGCCTGGTCCCAGTTCTGGTCTCGACCTCGCAAGGCTGGCCTTCCTAGCGGGGAAGACCTTTCTAGTGGCCTCGTGGTTTCTTTTTTGTCTTCTTGATCCACTCCTTGATCTCGTGCAGAGCAGTTTCTGTGGCTTGTCCTCCATCAAGCCTTGTGGCTAGGAGTGTGACTCGTCGCGCGCCTGTGCGCAAGTCCGGGCAACAAACGTGAATGTTCGTTGCAGCGACAGGAGCCCCCGGTCCTAGCTCATACGTGTCACTGTGCATCATTGGGGTGGGCCCAATAGGTGCACATGCGCTCGTGTCGACCTTGCCGGGGTAGGCGCTGCGCTTTTTGAGATCTTCTTTATTTCTTCATTAACCTGGGTTGGGATATACCTCAAGCTCTTTGTGGTATCGTTGGGACCCTTAGGCATCGTGCGTCGTTCGGATCATAGGACAGAGAGATCGGATCATAGGACAGAGAGAGTTTATCAAATTTTTTATGGGACGCCATCAAGGTGTTTGCGTATAAACTGGGAAACTGCCATTTTACCTTTAAGTTCACCCACTACCTCTATCGTTTCCGCCACACGCGCAACATGCAATGCGCAAGGCAAGCGGTGATATGTCTCCAATTTATCTATGATTTATGAAGTATTCATGCCATGTTTACAACAATTTTATATGGTTTTGGTATGATTTGGATGGAACTAATCCGGAACGACATTGTTTTCAGAAGAATTGCCGTTGTGTTGTTTTTTGTGCAGAAATCAAAGTTCTTTTATGATGTTTTTTTGGAACAAAAGAGGCACTAGAAGCTTCGTGGGAGGGCCAGAAGGTGATGGAGGTGAGCACAACCCACCACATCGTGCCGGGTGGCTTACCCATGTGGTGGTGTCTTATCACCCACTCAAAGCCCATCTTCGCGTGAAACCAACGCCAAAAAATCCTATAAATACAGAAACCCCCAACAATAACCCTAGATCAGAAGTTCCACCACCGCAGGCCTCTTCAGCCATGAAAAACCAATATAGACCCCATTCTGGCACTCTACCGGAGGGGGCAATCATCACTGAGGCTATCTTCATCATCACGGCGGCCACCATGATGAGAAGGGAGTAGTCCACCCTTGGGGCCAGTGGCGGAGCTACACCCCAGGCCTGGGGGGCCTGGGCCCGGGTCGTGGCAGGATTTGCCTTTGTTGAGTGTAGCAGGAATGGTACTGTTAGTCACTGTTCATCACTGCAGCAACGAAGCAGGTCCGGGGCCCAACTCTAGCCTGGCTCCGACCCTGCTTGGGGCTGAGGGTTTGTACCAGTAGCCATGTGTTTGATATCTCTCTCTCTCTCTCTCTCTCTCGTGTTCTTTAGATGGCATGATCTTGATGTATCGCGGGCTTTGTTAATATAGTTGGGTCATATAGTGTTTATCCCTCTCTATCTTGTTGTGACGAATTGAGTTTTCCCATTGAGATTTCGTTCTTATCGGATTGAATACTTTTATGGATTTGAGAACACTTGATGTATGTCTTGCTATGAATACCCGTGGTGACAATAGGGTATCATATTGATTCACTTGACATGTGAAAGGATCGATATGGTTGACTAGAGGGGGGGTGAATAGGCAACTAACAATTTTTAGCTTTTCTTAACCACTTTAAATTAAACGTCAAAGTAAGTTGTCTAGATATTCTACTAAGATGACAACTAATGGAAAGTAAAGATAACAACTTCACAAGCAAGCTATAGGAGTTAAACAAGTAAAGCTTGCACAAGTAAAGGTAAGAAATAACCACAAGAGGAACCGGTGGAGACGAGGATGTGTTGCCGAAGTTCCTTCCCTTTGAGGGGAAGTACGTCTCCGTTGGAGCGGTGTGGAGGCACAATGCTCCCCAAGAAGCCACTAGGGCCACCGTATTCTCCTCACGCCCTCACACGATGCAAGGTGCCGTGATTCCACTAGTGGTGCCCTTGAAGGCGGCAACCGAACCTTTAAAAACAAGGTTGGGGCTATCTCCACAACTCGGAGGCTCCCAACGAAACCACGAAGCTTCACCACAATGGAATATGGCTTCGAGGTGATCTCAATCATCTAGGGTGCTCAAACACCCAAGAGTAACAAGATCCGCAAGGGATTAGTGGGGGGAATCAAATATCTCTTGGTGGAAGTGTAGATCGATGCCTTCTCAAGCAATCCCGAGCAAATCAACAAGTTTGATTGGCTAGGGAGAGAGATCGGGCGGAAATGGAGCTTTGGAGCAACAATGGAGTATATGGGGGAAGAGGTGAGTCTTCTTGGAGAAGAAGACCCCCTATATATAGTGGGAGAGCAAATCCAACCGTTATGCACGTTTTCTGCCCGCAGAGAGCGGTAGTACCGCACGTAAGTTGTGGTACTTCCGCTTGCTAAGCGGTACTACCGCTCTGAGAGCGGTACTACCGCTAGGCAAAACCAAGCGAGAAGATAACAGCCACAGATGAAATAAATTACATCAGTGGCTACATCCGTAGAAATACGGTAGTAGCAAAACACGACGCGATACTACCGCTTGGAGCAAGCGGTACTACCACATAGGATGCGGAAGTAAAAAATTACTTCCGCACCTACTTCCGCACTTAATACAGTGCCGGGCCAGATACACGGTACTACCGTTCTGGAGCCGCGGTACTACCGCTGGTGCGGTACTACCATGTCTTCAGGCGGTACTACCGTGTGGCTGTGCGGTACTACCGCTTATGGAGCGGTACTACCGCTTGCCAGGCAGATGTTTTAGTTAAGAAGTCATGGTTTGCATATATGATAATAAACGGTTGGAACTCCAGAGAAGCAAGGGAAAGGTGGTGTGAGAGTAAGATGTGTACGTGTTGATTCCACCCTAACCTTTCCGAAACGGACCCCCTCTTAATAGTACGGCTTTCCTATTACTCAAAGCCACCGACAGGGAGCAAAAAGGAAACACCGTCTTCCATCGAATACGAGGGGTAAGCAATCGTCTTGTGCCTAGGTGAGATGAATCTGTAGGAGCTTAGAGCACAGGATTAGTCCGCAAATGCATTGTCATCAATCACCAAAACTACTTAGGGAGAAATATGCCCTTACAATCTCCCCCATTTTGGTGGATTGATGACAATACGGGATTTGCACAGGGATAAAATAAGAGAGTATGCAATCCTAAATACTAGAATATAGGTGAGCTCCCCCTGGATGTGTGCCTACACAAGAGTGTGCTTTGGACTGCACAACACACATACTAGGTTCAGTGCTCCCCCTATATTCTACACATAATATACTCCTTATATAAAACTGAGCACAAAAACAAGGGAAAGTAAACTAACTGCTCATGATATATAAATAAAGACATAACTAAGACTTTAACGATAGAGAAGCATATGTCTTACACCATACGATAGTCTCACGCACACGACACAAAAGCACGCAAATAAACAGAGTTCAACCAACGAAAAGAAACAAACGGCACAAGACGCAAATCACTCTCTCCCCCTTTGGCATCGAGACACCACAAAGGGGAAAGAGGACACAAAGAAGGGTGGCAGCCCCAGCGGAGGAACTCAGTCATCGTACTCACCATCGGACTCCTGCGGCTCCTCCTGATGCTCCTCGCCAGACTCTGACAACTTGTACCCCTGACGGGCCATCCAAGCTACCTCAGGGGTGATGTTGTCCTCGGACCCGTTAGACACATCCTCTCCATAGACCGCCAAGAGCTTCTTGTCACGCTGGCGAGTCTTCTTGTTAGTGACATGAGCCCTGAACTGACCTTGAGCCTGCATGCAGAAAAGTGCCTTCATCTTCTTCTTTAGCTTTTTAGCCCAAGATGGCTCTGAGGAGGAAGGAGCAAATCTTCCAGGGCCTTCCTCATCAGCCTCCTCCACACGCTCCTCATCAGTGCCCATCTGAGCCGCAGCAGCTTGCGCACGAGTGGTAGTGTTGGCGCATCGAGTCTTGATGCGAAGACGAATGGGATCATGACGGATACAGTCGGCCTCGAACTCCTCATCAGGGTACAGCTTCTCCCAAGTCTTGGAGATCAGCAGAATCAAGAACGTACCATAGGTGGGTACCTTGCGAGTGTAGATCGCAAAACGGAGCTCACACCACATGATATGGGATATGTCAAGTGGTGGAGTCTGCGTCGTGCGAGCCGCTTCACACATCAGCAGCAAGTCAACCAGGTATGCATGGACCTTGTCCTTGTCTCCAATGCGAGGAAACAAAGTGTTGCGAAAGATCCGATACATGATGTCCAAAAATGGGTTCAACACCCATGTCTTCTTGCCTCTAGCAAGAGTCTTCTCCACATAGAATGGTAGCAGCTTGTCTTTGTTGGCAGATTCTGGATTGGCATGAGGCCGAGCTCCAACTGGGTTGTGGAGTCCCTCGTCAGGAATCTGTAAAAGATCCATGAAATCCTTCCAAGATGAAGTCATCTTGTGACCATTGGTCATCCAAGTCATTGGGCGATCATCCTTGGTGTGGAAGTGGACTGACGCATAGAACTGAGCAATGATCTCTGGATCAAACTCATGCTGAAAGGTCATGACGTGCTCAAGTCCAAGCTGCTCGACCAGATCCAGAGCCTCGGCAAAGTAGGCCCGGTTGGTGTCCTTCCGCATGTGGGCCACGTCCACCCAGTGAGCATACACGTACTGGTTGGTCTTGCTCTTGAGCACCTCTGTGTAGATGCGATACTGTTGCTTAGTCCAGAAAAGCTCATCTCCATGAAACTGAGTACGGGGTTCTCCATAAGGGTTGTGCTTCCTCCGTGCCATGAACTCATTAGCTGGCATTTCTTCCATAGTCATCGAGGATTCCTTTTGCTTGTTGGCGGCGGTCTTGAACTTGCGCTGGGGATTGGAGCCCTCTGGCACATCACTGGGGTTGCGCAGACGCTTGGACCCGGTGTCGCGGACTGGATTGGTACGACGAGCATCGAAACCGGAGCCACCACCTAAAACACAAACACAAGAACACGACGAAAGCACAAAGATAATCAATGCAAAAGCCTCAAAAAGCACAAGAAACGAGTAGAAGGGGAAATATGTGCGTGCTACGAAGGTACTATGACACAAGCGGTAGTACTGCCTGACTGATGCGGAAGTAAAAAATTAGTACCGCTGAGTGAGCGGTAGTACCGCTTGATGGGCGCGGTAGTACCGCACACTCTGCGGTAGTAAAAATTTACTTCCGTGATCAGAAACGGAAGTAAAAAACTAGTACTGCTTACGGAGCGGTAGTACCGCATCGGGGTGCGGTAGTACCGCTCGGTATGTAGTACTAAAATTTTACTTCCGCTCCGGAGCGGTAGTACCGCGGAGGACAGCGGTAGTACCGCTCTGGAACAGATCTGACGAACGGATCTGGACCAGATCGGGCGGTAGTACCGCGGTTCTCCAGCGGTAGTACCGCTCGGATCAGATCTGAAAAGAACTGATCTGGATACGACCACGTAGATCGAGCAACGGTACTACGGCTGATCGTAGTAACTTGGTAGCAACATACATACTAGCATTTCTAGAGCAAGAAGACTCTCCTACATCCTAATCTTCCATGGATGAGACCACGAAGAATGCAAGAACACTAAGCATCTCCCCTAACCCTAAAACAACAACAAGGCAACAAGAAGAGGGGAAAAGGGGAGAAACCTTCATCCATGGCAAGAGGGCGAGGTGCGGAGCAATCCCACCGGTCGGAATGCGAGGAGAGTGGCCGAGGGAGGAGATCTGGTGAGGTCATCCGGCAACGTTCTTGAGAGGGAGAGAGAGGGACGGCGTGGGGGTTAGGAGTGAATGGGTATGGGGGAGTTGGAACTCCCCCTGCCCGCTTATAACCCCCACTCGTGCGAATATGTGCGGTAGTACCGTGGTCATCGCGGTAGTACCGCTTGGGCGGAAGTACCGCACGCCAAGGGGTAGTACCGCTCTACCAGCGGCAGTAAATAAATACTGCCATGCTGGACTTGCGGTAGTACCGTAACCTCCTGTGCGGTAGTACCATAACCTTGCACAGTAGTACGGCTTCTCCAAGAATAAGCACGTTTCGACACGAGGCTTTTAGCAAAGAAAAGAGGAAAAACAAAAAGACGCACAAGCGAGGGAAATAACGCAACTCCACAGAGGAGGGCGGTGGCCGAGGCCACCTATGTTTGAGTTCGTTGGTATGGCACCACAAAGAACTATCCTTGGGCCCATGACCAATACTCGTCTTGAAGCACTTAAACCAACTATGTATGGCAAATGATAAAGACTTGATCAATTTATGCATAATGGGGGAAGGAAAGGTTCATTGAGAGAACAGTACTCCCCCTATGTCCATGCCTACATCTAGACAAGATAGTTATATTGAGTGTGAGGAGTGTGTGCAAAGACTCAAGCCACATTGCTCAAATCGATGATATTTAGCTCATGCCTTAACTCGCCAAATCTTGCTTCATCCAATGGCTTCGTGAAGATATCTGCAAGGTTATCATGAGTGTTGACGTAGTGAAGCTCAATCTCTCCTTGCCTTATGTGATCCCGGATGAAGTGATACCGAATCTCTATATGCTTCGTCTTGAAGTGTTGCACCGGGTTGAGAGAAATCTTGATGGCACTTTCATTGTCACACCAAAGAGGCACTTTGTCACAAGTGACACCTTAATCCTTTAAAGTTTGCCTCATCCATAAGAGTTGAGCACAAAAATTGCCAGCAGCCACATACTCTGCTTCGGTGGACGAGAGAGACACACAACTTTGCTTTTTGGAAGACCAACTAACAAGAGAGCAACCAAGAAATTGGCACCCTCCCGAAGTGGACTTCCTATCCACTTTGTCTCCCGCCCAGTCAGAATCAGAGAAACCTACAAGGTTGAAGTTTGCTCCTCTCGGGTACCATAAGCCAAAGTTTGGGGTATGAGCCAAATATCGAAAGATTCGCTTGACAGCCACAAAGTGACTCTCCTTAGGTGAGGCTTGAAACCGTGCACAAATTCCTACACTCAACATAATATCCGGTCTAGATGCACAAAGGTAAAGCAAGGATCCGATCATAGAGCGATATACCTTTTGATCCACCGCTTTACCATTGGGATCAATGTCAAGTTGGCATTTGGTTGGCATTGGAGTAGTAGCCGGCTTGACATCACTTAGATTGAACCTCTTGAGCATGTCTTGAGTGTACATGGATTGTTTGATGAAGATGCCTTCTCTTCTTTGTTTGATCTCAAATCCAAGGAAATACTTCAACTCTCCCATCATGGACATCTCAAAATGTGTGGTCATGAGTGCGGCGAACTCATCATTGAAAGCTTTGTTAGGAGAACCAAAGATAATATCATCAACATATAGTTGGCATACAAACAACTCCCCTTTGACCTTCTTAGTAAAAAGAGTGTGGTCGATTTTCCCAATTTCAAACCCACGATCTTGTAACAACTCGGTAAGATGCTCATACCACGCACGTGGGGCTTGTTTAAGGCCATAGAGTGCCTTATCGAGTTGGTACACGTGATTGGGGAGCTTAGGATCCTCAAACCCCGGGGGTTGTTTAACATACACCAACTCATTAATAGGACAATTAAGAAATGCACTTTTCACATCCATTTGTTGCAATTTAAAGTTATGATGGGAAGCGTAGGCAAGCAACAAACGAATGGATTCAAGACGAGCAACGGGGGCAAAGGTTTCACCATAGTCAATACCCTCGACTTGGGAGTAGCCTTGAGCCACCATACGCGCCTTGTTGCGGATGACAATGCCATGAGCATCTTGCTTGTTCTTAAAGATCCATTTGGTTCCAATGACATTATGGTTCTCCTCTGGCCTTGTCACCAGACGCCACACCTTGTTCCGCTCGAAGTTATGGAGTTCTTCATGCATGGCATTGAGCCAATCAGGGTCTTCGAGCGCCTCATACACCTTTTGAGGTTCAACATAGGAGACAAAAGCTTGATGAGCACAATAGTTTGCTAATTGTCTACGAGTGCTTACCCCCCTTTTTATGCTTCCTATAATGTTCTCGATGTGATGTTCGTTGGAAGCAAGCCTGGAGGCAACTTTTGCAGCACGACGCTCTAATTGCTCTTCAAGAGTTAATTGAGGAGCATTGAGTTGATCATCTTGAGCGTCGTCAGGAGCTAGATCTTGATCTTGAGCTTCCTCTTGATCTTGATCTTGCTCGGAGGACAGAACTTGGCCTTGTGCATCATTTGGTGGTTCTCCACCATCTTGTAATTGATCTTGCACTTGGCCTTGTTCGTCAGGATGAGGGCCTTCACTTTGTTCTTCGGAAGCGTGAGGGTCTTGGGTTGGTGATGGTTCCACTTGAGTGGAACATTGTCCTTCTCCTTCAGCCACAAGGGGTTCCTCAATGGGTAGGATGTATCCAACACCCATTCTTCTTATGGCTTGAGGAGGAATTTCATCACCTACATCACAAGTACCACTTTGCTCCACTTGGGAGCCGTTATTTTCATCAAACTCTACGTTACTCGTCTCCTCAATGATTCCATTGGACTTGTTGAGGACACGGTAAGCATGAGAGTTTGTAGCGTAACCAACAAATATGCCCTCGTGAGCTCTAGATTCAAATTTAGACAAACGAACACCTTTCTTGAGAATGAAACACTTACACCCGAATACTCGGAAGTACTTGAGATTGGGCTTGTTACCGGTAAGAATCTCATACGGAGTTTTGTTCAAGCCTTTGCGGAGATAGAACCGATTTGATGCATGGCAAGCGGTTTTGATGGCTTCGGCCCAAAAGTTGTATGGAGATTTGAATTCAGCCATCATGGTTCTTGCCGCATCCATCAGAGTTCGGTTATTTCTCTCCGCTACACCGTTTTGTTGAGGGGTATATGGGGCTGCATATTGATGTTTGATCCCCTCATCACTAAGAAACTCATCCAAGGTGTAGTTCTTGAACTCGGTGCCGTTGTCACTTCTGATCATCAAAATATTTGCTTCATCTTGTCGTTGAGCTTCATTTGCAAAGTTGATGACGGTTTGTTGGGTCTCACTCTTCTTCTTGAAGAAGTATACCCAGGTGTATCTTGAGT
This sequence comes from Secale cereale, assembly GCA_902687465.1. NCBI lineage: Eukaryota > Viridiplantae > Streptophyta > Magnoliopsida > Poales > Poaceae > Secale > Secale cereale. The sequence continues at coordinate 458,791,689 of LR738710.1, forward strand.
AATCATCCACAATCACCAAGCAGTACTTTCTACCCCCAATACTATCAAAAGATGGAGGCCCAAAGAGGTCTATGTGGAGGAGCTCTAAGGGTCTCTTTGAATAAATGATAGTCATGGGAGGGTGAGCCGTCTCATGTAACTTTCCTTCAATGCAAGCCCTGCAAGCACGATCTTTGGCAAAGCTAACATTTGTTAGTCCACGGACATGGTCCCCCTTGAGAAGACTTTGCAAAGATCTCATATTGACGTGGGCCAAACGGCGATGCCAAAGCCATCCCACATCAACTTTAGCCATTAGGCATGTCGCGACCTTAGTGGGTTGCTTCGAGAAGTTAACCACATAAAGGCCGTTCTCGACATGCCCAACATAGGCTACTTTAAGAGTCTTGCTCCACAAGAGGGCCATGGTATCAATATCAAAGAAGGTAGCAAAGCCCATTTGTGCAAGTTGGCGAACAGAAAGTAAATTGTATGCAAGGGACTCAACAAGCATGACTTTCTCGATCGTGAGATCATGAGAGACAACAACCTTGCCAAGCCCCAATACCTTAGAAGATGAAGCATCATCCCATTCGACGTTGGTGGCCATAGATGAACCTAGATGCACGTCCACCACCAAGTCTTTGCTTCCGGTCATATGATTTGTGGCTCCGCTATCGAGCAACCAAGATCCCCCACCGGAAGCAAACTCCTACAAAAGATCAATGCTTGGATTTAGGTACCCACTTGGTAATGGGTCCTTTGAGGTTAGTAACAAGGGTCTTAGGAACCCAAACGGACCATTCAATGTACTCATAAGAAGAACCAACAAATTTAGCAAACACATGACCATCACTAGCACGACATAAAACATATGAGGGATTAAAGTCGCCGGCCATGTTTGATGGTATGGTGGATTTTTTCTTGACACCACCACTTTCCACCATTTTCTTCTTTTTTTATGTGCCCTCTCCTTCTTTCACAAAAGATTGTCGGAGAGGGGGTGGTTGATTGGTCTTGTCATTCTTCTTCTTCTTGGGCTTAGGAACAAACCCAATTCCTTCCTCGGCATTCTCTTCAACAAGATGCACATGCTCGCAACATGGGTTAGTAGCATTTGCATTATCAATTAAAACCATGCGAGGAAAGATAGCCTTTTCCTTGGTTAGCGAAACTTGGAGTTGATCATGAGACTCCTTCAGGGTAGCATGCATACCTTCCAAGGCCTTGTGAGCCTTGTCAAGTATGTCAAACTCCTCTTTGAATTTAGCATGGTCAACCTCAAGTTTTGCCCTCTCGGAATTAAGCACACGAGAGACAACTAAAGCATGATCAAGATCTTTCTTTAATTTAGCATGACCATCGTTGTGTGACTCCTCAAGAGCCAAACGAAGACCACGCTCTTCCTCTAGGGCGTTAGAGAGATCCGGTATCTCATCGGCATAGTCTCGACTATGTCCTTCCATTTTAGTAATGGTTTCCTCGTGAGCCTCGATCATGTCGTTGGCCTCACCGAGTTGTTCCAAGAGAGCAACAAAATGCTTCTTGGGTTTGCCCTTGAGATGTTTTATGAACAATTCAAATTCATTTTCTCCCTCCTTAGTACCCTCATTCTCATCAATACAATTTGTCAATGAAGGATTAGAAGAGATAGTAGTGTTGGTGTTTGGGGTTACCTTGTTGGTGGCCTTGGCCATGAGACACTTGGCGATGATGTTCTCATTAGGCGAGTCGAAGAGAGATGTGTGCGGAGTAGTAGCAATAGAAATTGTGGCCATGGTGACCGTCTCATCATCTTCATCATTATCATCATCCTCAGCATATTCTTCTTGGGCCACCAACACTTTCGGAGGAGTCTTCTTGTTGAAGTTGTTCTTGTTAGGATAGGACTTTGACTTGTCCTTCCGAATAAGCTTGCCTCCAAAATCTTCCCTCTTCTCATATGGGCAATCCGCAACGAAGTGGCTAACATTTCCATAGTTGAAGCATGTCCTCACTCGTTGCTTCCCCTTGTTCCCACTAGAGTTGTTCCTGTTGAAGTTCGGTCTTGTGTTCTTCTTGCCCCAGAATTGCCTTGAAGCAAGAGCCATGTGCTCATGATAGGCATATTTGGTGTCCTCGGGGCTACACTCATCATCATCTTCCACCTCCTCCTCTTCCACACAAGCCTTGGCCTTCAGGGCAAGATTAGGCTTCTTCGATCGTTGAGCTCTTAAGACCGCATTGTCGGCGGTCACATCCAAGATCCCCATGGCAACAAACTCATCCAACACTTCATTTGAGGATAAATGGTGGAAGTCCGGTCTCTGACGAATGACAGAGGACATGGCCTTATGGTAGGGCATCATGGCCTTGAGGAACTTGCGCTTGATCCAATTGTCATCCGTATCCTTACTGCCATGATCTCGAAGAGAGACCGCAAGGATAGTTAATCTTCGATAAAGTTCACGAGGATCTTCTTCTTCGATCATAGCAAACTCATCAGCTTCATCTTGCACAACTTCATAGTTGGAGCGTTGAATACTGGTGCTTCCCTTGTACATCGTGCCAACATGCTCCCAAGCTTCCTTGGCCACAGTGAAGGGTCGAAGGTGTGCAATGTCTTCAGGTGGGATGGAATCTTGAAGAATGCAAAGAGCGGACTCGTTGAATTGATGATCCGCAGTTTCTCTTGGAGTCATGTTGTCGGGATCATGCGGATAAAAACCTTGCTCAATGATTCTCCAAAGATTAGTAGAACAATGATTAATATGACATTTGAAACGAAACACCCAAGTAGCAAAATCAGAATTTTTGATAAACTTGGGAGGGGGCCCAACGGAATTTAAATGCGGTGTGGGAACGGGTCCTCCATAGTGAGTAGGAGGAGCGGATTGGGCAAATATCCCACTCCCATTCTTAGTAACAGGGGCTTGTTCACTACTAGCTTCTCCCTTGTCGGGATTAGCCTCCGACACGTTGGTAGTGGGACGAGCCACTTCCAACGGTGTGGTGGATAATTTAAGCCCCTCAAGCAAATCTTTAAACATGCCTTTGACCTCGCTCGCTAGTGATTCTTTCAATGTGGTCAAGGCCACATTGAACTCCTCACGAGAGACCGAGGCTCCCCCATCTGACGTAGGCAAGGACGGAGTTCCACTGGAATGGTCCTCCGTCTCGACTATGTTGTCACCCATACTCTTTGGACGGTAAAGTCCTTAAAAAGAGACGAGGCTCTGATACCAATTGAAAGGATCGATATGGTTGACTAGAGGGGGGGGTGAATAGGCAACTAACAATTTTTAGCTTTTCTTAACCACTTTAAATTAAACGTCAAAGTAAGTTGTCTAGATATTCTACTAAGATGACAACTAATGGAAAGTAAAGATAACAACTTCACAAGCAAGCTATAGGAGTTAAACAAGTAAAGCTTGCACAAGTAAAGGTAAGAAATAACCACAAGAGGAACCGGTGGAGACGAGGATGTGTTGCCGAAGTTCCTTCCCTTTGAGGGGAAGTACGTCTCCGTTGGAGCGGTGTGGAGGCACAATGCTCCCCAAGAAGCCACTAGGGCCACCGTATTCTCCTCACGCCCTCACACGATGCAAGGTGCCGTGATTCCACTAGTGGTGCCCTTGAAGGCGGCAACCGAACCTTTACAAACAAGGTTGGGGCTATCTCCACAACTCGGAGGCTCCCAACGAAACCACGAAGCTTCACCACAATGGAATATGGCTTCGAGGTGACCTCAACCGTCTAGGGTGCTCAAACACCCAAGAGTAACAAGATCCACAAGGGATTAGTGGGGGGAATCAAATATCTCTTGGTGGAAGTGTAGATCGATGCCTTCTCAAGCAATCCCGAGCAAATCAACAAGTTTGATTGGCTAGGGAGAGAGATCGGGCGGAAATGGAGCTTTGGAGCAACAATGGAGTATATGGGGGAAGAGGTGAGTCTTCTTGGAGAAGAAGACCCCCTATATATAGTGGGAGAGCTAATCCAACCGTTATGCACGTTTTCTGCCCGCAGAGAGCGGTAGTACCGCACGTAAGTTGCGGTACTACCGCTAGCTGAGCGGTACTACCGCTCTGAGAGCGGTACTACCGCTAGGCAAAAACAAGCGAGAAGATAACAGCCACGGATGAAATAAATTACATCCGTAGAAATACGGTAGTAGCAAAACACGACGCGGTACTACCGCTTGGAGCAAGCGGTACTATCGCATAGGATGCGGAAGTAAAAAATTACTTCCGCACCTACTTCCGCACTTAATACAGTGCCGGGCCAGATACACGGTACTACCGTTCTGGAGCCGCGGTACTACCATGTCTTCAGGCGGTACTACCGTGTGGCTGTGCGGTACTACCGCTTATGGAGCGGTACTACCGCTTGCCAGGCAGATGTTTTAGTTAAGAAGTCATGGTTTGCATATACGATAATAAACGGTTGGAACTCCAGAGAAGCAAGGGAAAGGTGGTGTGAGAGTAAGATGTGTACGTGTTGATTCCACCCTAACCTTTCTGAAACGGACCCCCTCTTAATAGTACGGCTTTCCTATTACTCAAAGCCACCGACAGGGAGCAAAAAGGAAACACCGTCTTCCATCGAATACGAGGGGTAAGCAATCGTCTTGTGCCTAGGTGAGATAAATCTGTAGGAGCTTAGAGCATACGATTAGTCTGCAAATGCATTGTCATCAATCACCAAAACTACTTAGGGAGAAATATGCCCTTACAACATGTGTTTTGGCACTCAAGTCACGGATTCCCGAGGTGACATTGGGGTAACCGATGCATAGGGGTTGATGCACGTTATCGTCTTTGTTTCTCCGGTAGAAATCTTGGGGCACTCTTTGAGGTTCTTTGTGTTGGATTGATTATTATGAGTCTGAAATTGTTTGATGCATATCGTACAATAAACTCATGGATACCCGCGGCAACATTGGAATATCTAGGCGACATTAGAGTTGGTTGATGTGTATTATTTTAGTACAAACTCTTGATAGATTGATAAGAAAGGATAACTTGATGTTATTTTAGTAAGAACTCTTGATAGATCGACCGGAAAGAATAACTTTTAGGTGGTTTCGTACCCTACAAACAATTTCCTCTTATGTTCTCCGCTGGATAGGTACTTTGGAGTGATTCTTCCACACACACTGAGGGATGGTTATGTTATCCTATTATATTAGCATTGTTGAGCAATTGCACTAGCGAAAGTACGGACCCTAGGCATCATTTTCAAGCATTACAATACTGTTTGTGCTCACTTTTGTTACTCGTTACCTTGCTGTTTTTTATTGTTACTATTATAAAATCAATATCTACTATCATTACTACACTTGTATCACCCTCTCTTCACCGAACTAGTGCACCTATACAATTTACCATTGTATTTGGTGTGTTCAGGACACAAGAGACTTTTTATTATTTGGTTGCAGGGTTGTTTGAGAGAGACCATCTTCATCCTATGCCTCCCATGGATTGATAAACCTTAGGTCATCCACTTGAGGGAAAATTGCTACTGTCCTACAAAACTCTGCGCTTGGAGGCCCAACACGAGTCTACAAGAACAAGTTGTGTAGTAGACATCAGGTGGCTGGTAGGTGAGGCGTGGCGACGTGAGCTTTAGTAGGGGGCGCGACACCATAGATTGGCGCGGCAGGGCGGTTGCTGGCGTGACACGTCCGCCCGTGACCCCCGCCGCGGGATTGGCAGAGTAGGGCGATTCTCCTGGGTTGTAGAGAGTCAGCCCCCTCCCATGTCCTCGCTATAAAGAGATGAGGAACATGGGCGCCTTCAACCTTGAGAGTCAGCCCCCTCCCATGTCCATCCCCCATTCCTTCTCCTCTACCAAGCTCGCCGTCGCAATGCCGAGAGGACGAAGTGGCCTTCCAGCCCCCGCTGTGGCGATGAGGTTGTCCCCTCGCGATCATGCTGGTTCTTCAGCCGCTGCAGCGGAGGCTGGCTCCATCACGCATGGAGGATGTGCTGGACGAGGCCGAGGCCGGTATGGGGCCCGCGAACGGGGGAGGCAGAGAAGCACGCTCGACGCCCCTCTGCTGGTGGCTCCTCCCCCGACGGTGGGTCTTATGGAGGGCACGGCGCTGGAGTTTGTTGTCAAACTACGCGGCCCTCCCCGCAGTCTCCTACTGCTGCCTGGCCCTTTCACTAGGGTGATGGAGGTTGAGAAGTCGCAAGGGATGTGGCTGCGCGTGCGTGGTTGTTGTAACAGCGCCGTGTGGGCAGACACTGAATTTACTGCGCCCCCGTCATGCTCCTCTGACTCGGGTGGAAAACCTTCGCATGTGCCCATTACTTTGCGGATGGGCGCATCCTCTCCTTCAAGTGGGTGGAGGCCGACATGCTCTCTGTCAAGATTTACGGGCATTCAGGGGCTGCTACAAAGAGAGCTCAGGTGATAATGAAAGCTCCTCCTCGAGGGACAGCGACGAGGAGGACAGTGTCGGTGAACATGACGATAACGAGCCAGTCTGTCAAGGTTGAAGGCGCTGATTCAGACTCCAACTGAGCGCTGGCCATACCATCACCATCAGCAAGGCGCCGACAACACCATCATATGCAGCTGGACCCCAGCAGAGCGATTTGCCGGCGTGATGGGCTTGGACAATGCCGCTTCCATCAGCTGGACCCCGATAAGCTCGTGGACTTCGGCTTCGTCTTCCCTGCGGGTGTCTTCGTTGAGCCGCGTCCCTCTGGCCCTAGCAGTGGTGACCAGGGAATCGCCTAATCTCTCTCCCCACCCCCAGCCTCTTCTTCCTTGCTGCAGAGATGCCCTCCTGATCTTGTTAGGCTGCGTCCCACGGGCCCTGACGGGGTCCGGCTAGGCTTCTACTTAGTTTCTCCTTTTTCCTTTCTTTCTTCTCTCTGTAACCCTTAGAAGGAGAGGGACAAGAAAGGCATTACTGGGCACTTATCTTTTTTGATCAAAAAATGTAGTCGTTTGCTAAGTCTTGGATCAAGTTTATGTAGCCCTCAGTCTATGTTAATACGTGTATGATTTGTACTTGCTCGACCACACAAGTTTCAAAGAAAAGACTTGCCGGATATTCATGCACGTATTCTGGTCTCATCCATAGACAAGCCTTTAACATTTCTTTGTAATTGAACTCTCCGGCAAACCTCTTGCCGGCCTTCAATGTGGCTGCTATCGAACCCCACCAATCGGGCCCGAAAGGGTGGGTTTGGGAGCACAGAGAAGGGTCGGCACCTTGTCATCCTCTCAAATGCGTCTGCAACTGACCGTATCGAGTTAGCTCGGGCTAAAGGCAGGAGCGCGAGTGATAGTAGCGACAAGGTCTCCTCGCGCGCAAGCTCTTCATACTTGAGCGCTCGGGCTCGCCTGTTCCTATCCTTCCTCGGAATCCTTCGTGAGATGAACCTTCTATCCTTGCCAGGAAAATATGGCAAATAAAACACAAGTCCCTTCATAGCTTGTTAGTTTCCATATCTATACTAAAGTGAAATCACAATGGTATCATACTGAACAAACATAGGAAATCATGTATGCAAGTTTTCTGAAAACACTTTTTATTTGGCTATGCAGAGGGTCTACGCCTGGCTTTGTACAAAGGATTACAAGTCCCAGGGACTAGGCTTCTACAAAACAGGTTGCTGGGGCAGGGCCCGACAACCGTGCCTTACAAGTAGAACTTGCGAAGATGCTCAATATTCCATGAGTTTTGCACCGGGATGCCATCTTCGGTCTCCCAACGGACTGCGCTGGGTCTCGCAATACGTACCACCTGATAAGGGCCTTCCCACTTTGGTTTCAACTTGTTTCTACCCTTGGTGGACTGAACGTGCCTAAGAACAATGTCACCTTCCTCAAGGCTCCGGCATGAACCCTGCGGTTGTGATAGTGGCGCAGGGCTTGCTGGTAGCATAAAGCACACACAGGTACCCAGAGACGATCTTCCTCGAGGAGCGTGGCATCATCATGCCACAGCTGCTCTTGCGATACTTCATCATAGGCAAGTACTCAAGGTGACATGTATATGAGTTCCATGGGGAGAACTACTTCTGCTCCATATATCATGGAGAAGGGAGTCTAGCAGGTAGCTCGATTTGGTGTCGTTCTGATTGACCAAAGAACCACCGACAACTCATCTATCCAGCGTCTGCCGCAGTTTTGGAACTTGTCAAAAGTTTTGACTTGAGGTCGCGCAACACTTCAGCATTCATCTGCTCAGCCTGTCCATTGCTCCTTGGATGAGCGACGGAGGCGAAAGAGACCTTGCTCCCAAGGCTCTGGATGTACTACATCAAGGTGTAGCTCATGAACTGGGTGCCGTTGTCAGTCATCACTCTGTTGGGTACTCCAAAGCGACAGACCAATCCTTTGAAGAACTTGAAAGTTGATTGCGCGGTCACCTTTCTCACTGGTTCCACCTCTGGCCACTTTGTAAACTTGTCGATTGCAACGAACAAGAATTCAAAGTCCCCGATAGTGATGGCCCATAAGTATAGGGGATCAATCGTAGTCCTTTCGATAAGTAAGAGTGTCGAATCCAATGAGGAGCAGGAGGAAATGACAAGTGGTTTTCATCAAGGTAATGTCTACAAGCATTGAAATTGTCGGTAACAGATAATTTGATAGCAAGATAATTTGTAACGAGCAAGTAACGATAACAGTAAATAGTATGCAGCAAGGTAGCCCAATCATTTTGTGGCAAAGGACAGGCCAAAATGGTTTCTTATAATAAGAAAAGTGTTCTTGGGGTGATTTGTGTTCGTTACTTCGATAATTTGATGTGTGGGTGGACCGGTGCTTAGGTGATGTCAATACATATGATTAACCCCCTCGCAAGCATCCGCAACTACGAGAAAAGTATTAAGATAAAATCTAACCCTAGCATTAAACATTTGGGTCCAAATCGGTCCCTTACGAAGTAGCTCATAAACTAGGGTTTACGTTTCTGTCACTCTAGCAACCCATCATCTAATAACTACTCCATAGTGCATTCCCTTAGGCCCATATATGGTGAAGTATCATGTAGTTGACGTTCACATGACACCACTAAGGGCATCACAACATACATATCATTGAAATATAGGACACATATCAAGTTCATATGATTACTCGCATCATGATTTCTCCTGTGACCTCAAGAACTAAAGTAACCACTCACAAGTGATAAACATGGTCAAGATCGGAGGGGTATTAAGTAGCTTAATGGATCTAAACATATAATATTCCACCAAATAAACCATATAGTAATCAACTACAAGATGTATTCAACACTACTAGTCACCCACAGGTACCAATCTGAGGTTCCGGTACAAAGATTGAACACAAGAGATGAACTTGGGTTTGAGAGGAGATGGTGATGTTGAAGATGTTGATTAAGATAGGCCTCCCAAAGATGAGAGGGTTGTTGGTGATGACGATGATGATGATTTCCCCTTCTAGGAGGTAAGTTCCCCCGGCGAAATCGCTCCACCGGAGGGCAAAAGTGCTCTTGCCCAAGTTCCGCCTGGAGACGGCGGCGCTCCGTCCCGAATGTCGTCTCCTTAATTATTTTAGGTCAAAATGACTTATATACCAGAAGATGGGCACTAGATGTGGGCCAAGGTGGGCAGAACCCACAAGGGCACGCCTGGGGGCCCTGGCGCGCCTAGGTGGGTTGTGCCCACCTGATGGGCCACATCTGGTACTTGTTTGCTCCAATAATTCTTAAATATTCCATTAAAAATCCCTGTGAAGTTTTAGCTCATTTGGAGTTGTGCAAAATAGGTAGCCTGACGTTTCTTTTTCAAGTCCGAAATTGCAGCTGCCGGTATTCTCCCTCTTGATGTAAACCTTGCATATTATGAGAGGAAAGGCATTAGAATTACTCCAAAAGGCATTATTGTGCATAAAAACATTATAAATAACAGTAGGAAAACATGATGCAAAATGGACGTATCAACTCCTCCAAGCTTAGACCTTGCTTGTCCTCAAGCGAAAAACGGAAATCGAAAACATGTCCATATGCTTATATATATATATATATATATATATATATATATATATATATATATATATATATATAGAGAGAGAGAGAGAGAGAGAGAGAGGTGTCGATAAAAAAAAATACAGACATAGAAGCATCATGTATATCAATGTAACAACAACAAACTTCATTAAAACATAATATAACATAGCTCTATCATATAACTTCTCATGAACAAGTAACAATTCATCACACTATCAAACTATAAAGCATAAACTCTATTGAAAACCAACAAACTATGTTCTCAGTCAACTTTGCAACTACAATTCATCAACTTTTCAAGAAGGGTCATGTATCGGAGCCTTTGGGCAAGTCCACATACTCAACCATCACATAGTCTTCCTTGATTGCTAACACTCATCGCGTAAACAGGAGACAAAAGTTTCAACCAGACACATAGAAAGATAGGGGCTTCTGGTTTCGCCACCCAACACATTCACCTCAAGGGTGATGTCAACAATAATAATTCATGCTCACCCATATTCAACTGGATATATGTCCCTAGATCTTTCCTCACTACATGATGCTTGCCAAAAGAGAAAATAAAAAGGGAAAGAGATAAATACTTTGACTCTTTGCATAAAAGTAAATTCCTAAAGTAAAAAAGATAGGCCCTTCGCAGAGGGAAGCAAAGGTTGCCATGCACTTTTTGGTTGTATGCTCGATCTCTTAGTGCAAAAGAACATCACGTTATATTTCCCCTTATTATAGCAACCTTTATTATGTGGTCTATCACCTTTATTATTTTGCCATCACAAGTTCGTACAACACTCAATTTTGTCTTACACTAAATGATCTAACACATTTAGAAGCAGTTTTTATTGCCTTATTGCACCAATGACAACTTACTAGAAGGATCTTACTCAATCCATAGGTAGGTATGGTGGACTCTTAAAAAAAATTTGGGTTTAAGGGTTTTTGGATGCACAAGTAGTATCTCTACTTAGTGCAAAAAAAATTGCTAGAAAAGATATTGGGCAATCACCACATGTTAAAGGATCTTTGACAATATAACTTCTGTGTGAATATGAACAAACATAAGTCATTATGTTGTCTTCAACGTCAACCGTTTTGGCATATAATATTTTGATGGGGGCTCAAAATCACAAAAGATGTCCAAGATAGTATACTTGCATGTGAATCTTCTCTTACCTTATCAATTCTTTCATGAATTTCATCATTGACCAATGCTATGTCTGTCAATCTCCACAAAATTTTACTACTTATACATTTCCTTATGTGATGTCATTGCTTACCATAAGATTAGCATATGATATTTTTCATTTATTTCCTTTCTTTTTATCGCAATAAGGAAGTAAAGAAAGAAAAACTAAAACTAAACTTTATTATATATCTCGCACACGATTACATAGATAGATAGCTAAGCAAACTTTTAAAGAAAGATCAAACTAAACTTTTATTCAACTAATGCAAAAGATAACTAACGATGGAACTAAGGTAGATAAAGGCAAAATATAGTGATGTGATATGATACCGGGCGAACTCTCCCAAGCTTGGCTCAAGCCAAGGCTAGTGCCCATACCTGATACTCAATTCTCCTTTTGTGGTGAAGAAGGTGTTCGTGGTGGTGATGAGGTAGTAGCGAGCTTGCTCTTCAGGATCAGAAGATCCTCCAATCTTCGGATGACGCTTCGGAGGGCAATGATGTGCTCTCGCAATAGAATGTTTTCACGAGTGAGATATTTGTATTGAACATGAACCGTTTCAATGATACTAAAAGCTTCAATTTCAGCGGGGGTATGATGTTCATAATAAGGTTGGATGATATACTCTTCTTCTTCCGCGGGCAGAGCTTTCTCTACTGTTGGTACTTGGTCTCCAACAACTTCCTTGCTCTTGCCATCCTTGCTGGCTTCCTTTGGCTCCTCCTCTTATATTCTATCTTCATCAGCCAAGCATCATCTTCTATGTTGTTGGAGGAGGAAGAAGGCATAATGCTCGGCTTGACAAATCTGACAGAAAACAACAAGAAAAGAGAACAGAGGATTTCTCCACGATACGGTGGTTAATAGGTTCGGGGGGTATATAAATATTTTTTTATCTTGGGAAACAAGCAAACGGGAGATAAACGAAATCCGGAAGGTACCCGAGGTGGGCACAACCCACCTGGGTGCGCCTGGCTTGCCAGGCACGCCCTGGTGTCTTATGCCCACCAGGGGTGCCTTCCTGGTTGCTACTTATTTTCCTAATTTTTCTAATATTCCAAAACTGACAAAAATATTTTTATATATTTTTGTGAGTCCGTTTACTTACCGTATCACGTACCTCCTTTATTTCACTATTCTAGAATGTTTTGGAGGGTTTCTTTTGTATGTTCCTCTAGTGTCATGGTATGAATAATATGGCTTTGAATATTAATAGGCGTACCTGAGATGTAATGTTTGATTCTTTAACCATTGACCACCTTTTGGTTTGTACATTCAGCATTATTTATTTTGATGGCTCAAGAATGATAAACCTCTTCGATAAGATAAGGTCCTTCCCATTTAGAGATAAATTTTCATGCGAAGAATCTAAAACGAGAGTTGTACAATAAATCATATTCACCCACTTTGAATTCCCACTTTTCAATTCTTTTATCATGCCACGTCTTAACTTTTTCTTTGAAAAGCTTGGCATTTTCATAGGCCTGGGTTCTCCATTCATTTAAAGAGCTAATATCAAATAACCTATTTTCACCGACAATTTTGAAATCATAGTTGAGTTCTTTAATAGCCCAATATGCCTTATGTTCTAACTCAAGAAGTAAATGACAAGCTTTTCGATAAACCATTTTCTAAGGAGACATGCCCATAGGATTTTTATAAGCTGTTCTGTAGGCCCAAAGTGCATGATCCAATTTCTTGGACCAATTCTTTCGAGACCTATTTACAATCTTTTGTAATATTAATTTTATTTCTATATTGCTAAGTTCAACTTGACCACTAGATTGAGGATGATAGGGGGATGCAATTCAATGGTTAACATCATGCTTGGCAAGAATTTTACGAAAAGCTTCATGAATAAAGTGTGAACCACCATCAGTCATTAAATATCTAGGGACTCCAAACCTTGGGAAAATAACTCCCTTAAGCATTTTAATAGAGATGTTGTGACCAGCACTACTAGTTTGAATAGCTTCTACCCACTTAGTAACATAATCAACAACAACCAGAATAGGAGTATATCCATTAGAGGAAGAAAACGGTCCCATATAATCAAATCCCCAAACATCAAGTGGTTCAACAACAAGTGAATAATTTATAGGTATTCTTGACGCTTACTGATATTACCTATTCTTTGACATTCATCACAAGATAAGACAAATCTACGAGCATCCTTGAAGAGAGTAGGCCAATAAAAGCTAGATTGTAATACCTTGTGAGCAGTTCTGTCTCTCGCATGATGTCCTCCATAAGCTTCGCAGTGACATTTTCGTAGGATTTGTTCCTGTTCATGCTCAGGTACACAATGTCTAATAATACCATCTAATCCTTCTTTATAATGATGGGGTCATCCCAAAAGTAATGTCTCAAATTATAGAAGATTTTTTTCTTTTGTTCGTAAGTGAAAGTAGGAGGTATGTATTTAGCAACAATATAATTATCATAGTCAACATACCAAGGTGTGCTATTAGAAACATTTATTGCAGCCAATTGCTCATTAGGAAAACTATCATCAATACGTAGTGGGTCATCAATAATATTTTCCAACATAGACAAGTTATCAGCTACGGGGTTCTCAGCTCCTTTCCTATCAATACTATGTAAATCAAATTCTTGTAGCAAAAGAACCCACCTAACGAGTCTAGGTGTCGGTGTACTAAGGTAGGGGTACCTCAGTACCCCAACTTGTGCACGGACGGTAGCAGCTTCCCGCGGCAGGGCCTACCACGTGCTTGCCGGAGACCTTCCTGCTCCATTCACAAACCATTCAAAAACAAAGTATACAAGACAGAAGATCGAGACCCCGGCAAGTGGAGCTTGCCGGGAAGGCCATTCCAGGCTCAAGATTACCTCACTCACGCAAGGCCCTGGCAAGAGGAGCTTGCCAGGAAAACTAGAAGATTCCATTACAGAAGACATGCCTCGGCGCTACATGCGCCCCAGCAGGGTCCGGGGAGCGACAAGCTTCAGAGCCCGACAAGCTCCCGGGCCCGGCAAGGTCAAGACCCCGGCAAGGTGCTTGCCGGGGAGAGTTGTGCTGTGTGCCCGCGCTCCAGCTCATCGAACCACGCGTCGCACTGGGGCCATTCCAGGGACGCGTGGCGGATGGCTGTGCAGCCTGGGGGACACGGTGGCACTCCACGGTGGAAAAGCCATCGCCGTGGCAAACGGAGACGCAAGGGCGGGCGCTTTTGGGGTCGACGGCGACGGGCATTAAATGCTCTTGTCCCCCACTGTCAAAGTAGTTAGCGACCACTGTTCATCCACTGTAGCTCCACTATTCCCACACTGTTACAACTACCACCTCTTTTACATTTTTACCCTTTCTCCTACGTTGACACCTGTCGGTGACCCCTTGCACTATAAAAGGAGGCCCATGCACAACGTAGAGGGGGTTCAGAACCTAGATCGCTCATACGCTTGGTGTAGCTAGTTCTTCAAGATCCCGAGCTCTCCAACTCAATACAAACTAAGCAGGAGTAGGGTTTTACGCGTCCATCGCGGCCCGAACCTGGGTAAACTGCCTGCGTGATCTCCTCGATCTGCTCTTCGTGCTCCCTCCGCCCTCTTACCGCACAAGCAAGGGGCTCCGGTCCCATAGGTGCTCGTGGCGGACAGTTTCCCCCGACATCTTTGGCGCGCCAGGTAGGGGGCGTCGAGGTTGTGCGAACCTGATCCGGCGTTCACGCGGGCGCATTCTTCATCAACCTCTCCAGTTTCATCAGCAACTTCATCAGCAACTGCGCCATGGCCCCGAAGAAGAAGGCTTCGGAGGTCGGAGGCCCGTCTGCGTCTCACCCGCCGCCACCGGAGCCAACGGTGGGCGGGGGAGACGCCGTCGGAAGGGTGGTCGCTGGCGAGGACACGCGCGGCGCCACCAAATCCAAAGACAGAACGGACGACCGAGCCTCGGTCTCCGTGGACGCGCCACGTCCGTCTCAGCAAACGACAACCCAGCAACGCCATGTCACAGGAGGTGGCATCCGCTTGCTGGGCCAAGGGCAAACCGGAGGCTCGCGGGATGCTCCGGACCACCGTCCGGGCACAAGCAAAGCGCGGACGCCGGGGCGGGACCCTGCTCCTTCTGACGCTGTTAGGAGTCCGAGCATATCCCGCTCCTCGCACCGCTCGCCCCCGCTCCCCTCCACTCCAGCAGAAGCGCTCGCAAGGGCGCAACTGCTCCTCGACTTCCCTCCAGCGGCCGACAAGGCCGAAGACTGGAGGGCAACCATCCAGAGCCTGATCGCCTTCGCCAACAACGATACGCCGCAGCAGCCGGCAACCTCGCGGCCGCGGCAAGTCGAGAAGACGAAGGCCGACGGCGACAAGACCGCCGGGGGTGCAACCACCGCGCACTCCCCGCCGCGGAAGCAGAAGACGCCGCCCCGCAGGAACAACGCCGACAACGGCTCCACGGCGTCGTCGGATCCGCGGGCTCGTCGGGACCAGCGCCAAGTCCTTGACGACCGGCGACAAGAAGACGCTCGAACAACGATCGAGCGCCGCCGAGAAGCTCGGCGACAATCAGACCAGAGAGCAGGGAATGCTGTCGACGCGCGCGCGCCCGGTGAACCAGGCGACTTAACGTACGCGGCAGGTTGCCCTGCGTTTACCCGCGAGCTGCGGCGCGTCCAGTGGCCCAGCATGAAAAACTTCAAGCCCGACGTATCGGAGAAGTACGACGGCAAGACGCACCCCTCGGAATTCCTCAGCATTTACACCATCGCGGTGCAAGCTGCCGGGGGGCGCGACGAGAAGATTTTGGCGAACTACTTCCCGCTCGTGCTAAAGCCGAACGTTCGTTCGTGGCTTATGCACTTGCCGGAAGGCTCCATTTCTTCTTGGGCAGACCTTTGCCACCAGTTTGTTGGCGCCTTCACGGGCGGCCACAAACCCCACGGCCAGGAGAGCGATCTCCACATTCTGGCCCAGAAGGAAGGAGAATCCCTGCGCAAGTATATCCAACGCTTCAGCCGTGTACAGTACAACATCCCCGACGTCCACCCTGCCGCGGTTATCAGCGCGTTCCACCAGAACGTGCGTAACCGCCGCATGCGTGAAGAAATGGCCATGACCAAGATACGGGATGTCAGCGAGCTTTATGCTCTAGCTGATAAGTGTGCACGCGTGGAAGAAGGGAGGAGACTCCCCGGGGAGGATACTGGCGCAGGAGGAAGCGACAGCGACGACGCCGCCCCGGCAAAGAAGAGCCGGCGGCGGAACAACAGAAGGAAGAACAAGAAGGAAGTGCTTGCCGTTGAGAAGTTCGGCAAGGAGGCTCCCGCCAAGCAAACATAGGCTGGCGGCTCCGGCAAGGAGCCTGCCCCTGTAGCGGCAGCCGACAAGCAGGACGGCTCCGACAAGCAATACTGCAAGATCCACCGCACCAAGGGCCACGACCTCTCCAACTGCAAACGCGTCGAGTACCTCATCGAGCAGCAGAAAGCTGAGTACGAGAGGCGCGACAAGGAGAAGGCCCAAGGTGGTGGTGGAGAACCAAGCAAGAAGCGGCCATTCAACGGCCGGGGAGGACGCCGCGGCAAGGCCAAGCAGCGGCAAGGTGATCGACCTCCCCGGGGCCGCGACAAGGATGAAGAAGACGACGACGAAGACATGGAGGATGAGGATATCAGCGAGCAGGAGTTCCAGAAGGCCACGGAGGTCCTGTGCGTCGACGGTGGCGCCTCTCTGCACACCTCCCACCGCCAGCTCAAGCAGTGGGTGCGCGAGGTGAATGCAGCAGAGCCGCCCGTGGAGTCGCGCAGGCTCCTTAAATGGTCCAGCACGCCCATCATTTTCGACCTTGAGGATCACCCTGACCGCACCACTGCGGTCGGGTGCTTGCCGATGCTGGTTTCACCCACCATCCGCAACCTCAAGGTCACCAAAATGTTGGTTGACGGCGGGGCCGGGCTGAACTTGATCTCCTCTGCTGTGCTCAAGAAACTCCAAATCCCAGATGGCGAGCTCGAAGAGACCGGTTCTTTCCAAGGAATCAACCCGGGAAGGAGCAAGCCCAAGGGGAAGATAACTCTGCCGGTGACCTTTGGCGGGGAGCTCAACTTCAGAACTGAGCGCATCACATTTGACGTCGCCGATATTCCATTACCGTATAATGGAATACTCGGCCGTCCTGCCCTCGCCAAGTTCATGGCGGCTTCCCACTACGCCTACAACGTACTCAAGATGCCGGGGCCGATAAGCGTCATCACTGTCCATGGCGACAAGAAAGATGCGCTTGTCTGCGCCGACAAGATCTACCGGGATGCAGCAGCCGCAGCGGAAAAGGACACACTCGCCGCTGAAGCTCCCGGGGGGAAGAAGACGAAGACCAAGTCCGGCAAGTGCTCTGGGGCCCACTCCGGCAACCGCACCTCTTCGGAGTGCTGCGCCGCCGTCGAGGACGTTCCATCGAGCTCCACCGGCAAGTGTAAGAAAGGGATGGCCGCTCCTCCGGCAACCAAGAAGGTGCCCGCCAACGAGGACGGCACTGGTGGTACGTTCACCATCAGTGCCACGCTTGACAGCAAATAGGAAAGCGCGCTCGTTGCCTTCCTGCGGGCGAATGTCGATGTGTTTGCCTGGCAACCATCTGACATCCCCGGTGTTCCCAGGAAGGTGATTGAGCACAAGCTTGCTGTTTGTCCTCATGCGCGGCCCGTCAAGCAGAAAGTGAGGAAGCAAGCCGTGGAGCGCCAAGAATTCATTGCTGAAGAAATCAAGAAGCTAGAGGCAGCAGGCCTAGTTAGAGGTGTGATCCATCCGACGTGGTTGGCAAACCCAGTCGTCGTGCGTAAGGCCAACGGGAAGTGGAGACTGTGTATAGACTTCACTGATGTGAATAAAGCATGTCCCAAGGATCCATTCCCTTTGCCGCGCATTGACCAGATCGTTGACTCCACTGCCGGATGTGAGCTACTCTCTTTTCTTGATGCATATTCAGGCTACCACCAGATCTTTATGGCCAAAGAGGATGAAGAGAAGACTGCATTTATCACCCCATGTGGCACTTATTGCTTCATACGCATGCCATTTGGGCTAAAGAATGCAGGGTCAACATTTGCAAGGGTAGTGCACACTGCTTTCGAGCCACAGATCCACAGAAATGTAGAGGCTTACATGGATGACATCGTGGTGAAGAGCAAGAGCAAGGAAACCCTGGTCCAAGATTTGGAAGAGACATTTCAGAACCTGCGCAAGATACAGCTTAAGTTGAACCCCGAGAAGTGCGTCTTCGGAGTCCCTTCCGGCAAGCTTCTCGGGTTCTTTGTGTCACAGAGGGGGATTGAAGCTAACCCCGACAAGATTAAAGCCATTGAGCAGATCGAAGCCCCGAAGCGCGTCAAGGATGTCAGAAGGCTTGCAGGTTGTGTGGCTGCCCTCAGTAGGTTCATTTTGAAGTCTGCAGAACGCGCCCTACCTTTCTTCAAAATCCTGAAGAAGGCAGGTCCCATGAAGTGGACTCCGGAAGCGGAGGTAGCGCTGCAAGATTTGAAACGGTACCTATCCTCCACTCCAATACTTGTCGCACCTAGACCACAGGAAAAGTTGTTGCTATACCTAGCGGCAACCAACCAGGTGGTTAGTGCTGCATTAGTAGCGGAGAGGGAGGCCGACGAGGAGTCTGCGCCACCGGCAAGCGAATCCAGCGACAAGCAGGGGGCTGCTCCGACAAGCTCTGGCCCCGACAAGGACAACTCCGCGCAGGAACAGGAAGAAGTGCGGAAGAAAATGGTGCAGCGCCCAGTGTATTTTGTAAGTTCCCTTCTCCAGGGGGCTAGATCAAGATACTCTGGTGTGCAAAAGTTGCTTTTCAGCCTCCTCATGGCCTCGAGAAAGCTGCGCCATTACTTCCAGGCACATGAGATAACAGTGGTCACTCGCTTTCCGCTGAAGAGGATACTGCACAATCCAGAAGCAACAGGCAGGATCGTTGAGTGGGCACTGGAGCTGTCAAGCTTTGGACTTAAGTTTGAAAGTACCTCAACCATACAGAGCCGAGCTTTGGCAGAATTCATAGCTGAGTGGACCCCGACACCTGATGAAGAAGTCCAAGAAACAAGTGCACCCGTACAAGAAACGACAAGTGAATGGGTAATGTATTTTGATGGCGCCTTCTCGCTGCAAGGCGCCGGTGCTGGCGTGGTACTCATCGCGCCCACCGGGGAGCACCTCAAGTATGTTATCCAGATGCACTTCCCAAGAGAGCAAGCGACAAACAACACGGCTGAATATGAAGGTTTGCTCGCCGGCCTCAGGATTGCGGCCAAACTTGGGATAAGGAAGCTGATTGTACGAGGAGATTCTCAGTTGGTGGTCCGACAAGTTAACAAGAGTTACCAGAGCCCTCTGATGGAAGCTTATGTAGATGAAGTGAGGAAGCTTGAAGAGCACTTTGAAGGTCTGCAAATGGAGCACGTCCCGAGAGCTCAGAATGACATTGCAGACGGCCTTTCAAGGTGTGCTTCGATGAAGTTACCTGTGGAACCAGGGACCTTCTTGCTCAAGCTGACTCAAACATCCGTCACACCGTCAATTGGGCAGTCCAAGAAGAGAAAGTTGGTCTCCGGAGACTACTTGCCGGCGGATCTTCCTGAAACCGCCGCCAAGGTCCCCAAGATCAACGACCAGAGCGCTGAGGAACAGTCTGCTCCTGCAGATCTAAGGATCTGTGCAGTTGAAGCAAGTGTTCCCGACAAGCCTCGCCCCGGCGAGCTTGCCGGGGGACCATCAGCTCCGGCAGAACCAGAGGTTCTTGCCGTAGAAGCTGAGGTCCCCGCAGCGGCCCTCATGCCTTTAGTCCTTGCCGTTGAGCCTCGAGCTCCGGCATGGGCGCAGCAGATCGTCCGTTTTCTGCAAACTGGAGAACTTCCCGACGACCCAGAAGAAATAGAGAAGATAACCAGGCAGTCAAGTATGTACCAGTTCGTGGATAACGAGCTGTACAGAAGAAGGCTCAACGGAGTCAGGTTGAGGTGCATCTCCAGGGAAGATGGACAGAAGCTGTTGGCAGAAATACATGGAGGCATATGTGGCCACCACATTGGCGCAAGGGCGCTTGCCGGGAAAGCTTTCCGGCAAGGGTTCTTTTGGCAAGAAGCCCTCCAAGATGCAACTGCACTAGTAACCAAGTGTGAAGCGTGCCAGTTCCATGCGAAGCAAATTCATCAGCCAGCTCAAGCTCTCCAAACAATCCCTTTGTCCTGGCCCTTCTCGGTCTGGGGGCTCGATATCCTCGGCCCCTTCCCCCGAGCCGTCGGGGGCTTTGAGTACTTGTACGTTGCAATCGACAAGTTCACAAAGTGGCCAGAAGTGGAACCAGTGAGAAAAGTGACAGCATAGTCAGCGGTCAGGTTCTTCAGGTCGATTGTTTGCCGTTTCGGAATCCCTAACAGGATCATCACCGATAACGGTACGCAATTTACTAGTCGCACCTTCATGCAGTACGTCCAAGACCTTGGCGCCAAGGTCTGTTTCGCTTCTGTTGCTCACCCGAGAAGCAACGGTCAAGCGGAGAGGGCAAATGCTGAAGTGCTGCGCGGACTCAAGACGAGGACCTTTGACAGGCTGCGCAAGTGCGGAAAAAATTGGATAGAGGAGCTACCGGCGGCTCTTTGGTCAATCAGAACGACACCAAGTCGAGCCACCGGACAGACACCCTTTGCTCTAGTCTATGGACCAGAGGCAGTTCTCCCCACAGAACTCGTATACGGATCTCCTCGAGTACTCGCTTATGATGAGCTCGAGCAAGAGCAACTGCGACAAGATGATGCATTGCTCCTCGAGGAGGAACGTCTCCAGGCTGCTGTACGAGCTGCTCGATACCAGCAAGCCTTGCGCCGCTACCATAGCCGCAAGGTCAAGGCCAGGAGTCTCGAGGAAGGCGACCTTGTTCTTCGGCGTGTTCAGTCCGCCAAGAATTCCAACAAGTTGACACCGAAGTGGGAAGGCCCTTATCGGGTGAGACAAGTCACAAGGCCCGGCGCTGTCCGCCTTGAGACCGAAGAAGGCTTACCGGTGAGCAACTCCTGGAACATAGAGCATCTTCGCAAGTTTCACCCATAAGGCGCGGTTGCCGTGACCCGTTCCGGCAACCACCTTTTGTACAAGCTTTGCCGCAGTTGCATGTAACCCTTTGTACAAAGCCGGGCGCAGACCCCGTGCATCAGTAAAGCTTTTGTGTTTTGCGCTATTTGCCTTTTGCATGCTTTTCTTTGCTATTTGCATGTGTTATTTGGCATCTTGCGCAACATAAACATCCGGTAAGCATTAGCACGCCGAAAGGCCATATACTTGTTTCCCTCTTCTTTTTCCTTGCCTCTTAAGCAGAAGGAATGTTCCTCGCGCATAAGTTTGCCGGGGGGGGAAGGAGATGGAAGAGGAACCAAGTGCTGTTCAAGAAAGAGAAGCCTTACCGAGAAGCAAGCGATATATGAAAGCTAAGTTGTTAGAATTTGATCAGTTCAAATTTGTAATTTCAAGTTGTCTTCCTTGAACAATCACACTTTGTTTGGAAAACCTGTGCGCAGAGGAACCTACCCGTGGCTAGCCGCACCCTTGTCTTGTTTTCGAGTACGCTCAACAACTTAAGTGAGCTGCGACAAGTGTCGCGCCCTTGGTTCGTTTTCGAGTTTCACTCAACAAGCCGAGTGCGTTGCGACTAGCTGCGGCGAGGTTGCTTGCCGGTAAGACCTTGGCCAGCAGGCTGCTCAGAGTCTAGCACTCAGCGCTCGCGGCAAAGGCCCCTTGCCGGCAAGCTCCCCGGGAGCGTAGGGTGAAAAACATACAAAGTAGATGACCAAGACAAGGAAGATAACATTGCACTGATTGATTAAAATAAGATAAATATCTTACAAAGGATAACTTGTCGCAATGATTAATGAGTTCTTAACACCCTATGCAGCAACAAAAAGAGATAAAGAAAAAGGAGGCCTAATCTACGCGGTCGCCCTCAACCCTAGAGATCTTGTTCACTTTGGAAATGATGTGGTCGACCTGCGCCTTCAGCGCCTCCATGTTCGCGTCGGCCGGCAAGCTGCGGAGAACGTTGGTGAGGTTTATACCGGGATTGCGGTATACAATCTTCGTCAGTACGCGCTCCAAGGTTCCTGTGCAGAGCTGGCGCGACTCCTCGGCCAGTTGCGCGGGGATCTTCTTCCGAAGATCTGCAAGGGCCGGCGCGATCCCCCTGAAGAAGAGGCTGAGCTTGGCGCTGTGAGGGAGGTTTGGGTCCGGAGAGTAGATGAGATGCTCCAACTTCAGCGCCAGCAGCTCCTGGTCGATGTTGGAGGCAGAGGAAACCAAGTCGTCGGTCCACACCTCAACGGTCCGGCGGAAGTTCTCGGCCGCAGTGTTGGCGCTCTCCACCAAGCTTCGCTCTTTGCGGAGCTCCTCCTTCAGCTTAGTTTCCCGATCCCGGACGGCGTCGAGCGAGTCCTTCAGCGTGGAAACTTTCAGCTCAAGATCCTCAATGGAGTCCTTGGCGGCCTTCAACTCGTCGCCCTTCTTGGAAAGACGCACCTGGAGTTCGGAGTTGGTATGAGCGTCCTTCTCGCGCTCCGTGTTAAGCGCGGCGACCCTCTCCACACTCGCCTTCAACAACTCCTCCAGTTGCGCGACCTTGGCGGCAAGCTCCTCCTTGGCGGTCTCCGCGGCAGCCGCGGCGGCTTTCGCCTCCTTCAGCTCTCCACCAAGGGCTTGTTCCCGAGCGGCAAGGTCTTCCTCGTGGGAGTCGAGGTTGACCTTCCGCTGGGTCAGCTCTCCTTCTCGCCGGGACAGCTCCTCCCCGGCGAGCCGCTGCTGCTCTTCGGCCTCGGCCTTCTCCAGCAACCATTCCTGGTACTCCCCGGCGAGCCTCTCGCGCCCCTCCGCCACCTCGCGGAGGGCAGCCTGGTTGGCGGCGCGGAGCTCCGCCGCGCGTTTCTCCATCTCGACGGCGGCCTTGGCAGCAAGGGCCTCCCGAGACGCTAGCTTCGCCTGCCTGGCCCGGTAAAGGGCCAGGAGCTGATGAAGCAGCTTCTCCTCCTCGGGCCCGTCGCTTCCGCCGGGCGCCTCGACAACCTTCAGTCCCGCGGAGGCGAGAACTTCTCCATCGAAGGCCTCGCCCTCCGCGGGGGCTCGCGAAGAAGAACCCCACGGCACCTGGATGAAGACGCCGTTGGGAGCTTCAAGATAGTAGCCCGCCTGCTCCTTTTCGGCGGAGGGGTCGACGGCCGGTGCAGCACTTGATGCTCCTGCCGCCTCCGGGCCGGCAGTGCGGTCGCCGTCCCCCTCCCCGGCCGCTGCGTCCGCAGCCGGAGCGGTCTCCTCCGCAGCCGGCTCGGCGGCTCCCGCCGTGTCCTCAGCGACAGGGGCGTCGCCGCCGCCGCCCTGCGCGCCCTCCTCCTCGACGTCGACGACCTCCGTCTCCGTCTGCTCGGGGGGAGGAGGATCTAGAAGAAGAAGAAAAAGCAAAAGAAGTTCAAGCAAATATCCAAAAAGAGACGAATCCAAGAAGACAAAGTGACGGAACTTACCTTGACGGACGTCATCAGCGGCGGGCTCCCTCGCCGGGGAGCTCTGCCTTGGCGGAGTGGCCGCCCTCGCCGGGCTGCTCGCCCTTGGCGGGGTACTCGCCCTTGGCGGAGTACCCGCCCTTGGCGGAGTGCTCTCCCTTGCCGGAGAGTTCGGCCTTGGCGGGGACGGCGGGGCCCGCGGCTCCTCTTGAGCGACCCCAGGATGCTCCTGTGGTTGTGGCTCGATCTCTGCACAAAACAATCAAGACAAGACGAAGACACCAAGATATTAGCACAAAACAAGATCTCCAAGCGCGCCCGATGGGCGGAAGTATGGAACCCAGACTTACGCTGGGGGCTGCGCTGGGGGCTGCTCCTCGGAGCAGCGCTCGGGTCCGGCAGGCTCGGCTCCGGCACGTCCCCTGTTGCCGCGGTGGGCGAGTCGTCCGCGACCTCGACCACGGGCACCTTGGCTTTCTTCGCCACTCGCTCCGCCAAGGTCCTGAAGATTAAAACAAAAGCAAGATCAGCATCAACAAGAATCAAGATAATGTTAAAGAAGATGCAAGATCTCAAGTTCTTACTCCTGTTCCTCCTCGTCGTCGTCGTCGCTCAAGGCGGAGAAGTCAAACGCCACCTGAGGCGCGTCTGCGCGAGGAGCAGGAGGCGAAGACTCCCTCGGGCGCTTGGCGGTCCCCGGGGCTGGGGGCTGCGAAGACCCAGCCCCTGTGGTAGCCGAGGCCCGGGGAGCGGGCGGAGCTGCCGCTCCGCTCTGCGAAGTCCCTCCTCCGCTTGGCGCTGTCGTGCGGGGCGCCTCCGCCGTGGCCTGTGTGCGGGTCGCCTCCGCCGTGGCCTGTGTGCGGGTCGCCCCCGCCGTGGTTGGTGCGCCGGGCGCCCCCGTCGCAGCTTGGCTCCCCCGGGTAGCTCGCGCCGCCCGGCGAGCTGGTTGTTGCCGGGGCGCCTGCGCCCTCGTCCCCGTCGCCGTCTTGCGGAGACGCTTCAGCGGAGAACGCCTAGGGCTTGCCCGAGGCGGGGAGGTTTCCGACGACGAGGAGAGGTCGTCGGCGTAGAGCCCCAGGGATCCGTCGGAGTCTTCGTCGGCCCCGGCGTCCTCCTCCTCCTCCTCCTCCTCCCCGGCAGGCTTGCTGGGCCCAGCGCCCTGCACTGTGGCCGCTTTCCCTCCGGCGCCTCCGCTCCCTCCGGCGCCTCCGCTCCCTGCGGCGCCTCTGTTTCCTCCGGCGGCGTTGCCTCTCGCCGCGGCCTCGGTCAAGATCCCGGGGATCCCGGAGTGCCTCAAGGAAGGGACCCCGGCGAGCTCGTCGGGAGGCAGCTTCAGCAGCCTGCGGATCTCCGCCTCCTCTGCTTGGCAGGACGTTTCCGCAGCCTCTGCCTCCTCCGGCGTGAAGCCAAATTCTCCTGCCGCTGCGGCCGCAGCGGCCTCTTCAACCCGAGAAGCTATGTACGCTATCTCTTGGTCGGTGGTGTCCCGTGTGAGCCCCTTGACCTCGTCCTTGTTCTTCGCCACCTCCACCAAGTTGTCGAAGAAGTTCAAGATGACGTCTGGCTTGGGCGGAATCCATGTGCGGTCGATGCCGTGCGAGTCACACGCGGGCATCATGGCGCGAAGGGCGTCCCGGGCCGTGCTGTTGCAGAGAGGCACCACTCCCCGGGGACCTCTGAACCACTCTGGGTGGGCCGGGTCATGCTTAAATTGTTCCCGGACCATCCCCTTCAGCTCCAGCGACCTGAAGTTAAAGTTGAGCCCGGGGCGCAGCCTCATTATATCCGCCGCGTTGCCGTACTCCCAGGCTGGCCTCTTCCTATCTTGGAGAGGGGCGATGCGGCGGCGGAGGAAATCTGTGGATACTTCTGCGACAGACAACCTTGCTACCCGGAGACGAAGAATTCTGATGAGGGCGACGTCGAGCTTGCCGTCATCCGAATCCAACTCGCTCCAGTCCCTGCCGCGCACGATAGGTGTTGTGCGCGGCGCAGTGAAGGGCTGCGGATCGTCCTCAACTATCCAACACCAGTCTGCACGCCACTCCTCCCACTTGCCGCGGAGCTCCCCCGGCAAGTAGGACTCCTTCTTGTTCAAACGGAAAACCCAAGATATTCCTCCGGAGAGGGGGGCGCCGGCCTCTGCTCTAGGGGTGAAGAAGTGCCTAAACAGCGCTACGTTTGGGTATATCCCAATATAGTTTTCGCACATATGTGCGAAAACCGCCATCGTGAGGATGGCGTTGGGGGTGAAGTCAAGAAGATGGAGGCCGTAGGTGTGCATTATGTCACAGAAAAATTCGGAAAAAGGGGGACAGAGGCCGCAGTGGAAGAAAGCTGCGAAGAAGAAGTACCCGCCGGAGTAGTTGTCCTTGGCGGCGGCCGGATATGCTCGGGTGCGGGGGTGCGCCTTGGTCTTCTTGGCCCAGAACAAGTAATACTTGTTCCAGAGCTCCCGCGCGCTGAGCCTCGGCGAGAAGATGACGTTCTGCTTCCGCAACGCGGTGAGCCTCGCCGCTTGCTCCGATTTCTCCTTCTTGGTCTTCTCCGCCTTCGCCTTCTCGGTCTTTGGGGCCATGGCGGAGGCGGCGAGGGAAGGGGGACGAAGAGCCCGGCGGCGCCGGAGATGCGAAAGACGGCGGAGGAGCTGTGGAGGCGGAGCGCAAAGGGGATCTCTGGAGATGGAAGAAGAGACAATGAAGGCGTAGGAGGGGAACCGCTCCTGCTTCCTCTGCTTTTATGGGGAAGTGGGGGGCGTTTCGCCCTTTCCATTAAAAGAACGTGGCCACGTCCCATCCCACGACGCCGCAATCGACGCGTGCCGTTACAGGGGGGACGCGGCGGATGCGGAAGTGGATTCGGCGCGCCGTGGGCCACGCGTGTCCGTGCACTGTTTTGGGCCTGGCCCAACAGCGCTCGGCACCGTGTGTGGCCCAGGCCCGGGGGCTCCTGTCGGTGTACTAAGGTAGGGGTACCTCAGTACCCCAACTTATGCACGGACGGTAGCAGCTTCCCGCGGCAGGGCCTACCACGTGCTTGCCGGAGACCTTCCTGCTCCATTCACAAACCATTCAAAAACAAAGTATACAAGACAGAAGATCGAGACCCCGGCAAGTGGAGCTTGCCGGGAAGGCCATTCCAGGCTCATGATTACCTCACTCACGCAAGGCCCTGGCAAGAGGAGCTTGCCAGGAAAACTAGAAGATTCCATTACAGAAGACATGCCTCGGCGCTACATGCGCCCCAGCAGGGTCCGGGGAGCGACAAGCTTCAGAGCCCGACAAGCTCCCGGGCCCGGCAAGGTCAAGACCCCGGCAAGGTGCTTGCCGGGGAGAGTTGTGCTGTGTGCCCGCGCTCCAGCTCATCGAACCACGCGTCGCACTGGGGCCATTCCAGGGACGCGTGGCGGATGGCTGTGCAGCCTGGGGGACACGGTGGCACTCCACGGTGGAAAAGCCATCGCCGTGGCAAACGGAGACGCAAGGGCGGGCGCTTTTGGGGTCGACGGCTACGGGCATTAAATGCTCTTGTCCCCCACTATCAAAGTAGGTAGCGACCACTGTTCATCCACTGTAGCTCCACTATTCCCGCACTGTTACCACTACCACCTCTTTTACATTTTTACCCTTTCTCCTACGTTGACACCTGTCGGTGACCCCTTGCACTATAAAAGGAGGCCCATGCACAACGTAGAGGGGGTTCGGAACCTAGATCGCTCATACGCTCGGTGTAGCTAGTTCTTCAAGCTCCCGAGCTCTCCAACTCAATACAAACTAAGCAGGAGTAGGGTTTTACGCGTCCATCGCGACCCGAACCTGGGTAAACTGCCTGCGTGATCTCCTCGATCTGCTCTTCGTGCTCCCTCCGCCCTCTTACCGCACAAGCAAGGGGCTCCGGTCCCATAGGTGCTCGTGGCGGACAGTTTCCCCCGACACTAGGTTTAGCATCTTTCCTTTCCATAAGATATTTTATGCCAGCATGATCAGTGTGAACAATTAATTTTGAGTCCACAATATAGGATATAAATTTATCACTAGCAAACACAATTGCTAGAAATTCTTTTTCAGTAGTAGCATAATTTCTTTGTGCACTGTCTAGAGTTTTACTTGCATAGTGGATAACATTTAGTTTCTTTTCAACTCTTTATCCTAGAATAGCAACAACATCAAAGTGATGTCGCTCGAGATGCATCGGTATTTCCCCAAGGAATAAGGGAGGATGCACCACAGCAACGGTAAGGTATTTCCCTTAGTGATGAGACCAAGGTTATCGAACCAGTAGGAGAACAAAGCAACACTATGTAAACGGTACCTGCACACAAAGAACAAATACTTGCAACCCGACGTGTTAAAGGGGTTGTCAATCCCTTCCATGTAACGATGCCAAAAAGTGACGCAAGGATAGGATAAAACTGTAGTAGATTGAAAGATGCAAATAAAAGCAAATAAAACGTGACAAGGTATTTTTGGGTTTTTGATAATATAGATCTGAAGATAAAAGTTGCAAATAAATAAAAAGGCAAATGGCAGTAGAGATCTGAAAGTATATGATTGGAAAATAGACCCGGGGGCCATAGATTTCACTAGTGACTTCTCTCGAGAAAATAGCATGAGGTGGGTAGACAAATTACTGTTGGGTAATTATTAGAAAAACAAATAATTATGACGATATCCAAGACAATGAACATGTATATAGGCATCACGTCCAAGATTAGTAGACCGACTCCTACCTGCATCTACTACTATTACTTTACACATCGACCGCTATCCAGCATGCATCTAGTGTATTAAGTTCATGGAAAAGGGAGTAATGCAATAAGAACGATGGCATGATGTACACAAGATCTATTCATGTAGGAATAGACCCCATCTTTTTATCCTTAATAGCAACGATACACATGCGTGCCTTGCTGCCCTTTCTATCACTGGGAAAGGACATCGCAAGATCGAACCCATTACAAAGCACCTCTTCCCATTGCAAGATAAATAGATCAAGTTGGCCAAACGAAACCCAAATATCGGAGAAGAAATACAAGGCTATAATAATCAAGAATGTATATTAAATCAAGGAAACTCTGATATTAAACTCACAATTCATCGGATCCCAACAAACACACTGCAAAAAGTCATAACATCAAATAGATCTCCGAGAGACCATTGTATTGAGATACAAAGAGAGAAGAAGCCATCTAGCTACTGCCTACGGACCCGTAGGTCTGTGATAAACTACTGACGCATTACCGGAGAGGCACCAATGAGGATGATGAACCCCTCCGTCATCGTGTTCCCCTCCGGCGGAGTGTCGGAAAAGGGCTATAGATTTGATTTGGTGGTTTTGGAACTTCCGGTGGTTGGAACAAAATTTTGTCCACTCCCCAAGGGTTTTTTGAGGATGGGGGTATTTATAGAGCAAAGAGGCGGTGCGGGAGGACACCGAGGTGGGCACAACCCACCTGGGCGCGCCTGGGGGCCCAAGCGTGCCATGGTGGGTTGTGCCCCCCTCGGGGCACCCAAAGGTGCTTCTCTGGCCCATCTGGTGTGGTCCAAAAAAATCCATTAAAAGTTTCGCTGCATTTGGACTCCATTTGCTATTGATTTCCCGCGATGTAAAAAAACAAGCAGAAAACAACAACTGGTACTTGGCACTATGTCAATAGGTTAGTCCCAAAAAATGATAGAAAATGATTGTAAAATGATTGTAAAATATCCAACAATGATAATATAACAGCATGGAACAATAAAAAAATTATAGATATGTTGGAGATGTATTAGCATCCCCAAGCTTAATTCCTGCCCGTCCTCGAGTAGGTAAATGATAAAAATAGAATTTTTGATGTGGAGTGCTTCCTATCATGTTCATCACATTTTTTTTCTTTATAGCATGGTTATTTGGACTTTTATATGGTTCAAAGCAATAGTCTAGTTTTGACATGAGGACTTTAATACTCAAGCATATCAACAAATAACCATGTCTTTCAAAATATCAATACTAAAGCAAGTTATCCCTAGCCCATCATGCCCAACCATTGATTCATTTATGCAACACATTCGAATATTAGCTACATCCAACGCTCAAGTGTGATAATACTGTTCTGTAGTTGGTGCTTTATAAGAGAAGGTGGAGATTCAAAATAAAAACAAAAACTGCATAAAGTAAAATATAGGCCCTTCGTAGACTGAAGTAGGGATCTGTAGAGGTGCCAGACTCAAAGCTTAAATTGAGAGATAAAATTAGTTTGGGTGGCATGCTTTTCTCGTCAACGAGAACGACTTAGAGTTCCCAACACTTTCCGTGCTAGATATATAATAGGCGGTTCCCAAACATAAAATAAACTTTAGTCCTTTTCCCACCAAAATTCACAAGCTATGGCTAGTTGTATCCACGGTTGCCCTCCATACCAACACTTTGCAAGGAATTTATTATTTGACAACATAAAGTAAATTTTCTTTTTCATTTCTGGACTGTGAATCCCTATTACCGCCATACTCTCGTGCAATGACAAATGAATAAACACTCTAGAGAATAACACATCTAGCACGAAAAATATTAGCCATACCTCGCCGCTTCATGAGCGGTACGGGCACACAAAAGTGAAAATTATTTTGAAATTAGAGTTGACACATACAAATTTGCTTTGAACAGCAAGGAAATACCACATATAAGTAGGTATGGTGGACTCATTTGGCATAACTTGGGTTTTAAGATTTTGATGCACAAGTAGTATTTCTACTTATTACAAGGTTGAGGCTAGCAAGGGATCGAGAAGTGACCAACCAAGGAACGAAAACAATCATAAGAGAACATTAAACATAAATAACACCGAATAATGCAACACAAGTAGGATGTAATTTCATTGCATGCTTATTGACTTTCATGCTTGCATAGGGAATCACAAACCTTAACATCAATATTCTTACTAAAACATAATTAGTCATTAACATGGCTCACATATCCCTATCATCATATCTCAAAACTATTACAAAGAATCAAGTTTATTTTGTCCAATGATCTTCATGAATTTTTTTATTATATCCCCCTTGGACATCTATCACTTTGGGACTAGTTTCATATGTTGCTTTTGATAAGCTCAAATAAATATAAGTGAAGAACATGAGCATCATATTTCTGTCTCTCGAATATATGTGAAGTATGAGAGAATTCCTTCAAAGATAACAAAGCACATTGTGCTCAAAAAGATATAACTGAAGTACTAGAGCAATTCCATGGCTCTAAAAAGTTCAAGTGAAGCATAGGAGCAAGCATAGCATAACTTGGCTCTCTCAAATAGGTGTGTACAGCAAGGACACTTATTAAAATTAAATAATAAAAAAAAAGAAAAGACTCACATCATACACGATGCTCCAAGCAAAACTCATAATATGTGATGAATAAAAATATAGTCTCAAGTAAAATACTGATGGTCGTTAGAAGAAAGAGGGGATGTCACTTGGGGGCATCCCCAAGATTAGTTGCTTGATACTTCTTGAATATTATCTGGGGTGCCTAGGTCATCGCCAAGCTTAGCATTTTGCTGCTCCTTATTCCTTCGTCCATCGCGATCTCACCCAAAACTTGAAAACTTCAATCACACAAAACTCAACAAAACCTCGTAAGATCCGTTAGTATAACAAAACCAATCATTACTCTAAGTACTGTAGCAAACAAGTTCTTATTTTGTAATTCTATTATATCTACTGTATTCTAACTTTTCTATGGGAAAAAATCTTTAAAAGGAACCAAAGAATCATCAATACAAGCACATAACACAACAAAAACAGAATCTGTCAAAAACGGAATAGTCTGTAGAGATGCAAATTTTGACGATACTTCTGTATCTCTAAAAATTCTTAAAAATTAGGAGAACATGGAAATTTTGGATATTGATAATGCCAAAAAAATTCAATAGTTTATCATGTTCCAGTAACCATTGGAAATTCTAACTCTGGACGCAAAAGTTTCTGAATTTCCAACACGATCAAATCAACTATCAACCAAATCATCCCAAAGGCTTTTCTTGGCACAAACATTTATTTAAATGTAGCGACCCGACCCAAATGGATCGAAGTCTCTGTGCTTAAGTGTCATCCCTGGATCGGTATGCTGACACACACAGTACTCGATGAATTATAACAGAGTTCAATCACACACTTTATTACATCGAGGTCCTCAAAAGAGTATTTATTACAATAATATGGCCAAAGGCCATCTGGATAAAAGTAACTGCGGAAGCATCGAAGGTAAATGAGTCCATCAACTCCACGGCAAACTGAGTGCAGAACAACGACCTATCGCACCTTTACTCCTCGTCGGAAAACTCTGCAACATGAGACGTTGCAGCCGTGTAGGTCAGCACATGGAATATGCTGGCAATGTCACACCATAGAAATAATAATGAAGAAAAAGACTATCTCTATATGCAAATTTAGCTGGTGGAAGCTCTAAGTTTAATGTTTGCATAAAGCCAATTTTACCCTACAACAAAGGAATAAATTTATATTTACTACAAAATTAAAATGCCATTATTGAGAAGGTTCCTCCAACTCAATCCCAAAATTCCCAAGTTATTAGTAACCCAATGATTTCATTAAATAAAGTGATGAGATCAACCAATAATTCACTTCTAGATACTCAAGTTGTCCATAACCGGGGACACGGCTAATCATGATTAGTTTGTACACTCTGCAGATGTTTGCGCACTTTTCCCCACAAGACTCGACCACCTCCATGATCGGAAGATCGAGGCATAGTCTTTCTGAATTATTTCCTCCAAACCCTGGGTAGACCGGTACACCTACTTTCCCCTACATCAGCTAGTCTACCACGGAAAGAGGTCACACAACTTACTCAACTATGCCAGAGCCCATAATGGCTTGTGGCTGCACACGGAAGTTTCTAGGCATGAAATATCTTATGATCCCCTTTGAGCCTGGGTGGCGGACCTAGGGTAATCACACGGGTACTCCGGGATTCCCCTTGGGCAAGAACTGGTTTCTCCAGGTGCCCCAAACAATCCACCCAGATGTGTATGAAAGTTGCCACCTTATGTTGTCCCAAAATTATTATCTCTCGCAACTTGCATGTATCACACATACCAATCCCCGTCTACGAGCATGGCTAAGCAATATATGATATAACGCATATTCCCGGGGTGATAAAAGGTCATAGGTTCCTACCACATAAACTACATAGCATAACCACGTGTTCCCAATCCTACTCATGCAATCTGAGGGTGAAACTAATGCATAATAAAAACTTGGTATTGAAAATTATGATCAAAGTGTGAACTTGCCTTCCTGACGTTCGTTGAACTCTAAAGATTCGTAGTAGCAAGCTGCGCACTCCGGATGATCTAGCGTAAGCAAGCAATAACATACATAAGCATACAAGCAAAGAATCAAAAGAAAACGAATAAAAGACTTCGGAAAACTCCAAAAACACCAAAATAAAGTTTCTGTATAAAACGTTATTTTTTACAGCAACAAAAATAAATGGTTTTGGTTTTAACAGAAAGTACATGTCACAAGCTTTGATTTGCAAAAAGAATCACCCAAAACGGAGTTACAAAACTCAAGTTATGGCCTAACGAAGTTTGAATTCAGATCTGTTTGAATTCAAATTTTAAAATTTTCAAAAATATATTTCGTTTGGTTCTCTGGATAGAGGATATTTTTATGAAACCGTAGGAAAAAGAATCAACTAAATCGGATCTATAGACTAAAAGATATACTAGAAACAAGATTCGGTAAAGAATCTGAATTGGAAAATATACTGATAAAAGAGAAAAAAAATCGGACAGGGTGTTCACCGGACTAGTCGCCGGAGACGAGGAAGAAGGTGGCTCCGATGTGTTTCGGCGAAGGACGCGTGCGGGACGGTGTAGAGGACGATGTGATGAACCACTTGATCAAGTTGTGGTTGAAGATAGCTTCATGTACACACGGTGAGAGGTCGCCGGACTTCAAGAACTCCGGCGAGCAATTGGCGAGGTTTGGGAGGGGGAAAAGCTCCAGAAGGAGAGGGCTTCGGACGAGGGGTGAGAGGGGCTCGCGGGGTGCCTATTATAGGGCTTGGGGAGGTCTAGAGTTGGGTGGGGCGAGATGTGTTAATGGTGGCTGTTTCTCTGCCTCGTAATGGCCATTACAGGCGACTCCAAGGCGCACTAGGAAGGGGAAGGGGTAGAGGGAGGCGAGGGGAACCGATTCCGGGGGTTAGTGAGTGCGGGGGAAGGGAGTTGAGGGGAGAGAGAGGTGGAGGCGCCATGGAAGTTCTCCGTTCGTGTTCCTCTGTAGATGTACGAGGGGGAAGAAGAAGATAGCGCTGGGCATGGGCCTGCTGGGCTGTTTTTTTTTGACAGAGAGAGAAAAAAAAATATATATAGATAGAAAATAAAAATAATTTAATATAGGACATATATATATCAAAAATTTCAGAAAAATGAATCCTACAAGATGAACTATTTTTCAGAGGCTAAATAAAATTTTTTATAAAAAACATTTTTCTAAAAATCCAAATGAAACTCAAATTTGAATTCAAAATTTTTGGCATTGTTTTCTTCTGACTTTTTGGAGTGTCATGTTCGCTCCTCTCAGAATTATTATTTAGATCTGAAGAAAAATGTTCACATAATAATATGGTCTTATATATGACCTTGTGAACATTTATCCTGCCTATAATGCAAATTAAAAAAACATTTTTGTTAAACTAGTAAAATAAATTGCAAATAAAACCCAACAAATATATTTTGGTTCCAAATTCAAATTCCAATATTTTCCCTCTAATTTTGAAGAAGTCATTTTATCTTCTCCCTTTATTTTTGGAATAATGGAAATGATCTTTTTTATGGAACCAAGTTTGATCCAATTTCCAAATTTTGAAATTTCAAAAGTGGGTTTTAGGGAAACTTCCAACTCTCTCTTTTGGTCCTTGAGTTGCTCAAAGTTCCTTGGATCAGAATCAAATAATACAAATGGGGCAAAAATGCATAAATCATGGATGCATATGAATGATCTATTTATAAACATCCAAATTGAAAATTTGGGATGTTACAAACCTACCCCCCTTAAGATGAATCTCGCCCTCGAGATTCGGGTTGGCTAGCAAAAAGGTGTGGGTGATCTTGTCGAAGATCTTCTTCGCGTTCCCAGGTGGCTTCTTCCTCAGTATGATGACTTCACTGAACTTTGCAAAACTTGATGACCTTGCTGCGGGTAACCCTGCTTGCTGTTTCGAGAATCTTGATGGGCTTCTCCTCATAGGTCAGATCACTATCCAACTGTATGGCTTCTAGTGGCACTGTATCTCTCAAAGGAATATCAGCCATCTCTGCATGGCACTTCTTCAACTGAGAAACATGAAACACATTATGAACTCCAGACAAGGCTTCGGGTAACTCCAACTGATATGCAACTTCTCCTCTGCGTTCCAAAATTTTGTATGGCCCCACAAATCGTGGTGCTAGTTTGCCTTTAACTCCAAACCGTTTAACACCTCGAAGTGGAGACACACGAAGATATGCTCTATCTCCGACTTCATAAGTTACTTCCTTGCGTTTAGTATCGGCATAACTCTTTTGTCTGGATTGGGCTATCTTAAGTCTGTCACGGATCAACTTGACTTTCTCCTCCGAATCTCTGATAAGGTCGGGACCAAATAATTTACGGTCTCCAACTCCATTCCACATTAATGGTGTCCTGCACCTCCTTCCGTACAAAGCTTCGAAAGGGGCCATCTTCAAACTAGCTTGATAGCTGTTGTTATATGAGAATTCTGCGTATGGCAAATTATCATCCCAACTAGATCCATAATCTAGCGCACAAGCTCTCAACATGTCCTCCAGAATCTGATTGACTCTCTCGGTCTGCCCATCTGTCTGCGGATGAAAGGCTGTACTGAACTCTAGCCTGGTACCCAAAGTTTCGTGTAACTGATGCCAAAACTTTGAGGTAAATTGTGTTCCTCTATCTGATACGATGGTCCTCGGAACTCCATGCAGACATACGATCCTGGTCATATATATCTTGGCCAACTTAGCACTTGTATATGTGGTTTTCACGGGGATGAAGTGAGCTACCTTGGTCAAGCGATCAACTACTACCCAAATATAATCATAGCCTGATCGGGTCCTGGGTAATCCTGTAATGAAGTCCATGCCAAGCTTGTCCCACTTCCAATCCGGTATCGGCAAAGGCTGAAGTAATCCTGCTGGTTTCTGGTGCTCTGCCTTAACCCTTTGACATACATCACATACTGTGACATACTCGGCAATATCCTTTTTCATACCTATCCACCAGAAACTTTCCTTCAAGTCCAAATACATCTTGGTGTTTCCTGGGTGTATCGAATAAGGCGAATCATGAGCCTCCTGAAGAATCAACTTCCTGATCTCTGTGTCATTTGGCACATAAATACGCTGCTCAAACCATAAGGTTCCGTGTTCATCCTCATGAAATCCTTCTGCCTTTCCTTGGTTCATCCTTTCCTTTATTTCTGCAATACCTTTGTCTAACTTCTGGGCTTCTCGAATCTTTCCCAACAAGGTGGATTGAATTTCCATTGCGGTAACAAAACCTCGTGGTACTATCTCCAATCGGAGATCTCTGAGATCATCAATTAACTCTTGAGGTAATCCTCCTGCTATGAGGGTATTGACATAACTCTTGCGGCTCAATGCATCTGCCACAACATTGGCCTTTCCTGGGTGATAGTGCAATTTCATGTCATAATCTTTTATGAGCTCCAACCATCTTCTCTGCCTGAGGTTCAACTCCTTTTGTGTGAAGATGTTTTTCAAACTCTTGTGATCCGTGTAAACATCACAATGATTTCCAATAAGAAAATGCCTCCAGGTCTTGAGCGCATGCACTACGGCTGCTAATCCAAATCATGTGTGGCATAATTCCGCTCATGGGGTCGAAGCTGACGTGAGGCATATGAAACAACTCTTCCTTCTTGCATAAGAACACCTCCAAGTCCCTGACGAGAAGCGTCGCAATATACCTGAAAATCCTTGCGTATATTCGGAAGAATTAGTACTGGGGCTGTGACCAAACGTTTCTTCAACTCCTGAAAACTAGCCTCACATTCCTCGGTCCAATTAATCTTGGTGTCTTTCTTCAATAACTCTGTCATGGGCTTTGCGATCTTGGAGAAATTCTCAATAAATCTTCGGTAATATCCTGCAAGTCCAAGGAAACTGCGAATCTCTCCGACTGAGGTGGGTGCTTTCCATTCGGTGATGGCTTCAACTTTCGAAGGATCCACTGCTATTCCTTCCCCTGATATAACATGTCCGAGAAATCCAACTTCCTTCCACCAGAATTCACACTTGCTGGACTTTGCATATAACTGATGTTCCCTGAGCTTCTCAAGAACCAAGCGCAAATGTTCCTTGTGTTCTTCTTCATTCTTCGAGAAAATTAATATGTCATCAATGAATACCACAACAAACTTAACCAAGAACTCCATGAATACCTTATTCATCATACTCATAAAATAGGCAGGGGCATTAGTCAAACCAAAAGACATGAACGTATACTCATAAAGCCCATATCTCGTGGTAAAGGCTGTCTTGGGTATATCTTGTTCTCGAATCTTCAGCTGGTGATATCCAGATCCAAGATCGATTTTTGAGAAAACTTTTGCTCCTTGTAGCTGGTCAAACAAATCATTGATCATCGACAGAGGGTACTTGTTCTTGATCGTCACCTCATTCAACGCACGGTAATCCACAACCATTCTCAAGGATCCATCCTTCTTCTCAACTAGAAGCACTGGGCTCCCCAAGGTGATGAACTCGGTCGAATATAACCTTTCTCCAATAATTCCTTAATCTGCTTCTTAATTTCCTCCAGATCATTTGCGGGCATCCGGTACGGTTTAGAGTGGATGAGAAATTTGAATAGAATAAGGGCCTAGTGAGAGAAATCACTACCCATATGCTTATGATAGCAAGAAAATTTGAAATCAAGCAATTCACACAGATCACACCACACAAGCAAAACCTACAGGTAAGGTCATATCCACAAGAGATATGATCTCTTCATACTACCGCAATCTATCGTTGGACTCCATTTGGTTGTGGTGGTCTGAACTAAATCTTCTCAAATCAAAGTCAACTCTAGCTTCTTCTTCTTCTTCTTCTTCGTCAATGATGTCTTCATAGGTCTTGGTCTCATCAGCTGAGCAACTTGGTCATGGGGTTCAACAACTATTGAATTGAAGTAGAGAAGAGATAGAAATGAATAGAGAAGAGTACAGACCAACGGATATATAAGGAAGTGGTAAAATAGAGTTTTCTTCCTATGGTTTTCCATTTCCCAGTGGTCGCGTCCTACAGTCAGCGTGTAGCTCTGATACCATCTTGTAGCGACCCGACCCAAATGGATCGAAGTCTCTGTGCTTAAGTGTCATCCCTGGATCGGTATGCTGACACACACAGTACTCGATGAATTATAACAGAGTTCAATCACACACTTTATTGCATCGAGGTCCTCAAAAGAGTATTTATTACAATAATATGGCCAAAGGCCATCTGGATAAAAGTAACTGCGGAAGCATCGAAGGTAAATGAGTCCATCAACTCCACGGCAAACTGAGTGCAGAACAACGACCTATCGCACCTTTACTCCTCGTCGGAAAACTCTGCAACATGAGACGTTGCAGCCGTGTAGGTCAGCACATGGAATATGCTGGCAATGTCACACCATAGAAATAATAATAAAGAAAAAGACTATCTCTATATGCAAATTTAGCTGGTGGAGGCTCTAAGCTTAATGTTTGCATAAAGCCAATTTTACCCTACAACAAAGGAATAAATTTTTATTTACTACAAAATTGAAATGCCATTATTGAGAAGGTTCCTCCAACTCAATCCCAAAATTCCCAAGTTATTAGTAACCCAATGATTTCATTAAATAAAGTGATGAGATCAACCAATAATTCACTTCTAGATACTCAAGTTGTCCATAACCGGGGACACGGCTAATCATGATTAGTTTGTACACTCTGCAGATGTTTGCGCACTTTTCCCCACAAGACTCGACCACCTCCATGATCGGAAGATCGAGACATAGTCTTTCTGAATTATTTCCTCCAAACCCTGGGTAGACCGGTACACCTACTTTCCCCTACATCAGCTAGTCTACCACGGAAAGAGGTCACACAACTTACTCAACTATGCCAGAGCCCATAATGGCGTGTGGCTGCACACGGAAGTTTCTAGGCATGAAATATCTTATGATCCCTTTGAGCCTGGGTGCCGGACCTAGGGTAATCACACGGGTACTCCGGGATTCCCCTTGGGCAAGAACTGGTTTCTCCAGGTGCCCCAAACAATCCACCCAGATGTGTATTAAAGTTGCCACCTTATGTTGTCCCAAAATTATTATCTCTCGCAACTTGCATGTATCACACATACCAATCCCCGTCTACGAGCATGGCTAAGCAATATATGATATAACGCATATTGCCGGGGTGATAAAAGGTCATAGGTTCCTACCACATAAACTACATAGCATAACCACGTGTTCCCAATCCTACTCATGCAATCTTTTGGGTGAAACTAATGCATAATAAAAACTGGGTATTGAAAATTATGATCAAAGTGTGAACTTGCCTTGCTGACGTTCGTTGAACTCTAAAGATTCGTAGTAGCAAGCTTCGCACTCCGGATGATCAAGCGTAAGCATGCAATAACATACATAAGCATACAAGCAAAGAATCAAAAGAAAACGAATAAAAGACTTCGGAAAACTCCAAAAACACCAAAATAAAGTTTCTGTACAAAACGTAATTTTTTTACAGCAACAAAAATAAATGGTTTTGGTTTTAACAGAAAGTACATGTCACAAGCTTCGATTTGCAAAAAGAATCACCCAAAACGGAGTTACAAAACTCAAGTTATGGCCTAACGAAGTTTGAATTCAGATCTGTTTGAATTCAAATTTTAAAATTTTCAAAAATATATTTCGTTTGGTTCTCTGGATAGAGGATATTTTTATGAAACCGTAGGAAAAAGAATCAACTAAATCGGATCTATAGACTAAAAGATATACTAGAAACAAGATTCGGTAAAGAATCTGAATTGGAAAATATACTGATAAAAGAGAAAAAAAATCGGACAGGGTGTTCACCGGACTAGTCGCCGGAGACGAGGAAGAAGGTGGCTCCGATGTGTTTCGGCGAAGGACGCGTGCGGGACGGTGTAGAGGACGATGTGATGAACCACTTGATCAAGTTGTGGTTGAAGATAGCTTCATGTACACACGGTGAGAGGTCGCCGGACTTCAAGAACTCCGGTGAGCAATTGGCGAGGTTTGGGAGGGGGAAAAGCTCCAGAAGGAGAGGGCTTCGGACGAGGGGTGAGAGGGGCTCGCGGGGTGCCTTTTATAGGGCTTGGGGAGGTCTAGAGTTGGGTGGGGCGAGATGTGTTAATGGTGGCTGTTTCTCTTCCTCGTAATGGCCATTACAGGCGACTCCAAGGCGCACTAGGAAGGGGAAGGGGTAGAGGGAGGTGAGGGGAACCGATTCCGGGGGTTAGTGAGTGCGGGGGAAGGGAGTTGAGGGGAGAGAGAGGTGGAGGCGCCATGGAAGTTCTCCGTTCGTGTTCCTGTGTAGATGTACGAGGAGGAAGAAGAAGATAGCGCTGGGCATGGGCCTGCTGGGCTGTTTTTTTTTTGACAGAGAGAGAAAATATATATATATATAGATAGAAAATAAAAATAATTTAATATAGGACATATATATATCAAAAATTTCAGAAAAATAAATCCTACAAGATGAACTATTTTTCAGAGGCTAAATAAAAAAATTTATAAAAAACATTTTTCTAAAAATCCAAATGAAACTCAAATTTGAATTCAAAATTTTTGGCATTGGTTTCTTCTGACTTTTTGGAGTGTCATGTTCGCTCCTCTCAGAATTATTATTTAGATCTGAAGAAAAATGTTCACATAATAATATGGTCTTATATATGACCTTGTGAACATTTATCCTGCCTATAATGCAAATTAAAAAAACATTTTTGTTAAACTAGTAAAATAAATTGCAAATATTACCCAACAAATATATTTTGGTTCCAAATTCAAATTCCAATATTTTCCCTCTGATTTTGAAGAAGTCATTTTATCTTCTCTCTTTATTTTTGGAATAATGGAAATGATCTTTTTTATGGAACCAAGTTTGATCCAATTTCCAAATTTTGAAATTTCAAAAGTGGGTTTTAGGGAAACTTCCAACTCTCTCTTTTGGTCCTTGAGTTGCTCAAAGTTCCTTGGATCAGAATCAAATAATACAAATGGGGCAAAAATGCATAAATCATGGATGCATATGAATGATCTATTTATAAACATCCAAATTGAAAATTTGGGATGTTACATTAAACCACAAAACACACCTAACCAGAGGTTTAATTGAGTAAATACACAAGAGCAGAAATAAAAGGAAAAATTTATTCTATTTGTTGGGTGTCCTCCCAACAAGCTCTTTCTTTATAGCCATTAAGATAGGCTTGAGATTTCAATGATTCTCACATGAAAGACAAGAATTGAAGCACAAAGAGATCATCATAAAACATGTGATAAACACATTTAAGTCTAACGTACTTCCTATGCATCGGCATTTTGTAGGCAACCAAATTATCAAGACAAGAAATATCTAGCATATGCAAGGGAGAAGAATAAAACAGTGACAATCTCAACATGATGAGAGGTAATTTAGTAACGTGAAAATTTCTACCACCATATTTTCCTATCTCATAATAATTGCATGTAGGATCATACTCAAATTCAACAATATAACTTTCACATAACATATTATCTATATGATCCACATGCATGCAAAGTTGACACTCTTGCAAAATAGTGGTATTATCATCAAATAAAGTCATGACGTCTCCAAACCCACTTTTATAAAAAAAATCATAAGATTGATCACTCTCCAACGTGGGATTCTTTTTACCTAAAGTTGACACTCTTCAACCCCGCTTTCAATATCATTGCAGTCATAATTATCAATAACATATTCATCATGAGGCATAAATAATTTACAAGATCATAGGAAGAACCACCCCAATTATGATCATTGCAATAAGTAGAGGACATATCAAAATTGGCATCCCCAAGCTTGGGGTTTTGCATATTATTAACATAATTGACATTAAGAGAATTTATCATAACACCATTGCAATCATGCTTGTCATTCAAGGAGCTATCATGAATCATTTCATAGATTTCTTCTTTTATCACTTCATCAAAAATTTCAGATACATGGATCTCAAGAAAAAATGCATAGAGAAAATCAAGTGCACTCAACTCACTAGAAATTGGTTCAACATAATCGGGTCTTTTGAAAAGATTCGCAAGTGGATGAGGATCCATATCAATAGATTTTTAGAAAGCAAAGATGCAAGCAGATAGAAGGCACATGGCAACACAAGCAAAGGAGCAAACAAGATTGCAAGAAAAAAGATAGATCTAACGAGAAAACGGCGAACGGAAAAGAGGGAGAATAAAAACGACAAATTTATGTGAAGTGGGGGAGATGAAAATGAGAGGCAAATGGAAAATAATGCAAATTGCAAGGATATGAGATTTATGATTAGGAACCTGATACATGATGATGTTGTCTCCCCGACAACGGCGCCAGAAAGCTCCTTTGATGTCGCTTGAGATGCGTCGGTATTTCCGCAAGGAATAAGGGAGGATGCAACACAATAACGGTAAGGTATTTCCCTCAGTGATGATACAAAGGTTATCAAACCATTAGGATAACCAAGCAACACTATGTAAACGGTACCTGCACAGAAAGAACAAGTACTTGCAACCCGACGCGTTAAAGGGGTTGTCAATCCCTTCCGGGTAACGATGACAAAAAGTGACGCAAGGATAGGATAAAATTGTAGCAGATTGAAAGATGCAAATAAAAGCAAATAAAACCAGAAAGGTATTTTTGGGGATTTTGATAATATAGATCTGAAGATAAAAGTTGCATATAAATAAAAAGGCAAATGCCAATAGAGATATGAAAGTATATGATTGGAAAGTAGACCAAGGGGCCATAGATTTCACTAGTGGCTTTTCTCAAGAAAATAGCATGCGGTGGGTAGACAAATTACTGTTGGGCAATGGATATAATAGCAAATAATTATGAAGATATCCTAGACAATGATCATGTATATAGGCATCACGTCCAAGATTAGTAGACCGACTCCTACCTGCATCTACTACTATTACTCCACACATCGACTGATATCCAGCATGCATCTAGTGTATTAAGTTCATGGAAAATCGGAGTAATGCAATAAGAACGATGACATGATGTAGACAAGATCTATTCATGTAGGAATAGACCCCATCTTTTTATCCTTAATAGCAATGATACATGCATGCCTTGTTGCCCCTTCTGTCACTGGGAGAGGACACCGCAAGATCGAACCCATTGCAAAGCACCTCTTCCCATTGCAAGATAAATACATCAAGTTGGCCAAACAAAACCCAAATATAGGATAAGAAATATGAGGCTATAATAATCAAGAATGGATATTAAATCAAGGCAAATCTGATCATAAACTCACAATTCATTGGATCCCAACAAACACACCGCAAAAAGTCATTACATCAAATAGATCTCTGAAAGACTGTTGTATTGAGATGCAAAGAGAGAAGAAACCATCTAGCTACTGCCTACGGACCCGTAGGTCTGTGATAAACTACTCACGCATCATCAAAAAAGCACCAATGAGGATGATGAACCCCTTCGTGGTCGTGTTCCCTTCCTGTGGAGTGCTAGAAAAGGGCTATAGATTGGATTTGGTGGTTCTAGAACTTGTAGTGGCTAGAACAAAATTTCGTTGACTCCCCTAGGGTTTTCCGAGGATGGAAATATTTATAGGGAAAAGAGGCGGTGTGGGAGGCCACAGAGGTGGGCACAAACCACCTGGGCGCACCCTGGTGGGTTGTGCCTCCCTTGGGGCACCCCCAGGTGCTTCTCTGGCCCATCTAGTGTCTTCTGGTCCAAAACATATCCACAAAAAGTTTTGCTGCATTTGGACTCTGTTTGATATTGATTTTCTGCGATGTAAAAAACAAGCAGAAAACAACAACTAGCACTTGGCACTATGTCAATAGGTTAGTCCCAAAAAATGATAGAAAATGATTGTAAAACATCCAAGAATTATAATATAATAGTATGTAACAATAAAAAA
This sequence comes from Secale cereale, assembly GCA_902687465.1. Taxonomy (NCBI): domain Eukaryota; kingdom Viridiplantae; phylum Streptophyta; class Magnoliopsida; order Poales; family Poaceae; genus Secale; species Secale cereale. The sequence goes on from LR738710.1 coordinate 458,835,522, forward strand.
TTATAGATACATTGGAGACATATCACATAGTCACTAGCATCACACATGATTTCAAAAGGCAAGTTCCAATTAGGTGGTTGAATAATGGGTGCAGAAATTAAGGCTTTCTTGAGTATTTCAAAGGCTTATACACAATCATGATCGAAAACAAATGGAATATCCTTTTGCAAAAGATTTGTAAGAGGCCTAGAAATTTTAGAAAAGTCTTTGATAAATCTCCTATAGAAACCAACATGATCAAGGAAACTACGAATACCTTTAATATCTTTAGGACATGGCATTTTCTCAATTGCATCGACCTTAGCTTGGTCCACCTCAGTATCTCTTTTAGGAATTTTATGGCCCAAAACAATACCTTCGTTAACCATAAAGTGGCACTTCTCCTAGTTCAAGACAGGATAGTTTGCTCACATCTCAGCAAAACTGGATCAAGATTGCTTAAACAATCATCAAAAGACTTTCCATAAACAGAAAAGTCATCCATGAAAACCTCAACAATATTTTCACAAAAATCAGAGAATATAGCAGTCATATGCTACTTCTTGAGCTTGCATTGGTTTTTCCCTTGATGAGGAAAGGGTGATGCAACAAAGTAGAGATAAGTATTTCCCTCAGTTTGAGAACCAATGTATCAATCCAGTAGGAGACTACGCACAAGTCACCAATACTCGCACAAATAATCAAACAACTTGCACCCAAGGCTAAAAGGGGTTGTCAATCCCTCCAAGGTTATTTGCAAATGTGAGATCTGATAGAGATAGATAAACAAAAGGGTAAAATATTTTTGGGTTTTTGGTTTATAGATTGGAAAGTAAAATATTGCAAAATTGTAGATCTGAAAGTAATAAGATGGAAAATAGACCAGGGGGCCATAGGTTTCACTAGAGGCTTCTCTCTTGAAGGCAAATAATACGGTGGGTGAACAAATTACTGTCGAACAATTGATAGAAAAGCACATAGTTATGATGATATCTAAGGCAATGATTATGCAATATAGGCATCACGTCCGTGTCAAGTAGACGGAAATGATTCTGCATCTACTAATATTACACCACACATCGATCGAAACGATTTTGCATCTAGAGTATTAAGTTCATGAAGAACAGAGTAACACCTTAAGTAAGATGACATGATGTAGCGGAATTAACTCAAGCAATATGATGAAAACCCCATCTTGTTATCCTCGATGGCAACAATACAATACATGCCTCGCTACCCGTTCTGTCACTGGGTGAGGACACCGCAAGATTGAACCCAAAGCAAAGCACTTCTCCCATTGCAAGAAAAACCAATCTAGTTGGACAAACCAAACCGATAGTTCGAAGAGAATTACTAAGATATCAGATCATGCATATAAGAATTCAGATAAGATTCAAATAATTTTCGTAGATAAACTGATCATAAACCCACAATTCATCGGATCCTGACAAACACACCGCAAAAGAAGATTACATCGGATAGATCTCCAAGAAAATTGAGGAGAAAATGGTATTGAAAATCAAAGAGAGAGAAGAAGCCATCTAGCTACTAGATATGGACCCATAGGTCTATGGTAAACTACTCAAGCTTCATCGAAAGGGCAATGGTGTTGATGTAGAAGTCCTCCGTGGTTGAATCCCCCTCTGGCAGAGTACCAGAAAAGGCCCCTATATGGGATATCACGAAGTCGAAGACCTGCGGCGGTGGAAAAGTGGTTTCGATGCCCCCTTTAGGGTTTTATGAATATTTGAGAATATATAGGCGAAGGAGGTCGGTCAGGGGAGCTGTGAGGGGCCTACAAGGGTGGGGGCGCACCCTACCCCCCGCGCGCGCCCTCCCCCTTGTGGCCGCCTAGTGGCTTCCCTGACTTGCACTCCAAGTCCCTGGGTGTCTTCTGGTCCAAGAAAAATCATCGCGAATGTTTCATTCCATTTGGACTCCATTTGGTATTCCTTTTCTGCGAAACTTTAAAACAAGGAAAAAATAGAAACTAGCACTGGGCTCTAGGTTAGGTTAATAGGTTAGTCTCAAAAAATAATATAAAATAGCATATTAATGCATATAAAACATCCAAAACATATAATATAATAGCATGAAACAATAAAAAATTATAGATACGTTGGAGACGTATCATCATACAACTTTGAAATGTAGCAGGTGCATTGCATAAACCAAAAGGCATACATATATAAGCATAGGTTTCAATGGGACAAGTAAAAGGGGTCTTTTCTTAATCAGGTTGTGAGACATGTATTTGAGAAAAACCATAATATCCATCAAGAAAGCAAAAGTGTGTGTGCTTAGATGATCTCTCTAGCATTTGATCAATAAAAGGCAAGGGGTAATGATCTTTTCTAGTTGCTTTGTTTAATTTCCTGAAATCAATTACCATTCTACAGCATATAACAATTCTTTGTTTAATAAGTTCATTTTTATCATTAGGAACAATGGTAATACCTACCTTCTTCGGGACACAATGAACATGACTTACCCATCTACTATCAAATATGGGATAGATTATACCTACTTCCAAAAGTTTTAATATTTCCGTTCTTACCACTTCTTTCATCTTCGGATTTAACCGACGTTGATGATCAACAAAGAGTTTAGCATCAGGTTCCATATTAACCTTATGCTGATATAAAGTGGGACTAATGCCCTTAATATCATCAAGAGTATATCCAATAGCAGCTCGGTGCTTCCTCAGAATTTTCAATAGTCTTTCTTCTTCATGCTCTGAAAGGTTAGCACTAATAATAATAGGATATATCTTTTTCTCATCAAGATAAGCATATTTTAAAGTGCCAGGCAATTCCTTTAATTCAAACACAGGATCACCTTTAGGTGGAGGAGGACCTCCTAGATTTTCAATCGGTAAGTTGTGCTTAAGCAGAGGTTGTTATTCAAAGAAAATTCTATCTATTTCATTTCTTTCATGCATATGCAAGTCATTTTCATGGTCTAGCAAATATTGCTCTAAGGGATCAGTAGGAGGCACAACAATAGAAGCAATACCAATTATTTCATCTTTACTAGGAAATTCTTTTTTATGAGGTATTCTACTAAACTTGGAAAAATTAAACTCATGAGACTCATCACCGAAGCTAACACCGACAGTATGTTTAGCACAGTCTATAGTAGCATTGGCGATGTTCAAGAAAGGTGTACCAAATATTATGGGAAAAATCATCTTGTGGGGAACTAAGGACAAGAAAATCAGTAGGATATTTTGTTTCCCACACAAGAGCTCAACATCTCTAACAATCCCAAGTGGTGTGATGGTGTCTCTATTGGCAAGTTTAATAGTAACATCTATGTCTTCTATTTCAGTGGGTGCTATGTCATTCATAATTTCTTTATAGAGAGTAAAAGGAATAGCGCTTACTCTAGCACCTATATCACATAAACGATGATAACAATGATCTCCTATTTTAATAGAGACAATAGGCATGCCTATAACAGGTCTTTGTTTGTCTTTTGAATCGGGTTTAGCAGTTCTTGCTGCTTCACCAATGAAGTAAATAACATGCCCATCTACATTATCGACCAAGAGATCCTTAACGATAGCAACACTAGGTTCTACTTCGATTTTCTCAGGGGGTTTACGTGCTTTAATAGTACTTCTACGGACCACAGTTGAAACCTTAGCATGCTCCTTTATCATAACAGGAAAAGGTGGTTTCTCAATATAAGCAGTAGGAACAACTAGATCAACAATGTAAATGATAGTTTCTTCTTTAGAAACTGCTGGTTCTTTGATTTCTTCTTTAATAGGGGGGTAATACATAAACAACTTCTATTTAGGGAGATAACCATGAGTAGCAAGAGATTCACAAAAAGAGGCTACTATCTCAGAGTCAAGTCCATACTTAGTGCTAAACTTTTGAAGTGCATCGCCATTCATAAAATATTTAACATGATCAAACTTAAGCTTAATACCCGACTCCTTACCTTCATCGAGTTCCCAATCTTCAGAGTTGCGTTTAATTCTTTCTAAGAGATCCCACCTGAACTCAATAGTCTTCTTCATAAAAGAACCGGCACAATAAGTATCAAGCATGGATTGATCATTACGAGAAAGTCGAGCATAGAAGTTCTGAATAATAATTTCTCTCGAGAGCTCATGATTGGGGCATGAATATAACATTTACTTAAGCCTCCCCCAAGCTAGAGCGATACTTTGTCCTTCACGAGGCCAAAAATATATATATAATTCCGATCACGATGAACTAGATGCATATGATATTTTTGGGTGGAATTCCAGTTTCAAGCAATTCCAATTCCAAGATCCAATATCATCGCATAGGCTATCCCATGCCAATGTCTTTCCCTTGAAAGATAATGGGAAAACCTTCTTCTTAGCCTCATCTGTGGGTAAACCTGCAATCTTAAATAATCCACAAATTTCATCCACATATATCAAATGCATATCAGGATGTTCAGTTCCATCTCCTGCATAAGGATTAGCTAGCAGTTGTTCTATCATACCCGAAGGAATTTCATATTCAACATTATCAGTAGGTGCAGCAGGTTGAGGGGCAACTAATTGTGCTTCCGCTCGAGGTGAAGATACTCCAAACAAACCCCTCAAAGGATTGTTCTTCGTAGTGACAAGTGACAGTAAATTTCAGCACATAATAATAAATTTTCCTTGACAATTTGCACTTACCAAGAGCGCTTCACTCCCTGGCAACGACGCCAAAAAAGAGTCTTGATGACCCACAAGTATAGGGGATCAATAATAGTCCTTTTGATAAGTAAGAGTGTCGAACCCAACAAGGAGAAGAAGGAAATTACAAGTGGTTTGTAGCAAGGTAATGTGTGCAAGCACTGAAATTGTCGGTAATAGATAATTTGATAGCACGATAATTTGTAACAAGAAAGTAACAATAATGGTAAATAGTATGCAGCAAGGTAGCCCAATCCTTTTGTGGCAAATGACATGCCAAAACGGTTTCTTATAATACGCAAGGTGTTCTCGAGGGCACACGGGAATTACACCTAGTCAGTTTCACCATATTGGCTTGATTTGTATTCGTTACTTTGATAATTTGATATGTGGGTGGACCAGTGTTTAGGAGCTTTTCTTACTTGAACAAACCTCCTACTTATGATTAACCCCCTCGCAAGCATCCGCAACTACAAGAAAATCATTAAGATAATATCTAACCATATGTCGGTGTAGAAAAAGAGGGGTACACTTTTTGTACCCCTATGATTGTGCACGGGCAGTCTAAGCCACGGGCACCACCGTACCAAGCAAGGACAGGGAGGTAAGCCAGGGTAAGACTGAAGCCCAAAGCCAAGACCACAAAGAGCAAAGGGACGAAGCGGGTTCCCCTGGCAAGATCCTTGTCGGGAGCCAGTTTTAGCAGCCCCGGCAAGATACTTGCCGGGGCCGGCTTTAGCAGCCCCGGCAAGACCCTTGCCACGGCAACTCGCCCCACGCCTACGAAGCAGGTCACCCTTGAGTCCACTGCCCCCATGGGGCAAGGATTCGGGAGACATCCCCGTAGTAGCATGCAGATCTTTGTGAAGACATTCAAGGTCAGATACACACTAAGAAGACAATGACCCTTGGCGGGATCCCAGCCAAGGAAGACCACAAGACCTCCGGCAAGCACCTTGCTGGAGATGACAGCAGGCGCCGCGGCAAGACCCTTGCCGGGGCCCCGGCAAGGCCCTTGCCGGGGACATCCGCAGGGCCACCATCGGGCCCATGCCGACTAAACCACCACCGCCTTATGCAGCTGCCGACCCAACCAGCTGGGCAGCCACCTGCGTGGCGACATGCAGATCTTCATGAAGACCCACCATTGTGCCACCTCAGCTGCGTGCCTGCGTACATGGCATCTCAGGCATCGCTAGTCAGGGCGCGTGACGACATAGGAAGGAGCGGCGACGGACAAGACGGGTCTCTCCCCCCGTCCCCGATAAAGCAAGGACACCTAAGCAAGACACATTAAATGCACCTTGTCATGTAATGCGAGGGATAACCTCGCATCACTGTACCCTTTCCACCTCCTGTGTGCCACTGTGGCAACCCCTTTTCCCTATAAAAGGAGGCCCGAGGCGACCAGGAGGGGGATTCGGCTTTTTGGAGCTCCTCACGCCCCATAGGTAGCTGAAGAACAAAAATATACAATCCACCAAAGCAGGAGTAGCGTTTTACGCATCCTTGCGGCCCGAACCTGGATAAATGAACCGTGTGCTATCTGTTCGATCCGGTCTTCTCTCAACCCCGCGCCCTGCAACCGTAGTAGGGATTCTTGTGATCCCATAGGTGTCGATCCAATACACCGACATCTGGTGGTTGTCGGTGTACAAAAAGAGGGGTACACTTTTTGTACCCCTATGACTGTGCACGGGCGGTCTGAGCCACGGGCACCACCGCACCAAGCAAGGCCAGGGAGGTAAGCCAGGGTAAGACTGAAGCCCAAAGCGAAGACCACAAAGAGCAAAGGGACGAAGTGGGTTCCCCCAGCAAGATCCTTGCCGGGAGCCAGTTTTAGCTGCCCCGGCAAGATCCTTGCCGGGGCCGGCTTTAGTAGCCCCGGCAAGACCCTTGTCGCGGCAACTCGCCCCACACCTACGGAGTAGATCACCCTTGAGTCCACTGCCCCCATGGGGCAAGGATTCGGGAGACATCCTCGTAGTGGCATGCAGATCTTTGTGAAGACATTCAAGATCAGATACACACTAAGGAGACGACGACCCTTGGCGGGATCCCAGCCAAGGAAGACCACTAGACCTCCGGTAAGCACCTTGCCGGAGATGACAGCAGGCGTCGCGGCAAGACCCTTGCCGGGGCCCTGGCAAGGCCCTTGCCGGGGACATCCGCAGGGCCACCATCGGGCCCACCCCGACTAAACCACCACCGCCTTATGTAGCTGTCGACCCAACCAGCTGGGCAGGCACCTGCGTTTCGACATGCAGATCTTCGTGAAGACCCACCATTGCGCCACCTCAGCTACCTGCCTGCCTACATGGCATCTCGGGCATCGCTGGCCAGGGCGCGTGTCCACACAGGAAGGAGCGGCGACGGACAAGACGGGTCTCTCCCCCCGTCCCTGATAAAGCAAGGACACCTACGCAAGACGCATTAAATGCGCCTTGTCATGTAATGCGAGGGATAACCTCGCATCACTGTACCATTTCCACCTCCTGTGTGCCACTGTGGCAACCCCTTTTCCCTATAAAAGGAGGCCCGAGGCGACCAGGAGGAGGATTTGGATTTTTGGAGCTCCTCACGCCCCATAGCTAGCTGAAGAACACAAATATACAATCCACCAAAGCAGGAGTAGGGGTTTACGCATCCTTGTGGCCCAAACCTGGATAAACGAACCGTGTGCTGTCTGTTTGATCCGCTCTTCTCTCAACCCCGCACCCCGCAACCGTAGTAGGGATTCTTGTGATCCCATAGTTGTCGATCCAATACACCGATATCTTTGGCGCGCCAGGTAGGGGATTAAGGGAGGGGGGTGACGAAGCAACGGCGGTAGGCGACGGCGGAAGCTTGGAATGGAAGGAAGAGAGGAAGCGGCGGCTCTGAGATTGGAGAAGGCGCGGGGAAAAAGGAGAGAGTGAGCAGCGCGCCTGCGGTTATTCCTTCTTATGGGGGTAAACGTGGGCCGCCTCCTTTCGCATTAACTACACATGACGCATGCCTGCGGAAACCGCCCCGCGCATGCCGCCCATGTCACGCACACCCCTCCACGCCGCACCGCGCGCGCGGATCATGGGAGGCGAAGCGCGCGGAAAATCATACCGCAGTAAAAACCGTCCGACATGCCCGCGCATAGTTCTGCGCCTAGCCCAACAACGCGTCGTGCTTATGTGTGGCCCAGGCCCCGGGGCTCCTGTCGGTGTACAAAAAGAGGGGTACACCTTTTGTACCCATATGACAGTGCACGGGCAGTCTGAGCCACGGGCACCACCGCACCAAGCAAGGCCAGGGAGGTAAGCCAGGGTAAGACTAAAGCCTAAAGCCAAGACCACAAAGAGCAAGGGACGAAGCGGGTTCCCCCGGCAAGATCCTTGCCGGGAGCCAGTTTTAGCAGCCCCGGCAAGATCCTTGCCGGGGCCGGCTTTAGCAGCCCCGACAAGACCCTTGCCGCGGCAACTCACCCCACGCCTACGGAGCAGATCACCCTTGAGTCCACTGCCCCCATGGGGCAAGGATTCGGGAGACATCCCCGTAGTGGCATGCAGATCTTTGTGAAGACATTCAAGATCAGATACACACTAAGAAGACGACGACCCTTGGCGGGATCCCAGCCAAGGAAGACCACAAGACCTCCGGCAAGCACCTTGTCGGAGATGACAGCAGGCGCCGCGGCAAGACCCTTGCCGGGGCCCTGGCAAGGCCCTTGCCGGGGACATCCGTAGGGCCACCATCGGGCCCACGCCGACTAAACCAGCACCGCCTTATGCAGCTGCCGACCCAACCAGCTGGGCAGGCACCTGCGTGGCGACATGCAGATCTTCGTGAAGACCCACCATTGTGCCACCTCAGCTGCCTGCCTGCCTACATGGCATCTCAGGCATCTCTGGCCAGGGCGCGTGTCGACACAGGAAGGAGCGGCGACGGACAAGACGGGTCTCTCCCCTGTCCCCGATAAAGCAAGGACACCTAAGAAAGACGCATTAAATGCGCCTTGTCATGTCATGCAAGGGATAACCTCGCATCACTGTACCCTTTCCACCTCCTGTGTGCCACTGTGGCAACCCCTTTTCCCTATAAAAGGAGGCCCGAGGCGACCATGAGGAGGATTCGGCTTTTTGGAGCTCCTCACGCCCCATAGCTAGCTGAAGAACACAAATATACAATCCACCAAAGCAGGAGTAGGGTTTTACGCATCCTAGCGGCTCGAACCTGGGTAAACGAACCGTGTGCTATCTGTTTGATCTGCTATTCTCTCAACCACGCGCCCCGCAACCATAGTAGGGATACTTATGATCCCATAGGTGTCGATCCAATACACCGACTTCCTTTTTTTCCTCCCCAAGTGGTTTCGGCAAAGATACCTGTGTGTCCTGTGAACCAAAGGAGATAAAAGAAAGACAAAGAGACCAGCGTCAAGGCCCCGGCAAACCAGTGTTGCCGGGGGCTGCAAGAGCGAAGATTCACCCACGACAAACCAGGGTTGCCGGGGGCTGCAGGTTCAGATAAGTTCTTCATCCCTTATCATGCATTCCATTATGGACTGGGGTATGTGAAACCTCGTTTTTTCCTTAAACTATCATGCTCCCATAACTCTAGGCCCTAGGGCTCATTCCTGGGACCGAGTTTGGTCGTAGTCGCGGCAGCGAAAGGATGAAACAAGGAGCCTGAACCCGCCTCATCCCTGCCTCCGCCAAAGATGTGAGAAAGGTAGAGCGAAGTGGGGAAACGGCAAGGCCTGTTGCCGGGCGAGAAAATGTTTATCTTAGATATATCGAGGATTTATTCCTTGTCGTGGGTTTCACCCACAAACAAATGACCCGGCAAACATCCCATTTTCATTAAAAACATCCCACTCAGGTACAGTCCATACGGAATGAAAAACATGAACAAGGGGATTACAAGTTTTAAATTTAACAGATGCCCGAAGGCTTACAAACTAAAAAGAGATAAGATGCCCGTAATGCCTTTCTTGTCCCTCTCCTCAGGAGGCAGGTCAAGGAGGCGAGAAGGGCAAAAGGGGCGCCTAGGCGAGCTACGGGTGGCAGAAGACACCAAGAGAACATCTTGGTGGCCGCCCAAAGGCTGGGTGGTGATGGCGGCGCCGGAAGCAGAGCTCGAAGACGAGGCGGCAGGACGTCAGTACGCGTTGAAGGCGTCGGTGCCCGTGTACTCCGACATGACGACCTTGCCGCCCGCCCTCTTCCTCTTCCGCAGCCTCCCAACGCCAGCTGCCAAGGGGACGGCCCCGAGAAGTTCAAGGGGCCGGCGACACTGATGATGGGGTCGCCGGTGCCACCAGGAGCGGCGCCCGACACCTAGTCGGACCCGTCATCCTGCCGCCTACTGCCCTCATCGTCGCTGGCGCTATCCTCCTCGTCGCTCTCGCTCGAGGAGGAGTCTTCGTCGTTAGAAGAGCTCTCCACGCAGCACCTTGCACGAGTCCCGAAGTGCCCGAAGACCTTGACGGAAAGAAGGCCATCCTCCATCAACTTAAAATGGAGAGTGAGCCCATCCGTCAAGCTGTGGATACGAGAAAACGTCTTCCACCCCTAACGAAGATACATCACATGGGGAGCAGGGAAGTCGACGCGGACCCGCGTGCCACTGATCCCGCAGCCCCTCATGTGCAGCCGCAATGACTCCGGCGGATCCAGCTCCATCTCCCGCGCAAATGGAGTCGGGGGACGAAGGCGACGGCACGGCGGCAGGCGCAACCTGATGAAGAACTCGCAAGGGTCATCCCCAACATGGCCCTCCATTGGAGGAGGAGCTGCTGACGTGGGCGAAGCCGGCGGGCTACCCCGTCCTCCTCTTCCCCGAGCGCCCCGGCCTCGCCCACAGCCTCGCCCCCTCCCCCTTCCCCTCGCGGCTGGCTCTGCCACTTCAGGCGCAGGAGAAGGGAGGACGCGTTGTCGAGCGGCGACCCTCGCCGCCACCGTTGAAGGGCCGGGATTTCCTCTCTCCATGACGAATGGAAGAGGGGAGCAGAAGCTGAAGGAGGAAGAAGATGGAAGAATGCGGGGCGCCGTCCCTCCCCTCCCGCTCTTTATAAAAGAACGCGGTGGGGGCTCGGCCGCCCCGCTCGGCCAATCAAGACATGGAAGGCGCAGGGAGCCAGGACCGACCCGCCGCCCCAACCAGCGACGACCTGGTTTCCCGCCTCCACCGTTTGCCACCCCAAGCGCATGGGAGACACGTGGCAGACGTGCAGAAACGAGGGGACGGGAGAGGCGACCTCTCCCCACCCCGTGATCGTGGGGAGTGGACGCCTTGAGGACCACGCCTCGACCCCATTCAGTAAATGGGCGGCGCCTCCACGCCTCCCCCGTTTATGGGGAAGGCACGAAGCCGCCTCTTTACTGCGACGTGACGCATGCCTGCGAAAACGCCCCGTGCATGCCACCGACGTCACGCCCACCCCTCCATGCCACGCCGCGCACGCGGATCATGGGAGGCGAAGCGCGCGGAAAATCTTACCGCGGTAAAAACCGTCCCACCTACCCGCGCACCATTCTGGGCCTAGCCCAACAACGCGTCGCGCTTATGTGTGGCCCAGGCCCGGGGGCTCCTGTCGGTGTACAAAAAGAGGGGTACACTTTTTGTACCCCTATGACTGTGCACGGGCAGTCTGAGCCACGGGCACCACACACCAAGAAAGGCCAGGGAGGTAAGCCAGGGTAAGACTGAAGCCCAAAGCCAAGACCACAAAGAGCAAAGGGACGAAGCGGGTTCCCCCGGAAAGATCCTTGCCGGGAGCCAGTTTTAGCAGCCCCGGCAAGATCCTTGCCGGGGCCAGCTTTAGCAGCCCCGGCAAGACCCTTGCCGCGGCAACTCGCCCCACGCCTACGGAGCAGATCACCCTTGAGTCCACTGCCCCCATGGGGCAAGGATTCGGGAGACATTCCCGTAGTGGCATGCAGATCTTTGTGAAGACATTCAAGATCAGATACACACTAAGAAGACGACGACCCTTGGCGGGATCCCAGCCAAGGAAGACCACAAGACCTATGGCAAGCACCTCGCGGGAGATGACAGCAGGCGCCGCGGCAAGACCCTTTCCGGGGACATCCGAAGGGACACCATCGGGCCTATGCCGACTAAACCACTACTGCCTTATGCAGCTGCCGACCCAACCAGCTGGGCAGGCACCTGCGTGACGACATGCAGATGTTAGTGAAGACCCACCATTGCGCCACCTCAGCTGCCTGCCTGCCTACATGGCATCTCAGGCATCGCTGTCCAGGGCACGTGTCGACACAGGAAGGAGCGGCGACGGACTAGACAGGTCTCTCCCCCCGTCCCCGATAAAGCAAGGACACCTAAGCAAGACGCATTAAATGCGCCTTGTCATGTAATGCGAGGGATAACCTCACATCACTGTACCCTTTCCACGTCCTGTGTGCCACTGTGGCAACCCCTTTTCCCTATAAAAGGAGGCCCGAGGCGACCAGGAGGGGGATTCGGCTTTTTGTAGCTCCTCACGCCCCATAGCTAGCTGAAGAACACAAATATACAATCCACCAAAGCAGGAGTAGGGTTTTACGCATCCTTGCGGCCCGAACCTGGATAAATGAACCGTGTGCTATCTGTTTGATCCGCTCTTCTCTCAACCCCGCTCCCCACAACCGTAGTAGGGATTCTTGTGATCCCATAGGTGTCGATCCAATACACCGACACCATAACATTAAACATTTGGGTCCAAATCGTCCCTTACGAAGTAGCGCATAGAGTAGGGTTTAATCTTCTGTCACTCTAGCAACCCATCATCTAATAACTACTCCACAATGCATTCCCTTAGGCCCAAATATGATGAAGTGTCATGTAGTCGACGTTCACTTGACACCATTAAGGGAATCACAACATACATATCATCGAAATACCGAACACATATCAAGTTCATATGATTACTTGCAGCATGATTTCTCGCGTGACCACAAGAACTAAAGTAACTACTCACAATTGATAAACATGCTCCAGATCAGAGGGGTATTAAATAGCATAATGGATTTGAACATATAATATTCCACCAAATAAACCATATAGTAATCCACTACAAGATGTAATCACACTACTAGTCACCCTCATGTACCAATATGAGGTTCTGGTACAAAGATTGAACACAAGAGATGAACTAGGGTTTGAGAGGAGATGGTGGCCTTGAAGATGTTGATGAAGATTTTCCTCCCAAAGTTGATAGGGTTATTGGTGATGACGATGGCAATGATTTCCCCCTCCGGAAGGGAAGTTCCCCCAGCGAAATCGCTCCGCCAGAGGGCAAAAGTGCTCCTGCCCAAGTTCCGCCTCGATACGGCGGCGCTCCGTCCAGAGAGTCCTCTCCTTAAATATTTTAGGATAAAATGACTTATATACCTGAAGATGGGCACCAGAGGTGGGCCGAGGAGGGCACAACCCAACAGGGGACGCCTGGGGGCCATGGCGCGCCCAGGTCAATTGTGCCCACCTGGTGGGCCCCCTCTGGTACCTATTTGCTCCAAGAATTCTTAAATATTTCATAAAAAATCCCCATAAAGTTTTAGCTCATTTGGAGTTGTGCAGAATAAGTAGCCTGGCATTGCTTTTTCAAGTCCAGAATTCCAGCTGTCGGTATTCTCCCTCTTGATGTAAACATTGCATATTATGAGAGAAAAAGGCATTAGAATTACTCCAAAAGGCATTGTTGTGCATAAAAACATTATAAATAACAGTAGGAAAACATGATGCATAATGGATGTATGAGACAGCACGGGGACAGGGGCCCAAGATGTCTACCCTCCAAACCGAGAAGGGCTATGATACAGGGATCGTCTAATGAATATTCTTGCAGTGGAACTCGCATGCTTCACACTTGGTGACTAGCTCAGTTGCATCCTCGAGAGCGGTGGACCAATAGAATCCTTGCCGGAAAGCTTTTCGGGCAAGTGATCTTGATCCCAGGCGTGAACGACACACTACACCATGTATCTCTACCAACAACATGAGTCCATCTTCTCAGCTTATGCATTCCAGCTTTACCCCGTTTGGCCTCTTTTTATACAACGTGTTATCCACGAACTGGTACATACTCGATAGCGGGCCACCCTTTCAGATTCTTCTGGGCCGTCAGGAAGGTCTCTTATTTGCAGGAAATGGACTATCTGTTGTGCCCATTTTAGAGCTTGGGGCTCCACAACAAGGACTAAATGCATCTCCTCTCTTGTGGGCGCGCTAGTCTCAATAGTGAGAGCTTGGGTTTCTGCTGGAGAACGTAGTTCACCTTCCAACATTGGATCTCCCCCGGCAACCTTTTTGCTAGCGTCTTCAAGAAGCTCTACCGGGAAAGGGCTGTCGGTGTTCAGCTTTCTTCTTTTCCTTGCCATTAATGAAGGGGAAACTGTCTATAGAGTTAGTTGGAGCACAAAAGTCCCTGGTTCCACAGGTAGCTTTTGAGCAGCGCACTTTGACAAGTGATCAACATTGTTGTTTTCCGCACGAGGTATGTGCTCTGCTTGCAGCCCATCAAAGTGTTCTTCCAGCTTTCTTACTTCTTCTACATATGCCTCCATCAGTGGGCTCTGATAATCCTTGTTAACTTGCTTCACCGCGAGCTGAGAGTCGTCGCGGATGATCAACTTCTGTATACCCAACTCTATGGCGATCCTGAGGCTGGCAAGGACTCCCTCATATTTTGTGGTGTTGTTAGTGGCACCTTCCCTGGGGAAGTGCATCTGAACAACGTACTTCAGGTGCTCTCCGGTGGGTGCGACAAGTAGCATTCCAGCCCCGGCACCTTGTAGTGAGAAAGCACCGTCAAAGTACATGATCCACTCCTTCGGGGGCTCCTTGTCGGGGAGAGATGTTTCTGTTACCTCTTCATCTGGTGTTGGCGTCCATTTTACAATAAACTTGGCCAGTGCTCTGCTTTGTATGGTTGTCATGCTTTCAAACTTCAAGGCACAACTTGACAGTTCCAGTTCCCATTCAACTATCCTGCCGGTAGCCTCCGGATTCCTCAAAATACGTTGTAATGGGAAGCGGGTGACAACTGTGATTTTGTGGGCTTAGAAGTAGTGGCGCAGCTTCCTCGAGGGCATGAGGAGGCCGAAGATTAGCTTTTGCACCTCAGAGTATCTTGATCTAGCCCCCTGCAAGAGGGAGCTGACGAAATACACTGGTCACTTCACCATTTTCTTCGTTGCCAGTGTTATTTGGTCATCAACAGTTGCCTGGGATCTGCCTTCCTTGCTGCCGCCTGATTTCTGGGGATAGGTCCGTCTGGCCAATAGGTGATTCTGAGGCTTCATCGTCACTGATGCCCACCTCTCTCTGTGCCACCAATGCAACACTAACCACTTGATTCATTGTCGCTAAGTAAAGCAGAAGCGACTCTTGTGGTTTAGGAGTGACTAAGGTTGGAGCTGATGAGAGGTAAGCCTTCAAACCTTGGAGTGCTGCTTCTACTTCTGGAGTCAATTTTGCTGGGCCAGCCTTCTTCCAGATTTTGAAGAATGACAAGGCACGCTCAGTGGATTTTGAATGAACCTACTTAGTGCAGCAATGCAGCCCTCGAAGCGCCTTACGTCTTTGACTACTTTTGGGGCCTCGATCTTCTCTATTGCCTTGATCTTGTCGGGGTTGGCTTCGATTCCTCGTTGTGATACAAAAATCCGAGGAGCTTGATGGACGGGAGGCCAAACACACACTTCTCAGGATTAAACTTCAGGTTGGCCTTGCGCAGATTTGCAAAGGTCTCTTCCAAGTATACGATGAGTGTGGACTTATCTCTAGTCTTGACCACAATGTCATCCATGTAGGCATCTATGTTCATGTGCAGCTGGGGTTCAAAACCAATCTGCACAGCCCTCGTGAACATTGAACCAGCGTTTTTTAGCCCGGAAGTGTACAAAGCAGTATGTGCCACATGGGGTTACAAACGCGGTTTTCTCCTCATCCTCTTTGGCCATGAAAATCTGGTGGTAGCCAAAGTATGCATCAAGGAAGGAGAGAAAATCGCACCTGGCAGTGGCATCGACAATCTGATCGATACGTGGCAAGGGAAAGGGATCCTTTAGACATGCTTTGTTCAATTCAGTGAAGTCAATGCAAAGTCTCCACTTCCCGTTTGCCTTACGTACCACCACCAGATTTGCTAACCATGTTGGATGCAACACTCCTTTAACCAAACCCGTTGCTTCAAGTTTCTTGAACTCCTCAGTAATGAATTGTTGCCTTTACAGAGCTTGCTTCCTGACCTTTTGCTTGACACGATAGGCATTACGATAGACGGCAAGGTGGTGCATGATTACCTCCCTGGGAATGCCGGGGATGTCGGATGGTTGCCATGCAAACACATCGACATTCGCTCGCAGGAACGCAACAAGCGCACTTTCCTATTTGTCATCAAGGTTGGCACTAATGGCGAAAGTAACATTGGTGCCATCCTTCCTTGCCAGAATGTTCTTTGTCGCAGGGGGAGCTGCTCTAGGCTTCTTGCTGGTAGAACTTTCCGGCAAGTCACTGCCTGGCGCGGAGCACTCCGGAGAGGCACACTTCCCAGGGTCCTTCTCGGTGTCCGTGTCAGCTTCTTTTCTATCTTGGTGGGGACTGGGTCCCAGTGGCCTCTTCTGCCATCGCAACTCTGTACATCATGTCGACGCATATGACCGCATCCCTTTTATCAGGCGGGATGGAAATGACTCCCATTGGCCCTGGCATCTCTAGAGTGTGATAAGCATAGTGGGACGCAACCATGAATTTGGTCAGAGCTGGGCGGCCAAGGATACCATTAAATGGCAGGGGGAGCGCAACAACATAAAACACGACTTTCTCAGTCATGTAGTTCAAATCCCCGCCAAACGTCTTCGGCAGTGTAATCTTTCCCTTTGGCTGGCTTCTTCCCTGGTTGATCCCTTGGAAAGTGCTAGTCCTCTTGAGGTCCTCGTCAGGAATTTGGAGCTTCTCAATTACGTGAGGGGCGATCAGATTCAAACCAGCCCGCCGTCAACCAACACCTTGGTTACCTTGAGGTTGCGGATTGTTGGTGAGACCAACAATGGCAAAACATCCAACCGCAGTAGTGCAATCGGGATGGTCCTCAGTGTCAAAGATGATGGGCGTGCGTGACCATTTGAGAGGCTCCCGAGCGCTTGCCATGGGCTTTGCTGCATTAACCTCACGTGCCCACTACTTCAGTTGGCGTTGATAGGAGTGTAAAGATGCACCCCATCAATGCACATTGCTTCCGTAGCTCTCTGGAATTCCTATTCGTTGGACTCCTCATCACCTTCCTCCTTGCTATCCTCTTCTCCTTCTCTTTTATCTCGGCCTCTGGTGGATCTTTCCTTCTGCTGATCAGCCTTGCCGCGGCGGCCGCTGCGGCCGGCATGTCCCTTCCCGCCAGCGCCATCTTGGTATTTTCCCTTATCGCGCTTCTCGTACTAGAATTCCTATTCGTTGAACTCCTCATCACCTTCCTCCTCGCTATCCTCTTCTCCTTCTCTTTTCTCTCGGCCTCTGGCGGGTCTTTCCTTCTGCTGATAGGCCTTGTCGCGGCGGCCGCTGCGGCCGGCATGTCCCTTCCCGCCACCACCATCTTGGTATTTTTCCTTATCGTGCTTCTCGTACTCGGCCTTCTGCCTTTTGACAAGTTGTTCAACTTGCTGGCACTCCTGGAGATCATGGCCCTTAGTCCGATGGATTTTGTAGTATGGCCCGTAGGATTTTCCAGTTTACTTTGCCGTCGCGGCTGCCCAACAATCAGTGCACGAAGCAACTTCCTTGTCGGGCACCTCGGCCTTCGCCCTCTTGCCGGTGCTAGGATCGCTGGAGCAATCAATGACAAATACTGCTTTTCCTTTGCGCTTCTTGTTGTGCCTCTTACTCCACTTTCTGGGGCGGCAGTGTCGTCGTCCTCTGAATTGACTCTGTCGCCAATCTCTTCCCGGGAAGCCATCTGTCTTCCTCAGCGTGAGCACACTTGTCTGCCAGGGTGTACATCTTGTTGATTGTTTTTGGCAGCCGAACGTTCATCTTGGCATGCATCCTCCGATTGCGCACGTTTGTGTGGAACGCGACAATCACTGTTGCCGGATGAATCTTCGGGATATTGCGGTGTACTCGACTGAACCTCTATAAGTATTTGCGCAAACTTTCTCCCTCCTTCTGCAAGAGGGCTTGCAAGTTACTAGACTGCACAGGTTTTTGATGGCCGCCCGTGAAGGCGCCAACGAACTCGTTGCACAGGTCGGCCCAGGACGAGATGGAATCCTCGGGCAGGTGCATTAGCCAAGACCTCACAATGGCTTGAGCTCCAATGGAAAGTACTTGTCAAGCACCTTTTCATCCCTTCCCTCAGCAGCTTGGACGGCGATGGTATATATGCCCAAAAACTCTACTAGGTTGAGTTTTCCATCGTACTTCTCTGCCAGGTTAGGTTTGAAGGCGCGAGATGATGGCCAACGGACTTGCCACGGCTCGTGAGTGAAGGCGGGGTACCTGTAACGCCCCGGACACACCCGCCGGTGGTCGTTACTCCTGGCGGGATTTAGACTGGCCCCACGGATCAATACTAGTCTTTTCTGTGCACTTTGTCCTCACTCGTGCGCACCCGGGAACAACTTCCCGGTCGGTCACCCGTCCTGATAGTACTTCAAGCTGAGCATGCTTAACTTTGGAGTTCTATCTGAATGGGCTCCCGGAAAAGAAGGAATTCCTTATTGATATGAGTAGTCTCTCATCCCTATTAAGACAAGCTATCACATACACCCCCACTCAGAGGAACCGACGTCCTCGTCAGGCCACAGGAACGTTCCCTCTTGGCACATACGTCTGTGCATCAAGTCCGGTACATGTGCCATGTTGTGTGCCACGAAGGGTCACAAATGTGATGAACAACATGACCTCGCACCTGTGCACAAACATTAGTGTAACCATGCGACACCCCGAGACCGGTGCGCCAGGTGTCAGCCTGTTATTCGTTGTCAGTGCCATGTCATCTTCTTGCGTGTTGCATCTTGCCATGTCATCATGTGTGTTGCATCAGCATGTTTTCAAAACTTGCATCCGCCCGAGTCCCCTCGTCCTCTCCGTTGTCCGTTCTGAGCCCAGACTCACTCACATGTGCCCGCGGTGCCTCCGAATATTTATTTTGTGAGTGGCCAGAAAACGTTATCGGAATGAGATGAAACTTGGCGTGTGGTCTTATTATAGTGTAGACAGGCCGCCTGCCAAATTTCATCGCATTCGGAGCTCGTTTGTTAGCCCAACGGATATATATAGCGGCACTAGTAGCCGGTCTAAACATCGGACGTTTTCGGTCTCCGAAAAGCCGCGCGGTCCTCTTTTCCCTTCCCTCCTCTCAGCCCGAAGCCCCTCTAACACAGCCCACTAACCTCCCCTAGGGCCATCCTACCTCACCTCGCGATCGGATCCGTCGGATCACGATCGGAGGTCTCTAAAACCCCTCCAAACCCCCCAAACCCTAGCATTTTTCTATATATAGCCCCTCTCCATGCCATTTTTGGCCTTCCCCAACCCCCTCCTCCATTTCCGCAGCTTCCTCCCACCTCTGTCTCGTTTTCCGCGCCTCCCCAGCCGCCGGCCACCACTTGGCGCGCCCGGAGTGGCCAGCCCCTGCCGCATCAGCCGCCCTGGCCAACCGCGAGGCGCCAGGTGGAAAAACCACGTCGCCCCAACCTTCCTCCGCGCCAGGCCCACGGGGAGCCCGCCCCGGGCCGCGCCGGGCCCGAGCTCCCCCGCTCCTCCCGCTCTCCGTCCGAGCGCTCGCCTCTCCAGCGCCTCTTCGTGGCTTGTCCCGAGCTGCGCCGCCGCCGTGCCTTCCTAGCCGGAGCCGCACACCGAGCCGCCGCCGGATCTCTAGGCCAGTGCCGCTGCCCGTCGCCCTGCTCCTCCTCTACCTCCTCTCCCTCTCACCCGCCGGTCTCTCTCTCGCATAGGGGCAGCACAGCCATCGTCGGAGTTGACCACGTCACCGGGCTTCCTCGCCGGCCTCCGCGTCCTCAACCCTGGCTGGATCCGGGACTCTCACGCCCGGAACTACCCGTTCCCGTCGAGCTCCGTAGTACCCGTCGCCGGAACCTCTCTCGCGCGAGCTCGCCGGAGTTCTTCGCCGCCGCTGCCTCTCTGTGCTCGGTCAGGAGGAGAACGACGAGGCGCTGCCGGCCTCATGGGCCTCCTCCCTCGGTCGCCACCAGCCAAGCCCAGGCTAGCATGCTCTGGTCTGGCCCGTCCTCCTCACCATCGTGGGCCGGCCCAGCTGGCCCCTGGCCTGCTTCGTCTACTGGGCCCTAGGTGAGCACCACCAGCCTAAGTCCCGGTTGGGTGCAGTTTAGCTATATGACGCCCGTTTTTTTCCTAAGTCTAATTTTCTGCAAAGTCCCCAGAAAACTGTTATATGTTGCTATGTTTGCATTGTGATATCTTTTTGTGTGGTGATCCAAATTGAGTGTATGATATGTCAAAATGATCGTGGTGATATGCTCTACACTTTGTTCCATTGTGCCATGCTTGTTTGACTTCATCTAGATGCTCTAATCTCTGTTGCAAGAGTGCTACTTGTTATATACTACTGCTACTTGTTATTTTCATGCCATGTTTGAGATGTGATAAGTTGGTGCATGTTTATCCAAATGATGCAAATGATATGGCCAAATGTTCCTTGTGATGGTTGCTGTAGCATGCTTGTTAGAGTTCATTTTGCCATGTTTATCTCCGTTGCAAAAGTGGTTGTGGCTGTTAGGTTTTGTAACTTGTTACGAGATGCCTAGTTGAGGAGCTCGTTGATATTGATGTGTTTGTCCCCATGTCACATGCCTAGATGTTTTAGAATCTCCATGATGTGTTCTTTGCTGTGGTGCAAACCATTTGCCATGTTATGCCTTGAGGTGACTTAAACATGCTTGTAAACATGCCATGTTGTTATTGCTGTTTTAACACTTAGTGAAATTTCACTAAGTCTGGAATCCGTCATATCCTGATGCTATGTTTGCTTGATGCCCTAGGAAAATCCATGTTAGTTTTGGAGTGGCCTTTGATCATTCCTTGTTCTACATGTTGTTGTCTATCCATTAATGCCCTTAGTTGCTCATATGACTTGCTGTAGCTTATTTATTTCTTGCTCCCAAGTTGCTATAAAATATTACTGTCAGGTTTTTATTGTCATGATCAAAATGTTGTAGCTTGTTGCTATTGATCCATGCCTCCTATGGAGTTGCTCCAATGGAGTTGTTTCCTGTAGGATATGTCTACTTCATGTCCATGCTTATTGTCCCCATGTTTGAGTGTTGTAGAGTATATATTTCTTGCTCCAAAGTTGCTATGTGGCTGTTAACTTCAGCTTGTTGTTATATCTTGTTTCATGTGTATCTTTTAGCCCGTTGCTCCGTTTTGGGTGTGATCTATATGAAACTTGTGTGATTTTGCGTGTAGAATCATAATATCTTATTGTTCATATGTTTGGAGTGAGTTTGCTTAATGTTTGGGTGCATCTTGCACCGTTGCCATGCTTGTCTTGTTTTGCTCATATCTTCTAGGCCGTAGCTCCGAATTAAACAAACTTTATATGAAACTTGACTAGAATTTCGTGTAGATCATGTTGGTGCATGTTAAATTGCAGTTTAACAACATTAACTTAAGGCTTGTGCAGAACTGAACTAATTTCAAACTATGCATATGAGGACTTACCGGTTTTATTATATGTAGTTTCCGGCCTCATTTAGACTTGTTGACTTGTGTTGCTTTGAGTGCTTCCTACCTTGCCATGTTTTGCATCTTATATATACTTGTCTTGCATCAAACTTGCTTGAGCATATTGTCATGTTCTTGTGTTGTTTTTCTGTGCTTCCTACCTTGCCATGTATTGCTTCCTGTATAGACTTGGCATGCATCTTACCTTGCCTTGTATTGCATCATATAGACTTGTGTTGTTTTTCTGTGCTTCCTACCTTGCCATGTTTTGCTTCCTTTATATACTTGTCATGCATCATACCTTGCCATGTATTGCATCATATAGACTTGTGTTGTTTTTCTGTGCTTCCTACGTTGCCACGTATTGCTTCCTGTATAGACTTGTCATGCATCATACCTTACCATGTATTGCATCATATAGACTTGTGTTGTTTTTCTGTGCTTCCTACCTTGCCGTGTATTGCTTCCTGTATAGACTTGTCATGCATCATACCTTGCCATGTATTGCATTATATAGACTTGTGTTGTTCTCCTGTGCTTCCTACCTTGCCATGTTGTGCTTCCATTATGGACTTGTAGTGCATCCTATGTAGACTTGTGTTGCATCATACTTGTTTGAGCATATTGTCATGTTCTTGTGATGTGCGTTTACCGTGTTGCTTGCTTCTTCTCGTTAGTGCTTGTTCCGTTGCGTTCGTGAGGATTCGTTCGTCTACCCGTGGTTCTTCTTCAAGGCTTGTTCTTCGTCTTCTTCATGGATCCGTTCTTCTTCCTTGCGGGATCCCAGGCAAGCTGATCATACCCTTGGATACCTTTACTATCATTGCCATGCTTAGTGTGTCGATGCTACCGTTATATGTCGCGCTACCCATCTATATTGTCAGCCTCTCCTTGTTGCCATGAAACCTCTAACCTTTGAAACCTTCCTAGCAAAACCATTGTTTGGCTATGTTACCCGCTTGCTTAGCCCCTCTTATAGAGTTGTTAGTTGCAGGGGAAGATGAAGATCGTTCCAGGTGGGAACTTGTTGTTGGAATATCACAATATCTATTATTATTATTAACACACCTATATACTGGGCATGGGTGGAAGGATTGGCCTTTTGCTCGGTGTTTTGTTCCACTCACACCTTAGGCGCCGATAAACCGGCATTATGTTCCTTGATTTTGCGTTCCTTACACGGTTGGGTATATGGGGACCCCTTGACACTTCGTCTTTGAATAAAACTCCTCCAGCAAGGCCCAACAATGGTTTTATTTTGCCTCATAATAATAACTTAATTAAATAATTAAATTTGCATAGGGGGTCGCGTCCCCGGGGATTCTTCTACATAGCAGGGGGGCCAGTGCTGATGGTGTTGGTCCTAAATAGAGCACTGTGCGGGACCGTCCCTTGGCAACTTGGGGTATCTGGCTCCTGTACGCTTCGCTCATCCGGACGTGGCCTGAGAGGAGATACGCGCGGCTACTATCAGGGTGTCGGCACGCCGGGAGGTCTTGCTGGACTTGTTTTACCATTGTCGAAATGTCTTGTGCACCGGGATGCCGAGCCTGATCGGATTTCCCTAAGATAAGGGGTGGTAATATTATATTTATCACTTTAGCTGATCGTGAGAGCTTGTGATGGCCTAAGTTGGGACACCCCTGCAGGGTTATGATCTTTCGAAAGCCGTGCCTGCGGTTATGTGGCAGATTGGAATTTGTTAATGTCCGGTTGTAGAAAACTTGACAGAGGATCCGAAGTAAAACACACAACTGTGTGAGTAACCGTGACTGTCTCTTTTCACTTTGAGAAGAGAACACGGTGGGGTTATGTTTGACTCGTAGGTAGTTCAGGATCTTTAGCGATCATTACTAGTTTGCGACCGTTTGCGTAGATGCTCATCTTATTCTTGTACTCGTAAGTTAGCCACCATATATTTTGCTTAGTCGCTGCTGCAACCTCACCACTTTACCTCTTGCTACCTATTACGCTTTGATAGTCTTGTTACCCATGGTTATGGGATTGCTGAGTCCTCTTGGCTCACAGATACTACAACAATAGTTACAGGTGCATGTTCCGATGTCTTGACGTGAGAGCGATGTCGTTGTGTTGGAGTTCTTTCTTCTTCTTCTTCTTCAGTCTTGGGTTAGGTTCCGGGTCGGCAGCCTGAGATAGCAGATGGATGTCGTTGTTCTTTTCCTGTTTGCACCCGTAGTCGGATGCTTTGTATTGATGATGTTGTATTCATGTGAATTGTATGTATTGTTGTATCCCCCATGTATGTATGTAATGGTACGATGTAATGATATCCATCTTGCTAAGCGCCCGAAATGCGGTTGGCCCCAATCACGTAAGTGTCACGTGATCGGGATAGAATCGCATCTTGGGCCATAGGATCGCCCTCGATTGATCGTAGCTTGGCCGTTGTTGAGTTTAGAAGAAAACTTTTTCGGAGTCTAGTTATATTCGAGAGTAGGAGTTCTTTTTACTCCTCTGCCCCTTCGTCGCTCTGGTGAGGAATCTTGACATAGGTGTTTTGAATTACTCCTCTTCCCCTTCAAATTTTTTTAGGATCACGCGGTTAGTTTTCGTTCGTTGCGTTGTCGGTCCTTTCATCTGGTGCATCTCTCGTCAAGTGTTTTGACCCTCTTCTTCTTGCAAGTTCAATCCTTGGTTCTTTCCAACCGATGTTATTTTCCCCGTCCGAAGTAGTCTTTCTTTTTCCCATCCGCCCACCCTTTTGCTTCTCGGAGCCGGAGTCCTTAATCGAGTATCCATTCTACTCGTGTGAAGCCTTTGAATTCCTTTCATCAATTGTTTCAACTGGTGATTTCTCGTCTAGTGCACCATTCTTCATCTCTTTTCTTCTCCGATGAGTTCTTCTCTCGTTTGATATTCTTCACCTCTTCTTCTTTTTCTGATGGATTCAACTCAAGTATTCGGTGGTGTTCATATTCTTTTCCCTCGTTTCGGATATTCCCTTGATCCTTAACTCTCGTCATTTAATTATCCGGAGTTCCGCAGGCATTTCAGATTTGCCTGTATTCGAATTAATTCGAGGTTGTCACCTCATTCAAGTATTTTAATCGTTCCGGCGCATTATCTCCTTTTCAATCTTTTTCAACGGTGTTTTCTCTTTGATGGGCTCATAACCCACAGGTTTATTACCAGGATCTTACCTGACTCTTATAATTTCCAGGAGTGTTCCGGAATTCTTTTCAAGTGTGACGTAAGTATGGATTCCATCTGTCATATGCCTTCTCCAAGATCGCTTTCAATTCTTTTCATCATTGGTTCAACATTTCTTCTTTTCATCCATTCGGAGTATTTCATGAATTCTTTCCGTTGTGTTCCTCTTTTGATTTCTTCAAGGCCATCTTTTCAGAAGATTTCTTCGTTTTCAGTTTTCAACTTCGTCCTTTGAATATTCTTCTTCGATGCCTCTTCGTTCGTCTCACATTCTTTCCGGTGCTTCGTTCAAGTATTCTTTAATCAGTTCACGATCTCTTCGTTCTCGTCATTTTAATTGTCCTCAAGTGCTTTATTCTTCCCGGAGATTCATTCTCTTGGGTTCACTCAATCTCAATTCTTCACGGTGGCTTGTCCACTTGCATCGTTCAATTTCATTCCTTACGGTGGTCATTCTCGTTCTTCACTCGATTTTAATTCTTCACGGTGGTTTGTTCTTTTCTTCACTCGGCTTCAATTCTTTACGATGGTTCGCTCCAGTATTCTTTTCCGGTGTCACCATATCAATCCATTGATTTTATTCCAATCCTACCGGTGTCCCATGGAGATTTTCGCAAGTTCGCGATATATCCCTCTTTAATCTTTTTCAACGGGAATAAGTAGTATGTTAATCCATTGTTCATCAATTTAATTGGTGGAGGATAAGCATAACATAATTATTATTCTTTTTATTAAGTCGATTATTCCTTCCTTCGGAGTTTATTCTTGATGAATAAATTCTAGTTCCAAGTGCTTAATCTTTTATTACCCGGAGTTCAAGTTCCACGGCTATCTCGTCGGATTCTCGTCTAAATCATCGCAAGGCTCTAATCTTATTCTTTTCATTCGTCATTTCTATATTCATCATCCTTTCGTTACCGGAGTTCTTCGTGGAGGTTCATCGCAATTCAAATCATTCATCAATCGTTCATCTAATTCTTTCGGATCAAGCTCAAGTATTATTCTTTTGCATCTTGAAGTGCAAATAACTCTCCCTATTCTTTTGAAGTGGAGTTTTGCATTTCTTCCTTCACCTCATCTCTTCAATCTTTCGTTCTGGCGGTAATTCACCTCAAGTTTTGAGATGTTTTCATAAGTCCACAACAAGCTTATTCTTTTGTTGTTGATTTTCTCAACAACTCTGTCATCCTTTCTTCGCAAGGATGCTTTGAATTCATTCATGGTGTAAGTTGTCATTTTCTTTTCCGTTCTTCTCATTCCATTCCAATTCTTCCGGAGGCATCGTGTTGTTTCTCTCGTCAAGTATTATTCCTTCTTCTCAAGTTCCTGTCATGTTCCATTCATGTTCAACCGGTGTGCTATTTCTTCCATTTTCAGCCGGAGTGCTGCCCGAATTCCTTCGTTCAAATTCTTTTCTATCTCTTTTAACCGGAGTGGTTTCGAATTCATTCTTGTTCCGTCAACTCTTGTTTCATACCCTTCAACCTTTTGGGTTTCTCGTTGTATTCCTTCTTCCTCTTGTCTAACGAAGTCTGTGCAACTTCATTCATCTCCATTATATTCTTTCTTTCGAAGTTGTTCATCCTCTCAAGGTTCTTTTCTTTCACTCTTTTGTCCTCGAAGAACTTTGTTGTTCCTCTTTTCTCTTCCATCTCGTTCCTAAGATCTTGGGACGAGATCTCTTGTTAGTAGGGGAGTGTTGTGACACCCCGAGACCGGTGCGCTAGGTGTCAGCCAGTTATTCGTTGTCAGTGCCATGTCATCTGCTTGCGTGTTGCATCTTGCCATGTCATCATGTGTGTTGCATCAGCATGTTTTCAAACTTGCATCCGCCCGAGTCCCCTCGTCCTCTCCGTTGTCCGTTCTGAGCCCAGACACACTCACACGTGCCAGCGGTGCCTCCGAATATTTATTTTGTGAGTGGCCAGAAAACATTCCCGGAATGAGATGAAACTTGTCGTGTGATGGCTTCTTGCCCCTCGTTGGTTACCCCAAGTGGAAGGTTTGAGATGCAGTGTAGCGGAAGTTATCCCTTGGCAAAGATACCAAGGATCGATTTCCCTGAGACTCCCAGTTTCAACAAGAAGGTGTCAACTACTAACGGTGCCAGATATTAGCAATCAACATGGACCTGCACACAGATACAAATAACTTTGCTCCCAACGAGTACAGAGTGGTTGTCAATCCCTCCGGCCTTGTCGTTTACAAAGGATCAAACGCTAGTGATAATAGTGATAGGTATTGCTGCAAATAGTAAGTAAAAGCGGAAAGTAAATAGCGGATGTGATCAATGATGGTAATATGGACCGGGGTCCCATGATGTTCACTAGTGATGTCTCTCTCCCAAAAGACGATAAAACAGCTATGTGAGGTGAACGAATTACAGCTGGGCAATTGACAGAATTATGTGCGCAAACCAATGCTAACTATGTTACAAGAAAGGTAGAGGTTCAAAGCATGGGCGGTACGCCAAGGCAAGTAGACCGAAATCCATTTGGATCTACTACTAATCATCCACCTTGAGATATCTATCCAGAACATCTCGCTGGTATTAAGTTGTGAGTCCCACCCATAGTGTAAACTCAAAGCAACAGACAACTGCATTCAAAGAACTTTGCGTAAAGTAAACAATCCTTGCACCCGCGGGCACAAGCACCGTTGTTTTCCCCCTTGTGGCAACAGCACATCCCCTAGACTCATGTTTTTGTCACTCAAGCTAGTCATCGAGGGGCATGAACCCACAATCAAGCATAACGTTCCCTCTTGGAGTCACTACCTACTACTTGGTCAAAGCAATAAATAACAACGGAGAACATGCAAGAATTACTTACGAACATAAATATAAAAGAGGTAGATCAAATATATTACTCAAACACAATCTGAACATAATCTCACAATCCATCGGATCCCAGCAAACTCATCATAGCAACAACATAAGGATTACATATGTGCCTCGATCATGTAGGGCAGCTCACGAGGACTAATTAGTGAAGCACAAGAACTGGAGGAGAACATCACATAGCTACTGGTCATGGACCCATGGTCCAAGGGAGACTACTCACAACTCATCCGGGAGGCGTCCATGGTGGTGGAGAGGCTCCCGGTGGTGATCCTCCCCTCCGGCAGGGTGCCGGGAAGAGTTCTCCTGGCGCTCCCGATCTTGGAAGCGCGGCGGCGGCGGAACAGAGATGAGATCGCGAAAAAGGGTTCCCGTCTCGAGGGTTTCGGGATACGATATAAATATATGCCAAAGGGGGGCATCAGCGGAGGCCCGGGGGGCCCAGGCACCCCCCCCGGCGCGGCCAGGAGGGGGGCCGTGCCACCAGGGCGCCTGGAGCCCTGGTGGCCCCCCTCCGGCTATACTTTGGCTGCTGGGAAGCTTCTGGAACACTGATTTTTTATATAATTTTTCCCGGATTTTTCTGGCAGTTTTCGTAATGGGAAAACCTGAAATACAAAAACAGCAGAAAACAGAAACTGACACTGGGGTGCACTGAGTTAATAGGTTAGTACAAATATGATCAAAAGTGTATGGAAGTGTATAAATATCATAGCAATGTCACCCAAAAGAGGCATGGAGCAAGCAGAAATTATAGATATGTTTTGGACGTATCAACATCCCCAAGCTTAATTCCTGCTCGTCCTCGAGTAGGTAAATGATAACAAGAATAATTTCTGTGGTGACATGCTATTAACCATATAGGACTTTTCATAGTCATATGACAAAAGCTTACTGAGACAATGAATCTGTAGTAATTAAGTTGCCTCATGAGAAAATCACAAAGAACTGAAAGTTTTACAATATGGTATTGAAACATCAAAAAAGATTTGTAATGAGCATGGTGTGCAAATATGATAAAGTGATATCTCGCTTGCCCCCTTTAGTGAAGCAAAACATAAATGCAGGGGCACCTCCAAGGTTTAAGTGATGACTAGATACAATGATTTCAGAATAAACGATATCATAATGATGCAAAAGACAATGCTACTTTGGGACAATGCACATTACACTCAGAATGACAATCGTGCTCTCAGTAGTTGGTGCTTTAAAAGAAGGTGGAGACTCTCGAACCGTGGCTTTTGTTGGCAAGGTTGAAAACCCATAGTCGGAAACAAAGACAAAACATGTACCAGAGCTCTTGGTTTTAAAAACAGAGGTAATAATTATTTTTTTCTTAGATCATGCATGTTTTGTCAACGAATGCTAGCAGATAACTCAATCACTTCTTGAGATGGACAAGTTTCGAGGAACGGCTCCCGAATGAGGACGATCACATCCTCTTAATATCCTTTGTTTATCACTGCCAAAGTTTTCTGATTTCTCATGAACAAAGCGTGAAGGAGGGTTTGTTTGTTATATTAATTTTGAGCCGGGCGCACTCAATGCCAGTTCCTTCTCGTGTTATGGGTTTGCACATTAGACATGCAATCCCGGGGTGAAGCTTGTCCAACTTAAAAAGATCGTGAATTAACTACTACTTCCTCATGGACTTAAAACATAGGCACAAAATAGGAATGCATTTTTTTTCTTTTTGAATAATTTCGAGATGGTACATGAAAGTCTTCGTTAGGAATGGCAGGTAAATACCATGTAGGAAGGTATGGGGGACTCATATGGCATAACTAGTTTAAAAGAATTTGGATGCACAAGCAGTCAGTCCGCTTAGTACAGGTGGAGGTTAGCAAAAGACTGGGAGCGACCAACTAAGAGAGCAATGACGGTCATAATCATGCAGAGCGACAAAGCAACATTGAATCAGGCATGGAAGTTATATCGCTACTCAGAAACAAAAGATCATCAAGGCTTGACAGACTTTCTTTACAGTCTTAAATATGCGTGAGCATACGCCAAGTCAATCAAAATAAATTCTTGAAGGAAGATATTACTAAACCATACCACATCATAGGCAAAAAAATCATGTTGGTACTCCAATAACACATTGGAAACCCCCCAGCTATTTGAGACTAACCATAAGAAAACATGAACTACTAAGCACCATTATGCACGTAGCATTTTTATCATAGACATATCAACCAATGCAACAGAAGCAAACTCTCTTAATAAGATAATCATGATAAATAAAGAGAGTTCAAGCAACCAACTAAACAAAAGCTCTTTAAAAAGATAAGCATGAAAACTAAAAGCTAAGCATGATAGTAGCTATTGAAAGACAAAGAACACACACAGCAAGATAGACATGAAAATTCTATGTTATGTTCTAGGTAGAAGTGGAGCGTGTTTCTCTCCCACATAAAGAAAGCTGAGTTCCGACTCGTTATGAAAAGCTAAAGAAAACTAAAAAGGAAAACTAAAAGCAAGACGCTCCAAGCATAGCACATAACACATGAAGTGATAAAAATATAGTGGAACGAAAGACGAACTGATAATGTTGATGGAGAAGGGGATGCACGGGGGCATCCCCAAGCTTAGACACTTGAGTCTCCTTAAATATTTCTTGGGGGTGCATGGGGGCATCCCCAAGCTTGAGCGTTTGACACTCCTGAATCTTTTTATCATCTTCCCTCGCACACTTGAAAACTCCCTTCATACATAACTCATCATAATCTGATTAGCGAGGTTAGTACCCATAATAAAATAATTGTTCATTGCTGGAAATAAGGATATTCTTGAAGGTCTACTGTTTCTCAAGATTGCCAAAAGGTTTTTGCAAAGAAAAAGCAAGCTCAAGGTTTGCAAAATGAAGGAAAGGCAAAACATGACATAATCTGTGAAAAACAGAACAACAGGTAGTAAATGATTTTTTAGGGGCACTTCTGCAACTCTAATCAAAAAACTCAGAACAGACGCACGAAAGACAATTGTATAGAGCACGCTGTCGAAAAAATTCAGACCAAAAAAGATGAACTAGTGATTTTATATGAATTTTTCTATCCAAGGACATAATCTGTTTCCTAGACAGCACGTCACAACTTTTGAACTTTCTTGCAATCAGAGGCTAAACTTGGCACAAAGCTGAAAAGTAAAGATACAATGATGATGCTACTGTAGTAACAAACATCAAGACCACTAAAAACTGAAATAACAAACTGAAAGCAAAGATAACAAGGGTTGTCTCCCTAGAGCTCTTTCTTTATAGCCATAAAGATAGGCTTAAGACTTTAATGATGCTCTCGTAGGAATAAGAGTTGAAGAACAAAAGAGAGCATCAAGAAGCAAATACCAAACACATTTAAGCCTAACATGCTTCCTATGCATAGGAATATTGCAATAGAATAATTCATTGAAGCACAAAGCAATAAGCATAGGAAGACAAAACAAGTGCAGCTTCAAAACCTTCAACATAAAGAGAGGGACTTTGATATTATTGAAATATCTATAAGCATATGTTCCCTTCTCATAATAATTTTCAGTGGGATCACGAATAAACTCAACAATATAAGCATCACATAAAGCATTGTTACCATGATCCACATGCAAAAAGGTATCATTACTCTTCATATAAGCAAAATCTTTCTTATTAGGAATAGTGAGAGTAAAGCAATCATAACCATCATGGTAATCATTGTATTTAGGAGGCATATCATAATCATAATAAATTTTATCCTCAATAGTAGGTGGACTGAAAACATCATATTCATCATTGTAATCATATATAGGAAGCAAAGTATCATCAAAGTAAATTTTCTCTTCAAAAGTTGGGGGACTAAAAATATCATGTTCATCAAACGTGTCATCGCCAAGCTTAGAGCTTTCCATGTCATTAGCAATATTGATATTCAAAGAAAGCATACTAATAACATCACCACCATCATGATTGTTATGCAAATAATAAAGTTCCATAGGTTTTTTAATTTTCTCTTCAAACACATCATGTCCTAAAGCAAGGTAGAGCTTATAAAGCTCTCTCATATTTTTGTTGTTTTCCATTAAGGAAAACTAGTGAAAAGACATAAAGAAAACTGAAAGGTAAACTAACAAGACTAAAAAGCAAAGATAAAAGATAGCGTGCAGCTCCCCTATCTTGAAGAGTGGAGTCCCCGGCAACGGTGCCAGAAAACTTTGCTTGATGGCTTCTCGCCCCTCGTTGGTTACCCCAAGTGGAAGGTTTGAGATGCAGTGTAGCGGAAGTTTTCCCTTGGCAAAGATACCAAGGATCGATTTCCCTGAGACTCCCAGTTTCAACAAGAAGGTGTCAACTGCTAACGGCGCCAGATATTAGCAATCAACATGGACCTGCACACAGATACAAATAACTTTGCTCCCAACGAGTACAGAGAGGTTGTCAATCCCTCCGGCCTTGTCGTTTACAAAGGATCAAACGCAAGTGATAATAGTGATAGGTATTGCTGCAAATAGTAAGTAAAAGCGGAAAGTAAATAGCGGATGTGATCAATGATGGTAATATGGACCGGGGTCCCATGATGTTCACTAGTGATGTCTCTCTCCCAAAAGACGATAAAATAGCTATGTGAGGTGAACGAATTACAGCTGGGCAATTGACAGAATTATGTGCGCAAACCAATGCTAACTATGTTACAAGAAAGGTAGAGGTTCAAAGCATGGGCGGTACGCCAAGGCAAGTAGACCGAAATCCATCTGCATCTACTACTAATCATCCACCTTGAGATATCTATCCAGAACATCTCGCTGGTATTAAGTTGCGAGTCCCACCCATAGTGTAAACTCAAAGCAACAGACAACTGCATTAAAAGAACTTTGCGTAAAGTAAACAATCCTTGCACCCGCGGGCACAAGCACCGTTGTTTTCCCCCTTGTGGCAACAGCACATCCCCTATACTCATGTTTCTGTCACTCAAGCTAGTCATCGAGGGGCATGAACCCACAATCAAGCATAACTTCCCTCTTGGAGTCACTACCTACTACTTGGCCAAAGCAATAAATAACAACGGAGAACATGCAAGAATTACTTACGAACATAAATATAAAAGAGGTAGATCAAATATATTACTCAAACACAATCTGAACATAATCTCACAATCCATCGGATCCCAGCAAACTCATCAGAGCAACAGCATAAGGATTACATATGTGCCTCGATCATGTAGGGCAGCTCACGAGGACTAATTAGTGAAGCACAAGAACGGGAGGAGAACATCACATAGCTACTGGTCATGGACCCATGGTCCAAGGGAGACTACTCACAACTCATCCGGGAGGCGTCCATGGTGGTGGAGAGGCTCCCGGTGGTGATCCTCCCCTCCGACAGGGTGCCGGGAAGAGTTCTCCTGGCGCTCCCGATCTTGGAAGCGCGGCGGCGGCGGAACAGAGATGAGATCGCGAAAAAGGGTTCCCGTCTCGAGGGTTTCGGGACACGATATAAATATATGCCAAAGGGGGGCATCAGCGGAGGCCCGGGGGGCCCTGGCGCCCCCCCGGCGCGGCCAGGAGGGGCGCCGCGCCACCAGGGCGCCTGGAGCCCTGGTGGCCCCCCTCCGGCTGTACTTTGGCTGCTGGGAAGCTTCTGGAACGCTGATTTTTTATATAATTTTTCAAGGGATTTTTCTGGCAGTTTTTGTAATGGGAAAATCTGAAATACAAAAACAGCAGAAAACAGAAACTGACACTGGGGTGCACTGAGTTAATAGGTTAGTCCAAATATGATCAAAAGTGTATGGAAGTGTATAAATATCATAGCAATGTCACCCAAAAGAGGCATGGAGCAAGCAGAAATTATAGATACGTTCTGGACGTATCACCGTGTGGTCTTATTATAGTGTAGATAGGCCGCGTGCCAAATTTCATCGCATTCGGAGCTCGTTTGTTAGCCCAACGGATATATATAGCGGCACTAGTAGCCGGTCTAAACGTCGGACGTTTTCGGTCTCCGAAAACCCCCGCGGGCCTCTTTTCCCTTCCCTCCTCTCAGCCCGAAGCCCCTCTAACACAGCCCACTAACCTCCCCTAGGCCCATCCTACCTCACCTCACGATCGGATCAGTCGGATCGCGATCGGAGGGCTCTAAAACCCCTCCAAACTCCACAAACCCTAGCATTTTGCTATATATAACCCCTCTCCATGCCATTTTTGGCCTTCCCCAACCCCCTCCTCCATTTCCGCAGCTTCCTCCCACCTCTGCCTTGTTTTCCGCGCCTCCCCAGCCGCCGACCGCCATTTGGCGCACCCGGAGTGGCCAGCCCCCGCCGGATCAGCCGCCCTGGCCAACCGCGAGGCGCCAGGTGGAAAAACCACGTCGCCCCAGCCTTCCTCCGCGCCAGGCCCACGGGGAGCCCGCCCTGGGCCGCGCCGGGCCCGAGCTCCCCTGCTCCTCCCGCTCTTCGCCCGAGCGCTCGCCTCTCCAGCGCCTCTTCGTGGCTCGCCCCGAGCTGCGCCACCGCCGTGCCTTCCTCGCCGGAGCCGCACACCGAGCCGCCGCCGGATCTCCAGGCCAGTGTCGCCGCCCGTCGCCCCGCTCCTCCTGTACCTCCTCTCCCTCTCACCCGCCGGTCTCTCTCTCGCACAGGGGCAACACAGCCATCGTCGGAGTTGACCACGTCACTGGCCTCCTCGCCGGCCTCCGCGTCCTCAACCCTGGCCGGATCCGGGACCCTCACGCCCGGATCTACCCGTTCCCGTCGAGCTCCACTGTAGCCATCGCCGGAGCTCCCTCGCGCGAGCTCGCCGGAGTTCTTCGCCGCTGCTGCCTCTCTGCGCTCGGTCAGGAGGAGAACGACGAGGCGCCGCCGGCCTCATGGGCCTCCTCCCTCGGTCGCCACCAGCCAAGCCCAGGTCAGCATGCTCTGGTCTAGCCCGTCCTCCTCACCATCGCGGGCCGGCCCAGCTGGCCCCTGGCCTGCTTCGTCTACTGGGCCCTAGGTGAGCACCACCAGCCTAAGTCCCGGTTGGGTGCAGTTTAGCTATATGACGCCCGTTTTTTCCTAAGTCTAATTTTCTGCTAAGTCCCCAGAAAACTGTTATATGTTGCTATGTTTGCATTGTGATATCTTTTTCTGTGGTGATCCAAATTGAGTGTATGATATGTCAAAATGATCGTGGTGATATGCTCTACACTTTGTTCCATTGTGCCATGCTTGTTTGACTTCATCTAGATGCTCTAATCTCTGTTGCAAGAGTGCAACTTGTTATATACTACTGCTACTTGTTATTTTCATGCCATGTTTGAGATGTGATAAGTTGGTGCATGTTTATCCAAATGATGCAAATGATATGGCCAAATGTTCCTTGTGATGGTTGTTGTAGCATGCTTGTTAGAGTTCATTTTGCCATGTTTATCTCTGTTGCAAAAGTGGATGTGGCTGTTAGGTGTTATAACTTGTTACGAGATGCCTAGTTGAGGAGCTCGTTGATATTGATGTGTTTGTCCCCATGTCACATGCCTAGATGTTTTAGAATCTCCATGATGTGTTCTTTGCTGTGGTGCAAACCATTTGCCATGTTATGCCTTGAGGTGACTTAAACATGCTTGTAAACATGCCATGTTGTTATTGATGTTTTAACACTTCGTGAAATTTCACTAAGTCTGGAATCTGTCATATCCTGATGCTATGTTTGCTTGATGCCGTAGGCAAATCCATGTTAGTTTTGGGGTGGCCCTTGATCATTCCTTGTTGTACATGTTGTTGTCTATCCATTAATGCCCTTACTTGCTCATATGACTTGCTGTACCTTATTTATTTCTTGCTCCCAAGTTGCTATAAAATATTACTGTCAGGTTTTTATTGTCATGATCAAAATGTTGTAGCTTGTTGCTATTGATCCATGCCTCCTATGGAGTTGCTCCAATGGAGTTGTTTGCTGTAGGATATGTCTACTTCATGTCCATGCTTCTTGTCACCATGTTTGAGTGCTCTAGAGTATATATTGTTTGCTCCAAAGTTGATATGTGGCTGTTAACTTCAGCTTGTTGTTATATCTTGTTTCATGTGTATCTTTTAGCCCGTTGCTCCGTTTTGGGTGCGCTTTATATGAAATTTGTGTGATTTTGCATGTAGTATCATAATATCTTACTGTTTATATGTTTGGAGTGAGTTTGCTTGATGTTTGGGTGCATCTTGCACCGTTGCCATGCTTGTCTTGTTTTGCTCATATCTTCTAGGCCGTAGCTCCGAATTAAACAAACTTTATATGAAACTGGACTAGAATTTCGTGTAGATCATGTTGGTGCATGTTAAATTGTTGTTTAACAACTTTAACTTTCGGTTTGTGCAGTTCTGAACTAATTTCAAACTATGCATATGAGGACTTATCGGTTTTATTATATGTAGTTTCCGGCCTCATTTAAACTTGTTGACTTGTGTTGCTTTGAGTGCTTCCTACCTTGCCATGTTTTGCATCTTATATATACTTTTCTTGCATGAAACTTGCTTGAGCATATTGTCATGTTCTTGTGTTGTTTTTCTGTGGTTCCTACCTTGCCATGTATTGCTTCCTGTATAGACTTGGCATGCATCTTACCTTGCCATGTATTGCATCATATATACTTGTGTTGTTTTTCTGTGCTTCCTACCTTGCCATGTATTTCTTCCCGTATATACTTGTCATGCATCATACCTTGCCATGTATTGCATCATATACACTTGTGTTGTTTTTCTGTGCTTCCTACGTTGCCATGTATTGCTTCCTGTATAGACTTGTCATGCATCATACCTTGCCATGTATTGCATCATATAGACTTGTGTTGTTTTTCTGTGCTTCCTACCTTGCCGTGTATTTCTTCCTGTATAGACTTGTCATGCATCATACCTTGCCATGTATTGCATTACATAGACTTGTGTTGTTCTCCTGTGCTTCCTACCTTGCCATGTTGTGCTTCCTGTATGGACTTGTAGTGCATCCTATGTAGACTTGTGTTGCATCATACTTGTTTGAGCATATTGTCATGTTCTTGTGATGTGCGTTTACTGTGTTGCTTGCTTCTTCTCGTTAGTGCTTGTTCCGTTGCGTTAGTGAGGATTCGTTCATCTACCCGTGGTTCTTCTTCAAGGCTTCTTCTTCGTCTTCTTCATGGATCCGTTCTTCTTCCTTGCGGGATCTCAGTCAAGATGATCATACCCTTGGATACCTTTACTATCATTGCCATGCTTAGTGTCTCGATGCTATCGTTATATGTCGCGCTACCCATCTTTATTGTCGGCCTCTCCTTGTTGCCATGAAACCTCTAACCTTTGAAATCTTCCTAGCAAAACCATTGTTTGGCTATGTTACCCGCTTGCTCAGCCCCTCTTATAGCGTTGTTAGTTGCAGGGGAAGATGAAGATCGTTCCAGGTGGGAACTTGTTGTTGGAATATCACAATATGTCTTATATATATAGTAACACACCTATATACTGGGTATGGGTGGAAGGCTTGGCCTTTTGCTCGGTGTTTTCTTCCACTCATGCCACCTTAGGCGCCGATAAACTGGCATTATGTTCCTTGATTTTGCGTTCCTTACACGGTTGGGTATATGGGAACCCCTTGACACTTCGTCTTTGAATAAAACTCCTCCAGCAAGGCCCAACATTGGTTTTATTTTGCCTCATAATAATAACTTAATTAAATAATTAAATTTGCATAGGGGGTCGCGTCCTCGGGGATTCTTCTACATAGAAGGGGGCCCAATGCTGATGGTGTTGGTCCCAAATAGAGCACTGTGCGGGACTGCCCCTTGGCAACTTGGGGTATCTGGCTCCTGTACGCTTCGCTCATCCGGACGTGGGCTGAGACGAGATACGCGCGGCTACTATCACGGTGTCGGCACACCGGGAGGTCTTGCTGGACTTGTTTTACCATTGTCGAAATGTCTTGTGCACCAGGATGCCGAGCCTGATCGGATTTCCCTAAGATAAGGGGTGGTAATATTATATTTATCACTTCAGCTGATCGTGAGAGCTTGTGATGGGCTAAGTTGGGACACCCTTGCAGGGTTATGATCTTTTGAAAGCCGTGTCCGCGGTTATGTGGCAGATTGGAATTTGTTAATGTCCGGTTGTAGAAAACTTGATAGAGGATCCGAAGTAAAACACACAACTGTGTGAGTAACCGTGACTGTCTCTTTTCACTATGAGAAGAGAACACAGTGGGGTTATGTTTGACTCGTAGGTAGTTCAGGATCTTTAGCGATCATTACTAGTTTGCGACCGTTTGCGTAGATGCTCATCTTATTCTTGTACTCGTAAGTTAGCCACCATATATTTTTCTTAGCCGCTGCTGCAACCTCACCACTTTACCTCTTCCTACCTATTACGCTTTGATAGTCTTGTTACCCATGGTTTTGGGATTGCTGAGTCCTCGTGGCTCACATATACTACAACAACAGTTGCAGGTACAGGTTCCGATGTCTTGACGTGAGAGCGATGTCATTGTGTTGGAGGTCTTTCTTCTTCTTCTTCTTCAGTCTTGGGTTAGGTTCCGGGTCGGCAGCCTGGGATAGCAGATGGATGTCGTTGTTCTTTTCCTGTTTGCACTCGTAGTCGGATGCTTTGTATTGATGATGTTGTATTCATGTGAATTGTATATATTGTTGTATCCCCCATGTATGTATGTAACTAGCAGTGTGACCCGCGCATTTGCGCGGCTAGATTAAGTATTGTCACAGTTGTCCTTTCGTACTTAGACATGTTGTTCAATGCATAGCTTTGCTAATTATTAATGTATAGATACGCACTTTTGTAGATTACCAAATGATTGTGTCATTTCTACAATATTTGTGACAGACTAAATATATTATTTACATATATGTACAGATATAATGTATGCACCTTGTAACATTTATTATTGGACTAAGTCAACTATCTATTAATGGAGATCATTGTATACTTTTTTTCTTATTTTAATGACATGTGTGTTTGCTCGACATAGATTTCGAATTTTTCTGGTACATAATTCTGACCATAATTTTATCTATGAATGCTCGTACAAAAATATTAATGTCAATAAGGCTACGAAAATAGTCCATGAAAAATAAAACTATATTTTTTGTTGACTAATCTAAATTTTTTATATTTACTAAAATTGGCAATGTTAATAAAGTTTGAGCACTCACATATCAAATTGGATACTGAAGGCAGATTATTACAATACTTCCAAAGTATCTTTCTGGGATTTGATAACAAAGAACATAATCTGAACATATGTTTTCTTCCTCACAGGCTCGTGAGCAGTGAAATATTTCATTTATAATATGCGTTCATCTGAAATATGTGTTATGGCCTGGATATCTAACAGAGTGTTTTATTGGGGCACGCTCAATGAAATTTTCTAAATTATTAAAGCTCCATAAGTCTCGAAACAACTCAAATATTTAATTATCATGTCCATCCATGTTATACACATCTAGTTGTATTCTTAGGCATACTAAGAAGATGATCACATACTTGACATGATTTGTGTTCCAACTCTTATATTTGCTGGCATGATATAATGTTACATCCTTTTCATGATTGGTGCCATTGCATGTATCCAATACGTGTGCCAATTGCTCGAGATGGCCTTCTGTCTAATGGATTTATTGTGCAAGTTGTGTCACCGATGCGTACATTAAATGTTAGTTAAAGTTTGTTGTCACGTGCAGCTTATGGAGCCGGTCAAACAAACAAACTCAATGGTTCTCAACTTTTTGCTTTCTACTTCCGTAGAACGGACCCAATGAAAGAAGAAACATAATAGATGTTCCATTTACTGAGGTGGTCCATGATGTCGCCATGAGATCAGCACATGTAATGTAGTCTGACCTGCTAATCCTTCTTGCCGTGGGTTTCAGAATCCTAGCTTTTTCACACGAATATTTTATGATATGTTGTCTTTAGGTCGGACCATTATATTTTGTGTCTAGGATATAACTGATGAATGAGATGATTCTGACTAACTGAATACATAGGCCACCGTTTATATTTCCATTTTATTCTTGTTGGAATTATGAAAAAGAAACGCATCCTTTTTTTAGGATCATGCAAAAAAAGAAAAATCCATGCAAAGATATCTTTACATGAGCCTTTTTTTTATGTATCATCCATGTATTAAGAGCATGATATTGCTTCTTTTGGATTAAGATCCGGCGTGACTTTTTTTAGGGATCCGGCTTGCCTGCTCCCTACCCATGCTCCCATTCGTGCTCCCACTTCATCCTACGGCTATCATTTTTCCTTTTTTCTTTCTAATCCAATCATCTCCCCCCTGATTTTAAGGGGGTGGGGCCCGGCCTTATTTTGTTTCAATCAAATCAAGCCACGTACGCGGTGATATTGCCTCTTTTGGGTTAAGATCCGGCATGACTTTTTTTAAGAAACAGATCCGGAGTGGCTTTGGTCTAGATTTTTTTTAATTTAGTTACTGGGTTTTATTAAGAGAGATAAATAATTGAATATACTAATGGGCTTTTTAATAAAATACCAAGAAAATGGATCTTATCCATCGGTGCGTGTTGAATTGCAGAGTATATTCTTTCCAAATTTTATCTCAGCAATAATTGGTTTTTTTAGCTGCTTGTAGCACGTATACATGGCAGCACTTCTTCTCTCTCTTCTTTCCTGTACGATTAGGACAATCAGCACTGTCACCCGTATATATGCAGGACTCTAAGACGTGTATATGCGCATATTGATAATTTATTTGGCCCACTCCATGCTATGTACGTACACATGTACGTTTTTAATCTGGAGAGAAAAGGTTGCCTTTTGGCCGTGAATAGAGAAAGTTTTTTATCCCAACACTATTGTAGCAGTCTGAATTGATTTTGCTACTATGCAAAATAGAAGTCCGGATGTTGTACTATGACCGAACTCATTTTTTTCTTCGGCCGCTCAGACTCCTTTTTTTAGAATCGCTGCTTTGACCCTAGCCGTGCCTTTCTGGCAGCCGTGAATTTTTTTCTATGGCAGCTGGCAACCCTAGTTTTTGCAATGCTAATGTGAGATTCATGTGTAATTGTCTTGGACAGTTTTTTTAATAGGAAAAACATAAGACTTGGATAGGAGACGTGTTCAACTATTTTTTACGTGTCATGCCTAATTATTTGTACGTACCTATATTTGTATGTAACGTACATATTTTAAATCTTGACTGTTAATATATAAAATTGACGGGCGAGATAATTTAATATATGTGGATGAACATGATGGCTTGTTTGACTCTTGTTTTAATTATATAATAGATGGTACGATGTAATGATATCCATCTTGCTAAGCGCCCGAAATGTGGTTGTGCCCCAATCACGTAAGTGTCACGTGATCGGGATAGAATCGCATCTTGGGCCTGACAAACCGTGAGGGTCATCTCTGATACCAACTTGTAACGCCCTGGACACACCCACCGGTGGTCGTTACTCCTGGCGGGATCTAGACTGGCCCCACGGATCAATACTAGTATTTTCTGTGCACTTTGTCCTCACTCGTCCGCACCCGGGAACAACTTCCCGGTCGGTCACCCATCCTGAAACTACTTCAAGCTGAGCACACTTAACTTTGGAGTTCTATCCGAATGGTGTCGGGGGAAACTGTCCACCACGAACACCTATGGGACCGGAGCCCCTTGTTTGTGCGGTAAGAGGGCGGAGGGAGCACAAAGAGCAGATCGAGGAGATCACGCAGGCATTTTACCCAGGTTCTGGCCGCGATGGACGCGTAAAACCCTACTCCTGCTTAGTTTGTATTGAGTTGGGGAGCTCGGGAGCTTGAAGAACTAGCTACACCGAGCGTATGAGCGATCTAGGTTCCGAACCCTTTCTACGTTGTGCATGGGCCTCCTTTTATAGTGCAAGGGGTCACCGACAGGTGTCAACGTAGGAGAAAGGGTAAAAATGTAAAAGTGGTGGTAGTTGTAACAGTGCGGGAATAGTGGAGCAACAGTGCATGAACAGTGGTCGCTACCTACTTTGACAGTGGGGGACAAGAGCATTTAATGCCCGTCGCCGTCGACCCCAAAAGCGCCCGCCCTTGCGTCTCCGTTTGCCACGGCGATGGCTTTATCACAGTGGAGTGCCACCGTGTCCCCCAGGCTGCACAGCCATCCGCCACGCGTCCCTGGAATGGCCTCAGGGGGACGCGTGGACCGATGAGCTGGAGCGCGGGCACACAGCACAACTCTCCCCGGCAAGCATCTTGCCGGGGTCTTGACCTTGCCGGGCCCGGGAGCTTGTCGCTCCCCGGGCCCTGCCGGGGCGCATGTTGCGCCGAGGCATGTCTTCTGTAATGTAATCTTCTAGTCTTCCTGGCAAACTCCTCTTGCCAGGGCCTTGCGTGAGTGAGGTAATCTTGGGCCTGGGACGGCCTTCCCGGCAAGCTCCACTTGCCGGGGTCTTGATCTTCTGTCTTGTATACTTTGTTTTTGAATGGTTTTATATAGAGCAGGAAGGTCTCCGGCAAGCGCGTGGTAGGCCCTGCCGCGGGAAGCTGCTACTGCCCGTGCACAAGTTGGGGTACTGAGGTACCCCTACCTTAGTACACCGACAGGAGCCCCCGGGCCTGGGCCACACACGGTGCCGAGCGCTGTTGGGCCAGGCCCAAAACAGTGCACGGACACGCGCGGCCCACGGCACGCCGAATCCACTTCCGCATCCGCCGCGTCCCCCCGTAACGGCACGCGTCGATTGCGGCGTCGTGGGATGGGACGTGGCCACGTTCTTTTAATGGAAAGAGCGAAACGTCCCCCACTTCCCCATAAAAGCAGAGGAAGCAGGAGCGGTTCCCCTCCTACGCCTTCATTGCTTCTTCTTCCATCTCCAGAGATTCCCTTTGCGCTCCGCCTCCACACCTCCTCTGCCGTCTTCCGCATCTGCGGCGCCGCCGGACTCTTCGTCCCCCTTCCCTCGCCGCCTCCGCCATGGCCCCGAAGACCGAGAAGGCGAAGGCGGAGAAGACCAAGAAGGAGAAATCTGAGCAGGCGGCGAGGCTTACTCTGCTGCGGAAGTGGAACGTCGTCTTCTCGCCGAGGCTCAGCGCGCGGGAGATCTGGAACAAGTACTACTTGTTCTGGGCCAAGGAGACCAAGGCGCACCCTCGGACCAGAGCCTATCCCGCCGCCGCCAAGGACAATTATCCCGGCGGGTACTTCTTCTTCGCAGCTTTCTTTCATTGCGGCCTTTGTCCCCCTTTTTCCGATTTCTTCTGCGATATCATGCACACCTACGGCCTCCACCTTCTTGACTTCACCCCCAACGCCATCCTCACGATGGCTGTTTTCGCACATCTGTGCGAAAACTATATTGGGATATATCCAAATGTAGCGCTGTTTAGGCACTTCTTCACCCCTAGAGTAGAAGCCGGCGCTCCCCTCTCCGGGGGGATTTCTTGGGTCTTCCGCTTGAACAAGAAGGAGTCCTACTTGCCGGGGGAGCTCCGCGGCAAGTGGGAGGAGTGGCGTGCAGACTGGTGTTGGATAGTCGAGGACGAGCCGCAACCTTTCACCGCGCCGCGCACAACAGCCATCGTGCGCGGCAGGGACTGGAGTGAGTTGGATTCGGACGACGGCAAGCTCAACGTCGCCCTCATCAGAATTCTTCGTCTCCGGGTAGCAAGGTTGTCCGTCGGAGAAGTAGGAGCAGATTTCCTCCGCCGCCGCATTGCCCCTCTACAGGATAGGAAGAGGCCGGCATGGGAGTACGGCAACGCGGCGGACATAATAAGGCTGCGCCCCGGGCTAAACTTCAACTTCACATCGCTAGAACTGAAGGGGATGGTCCGGGAACTATTTAAGCACGACCCGGCCCACCCAGAGTGGTTCAGAGCTCCCCGGGGAGTGGTGCCCCTCTGCAACAGCACGGCCCGGGATTCCCTTCGCGCCATGATGCCCGCGTGTGACTCGCATGGCATCGATCGCACATGGATTCCGCCCAAGCCAGACGTCATCATGAGCTTCTTCCACAACCTGGTGGAGGTGGCGAAGAACAAGGACGAGATCAAGGGGCTCACACGGGACACCACCGACCAGGAGATAGCGTATATAGCTTCTCGGGTTGAAGAGGCCGCTGCAGCCGCAGCGGCAGGAGAATTTGGCTTTACGCCCGATGAGGCAGAGGCTGCGGATGCGTCCTGCAAAGCGGAGGAGGCGGAGATCCGCAGACTTCTGCAGCTTCCTCCCGACGAGCTCGCCGGGGTCCCTTCTTTGAGGCACTCCGGGATCCCCGGAATACTGACCGAGGCCGCGGCGAGAGGCAGCGCTGCCGGAGGAAACAGAGGCGCCGCAGGGAGCGGAGGCGCCGGAGGGGGCGGAGGCGCCGGAGGGAGAGCGGCCACAGTGCAGGGCGCTGGGCCCAGCAAGCCTGCCGAGGAGGAGGAGGAGGAGGAGGACGTCGGGGCCGACGAGGACTCCGACGGGTCTCTGGGGCTCTACGCCGACGACCTCTCCTCGTCATCGGAGACCTCCCCGCCTCGGGCAAGCCCTAGGCGATCTCCGCTGAAGCGTCTCCGCAAGGC
This sequence comes from Secale cereale, assembly GCA_902687465.1. Lineage (NCBI taxonomy): Eukaryota > Viridiplantae > Streptophyta > Magnoliopsida > Poales > Poaceae > Secale > Secale cereale. Next base: position 458,879,347 of record LR738710.1, read on the forward strand.
GACGACGGGGACGAGGGCGCAGGCGCCCCGGCAACAACCAGCTCGCCGGGCGGCGCGAGCTACCCGGGGGAGCCAAGCTGCGACGGGGGCGCCCGGCGCACCAACCACGGCGGGGGCGACCCGCACACAGGCCACAGCGGGGGCGACCCGCACACAGGCCACGGCGGAGGCGCCCCGCACGACAGCGCCAAGCGGAGGAGGGACTTCGCAGAGTGGAGCGGCTGCTCCGCCTGCTCCCCGGGCCTCGGCGTCCACAGGGGCCGGGTCTTCGCAGCCCCCAGCCCCGGGGACCGCCAAGCGCCTGAGGGAGTCTTCGCCTCCTGCTCCTCGCGCGGACGCGCCTCAGGTAGCGTTTGACTTCTCCGCCCTGAGCGACGACGACGACGACGAGGAACAGGAGTAAGAGCTCGAGGCTTTATATCTTCTTTAACTTCGTCTTGATTATTGCTGATTCTGATCTTGCTTTCTGCTTTGATTTCAGGACCCTGGCCCAGCGAGGGGCGAAGAAGGCCAAGGTTCCCGTTGTCGAGGTCGCGGACGACTCGCCCGTCGCGGCGACTGGGGATGCGCCGGAGACGAGCCTGCCGGACCCGAGCGCTGCTCCGAGGAGCAGCCCCCAGCGTAAGTCTGGGTTCCACACTTCCGCTCGTCGGGCGCGCTTGAGGATTTTGTCTTGTGCTAATATCTTGATGTTTTTGTCTTGTCTTGATTGTCTTGTGCAGAGGTGGAGCCACAACTACAGGAGCATCCGGAGGTCGCTCCCGAGGAGCCGCAGGCCCCGCCGTCCCCGCCAAGGGCGAACTCTCCGGCGCGGGAGAGCACTCCGCCAAGGGCGGGTACTCCGCCTAGGGCGAGTACCCCGCCAAGGGCGAGTAGCCCGGCGAGGGCGGCCACTCCGCCAAGGCAGAGCTCCCCGGCGAGGGAGCCCGCCGCCGACGACGTCCGTCAAGGTGAGTTCTGTACTTTTGTCTTCTTGGATTCGTCTCTTTTTGGATATTTGCTTGAACTTCTTTTACTTTTTCTTCTTCTTCTAGATCCTCCTCCCCCGGAACAGATGGAGACGGAAGCCATCGTCGTGGAGGAGGACGCGCAGGGCGACGGCAGCAACGCCCCTGTCGCTGAGGACACGGCGGGAGCCGCCGAGCCGGCTGCGGAGGAGACCGCTCCGGCCGCAGACGTGGCGGCCGGGGAGGGGGACGGCGGCCATACTGCCGGCCCGGAGGCGGCAGGAGCGTCAAGCGCTGCGCCGGCCGCCGACCCCTCCACCGAGAAGGAGCCGTCTGCCTATTACCTTGAGGCCCCTAATGGCGTTTACATCCAGGTGCCGTGGGGTTCTTCATCGCGAGCCCCCGTGGAGGGCGAGGCCTTTGATGGAGAGGTCCTCGCCTCCGCGGGTCTGAAGATCGTCGAGGCGCCCGGCGGAAGCGACGGGCCCGAGGAGGAGAAGCTGCTTCACCAGCTCCTGGCCCTTTACCGGGCCAGGCAGGCGAAGCTTGCGTCTCGGGAGGCCCTTGCCGCCAAGGCCGCCGTTGAGATGGAGAAGCGCGCGGCAGAGCTCCGCGCCGCCAACCAGGCTGCCCTCCGCGACGTGGCGGAGGAGCGCGAGAGTCTCGCTGGGGAGTACTAGGAGTGGCTCCTGGAGAAAGCCGAAGCCGAAGAGCAGCAGCGACTCGCCGGAGAGGAGCTGTCCCGGCGAGAAGGAGAGCTCGCCCAACGGAAGGTCAACCTCGACTCCCACGAGGAAGACCTTGCCGCTCGGGAGCAGGCCCTTGGCGGAGAGCTGAAGGAGGCGAAAGCCGCCGCGGCTGCCGCGGAGACCGCCAAGGAGGAGCTCGCGGCCAAGGTTGCGCAACTGGAGGAGTCACTGAAGGCGAGCGTGGAGAGGGTCACCGCGCTCAACACGGAGCGCGAGAAGGACGCCCACACCAACTCCGAACTCCAGGTGCGCCTCTCCAAGCAGGGCGACGAGCTGAAGGCCGCCAAGGATTCAATTGAGGATCTGGAGCTGAAGGTTTCCACGTTGAAGGACTCGCTCGACGCCGTCCGGGACCGGGAAACCAAGCTGAAGGAAGAGCTCCGCAGGGAGCGAGGCTTGGTGGAGAGCGCCAACACTGCGGCCGAGAACTTCCGCCGGACCGTCGAGGTGTGGACCGACGACTTGGTGTCCTCTGCATCCAACATCGACCAGGAGCTGCTGGCGCTGAAGGTTGAGCATCTCATCTACTCTCCGGATCCAAACCTCCCTCACAGCGCCAAGCTCAGCCTCTTCTTCAGAGGAATCACGCCGGCTCTTGCATATCTTCGGAAGAAGCTCCCCGCGCAACTGGCCGAGGAGTCGCGCCAGCTCTGCGCGGGAACCTTGGAGCGCGTTCTGACGTAGATTGTATACCGCAATCCCGGTATAAACCTCACCAATGTTCTCCGCAGCCTGCCGGCCGACGCGAACACGGAGGCGCTGAAGGCGCAGGTCGCCCACATCATCGCCAAAGTGAACAAGATCTCCAGGATTGAGCGCGACCGCGTAGATTAGGCCTCCTTTTTCTTTATCTCTTTTGTTGCTGCATAGGGTGTTATGAACTCATTAATCATTGCGACAAGTTATCCTTTGTAAGATATTTATCTTATTTTGACCAATCAGTGCAATGTTATCTTCCTTGTCTTGGTCATCTACTTTGTACGTTTTTCACCCTACGCTTCCAGGGAGCTTGCCGGCGAGGGTCCTTTGCCGCGAGCGCTGAGTGCTGGACTCTGAGCAGCCTGCTGGCCAAGGTCTTACCGGCAAGCAACCTTGCCGCAGCTAGTCGCAACGCACTCAGCTTGTTGAGTGAACTCGAAAAACGAAATAAGGGCGCGACACTTGTCGCGGCTCGCTTAAATCGTTGAGCGTACTCGAAAACAAGATAAGGGTGCGGCTAGCTACGGGTAGGTTCCTCTGCGCACAGGTTTTCCATACAAAATGCGATTGTTCAAGGAAGACAACTTAAAAATTAAAAATTTGAACTGCTCAAATTCTAATAACTTAGCTTTCATATATTGCTTGCTTCTTGGTAAGGCTTCTCTTTCTTGAACAACACTTGGTTCATCTTCCATCTCCTTCCCCCCCTCCCCCGGCAAACTTGTGCGCGAGGAACATTCCTTCTGCTTAAGAGGCAAGGAAAAAGAAGAGGGAAACAAGTATATGGCCTTTCGGCATGCTAATGCTTACCGGATATGTATGTTGCGCAAGATGCCAAATAACTCATGCAAATAGCAAAGAAAAGCATGGAAAAGGCAAGTAGCGCAAAACACAAAAGCTTTACTGATGCACGGGATCTGCGCCCGGCTTTGTACAAAGGGTTACATGCAACAGCGGCAAAGCTTGTACAAAAGGTGGTTGCCGGAGCGGATCACGGCAACCGCGCCTTATGGGTGAAACTTGCGAAGATGCTCTATGTTCCAGGAGTTGCTCACCGGTAAGCCTTCTTCGGTCTCAAGGCGGACAGCGCCGGGCCTCGTGACTTGTCTCACCCGATAAGGGCCTTCCCACTTCGGCGTCAACTTGTTGGAATTCTTAGCGGACTGAACACGCCGAAGAACAAGGTCGCCTTCCTCGAGACTCCTGGCCTTGACCTTGCGGCTATGGTAGCGACGCAAGGCTTGCTGGTATCGAGCAGCTCGTACAGCAGCCTGGAGACGTTCCTCCTCGAGGAGCAATGCATCATCTTGTCGCAGTTGCTCTTGCTCGAGCTCGTCATAAGCGAGCACCCGAGGAGATCCGTATACGAGTTCCGTGGGGAGAACTGCCTCTGCCCCATAGACTAGAGAAAAGGGTGTCTGTCCGGTGGCTCGACTTGGTATCGTTCTGATTGACCAAAGAGCCGCCGGTAGCTCCTCTATCCAGTTTCTTCCGCACTTGCGCAGCCTGTCAAAGGTCCTTGTCTTGAGTCCGCGCAGCACTTCAGCATTTGCCCTCTCCGCTTGACCGTCGCTCCTCGGGTGAGCAACAGAAGCGAAACAGACCTTGGCGCCAAGGTCTTGGACGTACTGCATGAAGGTGCGACTAGTAAACTGTGTACCGTTGTCGGTGATGATCCTGTTAGGGATTCCGAAACGGCAAACAATCGACCTGAAGAACCTGACTGCTGACTGTGCTGTAACCTTTCTCACTGGTTCCACTTCTGGCCACTTTGTGAACTTGTCGATTGCAACGTACAAGTACTCAAAGCCCCCGACCGCGCGAGGGAAGGGGCCGAGGATATCGAGCCCCCAGACCGAAAAGGGCCAGGACAAAGGGATCGTCTGGAGAGCTTGAGCTGGCAGATGGATTTGCTTTGCATGGAACTGGCACGCTTCACACTTGGTTACTAGTGCAGTTGCTTCTTGGAGGGCTTCTTGCCAGAAGAACCCTTACCGGAAAGCTTTCCCGGCAAGCGCCCTTGCGCCAATGTGGTGGCCGCATATGCCTTCGTGTATTTCTGCCAACAACTTCTGTCCATCTTCCCTGGAGATGCACTTCAACCTGACACCATTGAGTCTTCTTCTGTACAGCTCGTTATCCACGAACTGTTACATACTTGACTGCCTGGTTATCTTCTCTATTTCTTCTGGGTCGTCAGGAAGTTCTCCAGTTTGCAGAAAACGGACGATCTGCTGCGCCCATGCCGGAGCCCGAGGCTCAACGGCAAGGACTAAAGGCATGAGGGCCGCTGCGGGGACCTCAGCTTCTACGGCAAGAACCTCTGGCTCCGCCGGAGCTGATGGTCCCCCGGCAAGCTCGCCGGGGCAAGGCTTGTCGGGAACACTTGCTTCAACTGCACAGATCCCCGGATCTGCAGGAGCAGACTGTTCCTCAGCGTTCTGATCGTTGATCTTGGGGACCTTGGCGGCGGTTTCAGGAAGATCCGCCGGCAAGTAGTCGCCGGAGACCAACTTTCTCTTAGACTGCCCAATTGATGGTGTAACGGATGGTTGAGTCAGCTTGAGCAAGAAGGTCCCTGGTTCCACACGTAATTTCATCGAAGCACACTTTGAAAGGCCATCTGCAATGTCATTGTGAGCTCTCGGGACGTGCTCCATTTGCAGACCTTCAAAGTGCTCTTCAAGCTTCCTCACTTCATCTACATAAGCTTCCATCAAAGGGCTCTGGTAATTCTTGTTAACTTGTCGGACCACCAACTGAGAATCTCCCCGCACAATCAGCTTTCTGATCCCAAGTTCGGCCGCAATCCTGAGGCCGGCGAGCAAACCTTCGTATTCAGCAGTGTTGTTTGTCGCTTGCTCCCTGGGAAAGTGCATCTGGATAACATACTTGAGGTGCTCTCCGGTGGGCGCGATGAGTATCACGCCAGCACCGGCGCCTTGCAGCGAGAAGGCACCATCAAAATACATTACCCATTCACTTGTCACTTCTTGTACGGGTGCACATGTTTCTTGGACTTCTTCATCGGGCGTCGGGGTCCACTCGGCTATGAACTCTGCCAAAGCTCGACTCTGTATGGTTGAGGTACTTTCAAACTTGAGTCCAAAGCTTGACAGCTCCAGTGCCCACTCAACGATCCTGCCTGTTGCTTCTGGATTGTGCAATATCCTCTTCAGCGGAAAGCGAGTGACCACTGTTATCTCATGTGCCTGGAAGTAGTGGCGCAGCTTTCTCGAGGCCATGAGGAGGCCGAAAAGCAACTTCTGCACCCCAGAGTATCTTGATCTAGCCCCCTGCAAGAGGGAGCTTACAAAATACACTGGGCGCTGCACCATCTTCTTCTGCACTTCCTCTTGTTCCTGCACAGAGTTGTCCTTGTCGGGGCCAGAGCTTGTCAGAGCAGCCCCCTGCTTGTCGCTAGATTCGCTTGCCGGTGGTGCAGACTCCTCGTCGGCCTCCCTCTCCGCTACTAACGCAGCACTAACCACCTGGTTGGTTGCCGCTAGGTATAGCAGCAACTTTTCCTGTGGTCTAGGTGCGACAAGTATTGGAGAGGAGGATAGGTACCGTTTCAAATCTTGCAGCGCTGCCTCCGCTTCCGGAGTCCATTTCATGGGACCTGCCTTCTTCAAGATTTTGAAGAAAGGTAGGGCGCGTTCCGCATACTTCGAAATGAACCTACTGAGGGCAGCCACACAACCTGCAAGTCTCCTGACATCCTTGACGCGCTTCGGGGCTTCGATCTGCTCAATGGCTTTAATCTTGTCGGGCTTAGCTTCAATCCCCCTCTATGACACAAAGAACCCGAGAAGCTTGCCGGAGGGGACTCCAAAAACGCACTTCTCGGGGTTCAACTTGAGCTGTATCTTGCGCAGGTTCTGAAACGTCTCTTCCAAATCTTGGACCAGAGTATCCTTGCTCTTGCTCTTCACCACGATGTCATCCATGTAAGCCTCTACATTTCGGTGGATCTGTGGCTCGAAAGCAGTGTGCACTACCCTTGCAAATGTTGATCCTGCATTCTTCAGTCCAAATGGCATGCGTATGAAGCAATAAGTGCCACATGGAGTGATAAATGCAGTCTTCTCTTCATCTTCTTTGGCCATAAAGATCTGGTGGTAGCCTGAATATGCATCAAGAAAAGAGAGTAGCTCACATCCGGCAGTGGAGTCAACGATCTGGTCAATGCGCGGCAAGGGAAATGGATCCTTGGGACATGCTTTATTCACATCGGTGAAGTCTATACATAGTCTCCACTTCCCATTGGCCTTGCGCACGACGACTGGGTTTGCCAACCACGTCGGATGGATCACACCTCTAACTAGGCCTGCTGCCTCTAGCTTCTTGATTTCTTCAGCAATGAATTCTTGGCGCTCCACGGCTTGCTTCCTCACCTTCTGCTTGACGGGCCGCGCATGAGGACAAACAGCAAGCTTGTGCTCAATTACCTTCCTGGGAACACCGGGGATGTCAGATGGTTGCCAGGCAAACACATCGACACTCGCCCGCAGGAAGGCAACGAGCGCGCTTTCCTATTTGCTGTCAAGTGTGGCACTGATGTTGAAGGTACCACCAGTGCCGTCCTCCTTGGCGGACACCTTCTTGGTTGCCGGTGGAGCAGCCATCCCCTTCTTACACTTGCCGGTGGAGCTCGATGGAACGTCCTCGACGGCAGCGCAGCACTCCGAAGAGGTGCGGTTGCCGGAATGGGCCCCAGAGCACTTGCCGGACTTGGTCTTGGTCTTCTTCCCCCAGGAGCTTCAGCGGCAAGTGTGTCCTTCTCTGCCGCAGCTGCTGCATCCCGGTAGATCTTGTCGGCGCAGACAAGCGCATCCTTCTTGTCGCCATGGACGGTGATGACGCTTATCGGCCCCGGCATCTTGAGTACGTTGTAGGCGTGGTGGGAAGCTGCCATGAACTTGGCGAGGGCGGGACGGCCGAGTATCCCATTGTATGGCAATGGGATATTGGCGACGTCGAATGTGATGCGCTCAGTTCTGAAGTTGAGCTCCCCGCCAAAGGTCACCGGCAGAGTTATCTTCCCCTTGGGCTTGCTCCTTCCTGGGTTGATTCCTTGGAAAGAACCGGTCTCTTCGAGCTCGCCATCTGGGATTTGGAGTTTCTTGATCACAGCAGAGGAGATCAAGTTCAGCCCGGCCCCGCCGTCAACCAACATTTTAGTGACCTTGAGGTTGCGGATGGTGGGTGAGACCAGCATCGGCAAGCACCCGACCGCAGTGGTGCGGTCAGGGTGATCCTCAAGATAAAAAATGATGGGCGTGCTGGACCATTTGAGGAGCCTGCGCGACTCCACGGGCGGCTCTGCTGCATTCACCTCGCGCACCCACTGCTTGAGTTGGCGGTGGGAGGTGTGCAGAGAGGCGCCGCCGTCGACGCACAGGACCTCCGTGGCCTTCTGGAACTCCTGCTCGCTGTTATCTTCATCCTCCATGTCGTCGTCGTCTTCTTCATCCTTGTCGCGGCCCCGGGGAGGTCGGTCCCCTTGCCGCTGCTTGGCCTTGCCGCGGCGTCCTCCCCGGCCATTGAATGGCCGCTTCTTACTCGGTTCTCCTCCGCCACCTTGGGTCTTCTCCTTGTCGCGCCTCTCGTACTCAGCTTTCTGCTGCTCGACGAGGTACTCGACGCGTTTGCAGTTGGAGAGGTCGTGGCCCTTGGTGCGGTGGATCTTGCAGTATTGCTTGTCGGAGCCGTCCTGCTTGTCGGCTGCCGCTACAGGGGCAGGCTCTTTGCCGGAGCCGCCAGCCTGTGTTTGCTTGGCGGGAGCCTCCTTGCTGGACTTCTCGACGGCAAGCACCTCCTTCTTCTTCGGGGCCATGGCGCAGTTGCTGATGAGGTTGCTGATGAAACTGGAGAGGTTGATGAAGAATGCGCCTGCGTGAACGCCGGATCAGGTTCGCACAACCTCGACGTCCCCTACCTGGCGCGCCAAAGATGTCGGGGGAAACTGTCCACCACGAACACCTATGGGACCGGAGCCCCTTGTTTGTGCGGTAAGAGGGCGGAGGGAGCACAAAGAGCAGATCGAGGAGATCACGCAGGCAGTTTACCCAGGTTTGGGCCGCGATGGACGCGTAAAACCCTACTCCTGCTTAGTTTGTATTGAGTTGGGGAGCTCGGGAGCTTGAAGAACTAGCTACACCGAGCGTATGAGCGATCTAGGTTCCGAACCCTTTCTACGTTGTGCATGGGCCTCCTTTTATAGTGCAAGGGGTCACCGACAGGTGTCAACGTAGGAGAAAGGATAAAAATGTAAAAGTGGTGGTAGTTGTAAAAGTGCGGGAATAGTGGAGCAACAGTGCATGAACAGTGGTCGCTACCTACTTTGACAGTGGGGGACAAGAGCATTTAATGCCCGTCGCCGTCGACCCCAAAAGCGCCCGCCCTTGCGTTTCCGTTTGCCACGGCGATGGCTTTATCACCGTGGAGTGCCACCATGTCCCCCAGGCTGCACAGCCATCCGCCACGCGTCCCTGGAATGGCCTCAGGGCGACGCGTGGACCGATGAGCTGGAGCGCGGGCACACAGCGCAACTCTCCCCGGCAAGCATCTTGCCGGGGTCTTGACCTTGCCGGGCCCGGGAGCTTGTCGCTCCCCGGGCCCTGTCGGGGCGCATGTTGCGCCGAGGCATGTCTTCTGTAATGTAATCTTCTAGTCTTCCTGGCAAACTCCTCTTGCCAGGGCCTTGCGTGAGTGAGGTAATCTTGGGCCTGGGATGGCCTTCCCGGCAAGCTCCACTTGCCGGGGTCTTGATCTTCTATCTTGTATACTTTGTTTTTGAATGGTTTTATATAGAGCAGGAAGGTCTCCGGCAAGCGCGTGGTAGGCCCTGCCGCGGGAAGCTGCTACTGCCCGTGCACAAGTTGGGGTACTGAGGTACCCCTACCTTAGTACACCGACAAATGGGCTCCCGGAAAAGAAGGAATTCCTTATTGATATGAGTAGTCTATCATCCCTATTAAGTCAGGCTATCATAGCACCCTACCTCGTAAGGCAAGTACCCGCCAGCACTGGGCGTGGGTTCGTCTATGTCGAGCTCATTTCTCTTGCCGGACTGATGTCATGTCTCGTGGCGCCGCTCAATGGTGACACGTGTGTCTTCCTTCTTCCCGTCCTTCATAACTTGACATTCATCTGGCTGAGCTTGCGTGTCGGAGGAGGCCATCGATGCCCCATCGAGCTCATCAACATCTTGGGTCTGCCAGTTCTGCCGCGGATGTCCCTAGGGAGGTTGTCGTGGAGGAGATTTCACATTAGGTGCATTATCCTCTGCGTAGCCCCGACATAGGCGGCCGACGTTGGTGGCGGGCGCGGTGATAACTCTGCGCGCTGTGACTTGTTGGATTCTGAAAATCTGATGAGGCTTTGGATGGTGGTGATCCACTCATCCATTTTTTCTGCTGCTCAAGGAAATCCAACAGCAACTGGGCCCGCGCCCTCGCCTCCGCCTCCGTCGCCGGCATCGCATGGCAGGCGGAACGCAATGTTACTCGACTCCTATCCGAGCCAGAAGGAGCGTCGTCGGGTTCTCGTCATCTCGGTCCGGTCACTAAGGCGGTTTGGAGCGGTGGAGGTGGCTCTTGTGGGCCATTCTCTTCACCAGCCGTGGTTTTGTCGCGCTCGCCCTACGCTGGGCGGTGTGCATGCTCCGACGTCGCCCCTCCATCATGCGTGGCCAAAAGGTTTTGGCCCGCACCAAAATGGGTGTCATCGCTAATTTGGCAACGACAAGCAGGAAGTTGGGTGTTCCCTTCGTCTCCACCGGCTCGGCCTTGCTCGCGAGAAGTTTGGCCTAGCTGGACGACCCCAGTTGTTCTGACTCCCTCCTCCATCGTGGTGGGCACGACGGGAGCGCCGCTTCCGCTGGTCGTGCCGCCCATGGGATCCTCCCCACTTGCGGTCTTTGTGTCATCCGTGGCATTCGCAGACGTGTGGGAAAAGGCCTTCGAGGTGGAGGGACCGGCCGTCGCAACCAGATTCTTCTTGGGAGCCATCAACGAAAAAGAGGGTGAAAAGGATTGATGTGCTGGCTATTGCTTCAGGTTCGCATAAGCGACCCCCCCTACCCGGCGCACCAACGATGTCGTGGGAGCAGCCCGGCCACCTATGGGGCTAGGCAGCCCCTTTGTGGTTCGGTGATGGGGATGACCACTTTGCACAAAGAGTAGAAGCAATAGGGCAGCGTGACAGCGTACAATACCCTTTTACCCAGGTTCAAGCCACTTTTCAGCGTAAAACCCTACTCCTGCTTTGGTGGATTGAAATCGAGGAAGAGGAAGACACGGAGTGCTCTAGCCCCCAGCAAGGGTGCCTAGGTAAGAGCGACTACGTGCGTGCAAGTGTGTTGGGGGTCGAAGAATTGAAATCCTTCGCTAGGTTGCCTCGGGCCTCCTTTTATAGGCTAAGGGGCTACCACAATGGCAAAGCAGTCATTTTGGTATCACTAGACAGCTAATAGTGCTATCATACCTAACTCTGCCAGTTAGGACGAAGTGCATTAAATGCACTGCTAGGTGGCATGCTAAGGTTGAATCCCGGCAAGCCTGCCACGCAGCTTATCCACCTCTTCCTTTTTGGCGTGACACGTCGTCTGGACGGGTGTCAATAAAGTTAATCTTCTCCCCAGCTTGCTGCCACGTGCCAGACAGGATCCACCTAGACACCCGACAGCTCAACACCGCATCGATTAGTGACTTCTGTGCGATGAGATGGAGCGGCGGTACCTAGGCTGAGGGCTTGGCGAGTGTGGAATTTGCCGGGGAAGGGTTTGGCCTTGGCCCCAGTTCTGGTCTCGGCCCTGCAAGGCTCGCCTTCTCGGTGGGGAAGACCTTTCTGGTGGCCTCGTGGTTGATTTTTTGTCTTCTCGATTCACTCCTTAATCTCACGAAGAGCGGTTTCTCTCGCTTGTCATCCATCATGCCTTGCTCCTTGGAGTGTGAATCCTCGCGCGCGTGTGCACAAGTCTAAGCAGCGAACGCGAATGTTCGTTGCACCAACACAAGCACTGGTCCACCCACATATCGAATTATCAAAGTAGCGAACGCGAATCAGACAAACATGATGAAAGTGACTAAATAAAATTCCCATGTGTCCTCGAGAACGCTTTGCTTACTATAAGAGAACGTCCCATCCCGTCCTTTGCTATAAAAAGGATTAGGCTACCTAACTGCATCTTTGTTAAAATTGCTACTTGTTGCTCGTTAAAAATTACCTTCCTACCAAACTATCTGTTACCAATAATTTCAGTGCTTGCAGAAAATACCTTGCTAAAAAACTCTTGTCACTTCCTTCTGCCCCTCGTTGGGTTCGAAACTCTTACTTATCGAAAGGACTCCATTAATCCCCTATACTGGTGGGTCATCAAGACTCTTTACTGGCGCCGTTGCTAGGGAGTGAAGAACCTTTGGTGAGTGGAATTTGGTAAGGAAACATTTATATTACATGTTGAAATTTACTTTCACTTGTTTCTATGGGAAGTAATCATTTCAGGGGCTTGTTCGGGGTATCTTCACCTCGAACGGAAACAATAAGAGCTACTGCTCAACCTACTAAACCAACTGAAAATGTTTATTATGAGATTCCTTTGGGTATGTTAGAGAAACTACTAGCTAATCCTTATGCAGGAGATGGAACAGTACATCCTAATATGTACTTAATCTATGTGGAAGAAATTTGTGGATTGTTTAAGGTTGCAGGTTTATCCGAGGATGGAGTTAATAAGAAGGTTTTCCTTTTATATTTGGAGGAAAATGCATCAACATGGTATAGGCTATGTGATGATATTGGAACGTGGGATTGGAATTGATAGTCTCCAACGTATCTATTATTTTTTATTGTTCCATGCTATTATATTATCCATCTTGGATGTTTTATATGCAATATTATACTATTTTACACCAGATTTTGGGACTAACCTATTAACATAGTGCCCAGTGCCAGTTGTTGTTTTTTCCTTGTTTTTGTCTTTTACAGAAAATCAATACCAAATGAAATGAAACTTTTTAAGGATTTTTCTTGGTCCAGAAGACACCTGGAAGGTTCGGGAGGAGTCCAAAAGAGCCACGAGTGAGCCATAACCTCACCAGGCGCACCCTAGGAGGAGCGCCCTATAATCTTGTGCCCCGTGTACCTTTCCCAACCCTAATCTAAGCTCTGCAAATACTTTTTCGCCATCACAAGTTTATGTCCTCATGAGATCCCATCTGGAGACCCTTGCTAGTGCCCCACCCAAGGGGGATTCGATCACGGAGGGCATCTACATCAACCTTGCTGCCCTATCGATGATCTGTGAGTAGTTTACTACAGACCTATGGGTCCATAGCTAGTAGCTAGATGGCTTCTTCTCTCTCTCTCGATCTTCAATACAATGTTCTCCTCGATGTTCTTGGAGATCTATTCGATGTAATCTTCTTTTGCATTTTGTTTGTTGAGATCCAATGAATTGTGGGTTTATGATCAGATTGTCTATGAATATTATTTGAGACTTCTCTGAACTTATTTATGCATGATTAAGATAGCTTTGTATTTCTACGATCTAATGAATTGGTTTGGCCGACTAGATTGATTTTTCTTGCAATGGAGAAGTGCTTTGTGATGGGTTCAATCTTGTAGTGTCCTCATCGAGTGACAGAAAGGGTAGTGAGGCACGTATTTGTATTGTTTACATTAAGGATAAAAAGGTGTGGTCTATTCATATTGATTGAATCTATCCCTCTACACCATGTCATCTTGCTTAAGGCGTTACTCGGTTCTTGTTAACTTAATACACTAGATGCATGTTGGATAGCAATCAATGTGTGGAGTAATAGTAGTGGATGCAGGCAGGAGTCGGTCTACTTGTCATAGACGTGATGCCTATATTCTTGATCATTGCCTTGGATATCGTCATAATTATTTGCTTTTCTATAAATTGCTCAACAATAATTTCTTTACCCACCATATGCGTTCTTACAAGAGAGAAGTCTCGAGTGAATACTATGCCCCCCTAGGTCTATCTTTTGTCATATTTGTTTCAGATCTATAAAACCAAAAACACAAAAAATACCTTGCTACAATTTATTTACCTTTAATTTATTTTTCTCTTTTATTTATCTTTTATATCTATCTCTATCAAATCTCACCTTTGCAAGTAACCGTGAAGGGATTGATAGCCCCTTGATCGCGTTGGGTGCAAGTATTTGTTTGTTTGGGTAGGTGCAATTATTGGGGACTTGTGTGTTCCTCATACTAGATTGATACCTTGGTTCTTAACTAAGGAAAATACTTATCTCCACTTTGTTACATCACCCTTTCCTCTTCAAGGGAAAACCCAACGCAAGCTCAAGAAGTAGCAAGAAGAATTTATGGCACCGTTGCTGGGGAGGATTCATATCAAGCCTACCAACTACATACCATAAACTCTCATCTATTGCATTTACATTATATGCCATTTGCCTCTTGTTTTCCTCTCCCTCACTTCTAAAATGTTTACAGAAAAACACAAAAATATTTGCCTCTTTTCGTTCGTCTTTTTTGTTTGCTTGTGTTATTGATTGCTTGCTTTGTCACGATGTCTCCAGAAAATATTAAGTTGTGTGACTTTTCTGACACTAATAATGATGATTTTATTATTACTCCGATTGCTCCCACCACTAGTGCAGAACCTTATGAAATTAATGCCGCTTTGCTGAATCTTGTTATGAAAGAAAAATCTTCTGGTAGTCCTAACGAGGATGATGCATCCCGTCTAAACACTTTCGTTGAATTGTAGGATAAGCAAAAGAACAGGGATGTGGATAATGATATTGTTGAATTGGAGCTATTTCCGTTCTCTCTACGAGATCGTGCTAAAACTTGGTTTTCTTCCTTGCCTAAAAATAGTATTGATTCATGGAGTAAGTGTAAGGATGCTTTTATTTCCAAGTACTTTCCTCCTGCTAAGTTCATCTCCCTTAGAAACAATATAATGAATTTTAAGAAACTAGATCATGAACATGTTGCACAATCTTGGGAGATGATGAAATTAATGATAAGAAATTGCCCTACTCATGGTTTAAGTTTATGGATGATCATACAAAAAAATTATGCGGGATTGAATTTTGCATCTAGAAACCTTTTAGATTCCACAGCGGTTGATATTTTATGGAGAACACATTAGGTGAATCTACTAAACTCCTATATGATATTATGGCAAATTACTCTCAATGGCATACCGAAAGATCTTCTACTAGTAAAAAAAGTACATGGTATTGAAGAAACTAATACTTTGAGTGGAAAGATGGATGAACTCATGAGATTGATTGCTAGCAAGAGTGCTTCTATTGATCCTAATGATATGCATTTTTGTACTTCGATTGAGACTAATAATGAATCTATGGATGTGAATTTTGTTGGTAGGAACGATTTTGGCAATAACGCTTAAAAAGGTAATTTCAATCCTAGGCCGTTTCCTAGTAATTCCTCTAATAATTATGGTAATTCCTACAACAATTCTTATGGAAATTATAATAATATTCCCTCTGATCTTGACAATAATATTAAATATTTACTAACTCCCAAAAGATTTTCAATGCTATGGTAGAACAAAAATTGCTTATGATTGATGATTTGGCTAAAAACATTGATAGAATTTCTCATGAGATTGTGTAACATCCCAAAATTCTAAATTTGGAATGTTACAATAAATAGATAGTTCTGATTACTTGTTTGATGTGTTGTGTGAAATTGAGTGAAATTCGAAACTTTGAAAGTTAAATGAGAGGGAATGAAATGACTTTCCCAACCTTTCACTTTGCATTTTTGTTCTCCAGGAATTCGAATTATTTTCATCAGAAAACCCTGGAGTGAAGATAATATGACTTCTTCCATTTATTAAATGAAAAGGGTTTTGAAAAGATTTGAATTCTACTTTTGAAATATTTCCAATTCAGAAACTTTATGCAACTCAATGATTTTCCCGAGAGAAGATAAAATGACTTCTTCAAATTATAGGAAATATGACTTGGAAGTTCCTTTGAAGTATCTTAAAACTCTTTTTCAAAAATTGAGTTATTTGGGTTTTATTCAAATTATTTTTCTCCAAAAATAAAATATATGGAAAATATGGTAACATGATTCCTTACAGCAGAAATTGGAGAGAAATAAATTTAAAATCATTTTGATATTTAAAAAAATGATTTTTATTGGATTTTATTGCAACAGTAGCACTTTTTGATTTATTAAAATTTGTGAGTATTTTATTTGACTATAGGAAAATGTTCATCGTGTAGGAAATCTTTTTCTGCAAATTTTGATATATATTATGCCTATAGTATATTATAAATATTTTGGTTTTTTTTTTGCTTCTGTTTAAAAAAAGTCTTTCTCTCCGGACCAAGCTGGGCCGAAGGCCCAGCCGGCCCAGGTCGCCGCCGCCTTCGAGCTCGGGACACAGTCCCGAGCGCACACGCCTGCGCCGCCGTGGCCGTTCCGTCCACCTCGCCGCCCCCTTCCCCACGCCACCAGCACCCCGACCCCGCCTATAAAAGTCGAGGCCCGCCTCCTCTCTCCCCTCCGCTCGCATCGCCGCCGCCGCATGGCGCAGCAACCGCCGCCGCCGCCCTTGCTCCGCCAGCCGCCGCGCCGCCCGCTCGCCTCTGCCTTGCCTTGCCCTGCGCCGCATCACCCAGCGCCGCCGCCGCCGCAGCCAGGCCTCGCCGGAGCCGCCCGCCGGCCGGATCCGGTCCGATCCGCCTAACCAGACCCACGAACCGTTAAGGGAAAAACCGCCCAGGTTCGGTTTTTATTTTCGATTTTATTTTGAAAACCCTAGATCTAGATCTATTTTTTTAGGTTTAGTTATTCAGTGAACGTTCACTGGTTAGGTTCTGTTAGCGAGCGTTTGCTCGATAACTTTTTCTTTTTCTTTTAGTTTTCCGCCAGTGACTTAGATGTAGATATTTTATTTACAGATTAATCCCTAAACTTCAAATGGCCATAACTTTTTACCAGTTAGTCCAAATCCAACGAAACCAATGCCCACGTCTTCGCTACGATCCCCTCTTTCCAATAAAACAACTTAAACATGATTTTGGAAATTTTAAAATTTGAATTCAACTAGATTTGAATTTGAGCTTCGTTTGATCATAACTTGAGTTTTATAACTCCGTTTTAGTTGATTCTTTTTGCAAATCGAAGCTCTTGGCCTAACCTTTCTGATAAGGACAAATTCACATAATTTTGGTACTGTTAGAAATTGGTTTATGTTTCAAGAGTCATTCGTTTGTTTTCGAAGTTTTCCGAAGTGTTTTATTCGTTCTTTTGAATCTTCTGTGTGATTGCTTATGTGTGGTTACTATTGTTTGCTTACGATAGATTGATCGGAGTGTGACCAGTAGTTCTATCTCGAGTTCTGAGTGCGAATCATCTACATCGTCCGTACAAGGCAAGTTCACACTTTGATCATACTTTCCAATGCCCAGTTTTCATTGCATTAGTTATATCCTCAAACACTTGCATGAGTAGGATCTCTTAACTTATGGGTCTGGGAAGTAGATTGAGGTAGAACCTATTACCTGCATTATTTTCAAACCCCTGGGAGTTACTTCTACGTTATGCTTAGGTTGCCATGATATGCTCGTAGACGTGGTTTGGGTTTGAGAGTATCCATGACATATGTGAGATTTTTAATTAATGGTTCAACTTAAGGTGGCTACTTTAATACACATCTGGGTGGATTGGTTGTGGCACCCTGGAGCACCGAGTGGTAGTCGGGCACCTGGAGAAACCAGTGTTGTCCTAGGGGATCCCGAAGGAACTGTGTGATCACCCTATTGGATTGCCTCCCAGGCTCAAAGGGATCATATAATATTTTCATGCATAGAAACTTCCATGTGCAGCCACAAGCCATTATGGGCTCTCGCATAGTATGAGTAAGTTCCGTGAGCTCTTTCAGTGGTGGACTAGCAGATGTAGGGGGAATGTATGTGTACCGGTCCACCCGGGGTAATGAGTTAATGCTTCTGAAAGATTGTGTCTCGGTCATTCGTTTCTCAAACAACATGCAGTGCGAGAAATTAAACGGAGGCGATCGAGTCTTGTGGGGAAAAGTGCACAAACCTATGCAGAGTGTACAAACTATTCATGAGTAGCCGTGTCCCCGGTTATGGACATCTTTGAGTATCTAGAAGTGGATTATTTGTTGATCTCAACACTCTATTTAATTAATTTGTTGGGATAATAATGACTTTGGTTTGTGATAGAGATGGGGGGTACCATTCTCAATTGTTCATGATTGAAATTTAGCAAAGTAGTTAAATAAAATGCATTCCTTTGTGGTAGGGAAAAATCAGCTTTATGCAAAAACAGCCTTGCAGCCTCCACCAGCCAAATATGCATGTAGTTGTAGGCATTGTTCATCATTACTCATTAAAGTGTGAAATTGCCAGTACATTCAATGTACTGACCTACATGGATGCAACGTCTCATGTTGCAAGAATTATTCGACGAGTAAGTGTTACGTTAGGGTTGCGCTGTCTACACTCAACTTTGTCGTTGGTGTTGATGGAACTCCACAACCTTTGTTGCTTCCGCTATGATTGATTGAGGTAATTGTATTTAAGTTACTTAATACATGTGATTTACCTCTGTTATAAATCCTCGAGTATTGTGTGTGTCAGCATACCGATCCAGGGATGACACTTAAAGCACAGAGACTTGATCCATTCGGGTCGTGTCGCTACAAGATGGTATCAGAGCACATGTTGACTGTAGGACGTGACCCTAGAAACTGGCCAACCCATAGGGAAGGATTTCTCTAAAACCTTATTTTCAAAAAGATTCTTACCTCTCTTCTTTTCCCTAGTTTTGTCAAATCTTCTCTCTTACCTTAAATAGTTAGACAATACCCTTTTCAATTGGATCACTTCGGAGTAAAGAGGATTTCACCATGCATTGGAGGTGTTGAAACTACAACAATGGATACTCCGAAGATCTGAAGAGTTGACGACTTTGAAGAGAGATTGACCTTTAGAAGACCAAACCCCTAGTGTGTACTTACGTTAGATGCGACAATTGTGAGCCGTCATTTGTTTGATGTTTTTCTGATGGCCACAAAATAAAACCCGTCTTTTCAAAACTATTGTTTGTATTGAGTGTATCTCTCTCCATCCCCCCGAATCTCCTCCCAAAACCCTTGGACCTAATAGAGAATGAAAGAAGATAGACTTGTATTCTCTAGACCGAGGACCCAACCAGAGGCAGAGCTATGGATACAAAACATGGAGGATCATTTTAGGAAAAATTTGATTGCAAGGAAGTATGAGGTTCAATACGCTCTTCAATACTTTAAAAAAAGTGTTGCAACATGGTGGAAAATGCACCAAGCCATACAGGGATGTAGTGGAGCAAAAAGTTGGGAGGAATTCAAGAAGACTCTGTTAAAGTCCCGTATCATCCGAAAGCATGGTGACAACCCGAAGAAGAAACCTTGTGCCTGTAGGATTTGTGGAGAAATAGGACACACCCAGGAGGAGCACAAGGATGAATGCCCTAATTGTGAAGAAAGTCACCTAGCTGAAGAATGCCCAACTAGGCAGATTACTTGTTTCTTGTGTGAAGGGACTACCCACTACCCTACTGAGTGTCACATTTACCCCATGGTGCAACGAACTATCCAGCAGAAGAAAGAAGCAATGAAAGAAGTCCTCGAGGAAACCTTAAAGGAATCCGCGATGGAGAGAGGTCTTGACGACCCTGATGGAGAAGGCCTAAATAGATTTTTCTCCCATGCTTGCTATTCATGCGGAGAAGAAGGACATTTTTCACAGCATTGCATGAAGAAAGCCATGAGTATCTGGGAGACTTCCTGATAGAAGGGGTGGAGTTTGATCCACAAAAGATAGAAGAATTGATTGGAACAAGGAAGTCGAGGAAGAGAAAGAGCATGTGTCCCCAGAAGAACCCAATTTCTGCGGAAAAGGACCTGAGTCACATCACATGTTACCGGTGCAAGGATTTAGGTCATTATGCTAGCAACTGCCCAACCAGGAAGCGAAAAATCCAGTGAACCAGGATAGTCACAATGAAGTCCCTAGATTTGTCTAATGACATTAGTTTACACTACAAGGAAGTAGAGCATTTTGCCAAGAGAAGGTTCAGACCGGAGGAAATATCGAGCAGAGTAGTTGAGATCTAGATATTAGAATGAATCATGTAGCTAAATGTGGAATACACTTTTATTACAATGTTGAGTTGATTATGGAAAGAACATTCTAATAGTTCGTGAAGCAATAGAAGTTGAGATGTTTGGAATCTCATATGAAAAGTTATGAGTTGTTGGATGATTGTGAGTGCCTCTCTTGCTATCTCACCCAGACCAAAACCTTGAACCTGTGGAGAAGCTGAACCCAAACCTTTCTTTGACAACCAACCCATCTCACCCAAGGAAATCTGTATGTTGTCCTAAGAACCCCTTCTATCTTATACCCACGGATGACAACCCTTTACGAGTCTTTTCTCAAGGGACCGGAAACGATCATGACCCTGACTAGCGACCAAGATTACCCAATGATCCTGAAGGACATGATGAAGCATATTCACCTAGAAGGAGATGCAGTTTACAAGGGTTATCCCTTCATAGAGAATGGAGTTGAACTTTGGTACATGGAGGTACACCTCCATCGTGTGAAAGGAGTTTGCCCAAAGACTACGTGTCAATACTTTTTCATCTCCTGAGTACCATGAACTACATTCTTTGACTCTGTTCGTGAAGCTGCTATGGAGGCCACACATCAGATTGGAGAAATACTCGAAGCAAGACTTCGTTATACCTAGGAAAGCCTGAGTAAGGTGCAGGCAGAGGTGATGGATATGAAGCACACGACCAATAGGACGAAGCAAAATATTGATGATTTTAAGGATCACATTGCACAATTCCAGTGGGACTGAAGCATCCTTAGCTAGGATAAATGCATAAGGATGGAAGGGAGTGTTTGACCATACCCAACTATGTGGATGACAACATCCGTAGTGAACCACCATTGTAATTGAAGTGTTGAATAATGGTTTGGGAAGTAATAAAAGATTTGATATGAGGAGAATATGGATTACGGATGAATCAGTGCATTTTAGGGCGATACTTTTCTATGTGAACCCGGGACCATAGGAAGGAAACTGTTACCCCAAATAGTGGAGTTCGCACAAATAAGTTGGAGTTTAATTTCATATGAAGCTTACCCCAAGGATATGAAGGAAATAAGCACAATTGAATTTAAAGAGGGGGTAATGCTGGAGTATGGAGCATTAGTGACTCCAAGGATGAATTAAGGTATACAAGTTTTGAAGTGGACCCTAAGCCGAGGAACTAAGGAGGCTACGTAATCACAAGGGAACCACGAGACTTGTCAGAACCAATATGTTTCTGCCGTGATGAAGCAGAGCACTATGCTAGAGATTTTCCCAAGGAGAAGGAAATTTGTGCTAAGTATTGGAGTTGAAGCATGCAATGGAAATGCAGTAGATCGGAGTGAGTTGAGAATCAATACAGTTAGGATCAGGGTATTGATTTTGGATTTTATGAGTTGGTACTACATAAGTGATGAGTGAAGAGATGATACATGGATCAAGATTTTGAAGAAACTAGTGTTATTCATTTTAAGTGTGGTAGAATCCAACACCATTACCCGGATACACTAGCTAGTGGTTAGTTACGTCAGACTTGGAATGGACTACCCAAGGATGAGTGAGAGTAATCACCCTTAGTTTTTGAACCAAGAGAAGTAAGGGATAGTTGGATGGAATTAAGAAAAACCAAGGAAGTTGGATGTTGGAAGAATGATCAGTTGCAACCAAATGATGAGACCAAGTGTTACTAGTGATGAGATGAGCCATAACCCACATGCCCCAGGACCTTTCAAGGAAGCAAGCACACTCTTGCTGAAGGAAAACCCCTGGTAGAAGTTACGACTTTGTCAACAGACGATCTTACAGGTGCCTACTCAAAACCAGAGGGTTGTGAAGGAACGATAGATGTTTGTTTGGCTTGCAGAATCGATGGATTTATCCGAACGCAGTTTGTCGACAGGAGAAATTCTGCAATGCTTGTGAGGATGACCGAGTGTTAGAATGCAAGTGTAGCGACCAAACCTCAAACAGTCTGATCTCTGTGCATCAGTGTCATCCCTGGATCAGTAATGCTGACACGCACAGTACTTGAAGGATTTATAACAGAGTAGCAATCACACACTTATTACATCGATAGTTCCAACGATGAACTTATTACAATAAAAATGGCTTAAGACCATCTAACACGATAACAGCGAAAGGCTTGGAAGATAAGTGAGTCCATCAACTCCAACGGCATCACTGAGTATAGAACCATGACCTATAAGGCACCTTACTCATCGTCTGAAAAGTCTGCAACATGAACGTTGCAGCCCGAAAACGGGTCAACACATGGAATATGCTGGTAAAGTAACACAAGAGAGCAATAAAGTAAAGCTATACTATATGCAATATGGTTGGTGGAACGCTCTATGGTTACAGTTTTTGCGTAAAGCCAATTTTTCCCTACTTCAAAGGAATAGATTTTAATTAACTATAATGGTAGTTGAATCATCGTTGAGAAGATAGACATCCTCTCAACCCCAATTAAAATCATCATTAAACCCAACAATATTAAATTAGAGTAACATGATGAGATTCACGTGATAATTCAATTACTAGATACTCAAGACGTCCGTAACCGGGGACACGGCTAATCATGATCAGTTTGTACACTCTGCAGAGGTTTTTGCACTTTTCCCCACAAGACTCGATCGCCTCCGTTTGGTTTCTCGCACTGCATGGTGTTTGAGAAACGGATGACCGAGACACAGTCTTTCCGAAGAGGTCCCCTTAACCAGATAGATAGGCCGGTACACCTACAATCCCTCTACATCTGCTAGCCCATCATGGAAAGGTTTCCCACAACTTACTCAACTATGCTAGAGCCCATATTGGCATGTGGCTGCACACGGAAGTTTCTAGTATGAATAATCTCATGATCCCTTTGAGCCTGGGTGGCGGTCCAAAGAAAAACACGCAATCGCTGGAATATCCAGGTGCCTCAATCCACCCAGATGTGTGTTAAAGTTGCCACCTTAAGTTGAACCATTAATTAATAAACTCACATCTGTCATGGATACACTCACCCAATCCACCTCTACGAGCATATCATGTTCTAACAGCAAACATAGAAGTAACTACCAAAGGTTTGAATGTAATGCAGGTAATAGGTACTACCTCAATCTACTTCCTAGTCCCACAAGTTAATTGATCCTACTCATGCAATGTGTGAGGGTTTGACTAATGCAATGAAACTGGGTAATTGGAAACTATGATCAAAGTGTTACTTGCCTTGCTGATGATCCGCAAAACCTAGAGATTCAAAGTAGCAAGCGGCGCACTCCGGGTACTCTATCGCAAACAAACAAGCACACAATAAGTACTTAACTAATGCACGGGTAAAACTCAAATAAGAGATATAACCAGAAAGTTCAACTTAAGAACTCCGGTTTGCAAAAAGAATCAACTCGAAAGAAGCAACGAAACTCAAACTGCCAAAGAAACGAGCTCCGGTTACTAATTGGCCTAAAGTCAAATTTTACAGTAGCCAAAACCTTGTTCAAGTTGGTTAAACGTAAAGAAGGCATCGAGACGAAGATCTGGGATTTTGAATCACCTGATTCCGACTCTCGAGCAAAAAGAAAAACGAAAAACAAGATAAGGGCAGAAATCGCGATCGGAATAATCGCGGATAAATACCCCGAAAAAGAAAAACGGACGAACAGGCTAACGAACAAACGTTCGCTGTCCGGGCGAAAACCGTTCGTTAAAACGAACGTACGGACGAACGTCCGCTAAAAACTAAACCGACGAAAAACCAAACCGATCTAAACTTTAATAAAAACAGATCTACGGTTTACAAAAACCGATCGGTTCTAAAAAAACCGATGACTACCTCAACGACGAACTCCGACGAGACGGAGGTCCGGCGGCGGCGGCGGTCCGGCGGGCGAGGCGGGCGGCTGCGCGGCGGGACAGGCGAGCGGCGGCGTGCTGCGGGGCGACGGCGGCGCGGGCGTGCGGCGCAGGCGGGCGGCGGCGGCGCAACGGGCGGCGGCGGCGGCGCAGGCGAGCGGCGGCGGCACGGCTTGGGCGGCGGGACGCTGCAGGGCTAGGGCAGGGGCGGCGTGAGACTGGGCTGGCTTGGGCCCCGGGCGGCGGCTTATAAAGCCTAGAGTCCCGGGCCTCTACGGCTCCAAGTCGGTTTGCACTTTTTTTTAAATAGAGTCCTGGCGCAGAAAAACTAACGAAAGAAATACTAAACGGACTCCAAAAATCCCGAAATAAATTTTCACCGTCCTCTAATAATATTTATGAAAAAGTGAACATTTTTCCCGGACCTAAACGCAATTTTGAAAAACATGCATTTTTCCTATGCAAATAAAATCGCAAATAAATCAAAAAAAAAACAAAAGTGATTTTAACATATTTCCTCCAATATTTCTGTTATTTTGGAGAAGTCATATTATCTCCGCTCATAATTTATATTTAGATATATTTTTAGAAGAGAAAAATAATTAGAATCACACTGTCCTCGTACCGGTATTTGAGCGAACTAAAATACGAAAACGGTAAAATTCCCAACTCTCTCCATAGGTCCTTTAGTTGCTTAGAATTTTGAGGGACGCCACAACAAAAATGCAAAAGGGCATGCAATGCAATTATGATCTATGTATAACATTCCAAATTGAAAATTTGGGATGTTACAAACCTACCCCCCTTAGAATGAATCTCGCCCTCGAGATTCGACTTGGCTAGAGAACAGGTGTGGGTGGTCCTTGCATAGATCATCTTCTCGTTCCCAAGTGGCTTCTTCCTCGGTGTGGTGACTCCACTGAACTTGGCAAAACTTGATAATCTTACTACGGGTGACTCTGCTCGAAAATTCAAGAATCTTAACAGGCTTCTCCTCGTAAGTCAGATCACTGTCCAACTGAATTGCTTCCAGGGGTACTGTGTTTCTAAGTGGTATATAGGCCATCTCCGCATGGCACTTCTTAAGCTGTGAAATGTGAAACACGTCGTGCACTCCTGACAATCCTTCGGGCAATTCCAACTTATAGGCAACCTCTCCCATGCGTTCCAAAACACGGTAAGGTCCCACAAATCTCGGGGCTAGCTTCCCTTTAACTCCGAAACGTTTAACTCCTCGCAGAGGCGATACTCTCAAGTACGCTCTATCTCCGATCTCATAGGCTATCTCCTTGCACTTCGAGTCTGCATAACTCTTCTGCCTGGAGTGAGCTACCTTTAATCTATCTCGAATCAACTTCACCTTCTCCTCAGACTCTTTGATCATATCTGGTCCAAATAACTGTGAGTCTCTAACTTCATCCCACATTAATGGTGTTCGGCATCTCCTTCCATACAATGCCTCGAACGGTGCCATCTTCAAACTGGCTTGGTAACTGTTGTTGTATGAGAACTCTGCGTAGGGCAAATTTGCATCCCAACTAGACCCATAATCTAATGCACAGGCTCTCAACATATATTCCAAAATCTGATTGACTCTCTCAGTCTGTCCATCTGTCTGCGGGTGAAAAGCTGTGCTAAACTCTAGTCTGGTACCCAAAGTTTCATGTAACTGATTCCAGAACTTTGAGGTAAACTGGGTTCCTCTATCTGATACGATGCTCCTCGGAACTCCATGCAGACATACAATTCGGGTCATGCATATCTTTGCCAACTTTGCCCTGGTATAAGTAGTCTTTACGGGGATGAAATGAGCTACCTTTGTTAAACGATCGACTACGACCCAAATCGACTCATAGCCAGAACGAGTTCTGGGTAATCCCGTAATAAAATTCATACCTAGCTTATCCCACTTCCATTCGGGTATTGGCAATGGTTGTAACAATTCTGCCGGCTTCTGATGTTCTGCCTTCACTCTCTGACATACATCACAAACTGCTACATACTCCGCAATATCTTTCTTCATACCGGTCCACCAGAAAATGTCCTTCAAATCCAAATACATCTTAGTATTTCCTGGGTGAATCGAGTATGGTGAATCATGGGCCTCTTGTATAATCAACTTCCTGATCTCCGGGTCATTAGGCACATAAATGCGGTCCTCAAACCATAAGGTGTCGTGTTCATCCTCACGAAAACCTTTAGCTCTTCCTTCACTCATCCTCTCCTTTATAGAGGCAACCTCCTTGTCAGTTTTCTAAGCTTCTCTGATTTTATCCATCAGGGTAGACTGGATCTCCAGGGTTGCTACATAGCCTCTTGAAACTATCTCCATACGTAGTTCTCGTAAGTCCTCGGCTAGTTCCTTTGGAAATTCCTCCGTCAATAGGGTGTTGACATGGCTCTTACGGCTTAGCGCATCGGCTACTACGTTAGCCTTTCCGGGATGATAATGCAATCTCATGTCGTAATCCTTAATGAGTTCCATCCATCTCCTTGGCCTGAGATTCAGCTCCTTCTAAGTGAATATATACTTCAAACTCTTGTGATCTTTATATACTTCACAATGGTTTCCAATAATAAAATGTCTCCACGTCTTCAATGCATGCACTACGGCTGCTAACTCCAAATCGTGGGTGGCATAGTTCAGCTCATGAGGTTTTAGCTGTCGTGAAGCATACGAAACAACTCTTCCTTCCTGCATAAGGACTGCTCCAAGTCCTCGACGTGAAGCGTCGCAGTACACCTCATAATCCTTATGTTGATCTGGCAGAATCAACACAGGGGATGAGACCAACCTTTTCTTTAATTCCTGGAAACTGGTCTCACATTCTTCTGTCCAACTGGACTTGGTGTCCTTCTTTAACAACTCCGTCATTGGTTTTGCAATCCTCGAGAAATTCTCAATAAATCTCCGGTAGTATCCTGCAAGTCCAAGAAAACTCCGGATCTCTCCAACTGTTGTTGGTGCTTCCCAATGGGTCACAGTGTCCACCTTAGCGGGATCTACTGTTATTCCTTCTCTAGATATAATGTGTCCGAGAAATCCGAGTTCCTTCAACCAAAACTTGCATTTCCTAAACTTGGCATATAACTGATGTTCTCTGAGCTTCTCCAATACCAAACGCAAATGCTCTGCATGCTCCTCTTCATCCTTCGAGAAGATCAGTATATCATCTATGAAGAATACGATGAACTTATCCAAATACTCCATAAACACTTTGTTCATCAGGTTCATAAAGTATGCCGGTGTGTTAGTCAGACCAAAAGACATAACGGTATACTTGTACAACCCGTACCTGGTGGTAAAGGCCGTCTTAGGTATATCCTGCTCTCGGATCTTCAATTGGTGGTACCTTGATCGCAGATCGATCTTGGAAAATATCTTAGCTCCTTGCAATCTATCGAACAGATCATTGATCATCAGCAGTGGGTACTTGTTCTTGATCGTTACTTCGTCCAGCCCTCGGTAATCAACAACCATTCTTAACGATCCATCCTTCTTCTCCACTAAAAGTACTGGCGAACCCCAAGGCGAAGAACTTGGGTGTAGGAATCCTTTATCCAGTAACTCCTTAATTTGTTTCTTTATCTCCTCCAAATCCTTTGCGGGCATCCTATATGGTCTCTTAGAAATTGGCCCGGTGCCTGGCAAAAGTTCAATCAAAAACTCTATATCTCTATCCGGTGGCATGCCAGGTAACTCCTCTGGAAACACATCTAGATAATCCTTCACTACTGGCACTTCCTCCTGAACAACTCCCATGAGAGAATGTACTTGAGTCCTTATAGGCAAATGCCTAGATACATACTTAATCCTTTTTCCCTCCGGGGTGGTGAGCAAAATAGACTTACTGGCACAATTGATGTTACCTCCATACATCGATAGCCAATCCATACCTAATATCACATCCAATCCTTGTGACTCCAGAACTATTAGATCAGAGGGGAAAGTGTGGCGTCCTATGGTCAATGGCGTCTGAAAACATCCTTGGTGTGCCATATACTTTGCTCCTGGTGAACTTACTAACATGGGGGTCTTAAGAACTCGGGTGGACATCCTATGTCTATTTACGAATCCCCTTGAAATATATGAATGCGTTGCACCAGTATCGAAAAGAACTATTGCGGTAAATGTCTTAACCAAAAACTTACCGACAACAGCATCTGGTTGCTCTTCTACCTCCTCCACAGTCACGTGGTTCATTTGTCCTTTGTTGAACGGGTTGGGCTTCTTCGCGGCGCTTCAATTGCCGTACCCATTCTTAACTTCTGGGCATTCATTGGCATAATGTCCATTCTTCCCGCACTTGTAACAGGTGACATGGCTGAAATCCTTCTTGGTGGGTGTGGACGGGGTAGGGCGGCTCTGGTTACCATTTGCTCCATTCCCATTTCCATTCTTGGGGCCATTGTGATTGTGCGAGCTACCTCCTCCATGGGTATGTTGAAACTGTCCTACCGTTTTAGGGGTAAAATGAGGCTTCTGCTGAGCTCCGGAGTTATACTTTCCTTGTCCATACTTCCTCTTGCGACTTTCAATCTGTTGGTGCTTCCTTTCAATCATTAGGGCGTGGTCAACCAGCTCCTGGTAGTTATTGCAAGTGGCCACCATCAACTGTACACTCATCTCATCATTCAACCCTTCCATGAATCTCTCCTGCTTAGCGGCATCTATGGCCACATCATCTGGGGCATAACGAGATAGGGTACTAAACTCATCCACGTACTAAGCGACAGTACGGTTGCCTTGGCGCAAATTGCGAAACTCCTGCTTCTTCATACTCATGGCTCTAGTTGAGACATGGGCGGTACGAAAAGCTTGCTGAAACTGATCCCAAGTCACATTGGCTATGGGATAAGTGGCTGTGCAATTCTCCCACCATGCTGCGGCTGGTCCACACAACTGGTGTGCGGCAAAATACACCTTCTCAGCATCTGAGCAATTGGCGGTGGTCAAATCCCTTCCAATCTTGCATAGCCAGTCATCAGCCACTATTGGTTCGATGCTGCTAGCAAACACGGGTGGTTGCAACCTTAAGAAACGTGTCAGGTTGTCCACGGGTGGTGGTGGTGGAGGGTTGTTGTTGTTGTTTTGGTTGTTCTGTGTGTTCTGGACAAGTAGTTGCATCAGGGTGTTCTGCTGCTGGATCAACTGGGTGAGCTCAGGGGGAAACTCGAATCCGGGCTCACATCTTGGAGGCATCTGATGGGTGTAGAGGGAAGAGATTAGAATAGAAAAGAGGTCTAAGGGAAAATCACTATCCATATGCACATGAGGCAAACACACAATTTATCACACCAAAATCAATTTCAAACAAGGTCTTACACGGATCTAATCGTTTACAAAAGTGTTCTAAAACTAATATATGGGGGTAAACTACTAGTCACAGGGTGGTCTTCTAGAAAATTTGATCGACAGAGGATTCCATGATATCCGATCCAGCTTCATCTTCATAGTCTTCGTCTTTGCTATCATCAGGTTCCGAATCTGTGTCGTCAATGATGATGTAGTCTTCTGGTGGAATCTCCTTGGGTTCTTCTTCCTCTTCTTCTTCTCCCATGAGTATCCCTAACTTCCGTGTCAAGTCATCATTCTTCTCCACAAGTATTCGCATCTCCTCCTCATATCCGTTGCGCGTAGACTTGAGTTCCTCTTCTAACTCCAAGTTTCTGTTTAGTGCTTTCTTCAAATCTATCATCCCTGCACACATCTGGTGCTCCTGGCGACGAATGTGATGGTTCAACTCATGGATGAAGGCTGCAATGGATCTATCCTTCCGGGTGCTGATCATATCCCAATTCTCATCTCGGCGTCCACAAATTTGGTAGATGGTGTCCTTTAGCTCCTGCTTGTAGACTTCTCCAATCTTTCCCATAGCGTTGTGGGCTGCCATGCTCCTGCCTAGGCTCCATGTAGGCGCATTAAAAGAAAATGCTATGAGTGCAGTGACGGGCTTGAACGTCCTTCCTGGAACTTGGGCTTGAATCAACCAACGCTCCTCCTCAGGTAGAGATGCATTGTAGGTTCCGGTGAAACTTGGTAGTCCAATGTTTAGATATCTGGTGACTTCCTTCAGGTGTTACCCAAATGGTGTATCTTCATCCGGTTGCGTGAACTTGTTCTTTGCATCCACCATCCTAAAGAGTAGAAAAGATGAGGAGTCAGAAAAGAGAAGAGTGAATAGTGCTCTAGGATTTTAGCTTAGTGGTCGTGTCCTACAGTCAGCGTGTGCTCTGATACCATCTTGTAGCCACCAGACCTCAAACAGTCTGATCTCTGTGCATCAGTGTCATCCCTGGATCAGTAATGCTGACACACATAGTACTTGAAGGATTTACAACAGAGTAGGAATCACACACTTATTACATCGATAGTTCCAACGATGAACTTATTACAATAAAAATAGCTTAAGACCATCTAACACGATAACAGTGGAAGGCTTGGAAGATAAGTGAGTCCATCAACTCCAACGGCATCACTGAGTATAGAAACACGACCTATAAGGCACCTTACTCATCGTCTGAAAAGTCTGCAACATGAACGTTGCAGCCCGAAAACGGGTCAGCACATGGAATATGCTGGCAAAGTAACACAAGAGAGCAATAAAGTAAAGCTATACTATATGCAATATGGCTGGTGGAAAGCTCTATGGTTACAGTTTTTGCGTAAAGCCAATTTTTCCCTATGATGAGGACATCACTAACAAGGTTACACCCACAGCTCCAACTGACACATATACATGACCAATTACTAGAGCTCGCGCATGCCAATTAAATTACCAGGTACGTTCGTTTCTTGGTAATGAATCTAATGTTCATGAGAATATGATGCTGCCTAAATTGGATACATTTGTCTTGCTTAGAAATGAAGGGCCTAGCTTGGACAAGAAGGATGAACATTGGAGCAAGATCAAGCATGGAGATGATGGCATGTGCAAGGGGAACAAGAATGGAGTTTCAATTGATGATTTCAGGACTTTGAAGCCACCATAATGAGTGCGAGAAGCCTTGGACAAAATATACAAGATGCCACTTCATAAATTTCGTCCAGAGGCTATTATAGGTGCTGCGTCACCTTATTATTGGGCCAGGCCCATGTAATTTCGAAATACTTGAGTATAGGCTGTTTTTAGAGTCCGTATGTGTGGGGAAACAAGAGTTAGGGTTGGTTTCGGACCCCTCCACCAAGGGCCACGAAATTCCCCCCTCTTTCCCCCATATATACAGCCCATAGGGCGTCGTTTAGACTTTGGGTTTTGTTTAGATTAAAAGTTCGCCATAGCTGCAACTTCGCTTACTTCGTTTGTGTTCAACGACCAGACAAAGGTGTCACAGAACCCCATCTTGATCAATAAAGCTTTCCTCTTATATTCGCAATATCCAGATTGCAATCTTAGTTTCTTGCTTGTTCTTCGTTTGCCTGCAGGAAACAGACCTTCGTGGTCAAGTTGATCGTGCTCTGGTGTGGTCGATAACCTCTCGGAGTTGGTTTAGCGATTGCTAAGGCGCGACGTCCACGCACGTTCGTAGTCGGATCGTCAAAGTCGACTTCATCCAAACGATAGCCACCATCTCATCGAAAGACGGGACACCTTTGCCTCTATCAAGTGGTATCAGATTTCCAGGTTGCTCGGTGAGATTTTACAGTTTTTCGTAGATTAGATCGAGTCTGTTCTTCATACCTACAGTCCACGAAAAAGCCAAAAAAAATTAGGGTTAGTTCATCCCATCCGAACCAATCTGAGCCTTTGCATAATCTTTTCTGTATTTGCTTTGTTGAATTTGCGGTTGCATCGTCGTGTCAATTTGCTGGTCTTAGCGTCTAGTTCTTTAGAGTTTCGAGTTCTGTTCACAGTTTGTCACGTCGCCGCCGCACCATATTCATCGCCGCTGCCATACCACCACTGCTGCCATATCCCACCACCGCCACCGCATACCACCACCGCTGCCATAACCTACCACCGCTGCCATATCCTACCACCATATATCCACCGCCAATCCGAGTTCTTTTCATATTAGGTTTGTTCTCGAGATCCATCTAGGTTTCGGATTTGTGTTTCCTTGCCTGCGTAGGTCTCGAAAAAAAAAATCGACAGGTGAATTTTTTTCCCTATCCTATTTTTGGGCTTTTCTGAGTCTTTTGAGACACGTGCCATCATACTGTTTTTTTACCGCACTTTTTCGTCGTCGCTGCCCTGATTCCGAAAAAAAATTCGTCAAAAAAAATTCGTGCCTATCATCTTAGTTTGACATGGGAAGTGTTTTGAGACACTCGCCATTATAGTGATTTTCGGCCAAAAAAAAAGCAGCGCAAAAAAAAAAGAGCGCAAAAAAAGAGGCGAAAAAAATAATCAGAGGGTACTTTCCCCTTTATTACGTGCAGCGCCGTGATTTTGTTAGTGTTCTAGGCTCGCGTCTCTAGTACGGTCTAGCCTAGGACCAGCACAGTACCGTCGTTGAGCGTTTATTCAACTTTGCATCTCTGAATTGATTATTGCTGACCACTTTTGCTACCATCTTATAAGCCTTGCCAGCTCCACATACATCTACGTCGTGCGTTTGACTCTCCCTGGTAATCGCTTTATCCAAGCTTTGAGAGTTTTGACTACCACGGTTGCCGATCACCACCTGCTGCTGGGTAAGAACTGGTAAGAATTTGAGATTTGCTTGTCGGATTTGTGACACCCGCCACCACCACCACTTATTAGTAGTCTGTAGGATCATATTCTTGTGTGTTTCTATTGCTGCTAACCATGCCAGGATCACAAGTCGACGAGACTGACTGGGAGAACTTGACGAACTAGGAGCTTCATGATAAGTTTGAGCAAATGATGAGTGTACAGGTGCAAGATGTGCTGAACACATTGGACGAGGCCATGGAGAAGATAGTTGGCATGGAGAAGACGTTTGACACAAAGCTCGATAACAAGTTTGCTGAATTGCTTTCGCGTTTTCCACCACCACCAGCTGCTGCAGCTGTCCCACCTCTTCAACAACAACAACAACAACAACGTCGCCTTCCGAATCAAGTGGGACAAGCACAGTGCGTTCCCCTTGAGACTGGTCAAGCTTCTGGTGCTGCTGTTGATGTTTCTGTAGCTCTTGCTGCTACTGTAGAGGTGGAGGACCATTACGAGGATGAGGTTGACCAAAATCAGAACTACGTGCAACAACCAGCACCACCACCACCAGGTCGTCCTCATGCATATCATCGCAACGGTTGGGCTGCACCACCACCTGAGGTACATGACCATCTTCCTAAACTGAAATTGAATATTCCACCATTTGACGGTAGATATGTTCCTGATATATATCTTACTTGGGAGTTAGAAACTGAACAACGTTTTACATGTTTACATTATCCCGAGGAGAGACGTGTTCCCGCTGCTGTTTGTGCTTTCACTAGTTTTGCATGTGTTTGGTGGTCTGAACATTGTAGATTATATCCTATTCCAGCTACTTGGGCTGCTTTGAAAACTGCTATGCGTACTCGTTGGGTTCCACCATATTATCAACGTGAATTACTTCAAAAACTGCAGCGCTTAAGACAAGGAAAAAAATTGTGTAGAAGAATATTATCAGCAATTACAAACTGGCCTGATTAGATGTGGTATTGTTGAGGAGAATGAAGCTATGCTTGCACGTTTTATGGGTGGATTAAATAGAGAGATTCAGACCATTCTAGAGTATAAGGATTATACTAATATCACTCGTTTATTCCATCTTGCTTGTAAAGGTGAACGTGAAGTGCAGGATCGACAGGCATTGGCGTGGACTAACTTTTCTGCAGGTCAACCTTCATCATGGACACCGCGTGCATCCTCTACTTCCACACATTCTACTGCACCGACACCTCCATCAGTTGTTACCTCCAGTCGTGATACAAGGAAGCAGGCACAACCACCATTATCTGCCTAGAGCACACCTATTGGGCCTGCACAGAGTTCTTCTTCTTCCATGGCATCAACAGGGCACACCAGTGATATTATTTGTCGTCGTTGTAAGGGAAAAGGACATTTTGCGAGAGAATGCAAATCTCAGCGTGTGATGATTGCTACTGAGGATGGTGGATATGAATCCGCTAGTGACTATGATGAGGAGACTTTGGCTCTTATTACACGTGAAGAACACGGCGGAGACGATTCTGATCATGAGACGCAATACATGGCTCCTGAAGATGCTGACAGGTATGAATGTTTAGTTGCTCAACGTGTTTTGAGTGTGCAGGTTACACAAGGTGAGCAAAATCAGAGGCATAATTTGTTCCATACAAAGGGAGTTGTGAAGCAACGTTCTGTTCGCGTGATCATAGATGGCGGGAGTTGCAACAACTTGGCTAGCATGGAGATGGTGGAGAAGCTATCTCTCACCACAAGACAACATCCACATCCTTACTACATCCAATGGTTCAACAACAGCGGCAAGGTTAAGGTAACACGTACTGTTCGTGTGCATTTTAGTATCTCTACATATGCTGATTATGTTGATTGTGATGTGGTACCTATGCAAGCATATTCCTTATTACTTGTTAGACCATGGCAATTTGATAAAAATTCTGTACACCATGGTAGAAACAATCAATATACTCTTGTTCATAAGGATAAAAATATTACTTTGCTTCCTATGACTCCTGATTCCATTTTGAAAGATGATATTAATAGAGCTAATAAAGCAAAACAGGAGAAAAATAAGAGTGAAAATTAGATTGTGGCAAAAGAATTTGAGCAACAAATGAAGCCTAATAATAAACCATCTACTGTTGCTTCTGAAATTAAATTGAAAAGTGCATGTTTATTTGCCACCAAATCTGATATTGATGAGCTAGATTTTAGCAAATATGTTTGCTATGTTTTTGTGTGCAAAGATGCATTATTTTCATTCGAGGACGTGCCTTCCTCTTTGCCTCCTGCTGTCACTAACATTTTGCAGTAGTTCGCCGACGTCTTTCCACAAGACGTGCCACCGGGATTACCACCTATTCGAGGGATTGAGCATCAGATTGACTTAATTACCGGTGCATCGCTACCCAACCGCGCACCATACCGTACCAATCCAGAAGAGACGAAGGAGATTATGCGTCAAGTATAGGAGCTACTCGACAAAGGTTATATACGCGAATCCCTTAGTCCTTGTGATGTTCCTATTATTCTAGTGCCGAAAAAGGATGGTACATTGCGTATGTGTGTTGATTGTAGAGGCATTAATAATATTACTATTCGTTATCGTCATCCTATTCCTAGGCTAGATGATATGCTTGATGAATTGAGTGGCTCTACAATTTTCTCCAAAGTTGATTTGCGTAGTGGATACCATCAAATTCGTATGAAATTGGGAGATGAATGGAAAACAACATTTAAAACTAAGTTTGGATTATATGAGTGGTTAGTCATGCTTTTTGGGTTAACTAATGCACCTAGTACTTTCATGAGATTAATGAATGAAGTTTACGTGCTTTCATTGGACGATTTGTGGTAGTATACTTTGATGATATATTGATTTTTAGCAGATCTTTGGAGGAACATTTGGAACATTTACGTGCTGTTTTTATTGCTCTACGTGATGCACGTTTGTTTGGTAACCTTGGAAAGTGCACCTTTTGCACCGACCGAGTCTCTTTTCTTGGCTATGTTGTTACTCCACAGGGAATTGAGGTTGATAAAGCCAAGATTGAAGCTATTGAGAGTTGGCCGCAGCCCAAAACGGTCACACACGTGAGGAGTTTCCTTGGCCTCGCTGGATTCTATCGGCGTTTTGTGAGAGATTTCAGCACCATTGCTGCACCTCTCAATGAGCTTACAAAGAAGGATGTGCCTTTTGTTTGGGGTACTGCACAGGAAGAAGCATTCACGGTATTGAAAGATAAGTTGACACATGCTCCTTTACTCCAACTTCCTGATTTTAATAAGACTTTTGTTCTTGAATGTGATGCTAGTGGAATTGGGTTAGGAGGTGTGTTATTACAAGATGGTAAACCTGTTGCATACTTTTCTGAAAAATAGAGTGGGCCTAGTCTGAATTATTCTACTTATGATAAGGAATTATATGGTCTTGTTCGGACTTTGGAAACATGGCAACATTATTTATGGCCCAAAGAATTTGTTATACATTCTGATCATGAATCTTTGAAGCACATTAAAAGTCAAGCAAAACTGTACCGTAGACATGCTAAATGGGTTGAATTCATAGAGACTTTCCCTTATGTTATTAAACACAAGAAGGGAAAAGAAAATGTTATTGCTGATGCATTATCTCGTTGTTATACTATGCTTTCACAACTTGACTTTAAAATATTTGGTTTGGAGACAATCAAAGATCAATATGTGCATGATGTTGAATTTAAAGATGTATTGCAGAATTGCAAAGAAGGGAGAACATGGAACAAGTTCGTCGTTAATGATGGATTTGTGTTTTGTGCTAACAAGCTATGCATTCCAGCTAGCTCTGTTCATCTTTTGTTGTTGCAGGAGGCGCATGGAGGAGGATTAATGGGACACTTTGGCGTGAAGAAGACGGAGGACGTACTTGCTACACATTTCTTTTGGCCAAAGATGCGACGGGATGTTGAGCGTTTTGTTGGTCGCTGCACTACATGTCAAAAAGCTAAGTCACGACTCAATCATCATGGTTTATATATGCCTTTGCATGTCCCTAGTGTTCCTTGGGAAGATATATCTATGAACTTTGTTTTGGGTTTACCTCGAACAAAGAAGGGGAGGGATAGCATATTTGTTGTCGTGGATAGGTTCTCGAAGATGGCACACTTTATACCATGTCATAAAAGCGATGATGCTGCTAATGTTGCTGATTTGTTCTTTCGTGAAATTATTCGCTTGCATGGTGTGCCAAATACTATTGTTTCATATCGTGATACTAAATTTCTTAGCCACTTTTGGAGATGTTTATGGGCTAAGTTGGGGACTAAACTGCTTTTTAGTACTACTTGTCACCCCCAAACTGATGGACAAACTGAAGTAGTCAACAGAACTTTGTCTACTATGCTTAGGGCTGTTTTGAAGAATAATAAGAAAATGTGGGAAGAATGCTTGCCTCATATTGAATTTGCTTATAATCGTTCGTTGCATTCTACTACTAAGATGTGCCCTTTTGAAATTGTCTATGGTTTCCTACCTCGTGCACCTATTGATTTGTTGCCTCTTCCATCTTCGGAGAAGGTTAATTTTGATACTAAACAACGTGCTGAATTGATCTTAAAAATGCATGAGTTAACTAAGGAAAATATTGAGCGCATGAATGCTAAATATAAACTTGTTGGAGATAAGGGTAGAAAACGTGTTGTCTTTGCACCTGGAGATCTTGTTTGGTTACATTTGCGTAAGGATAGGTTTCCTAATTTGCGCAAGTCAAAGCTAATGCCACGTGCTGACGGTCCTTTCAAGGTGTTAGAGAAAATAAATGATAATGCATATAAACTTGAGTTGCCTGCAGATTTTGGGGTTAGTCCCACATTTAACATTGCAGATTTGAAGCCTTACTTGGGTGAGGAAGATGAGCTTCCATCGAGGACGACTTCAATTCAAGAAGGGGAGGATGATGAGGACATCACTAACAAGGTTACACCCACAGCTCCAACTGACACATATACATGACCAATTACTAGAGCTCGCGCACGCCAATTAAATTACCAGGTACTTTCGTTTCTTGGTAATGAATCTAATGTTCATGAGAATATGATGCTGCCTAAATTGGATACATTTGTCTTGCTTACAAATGAAGGGCCTAGCTTGGACAAGAAGGATGAACATTGGAGCAAGATCAAGCATGGAGATGATGGCATGTGCAAGGGGAACAAGAATGGAGTTTCAATTGATGATTTCAGGACTTTGAAGCCACCATAATGAGTGCGAGAAGCCTTGGACGAAATATACAAGATGCCACTTCATAAATTTCGTCCAGAGGCTATTATAGGTGTTGCATCACCTTATTATTGGGCCAGGCCCATGTAATTTCGAAATACTTGAGTATAGACTGTTTTTAGAGTCCGTATGTGTGGGGAAACAAGAGTTAGGGTTGGTTTCGGACCCCTCCACCAAGGACCACGAAAGTCCCCCTCTTTCCCCCATATATACAGCCCTTAGGGCGTCATTTAGACTTTGGGTTTTGTTTAGATTAAAAGTTCGCCATAGCTGCAACTTCGCGTACTTCGTTTGTGTTCAACGACCAGACAAAGGCGTCACAGAACCCCATCTTGATCAATAAAGCTTTCCTCTTATATTCGCAATATCCAGATTGCAATCTTAGTTTCTTGCTTGTTCTTCGTTTGCCTGCAGGAAACAGACCTTCGTGGTCAGGTTGATCGTGCTCCGGTGTGGTCGATAACTCTCGGAGTTGGTTTAGCGATTGCTAAGGCACGACGTCCACGCACATTCGTAGTCGGATCGTCAAAGTCGACTTCATCCAAACGATAGCCACCATCTCATCGAAAGACGGGACACCTTTGCCTCTATCAAGCCTACTTCAAAGGAATATATTTTAATTAACTATCATGGTAGTTGAAACATCGTTGAGAAGAAAGACATCCTCTCAACCCCAATTAAAATCATCATTAAACCCAATAATATTAAATTAGAGTAACATGATGGGATTCACATGATAATTCAAGTACTAGATACTCAAGACGTCCGTAACCGGGGACACGGCTAATCATGATCAGTTTGTACACTCTGCAGAGGTTTGTGCACTTTTCCCCACAAGACTCGATCGCCTCCGTTTTGTTTCTCGCACTGCATGGTGTTTGAGAAATGGATGACCGAGACACAGTCTTTCCGAAGAGGTCCCCTTAACCAGATAGATAGGCCGGTACATCTACAATCCCTCTACATCTGCTAGCCCATCATGGAAATGTTTCCCACAAGTTACTCAACTATGTCAGAGCCCATATTGGCACGTGGCTGCACACGGAAGTTTCTAGTATGAATATTCTCATGATCCCTTTGAGCCTGGGTGGCGGTTCAAAGAAAAACAGGCAATCGCTAGAATACCCAGGTGCCTTAATCCACCCAGATGTGTGTTAAAGTTGCCACCTTAAGTTGAACCATTAATTAATAAACTCACATCTGTCATGGATACACTCACCCAATCCATGTCTATGAGCATAGCATGTCTTAACCGCAAACGTAGAAGTAACTCCCAAAGGTTTGAATGTAATGCAGGTAATAGGTACTACCTCAATCTACTTCCCAGTCCCACAAGTTAATTGATCCTACTCATGCAATGTGTGAGGGTTTGACTAATGCAATGAAAACTGGGTAATTGGAAAGTATGATCAAAGTGTTACTTGCCTTGCTGATGATCCGCAAATCCTAGAGATTCAAAGTAGCAAGCGGCGCACTCCGGGTACTCTATCGCAAACAAACTAGAACACAATAAGTACTTAACTAATGCACGGGTAAAACTCAAATAAGAGATCTAACCAGAAAGTTCCACTTAAGATCTCCGGTTTCCAAAAAGAATCAACCCGAAAGAAGCAACGAAACTCAAACTACGGAAGAAACGAGCTCCGGTTACTAATTGGCCTAAAGTCAAATTTTACAGTAGCCAAAACCTTGTTCAAGTTGGTTAAACGTAAAGAGGGCATCGAGACGAAGATCTGGGATTTTGAATCACCTGATTCCGACTCTCGAGCGAAAAGAAAAACGAAAAATAAGATCAGGGCAGAAATCACGATCGGAATAATCGCGGATAAATACCCCGAAAAAGAAAAACGGACGAACAGGCTAACGAACGAACGTTCGCTGTCTGCGGCTAACGGGCGAAAACCGTTCGTTAGAACGAACGTACGGACGAACGTCCGCTAAAAACTAAACCGACGAAAAACCGAACCGATCTAAACTTTAATAAAAACAGATCAACGGTTTATGAAAACCGATCGGTTCTAAAAAAACCAATGACTACCTCAACGACGAACTCCGGCAAGACAGAGTTCCGACGGCGGCGGCGGTCCGGCGGGCGTGGCGGGCGGCGGCGCGGCGGGGCAGGCGAGCGGCGGCGTGCGGCGGGGCGACGGCGGCGCGTGCGTGCGGCGCAGGCGGGCGGCGGCAGCGGCGTAGGCGAGCGGCGGCGGCGGCGCAGGCGAGCGGCGGCGGGGCGCTGCGGGGCTAGGGCAGGGGCGGCGCGAGGCTGGGCTGGCTTGGGCCCCGGGCGGCGGCTTATAAAGCCCAGAGTCCCGGGCCTCTACGGCTCCAAGTCGGTTTGCACTTTTTTTAAAAAAATAGAGTCCTGACGCAGAAAAACGAACGAAAGAAATACTAAACGGACTCCAAAAATCCCGAAATAAATTTTCTCCGTCCTCTAATAATATTTAGGACAAAGTGAACATTTTTCCTAGACCTAAACGCAATTTTGAAAAACGCACATTTTTCCTATGCAAATAAAATCGCAAATAAATCCAAAAAAACCAAAAGTGATTTTAACATATTTCCTCCAATATTTCTGTTATTTTGGAGAAGTCATATTATCTCCGCTCATAATTTGTATTTAGAAATATTTTTAGGAGAGAAAAATAATTAGAATCAAGCTGTCCTCGTACCGATATTCGAGCGAACTCAAATACGAAAACGGTAAAAATTCCCAACTCTCTCCGTAGGTCCTTGAGTTGCTTAGAATTTCGAGGAACGCCACAAAAAAATGCAAAAGGGCATGCAATGCAATTATGATCTATGTATAACATTCCAAATTTAAAATTTGGGATGTTGCAGCAAGATTCACTAAACCATATACAAGGTAATGATTTGGCTGCGGAATGGATTGATCACCATACCGAGTTACTCTTATTATTCGCCTCTGTTATATGGGATGGTAAATCTGAATGACTTACCTATAGTAGAGATATGACGATGTCAAAACCTTGTTTAAACCTTAGAATGGTATTGAAATTTTTCCCTTGTACACGACATGATGTTGCCAACCGTAGGATATACAATGAGGATGAAGCCCAGACCCGTTTTCTGCAGGGACCCAGTTAATTTGTCTGACGACCACCATGAGATATCGATATTAAACAGTATTGGTGCCAGACCAGTTAGTTTAGAAGACCCAATCACAGAAGAACCTTACCAAGATGAAAGGATACAAGAATTGAGGGCAAAGGTTATGCCACTACCGAAAGAGCCAGAGAAGGAATTACCCTGAAGACCGGAGAAGACTGACCCTGTCAGCAATAAGGATGGAGTACCTAAGTTTTTATAGAACTGTATCCATGCTTCTAAGTGTGGTAGCACACTAGACCATACCGATCAGTGGATTTGCTAGAAGACCCCCAAACCCCAACCTATTTCTTGCTAGCCACTTCGAATCTCGAGGACGAGATTCATTTTTTAAGTGTGGTAGGCTTGTAACATCCCAAAATTCTAAATATTGGAATGTTATAATAAATAGATTGTATTGATTGCTTGTTTGATGTGCTGTGTGAAATTGAGTGAAATTCGAAAGTTTTGAAAGTTAAATGAGAGGGAATGAAATGACTTTCCCAAACTTTCACTTTGCATTTTTGTTCTCCAGGAATTCGAATTCTTTTCATCACAAAACCCTGGAGTGAAGATAATATGACTTCTTCCATCTATTAAATGAAAAGGGTTTTGAAAAGATTTGAATTCTACTTTGAAATATTTCCAATTCAGAAACTTTATGCAACTCAATGATTTTCCTGAGAGAAGATAAAATGACTTCTTCAAATTCTAGGAAATAAGAGTTGGAAGTTCCTTTGAAGTATCTTAAAACTCTTTTTCAAAAATCGAGTTATTTGGGTTTTATTCAAATTATTTTTCTCCAAAAATAAAATATATGGAAAATAGGGTAACATGATTCCCTACAGCAGAAAATTGGAGAGAAATAAATTTGAAATCATTTTGGTATTTAAAAAATGATTTTTATTGGATTTTATTGCAACAATAGCACTTTTTCATTTATTAAAATTTGTGAGTATTTTATTAGACTATAGGAAAATGTTCATCGTGTAGGAAATCTTTTGCTGCAAATTTTGATATATATTATCCCTATAGTATATTATATATTTTTTGGTTTTATTATTGTTTTGCTTCTGTTTTAAAAAAAGTCTTTCTCGCCGGACCGAACTGGGCCGAAGCCCCAGCCGGCCCAGGTTGCCGCCGCCTTCGAGCTCGGGACAGAGTCCCGAGCGCACACGCCCGCGCCGCCGTGGCCGTTCCGGCCACCTCGCCGCCCCCTTCCACACGCAACCGCCACCCCGACCCCGCCTATAAAAGGTGAGGCCCGCCTCCTTTCTCCCCTTCTCTCGCATCGCCGCCGCCGCCACGCGGTCTCGCCGCCGCCGCATCGCGCCGCAACCGTCGCCGCCGCCTGAGCGCCGCCGCCGCCCTTGCTCCTCCAGCCACCGCGCCGCCCGCTCGCCTCTGCCTCGCCTCGCCCCGTGTCGCATCGCCCAGCGCAGCCGCCGCCGCAGCCAGGCCTCGCCGGAGCCGCCCGCCAGCCGGATCCAGTCCGATCCGCCTAACCCGACCCACGAACCGGTAAGGGAAAAACCACCCTGGTCCGTTTTTATTTTCGGTTTTATTTTGAAAACCCTAGATCTAGATCTGTTTCTTTAGGTATAGTTATTCAGTGAACGTTCACTGGTTAGGTTCTGTTAGCGAGCGTTCGCTCGATAACTTTTTCTTTTTCTTTTAGTTTTCGGCCAGGGACTTAGATGTAGATATTTTATTTACAGATTAGTCCCTAAACTTCAAACGGCCATAACTTTTTACCAGTTTGTCCAAATCCAACGAAACCAGCGCCCACGTCTTTGTTACGATCCCCTCTTTCCAATAAAACAACTTAAACATGATTTTGGAAGTTTTAAAATTTGAATTCAACTAGATTTGAATTTTAGCTTCGTTTGATCATAACTTGAGTTTTATAACTCCGTTTTAGTTGATTCTTTTTGCAAATCGAAGCTCTTGACCTAACCTTTCTGATAAGGCCAAATTCACATAATTTTGGTACTTTTAGAAATTGGTTTCTGTTTCAAGAGTCATTCGTTTGTTTTCGACGTTTTGCGCAGTGTTTTATTCGTTCTTTCAGATCTTCTGTGTGATTGCTTATGTGTGGTTACTATTGTTTGCTTACGATAGATTGATCGGAGTGTGACGAGTAGATCTATCACGAGTTCTGAGTGCGAATCATCTACATCGTCAGTACAAGGCAAGTTCACACTTTGATCATACTTTCCAATGCCCAGTTTTCATTGCATTAGTTATATCCTCAAACACTTGCATGAGTAGGATCTCTTAACTTGTGGGTCTGGGAAGTAGATTGAGGTAGAACCTATTACCTGCATTATTTTCAAACCCCTGGGAGTTACTTCTACGTTATGCTTAGGTTGCCATACTATGCTCGTAGACGTGGTTTGGGTTTGAGAGTATCCATGACAGATGTGAGATTATTAATTAATGGTTCAACTTAAGGTGGCTACTTTAATACACATCTGGGTGGATTGGTTGTGGCACCCTGGAGCACCCAGTGGTTGCCGGGCACCTGGAGAAACCAGTGTTGTCCTAGGGGATCCCGGAGGAACCGTGTGATCACCCTATTGGAATGCCACCCAGGCTCAAAGGGATCATATAATATTTTCATGCATAGAAACTTCCTTGTGCAGCCACAAGCCATTATGGGCTCTCAC
This sequence comes from Secale cereale, assembly GCA_902687465.1. Lineage (NCBI taxonomy): Eukaryota > Viridiplantae > Streptophyta > Magnoliopsida > Poales > Poaceae > Secale > Secale cereale. The sequence continues at coordinate 458,922,390 of LR738710.1, forward strand.
ATAGTATGAGTATGTTGTGTGAGCTCTTTCAGTGCAGGACTAGCAGATGTAGGGGGAATGTAGGTGTACCGGTCCACCCGGGGTAAAGAGTTAATGCTTCTGAAAGACTGTGTCTCGGTCATTCGTTTCTCAAACAGCATGCAGTGCGAGAAATTAAACGGAGGCGACCGAGTCTTGTCGGGAAAAGTGCACAAACCTCTGCAGAGTGTACAAACTATTCATGAGTAGCCGTGTCCCCGGTTATGGACATCTTTGAGTATCTAGAAGTGGATTATTTGTTGATCTTAACACTCTATTTAATTAATTTGTTGGGATGATAATGACTTTGGTTTGGGATTGAGATGGGGGTACCATTCTCAGTTGTTCATGATTTAAATTTAACAAAGTAGTTAAATAAAATGCATTCCTTTGTGGTAGGAAAAAATCAGCTTTATGCAAAAACAGCCTTACAGCCTCCACCAGCCAAATATGCATGTAGTTGTAGGCATTGTTCATCATTACTCATTACAGTGTGAAATTGCCAGTGCATTCAATGTACTGACCTACCTGGCTGCAACGTCTCATGTTGCAGGAATTATTCGACGAGTAAGTGTTACGTTAGGGTTGCGCTGTCTACACTCAACTTTGCCGTTGGTGTTGATGGAACTCCACAACCTTTGTTGCTTCCGCGATGAGTGATTGAGGTAATAGTATTTACGTTACTTAATACATGTGATTTACCTCTGTTATAAATCCTCGAGTACTGTGTGTCAGCATACCGATCCAGGGATGACACTTAAAGCACAGAGACTTGATCCATTCGGGTCGGGTCACTACAGATTGATTCTTTTAAGAGTAGATATATATCCCTCCCAAGCTTTATATTAATGAGTCTATAAAGTCTATCCAACTTTCTATTAATGAAAGTAGGGAGAGAACCGCTAAGATGCGTGCTAAGAGAGAATGGCTAGAAAAAACTTGTTCTTCTAGTTTATGCGATGATCATGATGAAGATCTAAAAGTTATTGGTGTGACTACTATTGAATCTTTTTTTCTAATATAAATCTTGATAAAGAAGGCATTGGAGATTAGTCAACTTTAGCTAGAAGGCGTCCAAATAATTTAGAGGATGAAATCTTAATGTAAAACTTCATAAAAGTGGGATTGGCAAGGTAAAAACTTTAACTTGTGATGAGCCCACTCTTTTGCATTTCAAGGACTTAAATTATAATAACTGTTCATTGATTGATTGTACTTCCTTGTTGCAATCCATGCTTAATTCACCTCATGCTTATAATCAGAATAAATCTTTTACTAAACATATCGTTGATGCTATGATGAAATCTTTTGAAGAAAAATTGAGTTGGAAGTTTCAATCCCTAGAAAGCTTTATGATGAGTGGGAACCTACTATTAAAATCAACATTAAATATTATGAGTGTTACACTTTATGTGATTTAGGTGCTAGTGTTTCCACTATCCCAAAAACTTTATGTGATGTGCTAGGTTTCCGTGAACATGATGATTGTTCTTTAAATTTGCACTTAGCAGATTCCACTATTAAGAAACCTGTGGGAAGGATTAATGATGCTCTTATTGTTGCAAATAGGAATTATGTGCCCGCATATTTTATTGTGCTTGATATAGATTGCAATCCTACATGCCATATTATTCTTGATAGACTTTTCCTTAGAATGATTGGTGCAACTATTCATATGAAAGGAGGGAACATTAGATTTCAATTTTTGCTAAGGAAGGGCATGTAGCACTTTCCAAGAAAGAAAATTAAGTTTCATTCAAATATATTATGAGGGCCACTTATGGATTGAATACCAAATATGACAAAACCTTGATCTATGCAGTATGCCTAGCTAGGGGCGTAAAACAATAGCGCTTGTTGGGAGGCAACCCAATTTTATTTTATGTTCTTTTGCTTTTTCTTCTGTTTTTCAATAAATATGCAATTATACTTATGGTATGATTGTGTTTTGGTGTTTTAATTAGTTACAGGAGTTGATTTGGAAGACTGTTGATTTGGAAGACCTTTGGGATGATTTGGAAGATTGTTGATTTGATTTTGTGAGAAAACATAAACTTTTGCGTCCAGTAGCAGAATTATCTGGAATTGCTGGAGCATGATCAATTTCTGAAAGTTTTACACGTAATTGATATTACAAATTTCCATAGCATTTTCAGGGTTATAAGAGTATGACTAAAAATTGCCTCTTTATAGACTGTTCTGTTTTTGACAAATTTTGTTTTCATTATGTTTGATGCTTGTTTTGATGAACCTATGGACTATATCGGGGGTATAAGCCATGGTGAAGTTAGAATATAGTAGATATAATACAAATATAAAATTATAATGAGTTCATAATAGTGCCTAAAGTGGAGATTGGTTTTATAGTATACTAACGGATCTCATGAGTTTTCTGTTGAGTTTTGTGTTGTGAAGTTTTCAAGTTTTGGGTGAAGTTTTGATGGACTACGGAATAAGGAGTGGCAAGAGACTAAGCTTGTGGATGCCCAAGGCACTCCAAGGTAATATGCAAGGACAACTAAGCATCTAAGATTTGGGATGCCCCGGATGGAATCCCCTCTTTTGTCTACGATCCATCTGTAAATTACTTGAAGCTATATATTTATTCACCAGATGATATGTGTTTTTCTTGGAGCGTCTTGTATGATTTGAGTCTTAGTTTTATTGGATTTTTAGTTTGCCACAGTCATCCTTTCTATACACACCTTTCAAGAGGGACACACATGAATCGTGAATTTATTAGAATACTCTATGTGCTTCACTTATATCTTTTGATCTAGGCAGTTGCTCTAGTGCTTCACTTATATCTTCTTTTAGCATGACAGTGATTTTATTTTGAAGAAATTGATGAACCCTTATGCTTCACTTATATTACGTTGATAGTCTTATAAATAGTATGTCAATTTTCTTAGTTTATGAATTTAGTCCTAATATGATGGTTATCCAAGAGGGATATAATAAAACTTTCATCAAGATCATTGAATATATGAGGAGTTTGATTCCTTGCAATTGTTTTGAGATATGAAGATGATAGTATTAGAGTCATTCTAATAGTAAATTGTGGAATAGTAAAAATACTTGTGTTAAGGTTTGTGATCCCCGTAGCATGCACGTATGGTCTTCAAGTTATGTGATGAAGTTGGAGCACAATTTATCCTTGATTGTCTTCCTTTGCGTGAAACTCGAGAGCGCGCGATGGTTAACTCCTACCAACCTATCCCCTAGGAGCTTGCGTAGTAGTACTTTGCTTCGAAGGCTAATAAACATTTTGCAATAAGTATGTGAGTTCTTTATGACTAATTCCGAATCCATGGATTATACACACTCTCACCCTTCCACCTTCGCTAGCCACTCTAGTACCGTGCAACTTTTGCTGGTGCATTAAACCATCCTTATACATTTCCTCAAAACAGCCACCATACCTACCTATTATGGCATTTTCATAGCCATTCCAAGATATATTACCATGTAACTTCATTATTTCGTTATTATGAGTCTTCACATTGAGTTGCAAGTAAATTAAAGTGTGATGATCATAATTAATAGAGCATTGTCCCATGTGAGGTTTATAAAAAAAGGTCAAATGAGCCCCAAAATAAGAGGCCAAAGAGCCCAACAAAATAAAAATAAAAAAGAGGAAAAAAATTGAGAAAAAGAGAGAAGGGACAATGTTACTATCCTTTTCCACACTTGTGCTTCAAAGTAGCGCCATATTCTTCATAATAGAAAGTCTCCTTTGTTGTCACTTTCATATATTACTAGTGGGAATTTTTCATTTTAGAACTTGGCTTGTATATTTCAATGATGGGCTTCCTTAAGTGCTCGAGGTCTTCATGAGCAATCAAGTTGGATGCACACCCATTTAGTTTTATTTTTGATATTGCATACATTTATAGCTCTAATGCATCCATTACTTGGCAATCCCTACTCACTCACATTGATATCAATTGATGGATATCTCCATAATCCATTAATCTGCCTAGTTGATGTGAGATTTTCTCCCTTATTTTGTCTACTACCACCTTCTATTCCACTTATAGTACTATATCCATGGCTCACACTCATGTATTGCATAAAGAGTTGAAAAAGTTGAAGCGTGTAAAAAGGTATGAACCAATTGCTTGGCTGACATGAGGTAGTACATGATTTCTACTTTGTGTTAAGAACACGGAGCATAACAAGACTATATGATTTTGTAGGGATAACTTTCTTTAGCCATGTTATTTTTAAATGTCATCATTTGCTTTTTAGTATGCATGAAGTATTTTTTATGTCAATATTAAACTACTGTTTTGAACCATATGTATCTGAATATTCATGCCACATAAAGAAATATTACATGATAAACATGTTAGGTAGCATTCCACATCAAAGATTCTATTTTTATCATTTACCTACTCGAGGCCAAGAAGGAATTAAACTTGGGGATGCTTGATACGTCTCCAACGTATCTATAATTTTTTATTGTTGCATCTTATTATATTATCCATCTTGGATGTTTTATTGCAATATTATACTATTTTATATCATTTTTGGGACTAACCTATTAACCTAGTGCCCATTGTTAGTTGCTGTTTTTCCTTGTTTTTGTCTTTTACAGAAAAATCAATACCAAATGGAAAGAAACTTTTGGGGGATTTTTCTTGGACCAGAAGACACCCTGGAAGGTTCAGGAGGAGGCTAGAAGAGCCATGAGTGTGCCACAAGCTCAGCAGACGCGCCCTCCCTCCCTGTAGCTCCCCAACCCTAATCTCAGCTCTATAAATACCCAAATATTCCTCGTATACCAGGGGGCACACCAAAAATACTTTTCTGCCACCGCAAGTTTCTCCCCTCGTGAGATGCCATCTAGAGACCATTGCTGGTGCTGCACCGGAGGGGCATTCGATCATGGAGGGCATCAACATCAACCTTGCTGCCCAACGTTGAAGTGTGAGTAGTTTACCACAGACCTACGGGTCCATAGCTAGTAGCTAGATGGCTTCTTCTCTCTCTTTGATCTTCAATACAATGTTCTCCTCGATTTTCTTGCAGATCTATTTGATGTAATCTTCTTTTGTGGTGCATTTGTTGAGATCCGATGAATTATGGGTTTATGATCAGATTATCTATGAATATTATTTGAGTCCTCTCTCAACTATTTTTATGCATGGTTAAGATAGCTTTGTATTTCTCTCTGATCTATTGATTTAGTTTGGCCAACTAGATTGATTTTTCTTGCAATGGGGGAGGTGCTTTGTGATGGGTTCAATCTTGCAGTTGATATGTCTCCAACGTATCTATAATTTATGAAGTATTCATGCCATGTTTACCAAAATTCTATATGGTTTTGGTATGATTTGAATGGAACTAACCCAGGTTGACGATGTTTTTAGCAGAAATACCGCGGTGTTGTTTTTTGTGCAAGCAGAAAAGTTCTCCAAATGCAATGAAACTTTTTGATGATTTTTTTGGAACAAAAGAGGCACTAGAAGCTTGGTGGGAGGACTAGAAGGTGTAGGAGGTGACCACTACCTACCAGGGTGTGCCAGGTGCCATGGTTGTGGGCTGGTGGATAGTGGGCACCTCGTGGCCCATATGGACGTGAGAGTGACGCCAAAAACTCCTATAAATACATAAGCCCCCATTAATAACCCTAGATCAGAAGTTCCGTGGCAGCAAGCCTTTGTAGCCATGAAGAACCAATCTAGACCACATTCCGACACCCTGCCGAAGGGGGAAATCATCACCGGAGGCCATATTCATCATCCTGGCGGTCTCCATGATGACGAGGGAGTAGTCCACCCACGAGGCTAAGGGTTTGTACTAGTAGCTATGTGTTTAATCTCTCTCTCTCTCTCTCTCTCTCTCTCTCTCTCTCTCTCTCTGTCTCTCGTGTTCTTGATTTGGCACAATCTTGATGTACCACCAGCTTTGTTAATACAGTTGGATCATATGGTGTTTCTCCCTCTCTATTTTATTGTGATGGATTGAGTTTTACCTTTGAGATTTCGTTGTTATTGGATTGAATGCTTTTATGGATTTGAGAGCTCTTGATGTATATCTTGGCACTCAACTCGCAGACTCCCCAAGTGACACTGGGGTAATCTATGCATAGGGGTTGATGTACGTTTTCATCCTTGTTTCTCCGGTAAATCTTGGGGCACTCTTTTCGGTTCTTTGTGTTGGATTGAGTATTATGAATCTGAAATTGTTTGATGCATATCGTATAATCAACTCACAGATACTCCCGGTGACATTGGAGTATCTAGGTGACATTAGAGTTGGTGTATGTGTATCATATGGTGTTATTTTAGTACAAACTCTTGGATAGATCGATCGGAAAGAATAACTTTGAGGTGGTTTTGTACACTACAAATAGTTTCTTCTTATGTTCTTCTCTAGATAAGAACTTTGGAGTGATTCTTAATCACACGTTGAGGGATGGTTATATGATGCAATTATATTAGCACTGTTGAGAGATTGCACTAGCGGAAGTATGTACCCTAAGCCTTGTTTATAAGCATTGAAATATTGTTTGTGCTCACTTTTGTTACTTGCTACCTTGCTGTTTTTTATTGTTCCTTTTAATGAAATTCAACATCTACTATACATATTACACTTGTATCACCAACTTTTCGCCGAACTAGTACACTGATACAATTTACCATTGTATTTAGTGTGTTGGGGACACAAGAAGCTCTTTGTTATTTGGTTGCAGGGTTGTTTGAGAGAGACCATCTTCATCGTACGACTCCCATGGATCGATAATTTTAGGTCATCCACTTGAGGGAAAATTGCTATTGTCCTACAAAACTCTACGCTTGGAGGCCCAACACGAGTCTACAAGAATGAAGTTGTGTGGTAGACATCAATAATGTCCTCACCCAGTGACAGAAATGGTAGCGAGGCATGTATTTGTATTGTTGCCATTAAGGATGAAAATATGGGGTTTATTCATATTGATTGAATCTATCTCTCTACATCATGTCATCTTGCTTAAGGCGTTACTCCATTCTTGTTAACTTAATACACTAGATGCATGCTGGATAGCGGTCTATGTGTGGAGTAATAGTAGTAGATGTAGGAAGGAGTCGGTATAGTTGTCACGAAAGTGATGCTGATAACCCAGAAGTATAGGGGATCGCAACAGATTTCGAGGGTAGAGTATTCAACCCAAATTTATAGATTCGACACAAGGGGAGCCAAAGAATATTTATAAGTATTAGTAGCTGAGTTGTCAATTCAACCACACCTGGAGATTAATTATCTGCAGCAAAGTGATCAGTAGGACAGTAATATGATAGTTTTGATAGTAGTGGCAGCATCAATAGTAACGGTAAGAGTGATAGTAGTAGTTTTGTAACAAGTGCAACCGTAACGATAACAATAGTAACTTAGCAAGATCAATATAGGATAAATTTTTAGGCATTGGATCGTCAATTTGTTGGATGATATTCATCATGTGGCAGTCATAACCTAGGGTGATACGGCACTAGCTCCAGTTCATAAATATAATGTAGGCATGTATCCCGTAAATAGTCATACGTGCTTATGTACAGAACTTGCATGACATCTTTTATCCTACCCTCCCATGGTAACCGGGTCCATATTGGAAAATAAGGGATATTAAGGCCTCCTTTTAATAGAGAACCAGAACAAAGCATTAACACATGGTTAATACATGAACTCCTCAAACTACAGTCATCATCGGGAGTGGTTCCGATTACTGTCACTCCGGGGTTGCCGGGTCATAACATGTAGTAGGTGACTATAACTTGCAAGATTGGATCTGAAACATGAATATAATGATAATATCATAAACAGTTCAGATCCGAAATTATGGCACCCGGGCCGAAAGTGACAAGCATTAATCATGGCAAAGTCATAGCAACATCAATGTCAGAACATAGTGGATATTAGGGATTAGCCCTAACAAAACTAACTAGATTACATGATGAATCTCATCCAACTCCTCACCAACCAGCGAGCCTACGAAGGAATTACCCACTCCCTGTGGGGAGCATCATGGAATTGGCAATGGACAAAGGTTGTTGATGACAAAGGACGAAGATCCCCCTCTCCGGAGCCCCAAATGGACTCCAGATCTGGCCTCTCGATGAGGAACAGGAGGTGGCGGCCGCTCCATCTCGTAGATCGCGATAATTCTTTCTCTCTTATTTTTTTCTCCACAAATGTGAATTTATAGTATCAGGGTTGACATCTGCGGGGACACCAGGTGGGGACAACCCACCTGGGCGTGCCAGGAGGGGGTGTGCCCTGGTGGGTTGTTGCCACCTAGGTGCCCCCCGTCCGGTGATTCTTGGCTCCAGTATTTATCTTTTATTGTATAAAAAATCCTCACATAGTTTCGTTCCATTCTGAGAACTTTTATTTCTGCACAAAAACAACACCATGGTAGTTCTGCTGAGAACAGCGTCAGTCCGGGGTTAGTTTCATTCAGATCATGCAAATTAGAGTCCAAAACAAGTGGGAAAGCGTTAGGAAAAGTAGATACGCTGGAGACATATCAGATGCCTATATTCATGATTATTCCCTTTGATATCATCACAATTATTCGCTTTCCTATCAGTTGCTCAATAGTAATTTGTTTACCCTCTGTATGCGTTCTTTCAAGAGAGAAGACTCTAGTGAAAACTATGGCCCTCGGGTCTATCTTTTAACATATTAGTTTTAGATCTGTAAAACCAAAAAAAAAAAACAAAAATACATTGCTGAAATGTATTTACCTTTTCTTTATTT
>LR738710.1:458931240-459166819 GCA_902687465.1 Secale cereale
ATATATATATATATATATATATATATCAGATCTCACCCTTGCACGTAACCGTGAAGGGATTGACCACCCCTTTATCGCATTGGGTGCAAGTATTTGTTTGTTTGAGTAGGTGCAATTATTGGGGACTTGTGTGTTTCTCTTACTAGATTGATACCTTGGTTCTTAACTGAGGGAAATACTTATCTCTACTTTGTTGCATCACCCTTTCCTCTTTAAGGGAAAAACCAACGCAAGCTCAAGAAGTAGCAGGAATCGATTGAAATTGGAGTTTCATCAGAAGTTTTAACCTATGCATGTGGTTCATCATGATCAGAATTATATATAAAAATTTTGGCCTCGTGAAGGTGAAAGTATCACTCAATATTGGGGGATGCTTAAGTAGATGATGTACACATGTCCCAATCTTGAGCTCTCAACAGAAATTATTATACAAAACTGTTATGCTCGGATTTTCCCATAGTGATCAATCCGTGCTCGATTCTTCTTCTACTAGTTCCTTATGAAGAAAAATATTGGATTCAAATGGGGTCTTCTAGAAATAATTTAAACTCTAAAGATTAGGAAATCAAAAAAAGGTAAAGAGTCAGGTATAAAACTTAAGTTTGATTGTTTTAGATCTTTTACAAAAATCGATGCCTTTCATAAGTTTAGTACTAAATATGGTCTTGACTCTGAGATAGTAGCTTCAAGAATCATTTGCTACTTGTGTTCATCTCCCTAAGGAGAAGTGTTTTAAATATCACCCCCCCCCCTATTGAAGAAAAGATTGGGGAACCCGGTATAGTTAAAGATGAAACCAGCATTTATCATGTGGATCCAGTTGTGCCTACTGCTTACATGCCAAAGTTTCAACCATGGTTAATAAAAGTAATATTAGAACACCTAGACCTTCTAAACAAATTAAAGTTGAACCTAATATTGCAATGGTTAAAGATCTCTTGGTTGATAATATCGGTAGTCATGTTATCTACTTCTGTGATGATGCCACTAGAATTACTAAACCTGATGCTAAGGATAAGAATAAACCCATTATTGCCATGCTTGTTCTTTTTGTTAAACTAGGAGATCATTGTTATCATGGTTTGTGTGATTTTGGTGCTAGTGTGGGTGCTATTCCTTTGACCTTATATCAAGAGACTATGAATGATATTGCACCTGTTGAGATATAAGATATTGATGTTGCTATTAGACTCACAAATAGAGATACTATTTCACCAACTGGGATTGTAAGAGATGTTGAAGTCTTGTGTGGTAAAATCAAGTACCATACTAATTTTCTAGCTCTTGGTTCCCCGCAAGATGATTTTTGTCCCATTATATTTGGTAGACCTTTCCTAAATACAGTTGATGCTAAGATTAATTGCAATAAGGAAATAGTCGGTGTTAATTTTGGTGATGTATCTCATCAGTTTAATTTCTCTAAATTTCGTAGAAAAACTCACAATAAAGAATTGCCTAGTAAAGATGAAATTATTGGTATTGCTTCTATTGTCGTACCTCCTACTGATCATTTGGAACAATATCTGCTAGACCATGAAAATAATATGCATACGAATGAAAGAAATGAAAAAGATAAGATATTCTTTGCTCAAGTACCTATCCTTAAACATAATTTACCTGTTGCTCATGGAGGTCCTCCTCTACCGAAGGATGACCCGGTGTTCGAACTTAAGAAATTACCTGATACATTGAAATATGCTTATCTTGATGAAAAGAAGATATATCCTATTATTATCAATGCTAACCTTTTAGAGCATGAAGAAAAGAGATTGCTAAAAACTCTGAGGAAGTATCGTGATGCTATTGGATATACTCTTGATGATCTTAATGGCATTACTCCCACTCTATGTCACCACGAGATTAATATGGAACGTGATGCTAAGCTGGTCGTTGATCATCAATGATGGTTGAATCTTAAAATGATGGATGTGGTAAGAACGGAAATATTAAAGCTTCTGGAAACAGGTAAAATTTATCCCATAGCTGATAGTAGACGGGTAAGTCTTGTTCGTTGTGTCCCTAATAAGGGATGTATAACCCTTGTTCCTAACGATAAAAATGAACTCATCCCATGAAGAATTATAACTTGTTATAGGATGATAATTGATTTCAGGAAATTAAACAAAGCTGCTAGAAAAGATCATTACCCCTTTCCTTTTATTGGTCAAATGTTAGAAAGATTATCTAAGCACACACACATCTGTTTCCTTGATGGATATTCTGGTTTTTCTCAAGTACTTGTGTCAAAAGAAGATCAAGATTTCATGAACTAACACTTATAAACGCATGCCTTTTGGTTTATGTAATGCACCTGCTACCTTTCAAAGATGTATGGCTGCTATATTATCTGATTTTTGTGAAAAGATTGTTGAGGTATTCATGGATGATTTTTTCGTTTATGGGACTTCTTTTGATGATTGCTTAAGCAACCTTGATCGAGTTTTGCACAGATATGACGAAATTAATCTTGTCTTGAATTGGGAGAAGTCCCACTTTATGGTGAATGAAGGTCTAGTGCTTGGGCATAAAATTTATGAATGGGTTATTGAGATAGATGATACGTCTCCAATGTATCAATAATTTTGATTTTTCCATGCTATTATAGTATGAATCTCGGATGTTTTATAGACACTTTGAAGCAATTATATATCATTTTTTGGGACTAACCTATTAACTTACTGCCCAGTGCCAGTTGTTGTTTTTTGCTTGTTTTTGGTTTTGCATAATATTAATATCAAATGAAGTCCAGATGCCACAAAACTTTTTGGAGTTTTTTTTTCCAGGCAAAAAGAGGCACTAGAAGCTTAGTGGGAGGACCAGAAGGTGAAGGCGGTGGCCAGTACATACCAGGGTGCGATAGGTGCCATAATTGTGGGCTGGTGGACAGTGGGCACCTCGTGGCCCATCTGGACGTGAGACTGACCCCAAAAAATCCAATAAATACATAAGCCCCCATAAATAAACCTAGAACAGAAGTTCCGCCGCAGCAAGCCTTTGTAGCCATGAAGAACCAATCTAGACCATGTCCCGGCACCCTGTCGGACGGGGAAATCATCATCGAAGGCCATATTCATCATCCTGGCGGTCTCCATGATGAGGAGGGAGTACTCCACCCTTGAGGCTGAGGGTTTGTACTAGTATTTATGTCTTTAATATCTCTCTCTCTCTCTCTCTCTCTCTCTCTCGTGTTCTTGAATTGGCACAATCTTGATGTACCACCAGCTTTGTTAATATAGTTGGATCATATGGTTTCTCCCTCTCTATCTTATTGTGATGGATTGAGTTTAACCTTTGATATTTCGTTGTTATCGGATTGAATGCTTTTATGGATTTGAGAGCACTTGATGTATGTCTTTGCACTCAACTCGCGGACCCCCCAAGTGACATTGGGGTAATATATGCATAGGGGTACATGCACGTTTTCGTCCTTGTTTCTCTGGTAAAAATCTCGGGGAACTCTTTGAGTTTCTTTGTGTTGGATTGAGTATTATGAATCTAAAATTGTTTGATGCATATCGTATAATAAACTCACAGATACTCGCGGTGACATTGGAGTATCTAGGTGACATTAGAGTTGGTGTATGTGTATCATATGGTGTTACTTTAGTACAAACTCTTGGATAGATCGATCGGAAAGAATAACTTTGAGGTGGTTTCGTACCCTACAAACAGTTTATTCTTATGTTCTTCGCTATAAGAACTTTGGAGTGATTCTTCATCGCACGTTGAGGGATGGTTATATGATGCAATTATATTAGCACTGTTGAGAGATTGCACTAGCGAAAGTATGAACCCTAGGCCTTGTTTATAAGCATTGACATATTGTTTGTGCTCACTTTTGTTACTTGCTACCTTGCTATTTTTTATTGTTCCTCAAAAAAATCAACATCTACTATACATATTACACTTGTCTCACCATCTCTTCGTCGAACTAGTACACCTATACAATTTACCATTGTATTTAGTGTGTTGGGGACACAAGAGACTCTTTGTTATTTGGTTGCAGGGTTGTTTGAGAGAGACCTTCTTCATTGTACGCCTCCCACGGATTGATAAACTTAGGTCATCCACTCGAGGGAAAATTGCTATTGTCCTACAAAACTCTACGCTTGGAGGCCCAACACGAGTCTACAAGAATGAAGTTGCGTGGTAGACATCAATAATGTCCTCACCCAGTGCAGAAAGGGTAGCGAGGCATGTATTTGTATTGTTGCCATTATGGATTAAAATGGGGTTTATTCATATTGATTGAATCTATCTCTGTACATCATGGCATCTTGCTTAAGGCGTTACTCCATTCTTGTTAACTTAATACACTAGATGCATGCTGGATAGCGGTCTATGTGTGGAGTAATAGTAGTAGATGTAGGCTGGAGTCGGTATAGTTTCTACGAACGTGATGATGATAACCCACAAGTATAGGGGATCGCAACAGTTTTTGAGGGTAGAGTATTCAACCCAAATTTATAGACTCGACGCAAGGGGAGCCAAAGAATATTTGTAAGTATTAGCAGCTGAGTTGTCAATTCAACCACACCTGGAGATTAATTATCTGCAGCAAAGTGATCAGTAGCACAGTAATATGATAGTTTTGATAGTAGTGGTAGCAACAATAGTAATGGTAACAATGATAGTAGTAGTTTTGTAACAAGTGCAACAGTAACGACAACAGTAGTAACTTAGCAAGATCAATATAGGATAAATTCGTAGGCATTGGATCGTAAATTTGTTGGATGATATTCATCATGTGATAGTCATAACTTAGGGCGATACGGCACTAGCTCCAGTTCATAAACATAATGTAGGCATGTACCCCATAAATAGTCATACGTGCTTATGTAAAGAACTTGGATGACATCTTTTGTCCTACCCTCCCGGGGTAGCGGGGTCCATATTGGAAAATAAGGGATATTAAGGCCTCCTTTTAATAGAGAACCGGAATAAAGCATTAACACACGATGAATAAATGAACTCCTCAAACTACGATCATCACCGGGAGTGGTTCCACCTATTGTCACTCCGGGGTTGACGGGTCATAACACGTAGTAGGTGACTATAACTTGCAAGATCGGATCTAAAACATGAATATATTGATAATATCATAAACGGTTCAGATTTGAAAACATGGCACCCGTGCCCAAAGTGACAAGCATTAATCATGGCAAAGTCATAGCAACATCAGTGTCAGAACATAGTGGATACTAGGGATTGGCCCTAACAAAATTAACTAGATTACATGATGAATCTCATCCAACTCCTCACCGACCAGCGAGCCTACAAAGTAATTACTCACTCCTAGTGGGGAGCATCATGGAATTGGCAATGGAGAAAGGTTGTTGATGACGTAGGACGAAGATCCCCCTCTTCGGAGCCCCAAATGGACTCCAGATCTGGCCTCCCGATGAAGAACAGGAGGTGCCGGCTGCTCCATCTCGTAGATCGCGATAATTCTTTCTCTCTTATTTTTTTCTCCGCAAATGTGAATTGATAGTATCAGGGTTGACGTCTGCGGGGCCACCAGGTGGGGACAACCCACCTTGGCATGCCAGGAGGGGGGTGTGCCTTGGTGGGTTGTGCCCACCAAGGTGCCCCCCTCCGGTGGTTCTTGATTCCAGTATTTTTCTTTTATTATATATAAAAATCCTCGCAGAGTTTCGTTCCATTCTGAGAACTTTTATTTCTGCACAAAAACAACACCATGGTAGTTCTGCTGAGAACAGCGTTAGTCTCGGGTTAGTTTCATTCAGATCATGCAAATTAGAGTCCAAAACAAGAGGAAAGCATTAGGAAAAGTAGATACATTGGAGACATATCAGATTCTTATATTCATGAGTATTGCCTTGGATATCGTCATAATTATTTGCTTATCTATCAGTTGCTCAATGGTAATTTGTTTACCCACTGTATACGTTCTTTCAAGAGAGAAGCCTCTAGTGAAAACTATGGCCCCCGGGTCTATGTTTTATCATATTAGTTTTGGATCTATAAAACAAAAAACACAAAAATACCTTGCAGAAATTTATTTACCTTATCTTTATTGTTATATTTTATTTATCTTTTATATCTATCTCTATCAGATCTCACCCTTGCAAATAACCGTGAAGGGGTTGACAACCCCTTTATCGCATTGGGTGCAAGTATTTGTTTGTTTGAGTAGGTGCAATTATTGGGGAGTTGTGTGTTCCTCCTACTAGATTTATACCTTGGTTCTTAACTGAGGGAAATACTTATCTCTACTTTGTTGCATCACCCGTTCCTCTTTAAGCGAAAAACCAACGCAAGCTCAAGAAGTAGCAGGAACCGATTGAAATTGGAGTTTCATCAGAAGTTTTATCCTATGCATCTGGTTCATCATGATCGGAATTATATATAAAACTTTTGGCCTCGTGAATGTGAAAGTATTGCTCAATATTGGGGGAGGCTTAAGTAGATGATGTACACATGTCCCAATCTTGAGCTCTCAACAGAAATTATTATACAAAACTTTTATGCTCGGATTTTCCCATAGTGATCAACCCATGCTCGATTCTTCTTCTACTGGTTCCTTATGAAGAAAACTATTGAATTAAAATGGGGTCTACATGAAATGATTTAAACTCTAAAGATTAGGAAATCAACAAAGGTAAAGAGTCAGGTATAAAACTCAAGTTTGATTGTTTTAGATATTTTACGAAAACCGATGCCTTTCATAAGTTTAGTACTAAATATGGTCTTGACTCTAAGATAGTAGCTTCATGAATCATTTGCTACTTGTGTTCATCTCCCTAAGGAGAAGTGTTTTAAATATCACCCCCTATTGAAGAAAAGATTGAGGAACCCGTTATAGTTAAAGATGAAACCAGCATTTATCATGTGGATCCAATTCTGCCTACTGCTTACATGCTAAAGTTTCAACCGTGGTTAATAAAAGTAATATTTGAACACCTAGACCCTCTAAAAAAATTAAAGTTGAACCTAATATTGCAATGGTTAAAGATCTCTTGGTTGATAATATCGATGGGCATGTTATCTACTTCTGTGATGATGCCACTAGAATTACTAAACTTGATGCTAAGGATAATAATGAACCCATTATTGGCATGCTTGTTCTTCGTGTTAAACTAGGAGATCATTGTTATCATGGTTTGTGTGATTTTGGTGCTAGTGTGAGTGCTATTCCTTTGACCTTATATCAAGAGACTATGAATGATATTGCACCTGTTGAGATATAAGATATTGATGTTGCTATTAAACTCACAAATATAGATACTATTTCACCAATTGGGACTGTAAGAGATGTTGAAGTATTGTGTGGTAAAATCAAGTACCCTACTAATTTTGTAGCTCTTGGTTCCCCGCAAGATGATTTTTGTCCCATTATATTTGGTAGACCTTTCCTAAATACAGTTGATGCTAAGATTGATTGCAATAAGGAAATAGTCGGTGTTAATTTTGGTGATGTATCTCATCAGTTTAATTTCTCTAAATTTCATAGAAAACCTCACGTAAAGAATTGCCTAGTAAAGATGAAGTTATTGGTATTGCTTCTATTGTCGTACCTCCTAATAATCATTTGGAACAATATCTGCTAGACCATGAAAATGATATGCATATGAACGAAAGAAATGAAATAGATACGATAATCTTTGCTCAAGCACCTATCCTTAAACATAATTTGCCTGTTGAATCTCTTGGAGGTCCTCCTCTACCAAAGGATGACCCGGTGTTTGAACTTAAGAAATTACCTGATACATTGAAATATGCATATCTTTATGAAAAGAACATATATCCTATTATTATCAATGCTAAGCTTTTAGAGCATGAAGAAAAGAGATTGCTAAAAACTCTGAGGAAGCATCATGATGCTATTGGATATACTCTTGATGATCTAAATGGCATTATTCCCACTCTATGTCACCACGAGATTAATATGGAACATGATGCTAAGCTGGTCGTTGATCATCAATGATGGTTGAATCTTAAAATGAAGGATGTGGTAGGAACGGAAATATTAAAGCTTCTGGAAATAGGTAAAATTTATCCTATAGCTGATAGTAGATGGGTAAGTCATGCTGATTGTGCCCTAAGAAGGGATGTATAACCATTGTTCCTAACTATTGTGGAATTATCATGGCAGATGTCCTAGGGTGAGGACTTAGTTATGAGGCCAACGCATCTATGTGGTAGCTTGAGAGGGGTTGAGCGGAATCGAGAGACGCAACACAAGACAAGGATTTAGACAGCTTCGGGCCCCGGGAAAGATCATCCGGTAACAACCCTACATGCTATTTGTGGCTAGGTCTCATTATCATCACGAGAGAGTCGCTGGTAAACCGGCTCTTTGTGTCTAGCCCTAGAGATTGTTTCTTCTTGCCTGTCCCTCTTTGGGGAGCCCTGCCCCTCCTTATATATGTCGAAGGGGCGGGTTACATGACTAGTCCTAGTAGGATTAGGATTACTCTATTACAAGTGGAGTCCTAGTCTTGCTTCCTTTGTAGGAGAATATTCCTTGTGCTTTCCTCATAAACCGGCCGACCATAACATGAACCGGCCTTCCATAAACCGCCTTCTGGGCCACCGGGTCTTGTCGTTCCTCTGACCCGCTCGCTGGGTCACCCATGAGTCGCCAGGCTCGGGCAGGTCACTTAGTGAGTCGTCCAGTCAGGGCAGGTCATTAGTGAGTTGCCATGTCCGGCCGGGTTATACATCCGGCCGGGTTACGCTGCGGGGTATATCCCCGACACCAACGATAAAAATGAACTCATCCCAAGAAGAATTGTAACTGGTTATAGGATGGTAATTGATTTTAGGAAATTAAACAAAGCTACTAGAAAAGATCATTACCCCTTGCCTTTTATTGGTCAAATGTTAGAAAGATTATCTAAGCACACACAATTCTGTTTCCTTGATGGATATTCTGGTTTTTCTCAAGTACCTGTGTCAAAAGAAGATCAAGATTTCAGGAACTAACGCTTATAAACGCATGCCTTTTGGTTTATGTAATGCATCTGCTACCTTTCAAAGATGTATGGCCTCTATATTCTCTGATTTTTGTGAAAATATCGTTGAGGTATTCATGGATGATTTTTTTCGTTTATGGGACTTCTTTTCATGATTGCTTAAGCAGCCTTGATCGAGTTTTGCACGGATGTGACGAAATTAATCTTGTCTTGAATTGGGAGAAGTCCCACTTTATGGTGAATGAAGGGCTAGTGCTTGGGCATAAAAATTATGAATGGGTTATTGAGAAAGATGATACGTCTCCAACGTATCAATAATTTTGATTTTTTCATGCTATTACAGTATGAATCTCGGATGTTTTACATACACTTTGAAGCAATTATATATCATTTTTTGGGCCTAACCTATTAACTTAGTGCCCAGTGCCAGTTGTTGTTTTTTTCTTGTTTTTGGTTTTGCATAATATCAATATCAAATGAAGTCCAAATGCCATAAAACTTTTTCGAGTTTTTTTTCAGGCAAAAAGAGGCACTGGAAGCTTGGTGGGAGGACCAGGAGATCAATGAGGTGGCCTCTACCTACCAGGGTGAGCCAGGTGCCATGGTTGTGGGCTGGTGTCGGGGCCGGATTTCGGGAACATAATATTCCAGAAATTAACCCCTAGTGTCATCACCAGCCCAGGATTGCTGTTACTGGTGGACACATCCTTGTTACAGATTACCAAGCATTTACAAGAATTTGATACAAGACCATAAAGGTCTACTGATATAACAATGACTCCGGTGGTGGATGAAGGAATTGGCTTGTGGATCTCCACATCAATGGGGCTCCATTCCAACAGGAACAGCTGACCCGGATAACTCCTATCCTGCGTGGCTGCACTCCTAGGCTTCGCACGGACGTCGCTGCTTTCTTCCCCGTAGAACTCCTAACCTGGCCAAGTAAATAGCCAGGGACAAGCCTGTGAGTACGTTTGAATGTACTCGCAAACATCATGGACAAATGATATAACAAATGCAGCAAACACCTATATGGTCATGATGAATTGAACTATATGCATATGCTCATGATGGACTTATATTAAATGCATGCTGACAGGAATTAAAACATGGCATGGTGAATAATAGTTAGTGCAGAAAATAAAGATTAGCATCCATAAAATATAAAAGAAATGCCGGTCGGATGTCAAGTGACACCACGGTCGGTCTTGAAAAGAAATGCCAGTCGGGTGTCTAAAAGAGAAATCGGACGATACCATCCGAGAACTCAGGCGACACCACGAAAGGACTTGAAAAGAAATGCCAGTCGGGTATCCACAAGAGTAGTGGCCTGATAAACCGCCTGACACTCGAGGGACGCCACAAAAGGACTTGAAAATAAAAACGAATGTCCGGGGTAGACTAGCCAGCCCCTGAGACACTCTGGAAAGTAAAATAAGAACAGGGGGTTAGTTCACAAATATAATCATATCATCAAATATACTAATGGTAACACCAGTAGCAACGATAATTATCCTGCAAAATAACCATGCTCAAATTTTAAAATATTTCCTCCGGAGACCGACTCTAAGACCGACACTTGACCAACCCAGACTGTAGTCCTTAACCGCGGACATGGCTATTCGAATAGGTTTCAAACTCTGCAGAGGGTGTACTCTTTACCCACAAGTATAGGATTTCTTTAGTCAGTATCGTGACACTGACTAATTCCCATTATGGTCTTTGGGTTGAAAACACGCCTGACCAGCACACACCAGAAAATCCGTCCAGATGCCAGGAATCACCCAAAGCATCGTTCCAGAAAAACTTTAAGTCGGGAAGGCTACAACCTCCAAAAGCATGGGATCACTATTTATACGCGCGGATTACAAGGGTACACTCCCTCTCGGCATCACGACAGCCGGAAACACCCATGCTCCCTGACCCGATGACAGGATTTAGTCCATGGCCAATGGAAACCCTCATCGTGGCCCTCCGTACGGTGTGTGCATGGAAAGGGGTTAACAACTTACTAAACCATACCTACCCGAGGCAGGGACAAGTGGTAGCACGAAACAAGTATGGGGGTTACCGGAACAAGACTCGATCTATGGTCGACTCAGGAGGCTTATGTTCCCTGCAGTGATTAGCACAACAAAACATTCTTTCACAGTATCACCAGGACAAGGCCACAACCCTTGCCTGCTTCCACAAATATCTCGTGACACCACCGTGTCAAAAAGGGCTCGTGCCCACCGGCACGTCCAAAACAGGAGCACACTCCTGGATACCCACCAACTATGCATGTTGCAAAATACATGTAAGAGAAAATAATTATATGAACATGCATGCATGAAATATTTCTACTCATATGAGACTCTTATCAAGAACTAACAAACCATGCATCAAATATTCTAGCAAACATTCACCATATCAAGTGTTCAAGATGCTTGCCTTGAACATGCAGAAGTATTGAGAGCACTCCACAAGTTTGAAAAATATTAACTCCTCTCCATTTCCTATTTCCAAAAATATCTAAATCACCACATAATTCAAAAACAGCACTAAAAAGTATTTCAAATATTTTTGAAATAAATACTAAAATAAACTAGGGAATGTTTAAGAAATAACAGAAAAAGAAATAATTTAATTAGAGCATATTTGAATTACTAATGGAATTACTAAGTGGAATATATGATTAAAAGTACTATTTAAAAGATTAAACAGAAACTATATATAGAAAAAAAATGTTCACCTAATTTAAATAAACAGAGCATGATTTTAGAAACCTACAGAAATTTGAATTACAAATTTTAGAGTAGAAATGGCTACTATGGAATTATTTGAAAGCTGCTGGGAATGATAAAAAGAAAGGACAGAATCGCGCCCTGAGCGCTGTTTAGCTCCACGGCGCCACTGGGCCGAGCCCAGTCATCTGGCTGCGGGGAGAGGTGCTGACGACGAAGGCGAAAAAGGGGAGTACGTTTCCCTCACCCGGAGACGGGCTTTGCGGAACCCGTGTCCACACACACAGCGTGCTGTGGGTCACTGACAGTGGGCCCGCCTGGCCCACTGGTCAGGTTTGACCACGGTCCACCCGCCCTTCTTCCTGGCGACAGAACGGGTCGGGACTCCGGCGATGTTTGCCGGCGAACGGCAGGGCCCCACGGCGAGCCGAGCCCACCGTTGAGTCCAGGAGGCCGAGGCGGTCCCATGGGTACCCTCCTTGGTCACCGGAGTAGACGGGGTCGCCGACAGCGAGCACACCCGAAGAGCTCCGGCGAGGTGATTTTGGGCGTTTCGCCCATGGTGGTTCCCGAGGTAATTTGAAGTTGGGGATGGGTCGGTGGATGCTCAAGGAAGATTTTGGTGCAGAGAGTGAGGAGGGGAAGGCTCTGGAGGGGTGGTGAGCTTCGAGAGAGTGGCGGCGGCAGAGGCGGCCGGAGTCGAGGAAGATGGCTCCTCCGGTCGTCTTGCTTGCTCGGGGAGGCTTGGGATGGTTTGCTGGAGGAGGGGAGAGGTGGAGATGAGGAGCCGGGTGCTCGGGGCCCCTTTTATAGGCGGGGAGAGGCCATGCCGCGGCTTCCCGAACGCGGTCACGATGGCAACGCCATTACTGCGCCGGCGAGGTGGTTGCGGGGAGGGCGGCGCGACGTGGTAAGCTACTGAGGGAAGCCACCGTCCAGGGGGTGAGCTGGCTGGCTCGGGGAGGTGCCAGGTAGCTTGGACGGCGCCGTCCACGGGCGGACAGAGGCGGCGGCCATTTACGGCGGCGGGTGAGGCAGGTGAGGCCGGTGGGGTTCTGTGGGGACGGCGGCCGTCCATCTTAATGCCAGGGGGAGGCCGGTGGAGACAGTGGCCGTCCGCCATTAAGGCGAGGTGCGTTGGCTGGCTCAGAGCTGAGCCACGCGTCTCGGCAGAGACGTGGCGGAGCTGGGTTCGTCGGGCGGCGGCTCCGGTCGGCGTGGACGGTGCTAGAGGACAAACGGAGGTGTCGGCGAGCTTCGGGGTGGTCGAGCTGATCCAGGGGAAGATTAGGGTGAGAGGGGGGGCAGCAGAGCGGTAGGGGCGCGGTGCCAGCGCGGTCATAGGCGCGCTCTGGGCACGCTCTGCGCACGCGCCTAGGGTGTTCGGTAAAATGCTAATGGCATCCACAGGGTCCCAAACAAGTTCATAACTAACAGAATGGTGCTAGTGTGGGTGGTGATGATGATGGACAAGTTATCTTAGCCATAGGATCCAATGGCACACAGAGTTCAAAATGGATGCCAAATTCTGTCATGCCTGCAAGGTGTTTGACAGAATACCAGGGGGACCTAGG
Organism: Secale cereale; assembly: GCA_902687465.1. Classification (NCBI taxonomy): domain Eukaryota; kingdom Viridiplantae; phylum Streptophyta; class Magnoliopsida; order Poales; family Poaceae; genus Secale; species Secale cereale. The sequence goes on from LR738710.1 coordinate 458,944,480, forward strand.
TGGTCTTGTTGGATGTGCAACTTGGCAGTATGATGTCTCATTGGATGACAGAGATGATGGTGGAGTTAGTTTGGGAAAAGGAAATACTTGCTAGTGCAAGTTTTGCAGAAATTCAGTTCTGGACTGAATATTCAGAGGGGTTTTTGGTGGACTTAGAAAATTCCAATGGAGCTGATCTTCAGGACTTAAGGGTTTGGTAAGGAGAACAAGAAGATGGCCAAGGCTCAGAATTTTTGGAGCAAGAAATAATGGGGTTGTAGTAGAAACCTAGAAAATGGACAGAAATGAAAAGGAGGATGGTTCACTCAAATTTTGCAAAACACCAAGTTGGGTTTTTGCACCAAAGTGACATATAGGCATCACAGGACCTCTCAGAATTATGGTGGAATTTTTAGAGAATTATTTAAAATAGTAGTAGTGCAACAGAAGCATTTAAAACACTGCAAAAAGCTATTAAAAGAATTTTCTAAGGCAAAATTTTATTATGAAAATAATTTCTAATGTTATCAAACAAATAATGAAATGACCCAAGATACAACCAGAGCCCACAAAAATTATTTCCAAAAATTTACTATATGAAGAGAAGATTTTCTAAGACAGGAATAGAAAAGGCTCTGAAAATTATTAAAGAACCTAATATAATTCAAAATTTTATTTCTAGCCAAATTTTATTTAATAAAAATGTGGTTAAAATTTTGGGGTGTTACAAACTCTAACCCCCTTAGAAAAATCTCGTCCTCGAGATTTGTTAAGGGCTGAAGAATTAAAAAGCATACCACACAAACAAAACACTCATATGCAAAATGCAAACAGGGCAATACATTCATGACATCCAAACAAAACAAGATCACATCATGCAAACAAACACTACACGCTACGCAAACGCATTCACGACCGTCTACGGTCCGAAAGCGGGATCTACGGGGTCAAGCGGAAGGCTTCCCGGTGTTGGAACACATCCTTCTTCTTCCGGAGGGAGTGGAGGAAGTTGAGGGAGCAAACGAAGAACGTGTCCCTCCTGAGTTGGCAGAGGGGGTCCGCCAATGGCGATCCGGGGATTCAGAACAGCAAGGTAGTGGAGATACTCCAGTATTTGCTGGGTGAAACGCTCCTGGGCCATCACATATTGAATGAGATAGACCAGGGCTGGATCGTTCTCCGCACGTCCATAGCGGAACGTAGCTTCTGCTCCAAAAGCAGCGCGGCTTGGGAAGTAGCAGTATTCTCTTGTGCTGGCACAAGGTACCGCAAATCGAAGACGGGTAACTGCTTCATACGCAGCAGACTCAATGGCCATGCCTGGCGTTGGCATGGATCTCCCGATGAAAATCACATAGGGAGGGCCTTGGTTTAAATCTGCTGGTGGAATATGTACAGCTGCCCAGTATTTCGAGAGATCAGGAGTGATTCTCGATTTGAATAGCTCATACAGGGGTGGATGGGTGGAGCCAAGAGTATTGCGGGTAAAATCCCACAATAACATAACAAAACTACCAGGTCTTGCATCGGGGGTCCTTAGATAAGCTCCGGGGTGAGACATGGGTGGATGAATGGAAAAGGCAGGGCTTGATGCTGATGGTTGCTGGTGTGGAAAAATGAGCGTGGCCTCTTATAGAGAGCCTGGGTCATGAAACATGAAATGGTGCCGGTACGACTTAGACACCGACTCCGGCGCGGGGCTGTCTGAGTCAAAGTCTCAGGCCTCAATCCCCAAAAGAAAAGTGACATGCTACTGTGCGTGACGGTTAGGGGTCACGTCTAGAATCTACTCTGCAACCACTCATCAAGCAATTCATGCCAGATCACACATACTATTAGATGGTGACACACAGGGGGTCTACAAACTCACTACGCCACACAACAGCTACTGCGGAACTAAAGGAAAAACCGAGCCACTAGGGCTTGATAACAATTCTGGTGGACTCAGTCCACCTGGTTGATATCTAGCCGGGCGCGTCTTGCGGATGCCGAGTCCTCTCCGGGTGCTTCCGCGTCGGAGCTGGCCGGGGTAGGATGGGGAGCTACAGGGCTGGAGTAGCGGTGGTGGCCTTCGCGGGGTGTCGAGGTCACCGTCCCATTGGAGTAGGCCTCCAAGAGACGACGGAGATTTCCGGGTGAGGCAATGGCATTTCCCGGGTAGGTGACATGGTCAGAGCTTGGGGGCTCAACCGGCCTTCCAAGCAGCACTATCGGGGCGTCGGTGGCGGGGGCGACTTCACTCCTTGCTGGGGTCAGGAGAGCGAGCGCCCTGCGGGTCTCAATCAGGTCAAGAGTGACCTGATCAAATAGTGCCTCTTGCGCTCTCAGGTAGCGCACCAGATGCACCAGGGCAGGATCCGACTCATGGTTTCCGGTGGCGACCTGGGTCGGGCTACCATAGCCTTCACGGCTAGGGTAGTAGTAGAAGGAGCGGAAGTTAACCCTCGGCGACAGGTGCCGAAGATGAACTATAGCCTCTCGGGCTGCAAGTTGGATGGCTTGGGGCTCGTCGGAGGTCGTCCTCCCGGTGAATCGGTAGGGACGCTCTGATGTGGTGCCCCTCCCATAGAGGTGCACTGTGGCCCAGAAGTGATGGATGGAATTACTCGTGTGCTCTTGGTACACGACATATTCCGGCGGCTCGTCGATGCTAAAAGCACGACGGGTGAGATTGGTGAGGATGGTTACGAAGCCTTCAAGCTCGACTGCGGTGGTCTCGTTGTGCACGAGGGGGCCTGGCATCTTGGTGGTTGGATATCGAACTGGGAATGAGGCTGTGATGTGCTGAGTTTGGGGTAAGGTTTCCTTTATAAGTCAGCCGAGTCTTCCATCGCACGCTTGTGGATGGGAAAGCTCAGGTGTTGGCACAGGCACACGGCCTATGGATAGACTGATAGGTTGGGCACCGGCTATCAAAAGATGTCGGTTGCCACTGTGGATGGGATAGACTTGACCGTGGACAGGAAAATATGTGGATGGTGTGGAAACCTAGGGATAGTGACCAGGCTAGGATAGGATTAGCCAATGGTCAACCTGGCTCTGATACCAAGGCTGTCGGGGCCGGATTTCGGGAACATAATATTCCAGAAATTAACCCCTAGTGTCATCACCAGCCCAGGATTGCTGTTACTGGTGGACACATCCTTGTTACAGATTACCAAGCATTTACAAGAATTTGATACAAGACCATAAAGGTCTACTGATATAACAATGACTCCGGTGGTGGATGAAGGAATTGGCTTGTGGATCTCCACATCAATGGGGCTCCATTCCAACAGGAACAGCTGACCCGGATAACTCCTATCCTGCGTGGCTGCACTCCTAGGCTTCGCACGGACGTCGCTGCTTTCTTCCCCGTAGAACTCCTAACCTGGCCAAGTAAATAGCCAGGGACAAGCCTGTGAGTACGTTTGAATGTACTCGCAAACATCATGGACAAATGATATAACAAATGCAGCAAACACCTATATGGTCATGATGAATTGAACTATATGCAAATGCTCATGATGGACTTATATTAAATGCATGCTGACAGGAATTAAAACATGGCATGGTGAATAATAGTTAGTGCAGAAAATAAAGATTAGCATCCATAAAATATAAAAGAAATGCCGGTCGGATGTCAAGTGACACCACGGTCGGTCTTGAAAAGAAATGCCAGTCGGGTGTCTAAAAGAGAAATCGGACGATACCATCCGAGAACTCAGGCGACGCCACGAAAGGACTTGAAAAGAAATGTCAGTCGGGTATCCACAAGAGTAGTGGCGTGATAAACCGCCTGACACTCGAGGGACGCCACAAAAGGACTTGAAAATAAAAACGAATGTCCGGGGTAGACTAGCCAGCCCCTGAGACACTCTGGAAAGTAAAATAAGAACAGGGGGTTAGTTCACAAATATAATCATATCATCCAATATACTAATGGTAACACCAGTAGCAACGATAATTATCCTGCAAAATAACCATGCTCAAATTTTAAAATATTTCCTCCGGAGACCGACTCTAAGACCGACACTTGACCAACCCAGACTGTAGTCCTTAACCGCGGACATGGCTATTCGAATAGGTTTCAAACTCTGCAGAGGGTGTACTCTTTACCCACAAGTATAGGATTTCTTTAGTCAGTATCGTGACACTGACTAATTCCCATTATGGTCTTTGGGTTGAAAACACGCCTGACCAGCACACACCAGAAAATCCGTCCAGATGCCAGGAATCACCCAAAGCATCGTTCCAGAAAAACTTTAAGTTGGGAAGGCTACAACCTCCAAAAGCATGGGATCACTATTTATACGCGCGGATTACAAGGGTACACTCCCTCTCGGCATCACGACAGCCGGAAACACCCATGCTCCCTGACCCGATGACAGGATTTAGTCCATGGCCAATGGAAACCCTCATCGTGGCCCTCTGTACGGTGTGTGCATGGAAAGGGGTTAACAACTTACTAAACCATACCTACCCGAGGCAGGGACAAGTGGTAGCACGAAACAAGTATGGGGGTTACCGGAACAAGACTCGATCTATGGTCGACTCAGGAGGCTTATGTTCCCTGCAGTGATTAGCACAACAAAACATTCTTTCGCAGTATCACCAGGACAGGGCCACAACCCTTGCCTGCTTCCACAAATATCTCGTGACACCACCGTGTCAAAAAGGGCTCGTGCCCACCGGCACGTCCAAAACAGGAGCACACTCCTGGATACCCACCATCTATGCATGTTGCAAAATACATGTAATAGAAAATAATTATATGTACATGCATGCATGAAATATTTCTACTCATATGAGACTCTTATCAAGAACTAACAAACCATGCATCAAATATTCTAGCAAACATTCACCATATCAAGTGTTCAAGATGCTTGCCTTGAACATGCAGAAGTATTGAGAGCACTCCACAAGTTTGAAAAATATTAACTCCTCTCCATTTCCTATTTCCAAAAATATCTAAATCACCACATAATTCAAAAACAGCACTAAAAAGTATTTCAAATATTTTTGAAATAAATACTAAAATAAACTAGGGAATGTTTAAGAAATAACAGAAAAAGAAATAATTTAATTAGAGCATATTTGAATTACTAATGGAATTACTAAGTGGAATATATGATTAAAAGTACTATTTAAAAGATTAAACAGAAACTATATATAGAAAAAAATGTTCACCTAATTTAAATAAACAGAGCATGATTTTAGAAACCTACAGAAATTTGAATTACAAATTTTAGAGTAGAAATGGCTACTATGGAATTATTTGAAAGCTGCTGGGAATGATAAAAAGAAAGGACAGAATCGCGCCGTGAGCGCTGTTTAGCTCCACGGCGCCACTGGGCCGAGCCCAGTCATCTGGCTGCGGGGAGAGGTGCTGACGACGAAGGCGAAAAAGGGGAGTACGTTTCCCTCACGCGGAGACGGGCTTTGCGGAACCCGTGTCCACACACACAGCGTGCTGTGGGTCACTGACAGTGGGCCCGCCTGGCCCACTGGTCAGGTTTGACCACGGTCCACCCGCCCTTCTTCCTGGTGACAGAACAGGTCGGGACTCCGGCGATGTTTGCCGGCGAACGGCAGGGCCCCACGGCGAGCCGAGCCCACCGTTGAGTCCAGGAGGCCGAGGCGGTCCCATGGGTACCCTCCTTGGTCACCGGAGTAGACGGGGTCGCCGACAGCGAGCACACCCGAAGAGCTCCGGCGAGGTGATTTTGGGCGTTTCGCCCATGGTGGTTCCCGAGGTAATTTGAAGGTGGGGATGGGTCGGTGGATGCTCAAGGAAGATTTTGGTGCAGAGAGTGAGGAGGGGAAGGCTCTGGAGGGGTGGTGAGCTTCGAGAGAGTGGCGGCGGCAGAGGCGGCCGGAGTCGAGGAAGATGGCTCCTCCGGTCGTCTTGCTTGCTCGGGGAGGCTTGGGATGGTTTGCTGGAGGAGGGGAGAGGTGGAGATGAGGAGCCGGGTGCTCGGGGCCCCTTTTATAGGCGGGGAGAGGCCATGCCGCGGCTTCCCGAACGCGGACACGGTGGCAACGCCATTACTGCGCCGGCGAGGTGGTTGCGGGGAGGGCGGCGCGACGTGGCAAGCTACTGAGGGAAGCCACCGTCCAGGGGGTGAGCTGGCTGGCTCGGGGAGGTGCCAGGTAGCTTGGACGGCGCCGTCCACGGGCGGACAGAGGCGGCGGCCATTTACGGCGGCGGGTGAGGCAGGTGAGGCCGGTGGGGTTCTGTGGGGACGGCGGCCGTCCATCTTAATGCCAGGGGGAGGCCGGTGGAGACAGTGGCCGTCCGCCATTAAGGCGAGGTGCGTTGGCTGGCTCAGAGCTGAGCCACGCGTCTCGGCAGAGACGTGGCGGAGCTGGGTTCGTCGGGCGGCGGCTCCGGTCGGCGTGGACGGTGCTAGAGGACAAACGGAGGTGTCGGCGAGCTTCGGGGTGGTCGAGCTGATCCAGGGGAAGATTAGGGTGAGAGGGGGGGCAGCAGAGCGGTAGGGGCGCGGTGCCAGCGCGGTCATAGGCGCGCTCTGGGCACGCTCTGCGCACGCGCCTAGGGTGTTCGGTAAAATGCTAATGGCATCCACAGGGTCCCAAACAAGTTCATAACTAACAGAATGGTGCTAGTGTGGGTGGTGATGATGATGGACAAGTTATCTTAGCCATAGGATCCAATGGCACACAGAGTTCAAAATGGATGCCAAATTCTGTCATGCCTGCAAGGTGTTTGACAGAATACTAGGGGGACCTAGGTGGTCTTGTTGGATGTGCAACTTGGCAGTATGATGTCTCATTGGATGACAGATATGATGGTGGAGTTAGTTTGGGAAAAGGAAATACTTGCTAGTGCAAGTTTTGCAGAAATTCAGTTCTGGACTGAATATTCAGAGGGGTTTTTGGTGGACTTAGAAAATTCCAATGGAGCTGATCTTCAGGACTTAAGGGTTTGGTAAGGAGAACAAGAAGATGGCCAAGGCTCAGAATTTTTGGAGCAAGAAATAATGGGGTTGTAGTAGAAACCTAGAAAATGGACAGAAATGAAAAGGAGGATGGTTCACTCAAATTTTGCAAAACACCAAGTTGGGTTTTTTCACCAAAGTGACATATAGGCATCACAGGACCTCTCAGAATTATGGTGGAATTTTTAGAGAATTATTTAAAATAGTAGTAGTGCAACAGAAGCATTTAAAACACTGCAAAAAGCTATTAAAAGAATTTTCTAAGGCAAAATTTTATTATGAAAATAATTTCTAATGTTATCAAACAAATAATGAAATGACCCAAGATACAACCAGAGCCCACAAAAATTATTTCCAAAAATTTACTATATGAAGAGAAGATTTTCTAAGACAGGAATAGAAAAGGCTCTGAAAATTATTAAAGAACCTAATATAATTCAAAATTTTATTTCTAGCCAAATTTTATTTAATAAAAATGTGGTTAAAATTTTGGGGTGTTACAGCTGGTGGACAGTGGGCACCTCGTGGCTCATCTGGACTTGAGACTGACGCCAAATAATCCTATAAATACATAAGCCCCCATAAATAACCCTAGATCAGAAGTTCCCCCGTAGCAAGCCTTTGTAGCCATGAAGAACCAATCTAGACCACGTGCTGGCACCCTGCCGGAGGGGGAAATTATCACCGGTGGCCATATTCATCATCCTGGCGGTCTCCATGATGAGGAGGGAGTAGTCCACCCTCGAGGCAGAGGGTTTGTACTAGAACTATGTGTTTAATCTCTCTCTCTCTCTCTCTCTCTCTCTCTCTCTCTCTCTCTCTCTCTTGTGTTCTTGATTTGGCACAATCTTGATGTACCCACATCTTTGTTAATACAGTTGGATCATATGGTGTTTCTCCCTCTCTATCTTATTGTGATGGATTGAGTTTTACCTTTGAGATTTCATTGTTATCGGTTTGAGTGCTTTGATGGATTTGAGAGCACTTGATGTATGTCTTGGCACTCAACTCGCAGACTCCCCAAGTGACATTGGGGTAATCTATGCATAGGGGTTGATGCATGTTTTCGTCCTTGTTTCTCCGGTAAAACTCTCGAGGCACTCTTTGAGGTTCTTTGTGTTGGATTGAGTACTATGAATCTGAAATTGTTTGATGCATATCGTATAATCAACTCACAGATACTCGCGGTGGCATTGGAGTATCTAGGTGACATTAGAGTTGGTGTATGTGTAGCATATGGTGTTATTTTAGTACAAACTCTTGGATAGATCGATCGGAAAGAATGACTTTGAGGTGGTTTCGTACCCTACAAACAGTTTCTTCTTATGTTCTTCGCTAGATAAGAACTTTGGAGTGATTCTTCATCGCACCTTGAGGGATGGTTATATGATGTAATTATATTAGCACTGTTGAGAGATTGCACTAGCGAAAGTATGAACCCTACGCCTTGTTTATAAGCATTGAAATATTGTTTGTCCTCACTTTTGTTACTTGCTACCTTGATGTTTTTTATTGTTCCTTTTAGAAAAATTCAGCATCTACTATACATATTACACTTGTATCACCATCTCTTCGCCGAACTAGTACACCTATACAATTTACCATTGTATTTAGTGTGTTGGGGACACAAGTAACTCTTTGTTATTTGGTTGCAGTTGTTTGAGAGAGACCATCTTCATCATACGCCTCCCACGGATTGATAAACTTAGGTCATCCACTTGAGGAAAAATTGCTATTGTCCTACAAAACTCTACGCTTGGAGGCCCAACACGAGTCTACTAGAATGAAGTTGCATGGTAGACATCAATAATGTCCTCACCCAGTGACAGAAAGGGTAGCGTGGCATGTATTTGTATTGTTTCCATTAAGGATGAAAGTATGGGCTTTATTCATATTGATTGAATCTATCTCTCTACATCATGTCATCTTGCTTAAGGCGTTACTCCATTCTTGTTAACATAATACACTAGATGCATGCTGGATAGCGATCTATGTGTGGATTAATAGTAGTAGATGTAGGCAGGAGTCAGTATAGTTGTCACGAACGTGATGCTGATAATCCACAAGTATAGGGGATTACAACAGTTTTCGAGGGTAGAGTATTCAACCCAAATTTATAGATCCGACACAAGGGGAGCCAAAGAATATTTGTAAGTATTAGCAGCTAAGTTGTCAATTCAACCACACCTGGAGATTAATTATCTGCAGCAAAGTGATCAGTAGCACAGTAATATGATAGTTTTGATAGTAGTGGTAGCAGCAATAGTAATGGTAACAGTGATAGTAGTAGTTTTGTAACAAGTGCAATAGTAACGATAACAGTAGTGACTTAGCAAGATCAATATAGGATAAATTCATAGGCATTGGATCAGTAATTTGTTGGACGATATTCATCATGTGACAGTCATAACCTAGGGCGATACGACACTAGCTCCAGTTCATAAATATAATGTAGGCATGTATCCCGTAAATAGTCATACGTGCTTATGTAAAGAACTTGCATGACATCTTTTGTCCTACCCTCAAGTGCTAGCGGGGTCCATATTGGAAGATAAGGGATATTAAGACCTCCTTTTAATAGAGAACCGGAACAAAGCATCAACACATAGTGAATACATGAACTCCTCAAACTACGGTCATCACCAGGAGTGGTTCCGGTGACTGTCACTCCGGGGTTGCCGGGTCATAACACGTAGTAGGTGACTATAACTTACAAGATCCGATATAAAACATGAATATAATGATAATATCATAAACGGATCAGATCTGAAATCATGGCACCCGGGCCCAAAGTGACAAGCATTAATCATGGCAAAGTCATAGCAATATTAATGCCACAACATAGTGGATACTAGGGATTAGCCCTAACAAAACTAACTAGATTACATGATGAATCTCATCCAACTCCTCCCCGACCAGCGAGCCTACGAAGTAATTACTCACTCCTAGTGGGGAGCGTCATGGAATTGGCAATGGAGAAATGTTGTTGATGACGAAGGATGAAGATCCCCCTCTCCGGAGCCCCAAACGGACTCCAGATCTGGCCTCCCGACGAAGAACAGGAGGTGCCGGCTGCTTCATCTCGTAGATCATGATAATTCTTTCTCTCTTATTTTTTTCTCCGCAAATGTGAATTGATAGTATCAGGGTTGACGTATGCGGGGCCACCAGGTGGGGACAACCCACCTGGGCGTGCTAGGAGGGGGTGTGCCCTGGTGGGTTGTGCCCACCCAGGTGCCCCACTCCGGTGGTTCTTGGCTCCAGTATTTTTCTTTTATTATATATAAAAATCCTCGCAGAGTTTCATTCCATTCTGAGAACTTTTATTTCTGCACAAAAACGACACCATGGTAGTTCTGCTGAGAACAACGTCAGTCTGGGGTTAGTTTCATTCAGATCATGCAAATTAGAGTCCAAAACAAGAGGAAAAGCGTTAGGAAAAGTAGATACGTTGGAACAATATCTGCTAGACCATGAAAATGATATGCATACAAATGAACGAAACGAAATAGATAAGATATTCTTTGCTCAAGCACATATGATTAAACATAGTTTTCCCGTTGAAACTCTTGGAGGTCCTCCTCTACCGAAGGATGACCCGGTGTTTGAACTTAAGAAATTACATGATACACTGAAATATGCTTATCTTGAAGAAAAGAACATATATCCTATTATTCTCAATGCTAACCTTTTAGAGCATGAAGGGAGCTAAAAACTCTGAGGAAGCATCGTGATGCTATTGGATATACTCTTTATGATCTTAATGGCATTACTCCCACTCTATGTCACCACGAGATTAATATGGAACATGATGCTAAGCTGGTCGTTGATCATCAATGATGGTTGAATCTTAAAATGAAGGATGTGGTAAGAACGAAAATATTAAAGCTTCTAGAAACAGGTAAAATTTATCCCATAGCTGATAGTAGACGGGTAAGTCTTGTTCATTGTGTCCCTAAGAAGGGAGGTATAACCGTTGTTCGTAATGATAAAATTGAACTCATCCCATGAAGATTTGTAACTGGTTATAGGATGGTAATTGATTTCAGGAAATTAAACGAAGCTACTAGAAAAGATCATTACCCCTTGCCTTTTATTGGTCAAGTGTTAAGAAGATTATCTAAGCACACACACATCTGTTTCCTTGATGGATATTCCGGGTTTTTTCAAGTACCTGTGTCAAAAGAAGATCAAGATATCAGGAACTAACGCTTATAAATGCATGCCTTTTGGTTTATGTAATGCACCTGCTACCTTTCAAAGATGTTTGGCCGCTATATTCTCTGATTTTTGTGAAAAGATTGTTGAGGTATTCATGGATGATTTTTTGTTTATGGGACTTCTTTTGATGATTGCTTAGGCAACCATGATCGAGTTTTGCACAGATGTGACGAAATTAATCTTGTCTTGAATTGGGAGAAGTCCCACTTTATGGTGAATGAAGGTCTAGTGCTTGGGCATAAAATTTATGAATGGGTTATTGAGATAGATGATACGTCTCCAATGTATCAATAATTTTGATTTTACCATGCTATTATAGTATAAATATCGGATGTTTTATATACACTTTGCAGCAATTATATATCATTTTTGGGACTAACCTATTAACTTAGTGCCCAATGCTAGTTGTTGTTTTTTGCTTGTTTTTGGTTTTGCATAATATCAATATCAAATGAAGTCCAAATGCCACAAAACTTTTTGGAGTTTTTTAGGCAATAAGAGACCCTAGAAGCTTCGGGACGGGATGAGAAGATGGAGCAGTGGCCCATGAGGCACTAGGGCGCGCCCTGGTGACTCGTGGGGCCCACGTGGCTCCGTTTAACTAACTCCGCCTCTATGAATTCTCTAAAATCATGAAACCAACAGAGGAGTCTACGAAGTACTTTTTCTGCCACCACAAGTTCCGCAACCATGAGATCCCACCCGAAGGACTTTTCTGTCACTCTGCAAGAGGGGATTCGATCATGGAGGGGCTCTACATCGACCTTGCTTCCCTTCCGATTATGCGTGAGTAGTTTAACACATACCTACGAGTCCATGGTTAGTACCTAGATGGCTTCTTCTCTCTATTTGATCTTCAATACAATGTTCTCCTTGATGTTCTTGGAGTTCTACCCAATGTAATGACTTTTTGCGATGTGTTTGTTGGGATCCGATGAATGGTGAGTTTATGATATGATCTGTCCACGAATATTATTTGAGTTTTCTCTGAACTCTTTTATGCATGATTACTACAACTTTTAATTTCCCTCTGGTCTATTTCTTTGGTATGGCCAACTAGATTGATTTTTCTTGCAATGGGAGAGGTGATTCGTAATGGGTTCGATCTTGTGGTGCTCAATACAGTGACAGAAAGGCCATGACACGTATTTGTATGATTTCCATGAAGGGTAAAAATATAAGGTTTATTCATACGTGAGTTTATCTTTTCTACATCATGTCATCTTGCTTAAGGCATTACTCCGTTCTTTATGAACTTAATACTCTAGATGCATGATGGATAACGGTTGATGGGTGGAGTAATAGTAATAGATGCAGGCATGAGTCGGTCTACTTGTCTCGGACGTGATGCCTATATATGATCATCGCCTTGGATATCATCATAATTATTTGCTTTTCTATCAATTTTCCAATAGTAATTTGTTTACCCACCATATGCTATTTTCAAGAGAGAAGACTCTAGTGAAAACTATGGCCCTCGGGTCTATATTTTATCATATATTAAAACCAAAAATACCTTGTTGTGTTATTTATTTATTTATTTATTTCCGAGCTGTCTATCAAACACCATACAATCTAATCTTGTTTGTAACCGTCAAGGTATTGACAACCCCTTATTCACGTTGGGTTGCAAGGATTCGTTGTTTGTGGGTAGGTGATGCTAGCGAGGTTTTGCTTAGTTCTCCTACTGGATTGATAACCTTGGTTCTTAACTGAAGGGAATACTTATATCTATTGTATTGCATCATCCTCTCCTCTTTGGGGAAATCCCAATGCAGTTCACAAGTAGCAGGAAGAATTCCCGGCGACGTTGTCGGGGAGACATCACCAACATCTATCAAGTACCTACGCATAAAATTTCATCTCCTTGCATTTACATTATTTTCCTTTGTCTCTCGTTTTCATCTCCCTTACTGCTAAAAAGTTTTACAAAAATACAAAAATATTTTTCGTTTGCTTTTGTGTGTTTGTCTCTTTGTTTGCTTGCTATCTTGTTTGCCTAGTTACAATGTCTAAAGAAAATACAAAATTGGGTGAATTTTCCAATACTAATAATAATGACTTTATTAGTACTCTAATTGCTCCTGGCGGCGCTAGTGCGGAGACTTGTGATATTAACGCCGCTTTCTTGAATCTTGTTATGAAAGAACAATTTTTTGGTAGTCCTAATGAAGATGTTGCATCCAATCTTAACACTTTCGTAGAATTGTGTGATGTGCAAAATAAAAAAGATGTAGATAATGATATACACAATATAAAATTATTTATGTTCTCATTGCGGGATCGCGCTAAAATTTGGTTCTCGTCTTTGCCACGAAATAGTATTGATTCTTGGGATAAGTGAAAAGATGCTTTTATCACTAAATATTTCTCTTAGAAACCAAATTATGAATTTGAAGCAACATGAGCATGAACATGTAGACCAATCTTGGGAAAGGATGAAATTGATGATAAGAAATTGCCCTACTCATGATTTGAATTTATGGATGATCATACAATTTTTTTATGCGAGATTGAATTTTGTCTTTAGAAATCTTTTAGATTCCGCCACAGGAGGTACTTTTATGGAAATCACATTGGGAGAAGGTACTAAATTTCTTGATAATATTATGTCTAATTATTTGCAATGGCACACTGAAAGAACTCCTAGAAGCAAAAAGGTGAATTCTATTGATGAGATTAGTACTTTGAGTGATAAACATATGCATATGAAATTGGTTGCTGGTAAAAATGCTCCAATCAATCCTAATGATGTGCCATTGTCCACTTTAATTTAGCAAAATGATAATCATGTAGATGCGAATTTTATCTCGCAAAATAATTTTAATAGCAACGCTTATAGAGGTAATTTTAATCCTAGACCGTATCCAAGAAATTCCTCTAATAATTATGGCAATTCGTATGGTAATTCCTACAGCAATAATAATAGTATACCCTTTGATCTTGAGATCAATATAAAAGAATTTATTAATGCTCAAAAAGTTTTCAACACTACAATAGAGGAAAAATTGGGTAAACTTGATGATATGTCCAGGAGTTTTGATAAAATTGTTCATGATATGGAAATTCTTAGAAACAAAATTTTGCCACCTAAGATTTATATTAGTGAATCAACTAAATCTCTTTATGTCTCTATGGATGTAAGTAAAGAAAGAACCGCTACATTAAGAGCTAAGTGAGAACTTTTAGAAAAAGTGTTTCCACCCAATTTCTTTCATAGTAATGATGAGGATATTAAAATGATTGATTTTTCTTCTAATGAATCTTTGTTTAGTAATGTTAAACTTGATGAAAAAGGGAGTGAATAAGAGTCAACTTTAGCTAGAAGGCATCCCCATAATTTAGAGGGTGAAAATCTTGTTGAACATTTTGATAAAAGTGGGTTTAGAGAGGTAAAGACTTTAAATAGTGATGTTCCGACTATATTGGATCACAAAGACTTTAATTATGATAGTTTTCTTTGATTGAGTGTATTTATTTGTTGCAATCCATGCTAAACTCTCCTAATGCCTATGAGCATAATAAAGCTTTTACTAAACATACCGTATAAGTGGTTATGAAATATTTAGAAGAAAAACTAGAGTTAGAGATTTCAATTTCTAGAAAATTATATGATGAGAGGGAACCTACAACTAAAATACAAATTAAAAATTATGAGTGTAATGCTTTATGTGATTTGGGTGCTAGTGTATCCACCATGCCAAAATCTCTATGTGATGTGCCATGCTTTACTAATATTGATGAATGCTCTCTCAATTTGCACTTGGTGGATTATACTATTAAAAAGCCTTTGGGCAAAATTAATGATATTCTTATTTTAGAAAATATGAACTATGTGCCTGTTGATTTTATTGTGCATGACATTAAATGTAACCTGTCTTGTCCCGTAATACTTGGTAGGCCTTTCCTAAAAACTATATGTGTCATAATTGATATGAAAGAAGGGAACATCAAATTTCAATTTCTGTTAAACAGGGTAATGAACACTTCCCTGGGAAGAAAATTATGCCACCATATGAATCCACCATGAGAGCTACCTATGGGATAAACACTAAAGATGACAACATTTGAAAGTATGCATTAACGATAGCGGTAGTTGGGAGGCAACCCAATTTTTATCTTATTTTTTTGTTTTTCAACAAGAACATAATTATGCCTCTGTTTTGGATGCGTTTTGTGTTTTAATTAGTATTTGTGCCAAGCAAAGCCTTCGGGATGATTTGGTTGATAGCCGATTCGGTTTTGCGCATAAACATAAACTTTCGCGTCCAGTAGAAGAATTCTTTGCAATTGCTGGAGAATGAACAATTTATGATTTTTTTTACAATTAATTTAAATACAAATTTCCCTTGTTTTCCTAAATTTCAGAATTTTCAAAATTATATAAGTATGCCTATAAATTGCGTCTTTACAGATTGTTCTGTTTTTTATAGATTTTGTTTTCAATGTGTTGTGTGCTTGTTTTGACGAATCTATGGATTGTATCGGGGGTATAAGCCATGGTGGAGTTAGAATATAGTAGATATAATGCAATATTAAAATATGAGTGGGTTTACAATAGTACTTAAAGTAAGGATTAGTTTTGTTATGCTAACCGATCTCACGATGTTTTGTTAAGTTTTGTGTGATTGAAGTTTTCATGTTTTGGGGTGAGATCACGATGGGTGAAGGAATAAGGAGTAGCAAGAGCCTAAGATTGGGGGTGCCCGAGGCACCCCAAGGTAATATTCAAGGACTCCCAAGCAACTAAGCTTGGGGATGCCCCGGAAGGCATCCCCTCTTTCTTGTAACGACTATCAGTAATTTTACTTGGAGCTATATTTTTATTCGTCACATATCATGAGTTTTGCTTGGAGCGACATGTATTATATGAGTCTTTGTTTTCTTTACTTTTTAGTTTGTCACAATCATCTTTTCTGAACACACTTATGTAAGAGAGCCACATGTTTCTCATGATTTGTTATAATACTCTATGTGCTTCACTTAAATCTTTTGAGCTAGGCAATTGCTCCAGTGCTTCGCTTATATCTTTTTGCGCATCGTGGTGATTAAATTTTGAAGAAACACTCTCATGATTCACTTATATCATTTTGAGAGTTGATAAGACTAAATTTTAAAGAAACACTCTCAGGCTTCGCCTATATCTTTTTGAGAGTTGATAATAGCAATTGGAATTTGCATAAGATACATTTTGGTCCCAAAGTGATGAATATTCAAGAGGGATATAATATAAACTTTCATATATATCATTGGATATGATAAGTGTGATTCCTTGCGATAGTTTTGCCATATGGAGATGGTAATATGTGAGCCATGTTAGTGAGTAATTGTGCTTTAGTATGAATATCGGTGTTAAGGTTTGTGATTCCCTATGCATGCACGAAAAGTCAATAGTTGTGCAACGAAGTTATATCCTACTTACGGTGCATTACTCAATGTTAGTTATGCTCAATGCATGTTTATTACCGTTTTCGCTTTTTGGTTGGTCGCTTCTCAATCTATTTGCTATCCTTCATTTGTACTAAGCCAGAATGTTGCTTGTGCATGCAACTCCTTAAACCTAAAGTTGTGCCAAACGAGTCCACCATACCTACCTACATGCGGTATTTCCATGTCGTTCCAAGTAAATTTGCATGTGCCAACTCTAATTTTACAAAATAAATTTATGTTTTGTGTGCCCGTACCGCTCATGAAGTGGCAGGGGTGGCCAATATTTTCCATGCTAGGTGTTTTATTCTCACAATGAGTGTTCATTCACTTGTCATTGCACGAGAGTGTGGCAGGTAATAGGGATGCCCAGTCCGGAAATGAAAAAATATGATAATAAAAAATTCCTTGGAAAGTGTTGGTATGGAAGGAACATGTAGCTAAGGCTAGCCATGGATTGTGAAAGAATCGTGGAAAGGAAATAAACTTTATTTTCTGTTTGGGAACTGCCTATAATTTTTCTAGCATGGAACATATTGGAAATTCTAAGTCATTTTCGTTGACAGGAAAAGCATGCCTCTCAAAATAATTTTATATCTAATTTAAGCCCTGAGCTCTAGCACCTCTGCAAATCTCTGCTTCCCTCTGCGACGGGTCTATCTATTTACTTTTATGCATTTTTATTTTTATGTGAGTCTCCATCTTCTCTTATAAATCGCCAACTAGAGAGCACTATTGTCATACTTGTGCATTGGATGTAGCTAATATTGGGTGTGTTTCATGAATGGATCAATGATTGAGCATAATGGGCTAGGGAAAACTTTCTTTATCTTTGATATTTTGAAATACATGGTTGATTGTTGGTATGCTTGAGTATTTATGTCTTCATGTCAAATTATAGACTATTGCTTTGAATCATCCAAGTCTAAATGTCCATGCTACAAAAGAAAAGTTATATGATGAATATGTTGGGTATCATTCCACATTAAAAATTCTGTTTTTATCACTTACCTACTCGAGGACGAGCAGGAATTAAGCTTGGGGATGCTTGATACGTCTCCAACGTATCTATAATTTTTAGTTGTTCCATGCTATTATAGTGTCAATCTTGGATGTTTTATATACACTTTCAAGAAATTATATATCACTTTTTGGGACTAACCTATTAACTTAGTGTCCAGTGTCAGTTGATATTTTTTGCTTGTTTTTGGTTTTAGAGAATATCAATATGAACTGAAGTCAAATGACATGAAACTTATTGAAGATTTTTTTTGGCAATAAGAGACCCTGGAAACCTTGGGAGGGGACGAGAATATGGAGCAATGGCCCAGGAGGCACCAAGGTGCCCCTAGGGGGTCGGGCGCACCTTGGTGGCTCATGGCGCTCACATGGCTCCATTTGACCTAACTCCACCTCTATAAATTCTTTATAATCGTGAAAATAATAGAGGAGTCCACGAAATACTTTTTCCGCCGCTGCAAATTCCAAAACAACGAGATCCCATCTAGAAGCCTTTTCTGGCACTCTGCCGAAGGTGGATTTGGTCACGGAGGGGCTCTACATCAACCTTGCTGGCCTTTCGATGATGCTTGAGTAGTTTAGCACAGACCTACTATCGGTGTCAACACCGGCGGATCTCGGGTAGGGGGTCCCGAACTATGCGTCTGAGGATCGATGATAATAGGAGGCTGGGGACACGATGTTTACCAAGGTTCGGGCCCTCTCGATCGAGGTAATACCCTACTTTCTACTATATTAATATGGATGAATATGATTACAAGAGTTGATCTACCTCGAG
This sequence comes from Secale cereale, assembly GCA_902687465.1. Lineage (NCBI taxonomy): Eukaryota > Viridiplantae > Streptophyta > Magnoliopsida > Poales > Poaceae > Secale > Secale cereale. The sequence continues at coordinate 458,962,846 of LR738710.1, forward strand.
ATCGTAATGGCTAAACCCTAAAGTCTAGCCTATGAGGATGTTATGATTTTCTTCTCTAGCCTCTACAGACTAAACCCTCCAGTTTATATATCCACCGGAGGGTCCTAGGGTTTGTACATAGCCATCTTGCAGAGGAAGGAAATATTACACCCGAACCTAAAACTTGCCATTATACGAATACAGGAGTCCTATCCGGATACGAGAGACGATCTTCAACAATGATCTTCACGGCCCACCAGTCCGGCCCACCACGAGTTATCCGGCCACCCGAGGACCCCTCTAAGCAAGACTCCCTCACCTACATATCCATAGCTAGTAGCTAGATGGCTTCTTCTCTCTATTTGATCTTCAATAAAATGTTCTCCTTGATGTTCTTGGAGTTATATCTGATGTAATGACTTTTTTTGGCGTGTTTATGAACAGATCTATCCATGAATATTATTTGAGTTTTCTCTAAACTCTTTTATGCATAATTACTATAGCTTTGTATTTCTCTCCGATATATTGATTTAGTTTGGCCAACTAGATTGATTTTTCTTGCAATGGGAGAGGTGCTTTGTAATGGGTCTGATCTTGCGGTGCTTACTGACAGAAAGGGACACGACACATATTTTTATCGTTACCATTAAAGGTACAAATATGGGGCTTATTCATACATGAGTTTAGCTTATATACATCATGTCATCTTGCGTAAGGCATTACTCTGATCATTATGAACTTAATACTCTAGATGCATGTTGGATAGTGATCGATGGGTGTACTAATAGTAGTAGACATAGGTAAGAGTCGGTCGAGTTATCTCCGACGTGATGCCTATATATGATCATCGTCGTGGATATCCACATAATTATTTGCTTTTCTATCAATTGCCCGACAGTAATTTGTTTACCTATTGTATGATATTTTCAAGAGAGAAGCCTCTAGTGAATAATACAGCCCCGGGGTCGGTGACGCCCCCGACTTAATCATGCACCAATCATACACACAAATGTCCACGATCAAGATCAGAGACTCACGGGAAGATATCACAACACAACTCTATATACAAATAAAATAATACAAGCTTTATATTACAAGCCAGGGGCCTCGAGGGCTCGAATATATAAGCTCGAATACACAGGAGTTAGTGAAAGCAACAATATCTGAGTACAAACATAGGATAAACAAGTTTGCCTTAAGAAGGTTGAAGAAAACGATGACATCTGGATCGAAAAGTCACAGGCCTCCTCCCTGGGAGCCTCCAAACTAATCCTGGTCATCCTTGGTCTCCACGTTGTAGGAGGCTACATCGGTGTAGTAGTACTCATCGTCGAGATCAGCTTGCTCCGGGGCTCTATCATCTGGTCGCATCAATCAGGAAAAGTGTGAAAGGGTAGCAAAGCAACCATGAGTACTCTTCTGAAGTACTCACAAGACTTACATCAGATCTATGGTAAGTATGCATCGGTATCAGTGGGAAGGGCCTGTAATTGTTGACTATAGTGCAGAATTGCTAGAACATAAGGGAAGGCATAGCCTATCGAAGACTAGCATCTTGCAGCAACAGAAGAGAGTAGAGTATCATACACTGGTACAACAAGGTGCTATACAAACAGTTTTTAACCCCTTTCCGCGACGACATTTTGAACCTTCGCCAAGTGAGTGACTGTGATAGGGGGGTCCTTCCCACACGACCCAGAAACCGTCGGGGATAGGCCCTCCGGTCACACACGCCCGGCAAAATGAGGTCGTGTGCGACTAGCGGGCTATCAAATATGGTTATACAGGCCCAATCGGTTCCGATCGTCAGTACGTCCCACACAGTCGGTCCCAAACAAACATTTTCATTTGTTATGTACATTCCACACAGTCAAACCAAGGAATACATTTCCATTCTTATGTACATCCCACACAGTCAATCCGGGGAAAACCTTTTTGTTCATATGTACATCCCACATAGTCAATCCAGGGAAAAAGTTTCCGTTCGTATATACATCCCACACAGTTTTATGTATAGCCTCGTGTTTGATAGGTGTAACTATCACACATGTTCTACCTTGGTTAACCGTTTGCTTTTATTCAACTACATCACACACTATTTGATGAAGAAAACTGTATGGCATTAGGCTATCCATCACAAGCGCTTTTACTGCTATAACCGTTTGCACAGTTCCATGACCCATTTAGCAGGTTTATTAGTTTGCAATTGATAATTCCAGTATTACACAAATTCACATTTCATATCAAACAATTGTTTGCCAATTTCATATCAAGCACTTAAATATATTTTAGTCACAGTACGGTAGCTACCTGAAAAGAGCATAATACAACATATAGCTAGTTCACCTTCATAAGAACAATATTAGAACAATATATTCATTTCACTAATCAAGATCATCCAGGCTCGTCTTATCCACCTCTGCTTTCAGTTCAGTAAGAACCTATTTTGCACTGGCCAACTGGGAAAGTGCCTCCTTCTTCACCAACACCATCTTAGCAAAGTCTAATTTTAAAAAGTTGACCTCATTCTCCATTTTCCTCTTTTTTATCCCGCATCTTCAAATATTCTTCAGTGTTGACAACACTTTCTCTAAGCCTACCTTTCCTCTCTTCCTCATACAAGCTCCAGAGCTTTGCTAGGCACATCTTCAAAGACCGTGGCCACTCTTGATCAACCCACTCCAGGTAAGAAAACTTCCGTTAATCCTATAATTTTTAAAACTAGATCAGTACCAATTGTAGGGGAAATGAGTTTCTAGCAACATATAAAATCACCAAATACATATTTTTTATAAACTAAAGAAACGGGTTAATTATGACATATCTTCTCAAAAAGATCAATGTGCAAATGAATTAATTACTACTAAGACAACAACCAAATTCTGAAACATTTTATGAGGAAGCTAAATATAACTGCAACAACAACGCTACAAGTTCTTAGTCATCTACTATAAATAACAAATTGAACATTTTATGAGGAAGCTAAATATAACTGCAACAACATAGCGACAGTGTTTGACAGTAAATTGATACCAACAATTGTGTACATGCACAAATTTAGTAACATATAACTAATAGCACTCACGACGTCCACTGTGTATGCCAAAACCGGGGTAAAGACAACAGTTGCTACATTTGGCACCGATGCCCTGCACTGGCGAGCCGATGCAGCGGAAAACAAATCAGGGACCCGGACTCCGGAGCACCTACTTGCTCAGATGCCCAGTTCCTTCATGCCATAAATATTTAGTATTTTACTGCTTCGCTGCTCGGATGTGTGGACCAAAGTTGGCTGCACAAACTGCTAAAGCGGCGCCAAATAATTTTCTAATGGCACCGCTGATGAGATGGCAACATTTTTAGATACTAGGTACAAACTATGACATTGTCTTAACATCCAGAATAACATACCATGGTGACAGTGTCTGAATCACATCTAACAAATGATTTGTAACAACGAATGTGGAGCTAACCTTCTCTGCACATGCCGGAAACTTCCTCCCACTATCCACAAATTCAAACACAACTAGCTTCACGCATGGAGATTGATGGTGACAAGGAGCAGGCAGATCTTTAGCCACCCCACTCCATTCGTTGCAACTGATGGAACTAGGGAGCTAAAAGAGGAAGAAATGACTCAAATCAACCGTCGGGTTAAAATCCTTCATTCCAAGTGTCGGTGTACTAAGGTAGGGGTACCTCAGTACCCCAACTTGTGCACGGGCAGTAGCAGCTTCCCGCGGCAGGGCCTACCACGTGCTTGCCGGAGACCCTTTCTGCTCCATATAAAACCATTCAAAAACAAAGTATACAAGACATAAGATCAAGACCCCGGCGAGTGGAGCTTGCCCGGAAGGCTGTCCCAGGCTCAAGATTACCTCACTCACGCAAGGCCCTGGCAAGAGGAGCTTGCCAGGAAGACTAGAAGATTGCATTAAAGAAGACATGCCCCGGCGCAGCATGCGCCCCGGCAGGGCCCGGGGAGCGACAAGCTTCAGAGCCCGACAAGCTCCCGGGCCCGGCAAGGTCAAGACCCCGGCAAGGTGCTTGTCGGGGGGAGTTACGCTGTGTGCCCGCGCTCCAGCTCATCGGTCCACGCGTCGCCCTGGGGCCACTCCAGGGACGCGTGGCGGATAGCTGTGCAGCCTGGGGGACACGGTGGCACTCCACGGTGATAAAACCATCGCCGTGGCAAACGGAGACGCAAGGGCGGGCGCTTTTGGGGTCGACGGCGACGGGCATTTAATGCTCTTGTCCCCCACTGTCAAAGTAGGTGATGACCACTGTTCATCCACTATTCCCGCACTGTTACAACTACCACCACTATTACATTTTTACCCTTTCTCCTACGTTGACACCTGTCGGTGATCCCTTGAGCTATAAAAGGAGGCCCATGCACAACGTAGAAAGGGTTCGGAACCTAGATCGCTCATTCGCTCGGGGTAGCTAGTTCTTCAAGCTCCCGAGCTCTCCAACTCAATACAAACTAAGCAGGAGTAGGGTTTTACGCGTCCGCGCGGCCCGAACCTGGGTAAACTGCCCGCGTGCTCACTACGATCTGCTCTTTGCGCTCCCTCCGCTCCCTTACCGCACGAACAAGGGGCTCCGGTCCCATAGGTGCTCGTGGTGGACAGTTTCCCCCGACATCTTTGGCGCGCCAGGTAGGGGGGCGTCGAGGTTGTGCGAATCTGATCCGGCGTTCACGCGGGCGCATTCTTCATCAACCTCTCCAGCTACATCATCTTCATCAGCAACAGCGATATGGCCCCGAAGAAGAAGGCTTCGGAGGTCGCAGGCCCGTCTGCGTCTCATCCACCGCCACCGGAACCAACGGTGGGTGGAGGAGACGTCGGCGGAAGGGTGGTCGCCGGCGAGGAGACTCGCGGCGCCACCAAATCCAAGGACAAGACGGACGACCGAGCCTCGGTCTCCGTAGATGCGCCACATCCATCTCAGCAAACAACAACCCAGCAGCGCCATGCCACAGGAGGTGGCATCCGCTTGCTGGGCCAAGGGCAAGCTGGAGGCTCGCGGGATGCTCCGGGCCATCGTCCTGGCACGAGCAAAGCGCGGTCGCCGGGGCGGGACCCTGCTCCTTCTAACCCTGTTAGGAGTCCGAGCATATCCCGCTCCTCGCACCGCTCGCCCCCGCTCCCCTCCTCTCCGGCAGAAGCGCTCGCAAGGACGCAGCTGCTCCTCGACTTCCCTCCAGCGGCAGACAAGGCCGAAGACTGGAGGGCAACCATCCAGAGCCTGATCGCCTTCGCCAACAACGACTCTCCGCAGCAGCCAGCGACTTCGCGGCCACGGCAAGTTGAGAAGACGAAGGCCGACGGCGACAAGACCGCCGGGGGTGCAACCACCGTGCACTCCCCGCCGCGGAAGCAGAAGACGCCTCCCCGCCGGATCAACGTCGACGACGACTCCACGGCGTCGTCGGATCCGCGGGCTCGTCGGGACCAGCGCCAGGTCCTTGACGATCGGCGACAAGAAGACGCTCGAACGACGATCGAGCGCCGCCGAGAAGCTCGGCGACAATCGGATCAGCGAGCTGGGAACGCTGTCGACACGTGCGCGCCCGGTGAACCAGGCGACTTGCCGTACGCGGCAGGTTGCCCTGCGTTTACCCGTGAGCTGCGGCGCGTCCAGTGGCCCAGCATGAAGAACTTCAAGCCCGACGTACCGGAGAAGTACGAAGGCAAGATGCACCCCTCGGAGTTCCTCAGCATTTACACCATCGCGGTGCAAGCCGCCGGGGGGCGCGACGAGAAGATACTGGCGAATTACTTCCCGCTAGTGCTTAAGCCAAACGTCCGTTCTTGGCTTATGCATTTGCCGGAAGGCTCCATTTCTTCTTGGGCAGATCTTTGCCACCAGTTTGTTGGCGCCTTCACGGGCGGCCACAAACCCCACGGCCAGGAGAGCGATCTCCAAATCTTGGCCCAGAAGGAAGGAGAACCTCTGCGCAAGTACATCCAGCGCTCCAGCCGCGTGCAGCACAACATCCCCGACGTCCACCCTGCCGCAGTTATCAGCGCGTTCCACCAGAACGTGCGTAACCGCCGCATGCGTGAAGAGATGGCCATGACCAAGATACGGGATGTCAGCGAGCTCTATGCTCTAGCTGATAAGTGCGCGCGCGCCGAAGAGGGGAGGAGACTCCCCGGGGAGGATGCTGGCGCAGGAGGAAGCGACAGCGACGACGCCGCCCCGGCAAAGAAGAGCCGGCGGCGGAACAATAGAAGAAAGAACAAGAAGGAAGTGCTTGCCGTCGAGAAGTCCGGCAAGGAGGCTCCCGCCAAGCAAGCACAGGCTGGCGGCTCCGGCAAGGAGCCTACCCCTGTAGCGGCAGCCGACAAGCAGGACGGCTTCGACAAGCAATACTGCAAGATCCACCGCACCAAGGGCCACGACCTCTCCAACTGCAAACGCGTCGAATACCTCGTCGAGCAGCAGAAAGCTGAGTACGAGCGGCGCGACAAGGAGAAGGCCCAAGGCGGCGGAGGAGAGCCAAGCAAGAAGCGGCCATTCAATGGCCGGGGAGGACGCTGCGGCAAGGCCAAGCAGCGGCAAGGTGACCGACCTCCCCGGGGCCGCGACAAGGATGAAGAAGACGACGACGATGACATGGAGGATGAAGATAACAGCGAGCGGGAGTTCCAGAAGGCCACGGAAGTCCTGTGCGTCGACGGCGGCGCCTCTCTGCACACTTCCCACCGCCAACTCAAGCAGTGGGTGCGGGAAGTGAATGCAGCAGAGCCGCCCGTGGAGTCGCGCAGGCTCCTCAAATGGTCCAGCACGCCCATCATTTTTGATCTTGAGGATCACCCTGACCGCACCACTGCGGTCGGGTGCTTGCCGATGCTGGTCTCCCCCACCATCCGCAACCTCAAGGTCACCAAAATGTTGGTTGACGGCGGGGCCGGGCTGAACTTGATCTCCTCTGTTGTGATCAAGAAACTCCAAATCCCAGATGGCGAGCTCGAAGAAACCGGTTCTTTCCAAGGAATAAACCCGGGAAGGAGCAAGCCCAAGGGGAAGATAACTTTGCCGGTGACCTTTGGCGGGGAGCTCAACTTCAGAACTGAGCGCATCACATTCGACGTCGCCGATATCCCATTACCATATAATGGGATACTCGGCCGTCCCGCCCTCGCCAAGTTCATGGCAGCTTCCCACTTCGCATACAACGTTCTCAAGATGCCGGGGCCAATAAGCGTCATCACTGTCCATGGTGACAAGAAAGACGCGCTTATCTGCGCCGACAAGATCTACCGGGATGCAGCAGCCGCAGCAGAGAAGGATACACTTGCCGCTGAAGCTCCTGGGTGGAAGAAGACGAAGACCAAGTCCGGCAAGTGCTCTGGGGCCCACTCCGGCAACCGCACCTCTTCGGAGTGCTGCGCTGCCGTCGAGGACGCTCCATCGAGCTCCACCGGCAAGTGCAAGAAGGGAATCGCCGCTCCTCCGGCAACCAAGAAGGTGCCCGCCAAGGAGGGCGGCACTGGTGGTACCTTTACCATCAGTGCCACGCTTGACAGCAAATAGGAAAGCGCGCTCGTTGCCTTCCTGCGGGCGAATGTCGATGTGTTTGCCTGGCAACCATCTGACATCCCCGGTGTTCCCAGGAAGATAATTGAGCACAAGCTTGCTGTTTGTCCTCATGCGCGGCCCGTCAAGCAGAAGGTCAGGAAGCAAGCCGTGGAGCGCCAAGAATTCATTGCCGAAGAGATCAAGAAGCTAGAAGCAGCAGGCCTAGTTAGAGGCGTGATCCATCCGACGTGGTTGGCAAACCCAGTCGTCGTGCGTAAGGCCAACGGGAAGTGGAGACTGTGTATAGACTTCACTGATGTCAATAAAGCATGTCCCAAGGATCCATTTCCTTTGCCGCGCATTGATCAGATTGTGGACTCCACTGCCGGATGTGAGTTGCTCTCTTTCCTTGATGCATATTCAGGCTACCATCAGATTTTCATGGCCAAGGAAGATGAAGAGAAGACTGCATTTATCACTCCGTGTGGCATGTATTGCTTCATACGCATGCCATTTGGACTGAAGAATGCAGGCTCAACATTTGCAAGGGTAGTACACACTGCTTTTGAGCCACAGATCCACAGGAATGTAGAGGCTTACATGGATGACATCGTGGTGAAAAGCAAGAGCAAGGCTACCTTGGTCCAAGATTTGGAAGATACGTTTGAGAATTTGCGCAAGATACAGCTTAAGTTGAACCCCGAGAAGTGCGTCTTTGGAGTCCCCTCCGGCAAGCTTCTCGGGTTCTTTGTGTCACAGAGGGGGATCGAAGCCAATCCCGACAAGATTAAAGCCATCGAGCAGATCGAAGCCCCGAAGCGCGTCAAGGATGTCAGAAGGCTTGCAGGTTGTGTGGCTGCCCTCGGTAGGTTCATTTTGAAGTCTGCAGAACGCGCCCTACCTTTCTTCAAAATCTTGAAGAAGGCAGGTCCCATGAAGTGGACTCCGGAAGCGGAGGCAGCGTTGCAAGACTTGAAACGGTACCTATCCTCCACTCCAATACTTGTCGCACCTAGGCCATAGGAGAAGTTGCTGCTATACCTAGCGGCAACCAACCAGGTGGTTAGTGCTGCGTTAGTAGCGGAGAGGGAGGCCGACGAGGAGTCAGCACCACCGGCAAGCGAATCCAGCGACAAGCAGGGGGCTCCTCCGACAAGCTCTGGCCCCGACAAGGACAACTCTGCGCAGGAGCAAGGAGAAGTGCGGAAGAAGATGGTGCAGCGCCCAGTGTATTTTGTAAGCTCTCTTTTACAAGGGGCTAGATCAAGATACTCTGGGGTGCAGAAGTTGCTTTTCGGCCTCCTCATGGCCTCGAGAAAGCTGCGCCATTACTTCCAGGCACATGAGATAACAGTGGTCACTCGCTTTCCGCTGAAGAGGATATTGCACAATCCAGAAGCAACAGGCAGGATCGTTGAGTGGGCACTGGAGCTGTCGAGCTTTGGACTCAAGTTTGAAAGTACCTCAACCATACAGAGTCGAGCTTTGGCGGAATTCATAGCTGAATGGACCCCGACACCTGATGAGGAAGTTCCAGAGACAAGTGTACCCGTACAAGAAGCGACAAGCGAATGGGTAATGTACTTTGATGGTGCCTTCTCGCTGCAAGGCGCCGGTGCCGGCGTGGTACTCATCGCGCCCACCGGAGAACACCTCAAGTATGTTATCGAGATGCACTTTCCCAGGAAGCAAGCGACAAACAATACTGCTGAGTATGAAGGCTTGCTTGCCGGCCTCAGAATTGCAGCTGAACTTGGGATTAGGAAGCTGATTGTGCGGGGAGATTCTCAGTTGGTGGTCCGACAAGTCAACAAGAGCTACCAGAGCCCGTTGATGGAAGCTTATGTAGATGAAGTGAGGAAGCTTGAAGAACACTTTGAAGGTCTGCAAATGGAGCACGTTCCGAGAGCTCAGAATGACATTGCAGACGGCCTTTCAAAGTGTGCTGCGATGAAGTTACCTGTGGAACCAGGGACCTTCTTGCTCAAGCTGACTCAGCCATCCGTTACACCATCAATTGGTCAGTCCAAGAAGAGAAAGTTGGTCTCCGGCGACTACTTGCCGGCGGATCTTCCCAAGGCCGCCGCCAAGGTCCCCAAGATCAACGATCAGAACGCTGAGGAACAGATTGCTCCTGCAGATCCTCGGATCTGTACAGTTGAAGCAAGCGTTCCCGACAAGCCTCGCCCCGGCGAGCTTGCCGGGGGACCATCCGCTCCGGCAGAACCGGAGGTTCTCGCCGTAGAAGCTGAGGTTCCCGCAGCGGCCCTCATGCCTTTAGTCCTTGCCGTTGAGCCCCAGGCTCTGGCATGGGCGCAGCAAATCGTCCATTTTCTGCAAACTGGAGAACTTCCCGACGACCCAGAAGAGATAGAGAAGATAACCAGACAGTCAAGTATGTACCAGTTCGTGGATAACGAGTTGTACAGAAGAAGACTCAACGGTGTCAGGTTGAAGTGCATCTCCAGGGAAGATGGACAGAAGCTGTTGGCAGAGATACATGGAGGCATATGTGGCCACCACATTGGCGCAAGGGCGCTTGCCGGGAAGGCTTTCCGGCAAGGGTTCTTTTGGCAAGAAGCCCTCCAAGATGCAACTGCACTAGTAACCAAGTGTGAAGCGTGCCAGTTCCATGCAAAACAAATTCATCAGCCAGCTCAAGCTCTCCAAACAATCCCTTTGTCCTGGCCCTTCTCGGTTTGGGGGCTCGATATCCTCGGCCCTTTTCCCTCGTGCTGTCGGGGGCTTTGAGTACTTGTACGTCGCAATAGACAAGTTCACAAAGTGGCCAGAAGTGGAACCAGTGAGAAAGGTGACAGCACAGTCAGCGGTCAGGTTCTTCAGATCGATTGTTTGCCGTTTCGGAATCCCTAACAGGATCATCACCGACAACGATACGCAATTTACTAGTCGCACCTTCATGCAGTACGTCCAAGACCTTGGCGCCAAGGTCTGTTTCGCTTCTGTTGCTCACCCGAGGAGCAACGGCCAAGCGGAGAGGACAAATGCTGAAGTGTTGCGCGGACTCAAGACAAGGACCTTTGACAGGCTGCGCAAGTGCGGAAGAAACTGGATAGAGGAGCTACCGGCGGCTCTTTGGTCAATCAGAACGACACCAAGTCGAGCCACCGGACAGACACCCTTTGCTCTAGTCTATGGAGCAGAGGGAGTTCTCCCCACGGAACTCGTATACGGATCTCCTCGAGTGCTCGCTTATGATGAGCTCGCGCAAGAGCAACTGCGACAAGATGATGCATTGCTCCTCGAGGAGGAACGTCTCCAGGCTGCTGTACGAGCTGCTCGATACCAGCAAGCCTTGCGTCGCTATCATAGCCGCAAGGTTAAGGCCAGGAGTCTCGAGGAAGGCGACCTTGTTCTTCGGCGTGTTCAGTCCGCCAAGAATTCCAACAAGTTGACGCCGAAGTGGGAAGGCCCTTATCGGGTGAGACAAGTCACAAGGCCCGGCGCTGTCCGCCTTGAGACCGAAGAAGGCTTACCGGTGAGCAACTCCTGGAACATAGAGCACCTTCGCAAGTTTCACCCATAAGGCGCGGTTGCCGTGATCCGCTCCGGCAACCACCTTTTTGTACAAGCTTTGCCGCTGTTGCATGTAACCCTTTGTACAAAGCCGGGCGCAGACCCCGTGCATCAGTAAAGCTTTTGTGTTTTGCGCTATTTGCCTTTTTCCATGCTTTTCTTCGCTATTTGCATGCGTTATTTGGCATCTTGTGCAACATACATATCCAGTAAGCATTAGCACGCCGAAAGGCCATGTACTTGTTTCCCTCTTCTTTTCCTTTCCCTCTTAAGCAGAAGGAACGTTCCTCGCGCACAAGTTTGCCGGGGGGAAGGAGATGGAAGAGGAACCAAGTGCTGTTCAAGAAAGAGAAGCCTTGTCGGAGAAGCAAGCAATATGTGAAAGCTATGTTACCAGAATTTGAGCAGTTCAAATTTTTAAATTTTAAGTTATCTTCCTTGAACAACCACGCTTTGTATGGAAAACCTGTGCGTGGAGGAACCTACCCATGGCTAGCCGCACCCTTATCTTGTTTTCGAGTACGCTCAACGATTTAAGTGAGCTGCGACAAGTGTTGCGCCCTTGCTTCGTTTTCGAGTTCACTCAGCAAGCTAAGTGTGTTGCGACTAGCTGCGGCAAGGTTGCTTGCCGGTAAGACCTTGGCCAGCAGGCTGCTCAGAGTCCAGCACTCAGTGCTCGCGGCAAAGAGCCCTTGACGGCAAGCTCCCTGGAAGCGTAGGGTGAAAAACATACAAAGTAAAGGACCAAGACAAGGGAGATAACATTGCACTGATTGATCAAAAATAAGATAAATATCTTACAAGGGACAACTTGTCGCAATGACTAATAAGTTCGTGTTCGTGACACACTATGCAGCAACAAAAGAGATAAAGAAAAGGAGGCCTAATCCACGCGGTCGCCCTCAATCCTAGAGATCTTGTTCACTTTGGCGATAATGTGGGCGACCTGCGCCTTCAGCGCCTCCATATCCGCGTCAGCCGGCAAGCTCCGGAGAACGTTGGCGAGGTTTATGCCCGGATTGTGGTACACTATCTTCGTCAGGACGCGCTCCAAGGTTCCCGCGCAGAGCTGGCGCGACTCCTCGGCCAGTTGCGCGGGGAGCTTCTTCTGAAGATCTGCAAGAGTCGGCGCGATCCCTCTGAAGAAGAGACTGAGCTTGGCGCTGTGGGGGGAGGTTTGGATCCGGAGAGTATATGAGATGCTCAACCCTCAGCGCCATCAGCTCCTTATCGATGTTAGCTGCAGAGGCCACCAAGTCTTCGGTCCATACCTCGACGGTTTGGCGGAAGTTGTTGGCCGCTGTGGTGGCGCTCTCCACCAAGCCTCGCTCCTTGCGGAGCTCTTCCTTCAGCTTGGTTTCCCGGTCCCGGACGGCGTCGAGCGAGTCCTTCAACGTGGAAACCTTCAGTTCCAGATCTGCAATTGAATCTTTGGCGGCCTTCAGCTCGTCGCCCTGCTTGGAGAGGCGCACCTGCAGTTCAGAATTGGTGTGGGCGTCCTTCTCGCGCTCTGAGTTGAGCACGGTGACCCTCTCCGTGCTCGCCTTAAGGAACTCCTCCAGCTGCGCCACTTTAGCCTCAAGATCTTTCTTGGCGGTCTCTGCTGTGGCGGCAGCGGCCTTCGCCTCCTTCAGCTCTCCACCAAGGGCCTGCTCCCGGGCGGTAAGGTCTTCCTCGTGAGCGCCGAGGTTGACCTTCCGTTGGGTGAGCTCTCCTTCTCGCCGGGACAGCTCTTCTCCGGCGAGTCGTTGCTGCTCCTCGGCCTTGGCTTTCTCCAGGAGCCACTCCTAGTACTCCCCGGCGAGCCTCTCGCGCTCCTCCGCCACGTCGCGGAGGGCCGCCTGGTTGGCGGCGCGGAGCTCCGCCGCGCGTTTCTCCATGTCGGCGGCGGCCTTGGCGGTGAGGGCCTCCCGAGACTCGAGCTTCGCCTGTCTGGCCCGGTAAAGGGCCAGGAGCCGGTGAAGCAGCTTCTCCTCCTCGGGCTCGTCACCTCCGCCAGGCGCCTCGACGATCTTCAGCCCCGCGGAGGCGAGGACCTCCCCATCGAAGGCCTCTCCCTCCTCGGGGGCTCGCGACGAGGACCCCCACGGCACTTGGATGAAGACGCCGTTGGGGGCCTCAAGGTAATAGGCGGACTGTTCCTTCTCGGTGGAGGGGCCGGCGGCCGGCGCAGCGCTCGACGCTCCTGCCGCCTCCGGACCGGCAGTGTGGCCACCGTCCCCCTCCCCGGCCGCTGCGTCTGCGGTCGGAGCAGTCTCCTCCGCGGCAGGCTCGGCGACTCCCGCCGTGTCTTCAACGACAGGGGCGTTGCCGCCGTCGCCCTGCGCGCCCTCCTCCTCGACGACGACCTCCGTCTCCATCTGCTCTGGGGGAGGAGGATCTAGAAGAAGAAGAAGAAAAAGAAGAAGAAGTTCAAGCAAATATCCAAAAAAAAACGAATCCAAGAAGACGGAGTTACAAAACTTACCTTGGCGTACTTCGTCGACGGCAGGCTCCCTCGCCGGGGAGCTCTGCCTTTGCGGGGTGGCCGCCCTCGCCGGGCTGCTCGCCCTTGGCGGGGTACTCGCCCTTGGCGGAGTACCCGCCCTTGGCGGAGCGCTCTCCCTTGCCGGAGAATTCGTCCTAGGCGGGGACTGCGGGGCTGCAGCTCCTCGGGAGTGATCTCCGGGTGCTCTTGTGGCTGCGGCTCCACCTCTGTACAAGACAATCAAAACAAAACAAGAACGACAAGATGTTAGCTTAAACAAAACCCTCAAGCGCGCCCGATGAGTGGAAGGATTGAAACCAAACTTACGCTGGGGGCTGCGCTGGGGGCTGCTCCTCGGAGCAGCGCTCGGGTCCGGCAAGCTCGTCTCCGGCGCGTCCCCGGTCGCTGCGACGGGCGAGTCGTCCGCGACCTCGACCACGGGAACCTTGGCCTTCTTCGCCGCTCGCTGGGCCAGGGTCCTGAAATCAAAGCAAGAAGCAAGATCAGAATCATCGAAGGAAGAATCAAGACAAAGTTAAAGAAGGTACAAAACTTCAAGTCCTTACTCCTGTTCCTCGTCGTCGTCGTCGCTCAGGGCGGAGAAGTCAAACGCCACCTGAGGCGCGTCCGCGCGAGGAGCGGGAGGAGAAGGCTCCCTCGGGCGCTTGGCAGTCCCCGGGGCTGGGGGCTGCGAGGACCCAGCCCCTGTGGACGCCGAGGCCCGGGGAGCAGGCGGAGCAGCTGCTCCGCTCTGTGAAGACCCTCCTCCGCTTGGTGCTGACGTGCGGGGTGCCTCCGCCGTAGCCTGTGTGCGGGGCGCCTCCGCCGCGGGTGGTGCGCCGGGCGCTCCCGTCGCGGCTTGGCTCCCCCGGGTAGCTCGCGCCGCCCGGCGAGCTGGTTGTTGTCGGGGCGCCTGCGCCCTCGTCGCCGTCGTAGCCTTGCGGAGACGCTTCAGCGGAGACCGCCTGGGACTTGCCCGAGGCAGGGAGGTCTCCGATGACGAGGAGACGTCATCGTTGTAGAGCCCTAGAGACCCATCGGAGTCCTCGCCGGCCCCGGCGTCCTCCTCCTCCTCCTCCCCGCTCGGCTTGCTGGGCCCAGCGCCCTGCCCTGCTGTCATGCTCCCTCCAGCGCCTCCGCTCCCTCCGGCGCCTCTGTTTCCTCCGGCAGCGCCGCTCCTCACGGCGGCCTCGGTCACGACCCCGGGGATCCCAGCATGTCTCAGAGAGGGGACCCCGGCAAGCTCGTCGGGTGGAAGCTTCAGCAGCCTGCGGATCTCCGCCTCCTCTGCTTGGCAGGACGCTTCCGCAGCCTCTGCCTCTTCAACCGTGAAGCCGAACTCCCCCGCCGCTGCGGCTGCGGCGGCCTCTTCTACCCGGGAAGCTATATAAGCAATTTCCCGGTCAGTGGTGTCCCGAGTGAGCCCCTTGATCTCATCCTTGTTCTTCGCCACCTCCACCAGGTTGTCGAAGAAGCTCATGATGGCGTCTGGCTTGGGCGCTATCCATGTTGGATCCACGCCATGCGAGTCACATGCGGGCATCATTGCGCGTAGGGGATCTCGGGCCGTGCTGTTGCAGAGGGGCACCACTCCCCGGGGAGCTCTGAACCATTCTGGGTGGGCCGGGTCATGCTTAAACAGTTCCCGGACCATCCCCTTCAGCTCCAGCGACGTGAAGTTGAAGTTCAGCCCTGGGCGCAGCCTCATTATGTCCGCCGCGTTGCCGTACTCCCATGCTGGCCTCTTTCTCTCCTGTAGAGGGGCAATGCGGCGGCGGAGGAAGTCTGCTCCCACTTCTCCCATGGTCAACTTAGCTACCCGGAGACGAAGAATTCTGACAAGGGCGACGTTGAGCTTGATGCCGTCCGAATCCAGGTCGCTCCAGTCCCTGCCGCGCACTATGGCAGTTGTGCGCGGCGCGGTGAAGGGATGCGGCTCGTCCTCTACTATCCAGCACCAGTCCGCGCGCCACTCCTCCCACTTGCCGCGGAGCTCTCCTTGAAGGTAGGACTTTTTCTTGTTCAAGCGGAAGACCCAAGAGATTCCTCCGGAGAGGGGAGCGCCGGCCTCTACTCTAGGCGTAAAGAAATGCCTAAACAACGCTACATTCGGATAGATCCCAATATAGTTTTCGCACAGATGTGCGAAAACCGCCATCGTAAGGATGGCATTGGGGGTGAAGTCTAGAAGGTGGAGGTTGTAGGTGTTCATGATATCGCAGAAGAATTCAGAAAACGGGGGACAAAGGCCGCAGTGGAAGAAAACAGTGAAGAAGTAGTACCCGCCGGGGTAGATATCCTTGGCGGCGGCGGGATAGGCTCTGGTTCGAGGGTGCGCCTTGGTCTCCTTGGCCCAGAACAAGTAATACTTGTTCCAGAGCTCCCGCGCGCTGAGCCTTGGCGCGAAGACGACGTTCCTCTTCCGCATAAGAGCAAGCCTCACCGCCTGCTCGGATTTCTCTTTCTTGGTCTTCTCCGCCTTTGCCTTCTCGGTCTTCGGGGCCATGGCGGAGGCGGCAGGGAGGGGAGAGCGAAGAGTCCGGCGGCGCCGCAGATGCGGAAGACGGCGGAGGAGGTGTGGAGTCGGAGCGCAAAGGGGAATTTCTGGAGATGGAAGAAGAAGCAATGAAGGCGTGGGAGGGGAACCGCTCCTGCTTCCTCTGCTTTTATGGGGAAGTGGGGGACGTTTCGTTCTTTCCATTAAAAGAACGTGGCCACGTTCCCTCCCACGACGCCGCAATCGACGCGTGCCATTACGGGGGGACGCGGCGGATGCGGAAGTGGATTCGGCATGCCGTGGGCCGCGCGTGCCCGTGCACTGTTTTGGGCCTGGCCCAACAGCGCTCGGCACCGTGTGTGGCCCAGGCCCGGGGGCTCCTGTCGGTGTACTAAGGTAGGGGTACCTCAGTACCCCAACTTGTGCACGGGCAGTAGCAGCTTCCCGCGGCATGGCCTACCACGTGCTTGCCGGAGACCCTTTCTGCTCCATATAAAACCATTCAAAAACAAAGTATACAAGACAGAAGATCAAGACCCCGGCGAGTGGAGCTTGCCCGGAAGGCCGTCCCAGGCTCAAGATTACCTCACTCACGCAAGGACCTGGCAAGAGGAGCTTGCCAGGAAGACTAGAAGATTGCATTACAGAAGACATGCCCCGGCGCAGCATGCGCCCCGGCAGGGCCCGGGGAGCGACAAGCTTCAGAGCCCGACAAGCTCCCGGGCCCGGCAAGGTCAAGACCCCGGCAAGGTGCTTGTCGGGGGGAGTTACGCTGTGTGCCCGCGCTCCAGCTCATCGGTCCACGCGTCGCCCTGGGGCCACTCCAGGGACGCGTGGCGGATAGCTGTGCAGCCTGGGGGACACGGTGGCACTCCACGGTGATAAAACCATCGCCGTGGCAAACGGAGACGCAAGGGCGGGCGCTTTTGGGGTCGACGGCGACGGGCATTTAATGCTCTTGTCCCCCACTGTCAAAGTAGGTGATGACCACTGTTCATCCACTATTCCCGCACTGTTACAACTACCACCACTATTACATTTTTACCCTTTCTCCTACGTTGACACCTGTCGGTGACCCCTTGAGCTATAAAAGGAGGCCCATGCACAACGTAGAAAGGGTTCGGAACCTAGATCGCTCATTCGCTCGGGGTAGCTAGTTCTTCAAGCTCCCGAGCTCTCCAACTCAATACAAACTAAGCAGGAGTAGGGTTTTACGCGTCCGCGCGGCCCGAACCTGGGCAAACTGCCCGCGTGCTCACTACGATCTGCTCTTTGCGCTCCCTCCGCTCCCTTACCGCACGAACAAGGGGCTCCGGTCCCATAGGTGCTCGTGGTGGACAGTTTCCCCCGAGACCAAGTCATAACTCGAGAGAGAAGAGAGGCATACCAGGGTGGTGAAGGAGTCATCAGAGGAGGAGGAACCACCGGAGAAGTCATTGATGAAGACCATGGTGACCCCGGCGATAGGATGCGAGACGGTGAGAGCGAGGAAGCAAGCAAGGAAGCGGCTACAGCTTCAGAATGAAGGAAAGAGGAAACAGGGGAAATGTGACTTGTGGCCGAGGAGAAAAGGGGGTGGGAAGGGGGTAGATATTTCGGCGGTAGGCCAAGAATTTCAAAATGAGGAGGGAAACTTTGCGCGCGGTGCCGCCGGACACCGTTCACTTTGAACGATTATGTGCATCTCAAATGATTCGTGTGCTTTACGCGCATGGGATGAGTTTGATAATTCAAATTTTGGTGGAAATTTCCCTAGGTAATGTACTCATCCATGTCATTGCATAATTTAACATCGCTTGCTAATTTGGGCACACAAAAGAGCGTAGAGCACATAGACCACACTTACTGAATCGACCAATTTTAGTAATTAAACAGAGCCAGTTAACCTAAAATTTGCTCTAACAAAAGACCAGCATTAAAAATAAAGCCTAAGTACACATAATTTTACCAAAGTTGTCGCCGCGCCGACCCATGCATTACCGGTGTGAGATGAGACATGATGACTTGTCATAGCGAAATGCCGCATTGGTGGACTCTGTGCCCCCCTGCTGAAATCGACCGTGTCCTCGTCCTCGTCCTCGGCGCCACCCTCAAGGTTGTAGTACTCGTAGTAGTGGTTGTGCCAGAGCTCGCGTTGGTACTCCACAGCCGATTACTCGACGGACAGACTCTTCTCTACCTCGACCTCAGCCATGTGCAACTCCTCCTCCCGGCGCTACTCGATCTCCGCTGCCTCCTGCATCTCAAGCTCCCGCTTGGCGATCTCATGAGGAAGCAGGTGCTCCATGGCCACCACCGCCTTTTTGGACGTGGGTTGCATGCTGGATTCCGAGGTGGCCTGGAATATCTTGGCATGTGCGTCCTCGATCTTGGCATGGATGGCCTCGACCCGGGCCAGGATGACATCGGAGGCACGGACGGCAGCTCAAGCGCTCTCGGCGTTTGCAACCGTCGTCGCAGCAGCTACTACAGTCATCTCTGCTGCTGCAGCTGCCCTGTTGGCTGCCGCGCACGCCCTCTCGGCGGATGCAGCCGCGCTCAATGCGGAGCGGTGGCACTCTCAGCGTAGGCGGCCGCGCGCTCGGCTCAGGCGGTAGCGCTCGGGGAGGATGCGGCCACCGTACGGGCCCTCATGAAGCGTTTCCACAACGTCATCTTTGCAAGAAGGGGTTGCGAGAATGGGGATCGGAATTCATGGATTCGAAAGTTGCTGGCACTGGAGCAGACGAGACGACGAAGCTTAAGGAGGAAGACTTCAATAGACCCACGAATTTTTATCGCAAATGGTTCCTACAAACAACCTGTGTGTGATGTTGTTGATATTTTTTATTAGCTGTCAACGAAGAATTTGGAGTGAAGTGGCAATGAATGGTGTTTTAAATGTACAAGAAAATTTGTTGAACTAATACAACTATCATGTCAAAATTTGGAAAATTTCATGGATCATTTGACCTTTTAAGACATTTAAGTGATTTTCTAGCCATTTAATGACCGTAATTCAAATTTAAACTACATGTACATGCAACAGCTAACCAAAACGGTTTGAAAATTCATATTTGTGTACTTGTGTGCGAGTGAATTCCATGTGCAATAAATTGTAAGGAATTTTAAAACATATTGGTCTCACGACTATGACACAAAGCAGAGTGCCATGGCATTTAAATTCCAAAAAATTAAAAAAAGACCAGAATCACATGAAACCTTGCTTGATGCAATGTCATGCCACCAATATAATGTGGTAACATGTTTGACAAAAGTTCGGACACACACCCCTCACAAACCGGAGCAACTCACTAGAAAGCTCGTAGTTCCAAGAGGGAACAATGCATGTTTGATGACAAACGGGAGATATCTTCCTCTTATAGCCTTTAAACAATTCCTACATTTAACGTGCACTACTACAACTGACATTTCAAAATATGGAAAATTTCACGGGTTAGTTGACCTTTTGTAATGGCTGTAATTCAAATTTGAACTACATCTACATGCAACGGATAACCATAACTGTTTGAAAAATCATATTTTTGTACATGTGTGCGAGTTAATTCCATGTGCAGTAAATTGGAAGGAATTTTCAAACATATTGGTCTCACGGCTATGACACAAATCATGGAGTGCCATGGCATTTAAATTCCAAGAAATAAAAAAAGATCAAAAACACATGAAACCTTCCTTGGTGTAGTGTCATGCCACCAAGATGATGTGGTAAAAAAACTTGGCATGTTTGACAAAAGTTTGGACACACACCCCTCACAAACCGGAGCAACTCACTAGAAGGCTCGTGGTTCTGAGATAGACCAATGCATGTTTGATGATGAACGGGAGATAGCTTCCTCTTACGGCCTTAAAAAATTCATACATTTAGCATGCACTAATACAACTATCATTTGAAAATCTAGAAAATTTCAGGGGTCATTTGACCTTTTAAAGACATTTATGTGATTTTTTGCCATTTAATGGACATAATTTAAATTTGAACTAGATCAAATGCAACAGATAACCATAATAGTTTGAAAAATCATATTTGTCTACTTGTGTGCGAGTTAATCCCATGTGCAGTCAATTGGATGGAATTTTCAAACATATTGGTCTCACGGCATGGACACATGCATGGAGTGCCATGGCATTTAAATTCCAAAAAATTAAAAATGATCATAAACACATGAAACCTTGCTTGATGTAATGTCACGCCACCAAGATCATGTGGTAAAAAACTTGGCATGTTTGATGAATGTTAGGACACACACACCCCTCACAAACCGGAGCAACTCACTAGAAGGCTTGTGGTTCCGAGAGGGAACAATGCATGTTTGATGACGAACGGGAGATAGCTTCCTCTTACGGCCTTCAAAAAAATTCTACATTTAACGTGCACTAATACAACTGTCATGTGAAAATTTGGAAAATTCTAGGGGTCATTTGACCTTTTAAAGATATTTAAGTGACCGTAATACAAATTTGAACTACATCTACATGCAGTGGCTAACCATGACAGTTTGAAAAAATATATATTTTATACTTCTGTGCGAGCTAATTCCATGTGCAGTAAATTGGAACGAATTTCAAACATATTGTTGTCACGGCATGGACACATGCATGGAGTGCCATGGCATTTTAATTCCAAAAAAATTAAAAATGATCAGACGATGTTAATATCTGGTGTTCCAAAAAGAAAATGTAAAGATCTGGCAAGACAACCGGGTGTTGGGAAACATTACATGGAAAACAAAAAACAAATCTACGCACACGCAATGATATATCCATGGAGGTGCATAGCAACGAGGGGGAGAGTGTGTCTACGTACCCTCGTAGACCGTAAGCGGAAGCATTTCACAATGCGGTTGATGTAGTCGAACTTCTTCACGCTTCAACCGATCAAGTACTGAACGCACGACACCTCTGCATTCTACACACGTTCAGCTCGGTGATGTCCCTCTCCCTCTTGATCCAGCAAGATGTCGAGGTAATAGATGAGTTCCGTCAGCACGACGACGTGGTGACGGTGATGGTGAAGTGATCTCCATAGGGCTTTGCCTAAGCACTACGAAAATATGTCGGGGTGTAAACTGTGGAGGGGGGCGCCGCACACGGCTAACAATTGATGATGTGTCCTTGTGAGGCGCCCCCTCCCCACATATATATAGGTGGCAGGGGAGGGGAGGCAGCCAGGGCGCGTCCTAGGGTTGGTCGCTGCCTCCTAGGGGCCCTGCCTTACCCTGCACCCCCTTTCCATGTATGCATGAAGGGGGAGGAAAGAAGGGGTTGAGGGAAGGAAGTGGGAATCCTAATCCACACTTTCCTTTCCCTTCCCCCTTTTCCTTCTACTCCTCCTATGTCCCTATAGGACACACCATCCCCTTGTGGGCTGGTGTGTTCTGATACGTCTCCAACGTATCTATAATTTTTGATTGTTCCCTGCTATTATTTATGAAGTCTTGGATGTTTAATGGGCTTTATCATTCACTTTCACATCATTTTTGGGACTAACCTACTAACCCAAAGGCCCAGTCCAGATTGCTGTTTTTTTGCCTATTTCAGGGTTCTGCAGAAAAGGAATATCAAACGGAGTCCAAACGGAATGAAACCTTCGCAGGAGATATTTTTGGAGGAAATCACGCGTGATAGACTTCATGGCCAAGCCAGGAGACAGAAGGGCCACCCTCGAGGGTGGGGGCGCGCCCCCCTTCCCAGGGCGCGCCCCCTGCCTCGAGGGCAGCCCCTGTGGCCCCTGGTGCCCCTCTTCTTCCTATATATACCTACGTACCCCAGAAACTCCAAACGCAGAGAGAAAACCCTAATTCCACCGATGTAGCTGCTGTTCCCGTGGAGATACCATCTTGGAGCCTGTTCCGGGAGGGGGATCCATCACGGACGCCTTCATCATCATCATCATCGCCCTCACCATGAGTTGTGAGTAGTTTACCATAGACCTTCGGGTCCATAGATAGTATCTATATGGCTTCTTCTCTCTCTCCGGATCTCAATACAAAGTTCTCCTCGGTCTTCGAGGAGATCTATTCGATGTAATCTCTTTTTGCGGTGTGTTTGTCGAGATCCGATGAATTGTGAGTTTATGATCAAGGTTATCTATGAAAGATATTTGGTTCCTCTCTGAACTTTTTATGTGTGCTCATAATATCCTTGCAAGTCTCTTCGAATTATTGGTTTGGTTTGGCCTACTAGATCTATAGTTCTTGCAATGGGAGAAGTGCTTGGCTTTGGGTTCAATCTTGCGGTGTCCTTTCCCAGTGATAGTAGGGGCAGCAAGGCATGTATCGTATTGTTGCCATCGAGGATAAAAAGGTGGGGTTTTTATCATATTGCTTGAGTTTATCCCTCTACATCATGTCACCTTGCTTAAGGCATTACTCTGTTCGTATGAACTCAATACACTAGATGCATGCTGGATAGCGGTCGATGTGTGGAGTAATAGTAGTAGATGCAGACAGGAGTCGGTCTACTTGTCTCGGACGTGATGCCTATATACAATGATCATGCCTAGATAGTCTCATAATTATTCGCTTTTCTATCAATTGCTCGACAGTAATTTGTTTACCCGCCATAGAATGTCGCTATCATGAGAGAAGCCACTAGAGAAAACTATGGCCCCCGGGTCTATCTCTATCATATTACTTTCCCGTCAACTAGCCAATTTCTGTTGCTGTTGTTTATTTCATTTCTTTAATTTCTGTTTCTATACCAAAAATACCAAAAATATAATTATCATCTCTATCAGATCTCACTATCGTAAGTGACCGTAAAGGGATTGACAACCCCTTATCGCGTTGGCTGGGAAGTTCTTATTTGTTTGTGCAGGTGCGAGGGACTGGCGCGTGGTCTCCTACTGGATTGATACCTTGGTTCTCAAAAACTGAGGGAAATACTTACGCTACTGTGCTGCATCTCCCTTTCCTCTTCGAGGGAATACAACACAAGCTCAAGAGGTAGCAAGAAGAATTTCTAGCGCCGTTGTCGGGGAGGCTTACGCAAAAGTCATATACCAAGTACCTATCACAAACCCTTATCCTTCGCATTACATTTATTTGCCTCTCGTTTTCCTCTCCCCCACTTCACCTTTGCCGTTTTATTCGCCCTTCTTCCCTCGTGTGTTGCTCATTCGCTTGCTTCTTGTTTGCTTGTGTGTTGCTTGCTTGCTTGTCTTTACGGCTCTCCCTTCGAGCGGTGACCCTCACCTAAAGAGGCTGGAGGAGATTGAAAACAATGTTAGACATTTTATGACTATACAATTTGAGCATAATGACTTCTTCAGAAGTGAGCTTAAAGAACAGAAAAAGTTTATGGAGTATATGAATAAAGACCTTGATGATGTGACCAAGGAATTTTATGGCTTGAAATCTCAGTTTGCTCATCTTGAGAACTTAATTGCCCAAATTTCAGATAAACAGTCCACCTTGATTAATAAGATGGCTGCTAAACCGGAAGAGCATGAAAATAAAGATGAAGATTTGAAAGTTATTGATGTGTCTCCTATTAGATCCTTGTTTGCTAGTATTAATCTTGACGAAAATTGGATTGGAGATGATTCCACTTTAAGGTTTCCTAGTAATTCGAGTTTTTAGATCTTGATGCTAAAATTGCTAAAAGTGGGATTGAAGAGATTAAAACTTTGCATAGTGATGAACCCACTACTTTGGATTTCAAGGGATTTAATTATGATAATTGCTCTTTGATTGATTGTATTTCCTTTATGCAATCCGTGCTAAATTCTCCGCATGCTTATAGTCAAAATAAAGCTTTCACTATACATATAGTTGATGCTTTGATGCAATCTTATGAAGAAAAACTTGAGTTGGAAGTCTCTCTACCTAGAAAGCTTTATGATAATGGGAACCTACTATCAAAATAAAAATAAAAGATCATGAATGATATGCTTTGTGTGATTTGGGTGCTAGTGTTTCCACTATCCCAAAAACTTTGTGTGATTTGCTAGGGTTCCATGAGTTTGATGATTGTTCTTTAAATTTTCATCTTGCGGATTCCACTATTAAGAAACTTATGAGAATAATTAATGATGTTCTTATTGTTGCCAATAGGAATTATGTGCCCGTAGACTTCATTGTTCTTGATATAGATTGCCATCCTTCATGTCCTATTATTCTTGGTAGACCTTTCCTTAGAACGATTGGTGCAATTATTGATATGAAGGAAGGAAATATTACATTCCAATTTCCGTTAAGGAAAGGCATGGAACACTTTCATAGAAATAAAATCAACTTACCATATGAATCTATCATGAGAGCCACTTATGGATTACCTACCAAAGATGGCAATAACTAGATCTATTCTTGTATCGTGCCTAGCTAGGGGCGTAAAACGATAGCGCTTGTTGGGAGGCAACCCAATTTTATGTTTTTTGTTTTTGTTGCTGTTAGGGAATAAATATTGCATCTAGACTCTGATTATATTTGTTTTCATGTTTTGTTTAGTGTTTGTGCCAAGTAGAACCTTTGGTAAGACTTGTGTGAAGTTATTTGATCTTGCTGTGAAAAACAGAATCGTAGCGCTCACTAAAGTAGTCTTCAGATTTTATTGGAGCGTGATTTTTAGTTGATTCTTTTTGCTGCTGATTTGTATACAAAGTTCGCCAATTTAAAATTTTAGTTTGACTTTTTTGGAGTTCCATAAGTAGGCGAACACAGCAGATTACTACAGACTGTTCTGTTTTTGACAGATTCTGTTTTTCGTGTGTTGTTTGCTTATTTCGATGCATCTATGAGTAATATTGGACGATATGAACCATAGAGAACATGGAGTACTGTAGGATTAACACCAATATAAACAATGAATGAATTCCTTGCTGTACCTTTGAGTGGTGTTTTGCTTTCTCTTACTAACGGAGCTCACGAGAATTTTTGTCTAAGTTCTGTGTTGTGAAGTCTTCAAGTTTTGAGTATTGCTTTGATGGACTATGGAACAAGGAGTAGCAAAGTCCTAAGCTTGAGGATGCCCATGGCACCCCAAGTAAATTCAAGATAATCAAAAGCCTAAGCTTGGGGATGCCCCAAGAAGGCATCCCCTCTTTCGTCTTCATCCATCGGTAACTATACTTGGAGCTATATTTTTATTCGCAACATGCTATGTGTTTTGCTTGGAGCGTCTTGTATAATTTGAGTCTTTGCTTGTTAGTTTGCCACAATCATCCTTGCTGGACACACCTATTTGAGAGATTTAAATATGCCCTAGAAATTATTAGAACACTCTATGTGCTTCACTTATATCTTTTGAGTTGAATAGTTTTTGCTCTAGTGCTTCACTTATATCTTTTAGAGCACGGTGGCGATAATATTTTGTAGAAATTGTTGAAATCTAATGCTTCACTTATATATATTCGAGAGTCTATTAAAACAGCATGGTAAAGTGTTTAGGCTAAAGAAACTAGTCTTCACATGATAAACATCCAATGTCAATGTAGTAAAAAAAATCACACCAAGTGCATTGAGTAGAAAGAGATGTTGGATGCTTGATAATTTTTTTGAGGCATGATGATAGTGATGTTAGAGTCATGATAGTGGAGTAATTATGAAATTGAAAAATATTTGTGTTAAGGTTAGTGATTCCCGTAGCATGCACGTATGGTGAACCAATACGTGACTATGTTAAAGCATGAGGTATTCGTAGAGTGTCAACCTTTGTGTGGAGGTCGGGGGCGCGCGATGGTTAACTCCTGCCAACCTCCCCCCTAGGGGCATGCGTTGATTGCTTTATTTTGATGACTCATAGATTTTTGCTATAAGTATATGAGTTCTTATGACTAATGTTGAGTCCATGGATTATACGCACTCTCACCCTTCCACCATTGCTAGCCTCTCTTGTACAGCGCAACTTTCGCCGGTGCCATAAACCCACTATATATCATTCCTCAAAATAGCCACCATATTGTTCCTCCAAACAGCCACCATACCTACCTATCATGGCATTTCCATAGCCATTCTGAGATATATTGCCATGCAACTTTCCACCGTTCCGTTTATATGACACGCATCATATTGTCATATTGCCATTGCATGATCATGTAGTTGACATCGTATTTGTGGCAAGGCCACCATGCATAATGTTTTATACATGTCACTCTTGTTTCATTGCACATACCGGTACACCGCCGGAGGCATTCATATAGAGTCATACTTTGTTGTTGTAGTATCGAGTTGTAATCTTGTGTTGTAATGAAAGTGTGATGATCACCATTTATAGAGCATTGTCCCATGGCAGGAAAGGCTGAATCTATAAAGCCCCTCCGCAAAAAAAAAGAAAGGCCAAAGAAAAAAAAGGCCCAAAAAAGAAGAAAAAAGATGAAAAAAAAAGAAAAAAGGGGACAATTGCTACTATCTTTTTCCACACTTGTGCTTCAAAGTAGCACCGTGTTCTTTTTTGTAGAGAGTCTCATGCTTAATCACTTTCATATACTAGTGGGAATTTTCGTTATAGAACTTGGCTTGTATATTCCAACGATGGGCTTCCTCAAATGCCCTAGGTCTTCGTGAGCAAGCAAGTTGGATGCACACCCACTAGTTTCTTTTGTTGAGCTTTCATTCATATTTAGCTCTAGTGCATCCGTTGCATTACAATCCCTACTGACTCACATTGATATATATTGATGGACATCTCCATAGCCCGTTGATACGCCTTGTCGATGTGAGACTATCTCCCTCTTTTTGTGTTCTCCACAACCACCTCTATTCCACCCATAGTGCTATATCCATGGCTCGTGCTCATGTATTGCGTGAAAGTTGAAAGGTTTGAAAAGATAGAGCATGAAAACAAATGCTTGGCTGAAATGGGGGTTGTGCATGATATGAATATTTTGTGTGATAATAAGGGAGCATAGCCAACACTATATGATTTTTGTTGGAAATATGCCCTAGAGGCAATAATAAATTGGTTATTATTATATTTCCTTGTTCATGATAATTATTTATTATCCATGCTAGAATTGTATTGATAGGAAACTCAGATACATGTGTGGATACATAGACAAACACCATGTCCCTAGTGAGCCTCTAGATGACTAGCTCGTTGATCAATGGATGGTTACGGTTTCCTGACATGGACATTGGATGTCGTTGATAACGGGATCACATCATTAGGATAATGATGTGATGGACAAGACCCAATACTAAGCCTAGCACAGATCGTGTAGTTCGTATGCTAAAGCTTTTCTATATGTCAAGTATCTTTTCCTTAGATCATGAGATTGTGCAACTCCCGGATACCGTAGGAATGCTTTGGGTGTACCAAACGTCACAACGTAACTGGGTGGCTATAAAGGTGCACTACAGGTATCTCCGAAAGTGTCTGTTGGGTTGGCACGAATCGAGACTGGGATTTGTCACTCGTATGACGGAGAGGTATCTATGGGCCCACTCGGTAGGACATCATCATAATGTGCACAATGTGATCAAGGAGTTGATCATGGGATGATGTGTTATAGAACGAGTAAAGAGACTTTCCGGTAACGAGATTGAACGAGGTATCGGTATACCGACGATCGAATCTCGGGCAAGTACTATGCCAATAGACAAAGGGAATTGTATACGGGATTGATTGAATCCTTGACATCGTGGTTCATCCGATGAGATCATCGTGGAGCATGTGGGAGCCAACATGGGTATCTAGATCCCGTTGTTGGTTATTGACCGGAGAGTTGTCTCGGCCATGTCTGCATGACTCCCGAGCCCGTAGGGTCTACACACTTAAGGTTCGATGACGCTAGGGTTATAGGGAAAGTATGTACGCGGTTACCGAATGTTGTTCAGAGTCCCGGATGAGATCCCGGACGTCACGAGGAGTTCCGGAATGTTCCGGAGGTAAAGATTCATATATGGGAAGTCCCGTTTTGGTCACCGGAGAAGTTTCGGGCGCTATCGGTAACGTACCGGGACCACCGGGAGGGTCCTGGGGGTCCACCAGGTGGGGCCACCAGCCCCAGAAGGCTGCGTGGCCGAAGTGTGGGAGGGGACCAGCCCCAGGTGGGCTGGTGCGCCCCCCGACCAAGGCCCAAGGCGCATGGAGAGTGGGAGGGGGCAAACCTTAGGTCCAGATGGGCCTTAAGGCCACCCTAGGGCGCCTCCTCTCTCTCCCCCCCTTGGCCGCACCCTAGATGGGTTTTGGGGGCTGCCGCCACCCCTAGGGAGGGAACCCTAGATGGGGGTGCAGCCCCTCCCCTTCCCCTATATATAGTGGGGGTTTTGGGGCTGCCAGACACACGAGATCGTCTCCCTCTTGGCGCAGCCCTACCCCTCTCCCTCCTCGTCTCTCGCAGCGCTTGGCGAAGCCCTGCTGGAATCCCGCGCTCCTCCACCACCACCACGCCGTCGTGCTGCTGTTGGATGGAGTCTTCCCCAACCTCTCCCTCTCTCCTTGCTGGATGAAGGCGGGGGAGACATCATCGGGCTGCACGTGTGTTGAACGCGGAGGCGCCGTTGTTCGGCGCTTAGATCGGAATCAAGTTCGATCTGAATCGCAGCGAGTACGACTCCTTCATCCGCGTTCTTGCAACGCTTCCGCATCGCGATCTACAAGGGTATGTAGATGCACTCACTTTCCCCTCGTTGCTAGATTACTCCATAGATAGATCTTGGTGATGCGTAGGAAATTTTTTGATATTCTGCTACGATCCCCTACAGTGGCATCATGAGCTAGGTCTATGCGTAGTTTCTTGCACAAGTAGAACACAAAGTAGTTGTGGGCGTGGATTTGTTAATTTACTTGCCGTTACTAGTCTTATCTTGATTCGGCGGCATCGTGGGATGAAGCGGCCCGGACCGACCTTACACGTACTCTTACGTGAGACAGGTTCCACCGACTGACATGCACTAGTTGCATAAGGTGGCTAGCGGGTGTCTATCTCTCCCACTTTAGTCGGATCGGATTCGATGAAAAGGGTCCTTATGAAGGGTAAATAGAAATTGGCATATCACGTTGTGGTTTTGGCGTAGGTAAGAAACGTTCTTGCTAGAAACCTATAGCAGCCACGTAAAAACTTGCAACAACAATTAGAGGACGTCTAACTTGTTCTTGCAGCATGTGCCGTGTGATGTGATATGGCCAAAAGGATGTGATGAATGATATATATGTGATGTATGAGATTGATCATGTTCTTGTAATAGGAGTCACGTCTTGCATGTCGATGAGAATGACAACCGGCAGGAGCCATAGGAGTTGTCTTATTTATTGTATGACCTGCGTGTCACAGAATAACGCCATGTAATTACTTTACTTTATTGCTAAACGTTAGACATAGTAGTAGAAGTAATGTTTGGTGAGACGACTTCATGAAGACACGATGATGGAGATCATGATGATGGAGATCATGGTGTCATGCCAGTGACAATGATGATCATAGAGCCCCGAAGATGAAGATCAAAGGAGCAAGATGATATTGGCCATATCATGTCACTATTTGATTGCATGTGATGTTTATCATATTTTACATCTTATTTGCTTAGAACGACGGTAGTGAATAAGATGATCTCTCACTAAAATTTCAAGAATTGTGTTCCCCCTAACTGTGCACCGTTGCTAAGGTTCGTTGTTCCGAAGCACCACGTGATGATCGGGTGTGATAGGCTCTAACGTTCGCATACAACGGGTGTAAGCCAGATTTACACACGCGATACACTTAGGGTCCGTATTCGAGGAGTGTCCTCAATGATACACAGAAAGCTTACGTGTTTGATGCACCGCTCGATGTGCAAACCCCTACAACGTCGTCTGTGGATGTTGTGAACACCTGTCAGACACGTCCTGATGACTACTTGATAGTTTGGTGCACCATACTTTACGGCTTAGAATCGGGATTCCATTGACGTTTTGAACGTCATAGAACATATGAGATGTTCTAAGAGCTGAAATTTGGATTTCAGGCTCATGTCCGTGTTGAGAGGTATGAGACCTCTGACAAGTTCTTTTGCCAAAGAGGATGGAGGAGAATAGCTCAACTAGTGAGCATGTGCTCATAATGTCTGGGTGCTAAAATCACTTGAACCAAGTGGGAGTTAATCTTCCAGATGAGATAGTGGTTGACGGAATTCTCAAGACACTGTCACCAAGCTACTAAAACTTCGTGATGAACTATGACATGCAAAGGATGGAGATGATCCCGGAGCTGTTAGCGGTTCTTAAGACCGCAAAAGTAGAAATCAAGAAGGAGCACCAAGTGTTGATGGTTTAACAAGACCACTGGTTTCAAAGGAGGCTAGGGCTAGAAGGGGAAACCTCATGAATGGCAAACCAGTTGTCGCTCTGATGAAGGAACCCAAGGTTGAACCCAAACCTCGAGACTAAGTGCTTCTATTGTAAGGGGAACGGTCACATGGTAGCGGAACTACCCCAAATACATGGTAGATAAGAAAAGCTGGCAACTTCAACAAAGTATATTTGATATACGTGTTATTGATGTGTACCTTACTAGTACTCCTTGTAGCACATGGGTATTGGATACCGGTTCAGTTGCTATTATTAGTGACTTGAAGCAAAAGCTACGGACTGAACAGAGACTAGCTAAGGGCGAGGTGACGATGTGTGTTGGAAGTGTTTCCAAGGTTGATAAGATCACCATTGCACGCTCCCTCTATTTTCGAGATTAGTGTTGAACCTAGATAAATGTTATCAGGTGTCTACGTTGAGCATGAATATGATTATATCATGTTCATAGCAATACGGTTATTCATTTAAGTCAGAGAATAATGGTTATTCTGTTTACATGAATAATATCTTTATGGTCATGCACCCAATGGTTTGTTGGATCTCGATCATAGTAATACACATGATGATAATATTAATTCCAAAAGATGTAGAGTTAATAATGATAGTACCACTTTCTTGTGGCACTGCCGCTTAGGTCATTTTGGCATAAAATGCATGAAGAAACTCCATGCTGATGGATGTTTGGAGTCACTTGATTTTGAATCGCTTGACACATGCGAGCCATGCCTCATGGGCAGGATGACTAAGATCCCGTTTTCAGGTACAACGAAACGGGCAAGTGACTTGTTGGAAATCATACATGCTGATATGTGTGATCCAATGAGAATTAAGGCGTGTGGTGGATATCGTTATTTTCTCATCTTCACTGACGATTTAAGTAGATATGGGTATATTTACTTAATGAAGCAAAAGTCTGAAATGTTTGAAAAGTTCAAGCAATTTCAGAGTGAAGATTAAGAATCAACATAACAAGAAGATCATGTTCCTACGATCTGATCAAGGGGAGATTTTCTGAATTATGAGTTTGGCAATCACTTAAGACATTGTGGAATTGTTTCGCAGTTGAAGCCACCTGGAACACCACAACGCAATGGTGTGTCCGGACATCGTAATCGAACCTTATGAGATATGGTGCGATCTATGATGTGTCTTGCCGATCTACCGCTATTATTTTGAGGTTATGCATTAGAGACAGATGCATTCACTTTATATAGGGCACCATCTAAGTCCGTTGAGACAACGCCGAATGAACTATGGTTTGGCAAGAAACCAAAGTTGTTGTTTTCTTAATGTTTGGGGCTGCGATGCTTATGGCTTCAGCCGGAAAAAGCTCGGACCCAAAGCGGACAAATACATCTTCATAAAATACCCAGAGGTAACAGTTGGGTATACCTTCTATCTCAGATCCAAGGACAAAAATGTTTGTCGCTCTGAACCGGTCCTTTCTCGAGAAGGAGTTTCTCTCGAAAGAATTGAGTGGGAGGAAGATAGAACTTGATGAGGTTGTCGAACCCTCACTTCAACCGGAGAGTAGTGCAACACAGAAAGATGTTTCTGTGGAACCTACGACTGTTGAAGAGGAAACTAATGATAGTGATCATGAAGCTTCAGATCAAGTTGCTATCGAACCTCGTATGTCGACAAGGATATGTACTACTCCTGAATGGTACGGTGATCCTGTCTTAGAGGTCATGTTGTTGGACAACGATGAACCTACGAACTATGGAGAAGCGATGGTGGGCCCATATTCTGACAAATGGTTAGAAGCCAAGAAATTCGAGATAGGATCCATGTATCAAAACAAAGTATGGACTTTGGTGGACTTGCCCGATGATTGGCAAGCCATTGAGATAAATGGATCTTTAAGAAGAAGACGGATGTGGACGGTAATGTCACCGTCTATGAAGCTCGACTTGTGGCAAAGAGTTTTTCACAAGTTCAAGGAGTTGACTACAATGAGATTTTCTCACCCGTAGCGATGCTTAAGTCCGTCGGAATCATGTTAGCATTAGCTGCATTTATGAAATCTGGCATGTGGATGTCAAAACAAGTTTCCTTACCAGTTTTTGTAAGGAAAGGTTGTATGTGATACAATCAGAAAGGTTTTGTCGATCCTAAGGATGCTAAAAGGTATGCTAGCTCCATCGATCCTTCCATGGACTAGAGCAAGCATCTCGGAGTCGGAATATATGCTTTGATGGAGTGATCAAAGCTTTTGGGTTTATACTAAGTTTGTTAGAAACTTGTATTTACAATAAAGTGAGTGGGAGCACTACAACATTTCTGATAAGTATATGTGAATGACATATTGTTGATCCAAAATGATGTAGAATTTCTGGAAAGCGTAAAGGGTTGTTTGAAAGGAGTTTTTCAAAGGAATACCTGGATAAAGCTGCTTACATATTGGGCATCAAGATCTATAGAGATAGATCAAGACGCCTGATGATACTTTCAAAAGAACACACACCTTGGCATGATTTTGAAGGAGTTCAAACCAGATTAGTCAAAGAAGGAGTTCTTACCTGAATTGTAAGGTGTGAAGTTGAGTAAGACTCAAAAATCTTGACCATGGCAGAAGAAAGAGGAAGGACGAAGGTCGTCCCCTATGCTTTTGTCATAGGCTCTATACAGTATGCCATGCTGAGTACCGCACCTGATGTGTGCCTTGCCACATGTCTGGCAAGAAGGTACAAAGGTGATCCAGGAGTGGATTACTAGATAGTTGTCAAAATTATCCTTAGAGGAATAAGGAAATGTTTCTCGGTTATGGAGGTGATAAAGAGTTCGACGTAAAGAGTTACGTCGATGCAAGCTTAACACCTATCCGGATAACTCTGAGTGGAGATACCGGATACATATAATGGAGCAATAGTCTGGAATAGCTCCAAGTGGAACGTGGTAGCAGCATCTACGATATGACATAAAGTTTTGTGAAGTACATAGGGATCTGAATGTTGCAGACCCATTGAGTACAACCTCTCTCACAAGCGTAACATGATCAAACCCAGAACTCATTGAGTTTTAATCACATAGTGATGCGAACTAGATTATTGACTCTAGTAAACTCTTTGGATGTTGTTCACATGGCGATGTGACCTGTGAGTGTTAATCACATGGCGATGTGAACTAGATTATTGACTCTAGTGCAAGTGGGAGACTGTTGGAAATATGCCCTAGAGGCAATAATAAATTGGTTATTATTATATTTCCTTGTTCATGATAATTGTTTATTATCCATGCTAGAATTGTATTGATACGAAACTCAGATACATGTGTGGATACATAGACAAACACCATGTCCCTAGTGAGCCTCTAGATGACTAGCTCGTTGATCAATAGATGGTTACGGTTTCCTGACCATGGACATTGGATGTCGTTGATAACGGGGTCACATCATTAGGAGAATGATGTGATGGACAAGACCCAATACTAAGCCTAGCACAGATCGTGTAGTTCGTATGCTAAAGCTTTTCTATATGACAAGTATCTTTTCCTTAGACCATGAGATTGTGCAACTCCCGGATACCGTAGGAATGCTTTGGGTGTACCAAACGTCATAACGTAACTGGGTGGCTATAAAGGTGCACTACAGGTATCTCCGAAAGTGTCTGTTGGGTTGGCACGAATCGAGACTGGGATTTGTCTCTCCGTATGACGGAGAGGTATCTCTGGGCCCACTCGGTAGGACATCATCATAATGTGCACAATGTGATCAAGGAGTTGATCATGGGATGATGTGTTACAGAACGAGTAAAGAGACTTGCTGGTAACGAGATTGAACGAGGTATCGGTATACCGACGATCGAATCTCGGGCAAGTACTATGCCGATAGACAAAGGGAATTGTATACGGGATTGATTGAATCCTTGACATCGTAGTTCATCCGATGAGATCATCATGGAGCATGTGGGAGCCAACATGGGTATCCAGATCCTGCTGTTGGTTATTGACCGGAGAGTTGTCTCGGCCATCTCTGCATGACTCCCGAGCCCGTAGGGTCTACACACTTAAGGTTCGATGACGCTAGGGTTATAGGGAAAGTATGTACGCCGTTACCGAATGTTGTTCGGAGTCCTGGATGAGATCCCGGACGTCACGAGGAGTTTCGGAATGGTCCGGAGGTAAAGATTCATATATGGGAAGTCCCGTTTTGGTCACCGGAAAAGTTTCGGGCGCTATCGGTAACGTACCGGGACCACCGGGAGGGTCCCGGGGGTCCACCAGGTGGGGCCACCAGCCCCAGAAGGCTGCGTGGGCCAAGTGTGGGAGGGGACCAGCCCCAGGTGGGCTGGTGCGCCTCCCCCCCATACAAAGGCCCAAGGCGCATGGAGAGTGGGAGGGGGGCAAACCCTAGGTCCAGATGGGCCTTAAGGCCCACCCTAGGGCGCCCCCTCTCTCTCCCCCCCTTGGCCGCACCCTAGATGGGTTTTGGGGGCTGCCGCCACCCCTAGGGAGGGAACCCTAGATGGGGGCGCAGCCCCTCCCCTTCCCCTATATATAGTGGGGGTTTTGGGGCTGCCGGACACACGAGATCGTCTCCCTCTTGGCGCAGCCCTACCCCTCTCCCTCCTCGTCTCTCGCAGCGCTTGGCGAAGCCCTGCTGGAGTCCCGCGCTCCTCCACCACCACCACGCCGTCGTGCTGCTGTTGGATGGAGTCCTCCCCAACCTCTCCCTCTCTCCTTGCTGGATCAAGGCGTGGGAGACGTCATCGGGCTGCACGTGTGTTGAACGCGGAGGCGCCGTTGTTCGGCGCTTAGATCGGAATCAACCGCGATCTGAATCGCAGTGAGTACGACTCCTTCATCCGCGTTCTTGCAACGCTTCCGCATCGCGATCTACAAGGGTATGTAGATGCACTCACTTTCCCCTCGTTGCTAGATTACTCCATAGATAGATCTTGGTGATGCGTAGGAATTTTTTTGATTTTCTGCTACGATCCCCTACAATTTTGTAGGGATAACTTTCTTTAGCCATAGTATTTTGAGAAGATGCGATTGCTTTGTTAGTATTGTTTGAAGTATTGTTATTTCTTATGTCAATATAGAATTTTATCTTGAATCTTTCAGATCTGAACATTCATGCCACAACTAAGAGAATTACATTGAAAAACTATATTGGTTAGCATTCCACATCAAAAATTCTTTCTTTATCATTCACCTACCCGAGGACGAGCAGGAATTAAGCTTGGGGATGCTTGATACGTCTCCAACGTATCTATAATTTTTGATTGTTCCATGCTATTATTTATGAAGTCTTGGATGTTTAATGGACTTTATCATTCACTTTTATATCATTTTTGGGACTAACCTACTAACCCAAAGGCCCAGTCCAGATTGCTGTTTTTTTTTGCCTATTTCAGGGTTTTGCAGAAAAGGAATATCAAACGGAGTCCAAACGGAATGAAACCTTCATAGGAGATATTTTTGGAGGAAATCACGCACGATAGACTTCGGGGCCAAGCGAGGAGACAAAAAGGCCACTCTCTAGGGTGGGGGCACACCCCCTTCCCAAGGCGCGCCCCCCTGCCTCGAGGGCAGCCCTGTGGCCCCTGATGCCCCTCTTCTTCCTATATATACCTACGTACCCCATAAACTCCATACGCAGAGAGAAAACCATAATTCCACCGTCGTAGATGCTGTTCCCGTGGAGATCCCATCTTGGAGCCTGTTCCGGGAGGGGGATCCATCACAGAGGCCTTCATCATCATCATCATCGCCCTCACCATGAGTTGTGAGTAGTTTACCACAGACCTTCGGGTTCATAGCTAGTATCTAGATGGCTTCTTCTCTCTCTCTGGATCTCAATACAAAGTTCTCCTCGGTCTTCGAGGAGATCTATTCGATGTAATCTCTTTTTGCGGTGTGTTTGTTGAGATCCGATGAATTGTGACTTTATGATCAAGGTTATCTATGAAAGATATTTGGTTCTTCTCTGAAATTTTTATGTGTTCTCATAATATCCTTGCAAGTCTCTTTGAATTATTGGTTTGGTTTGGCCTACTAGAACTATAGTTCTTGCAATGGGAGAAGTGATTGGCTTTGGGTTCAATCTTGCGGTGTCGTTTCCCAGTGACAGTAGGGGTAGCAAGGCATGTATTGTATTGTTGCCATCGAGGATAAAAAGATGGGGTTTTCATCATATTGCTTGAGTTTATTTCTCTACATCATATCATCTTGCTTAAGGCGTTACTCTGTTCGTATGAACTCAATACACTAGATGCATGCTGGATAGCGGTCAATGTGTGGAGTAATAGTAGTAGATGCAGGCAGGAGTCGGTCTACTTGTCTCGGACGTGATGCCTATATACAATGATCATGCCTAGATAGTCTCATAATTATTCGCTTTTCTATCAATTGCTCGACAGTAATTTTTTTACCCGCCGTAGAATATCGCTATCATGAGAGAAGCCACTAGAGAAAACTATGGCCCCCGGGTCTATCTCTATCATATTACTTTCCCATCAACTAGCCAATTTCTGTTCCCGTTGTTTATTTGCTTTCTTTACTTTCTGTTTCTATACCAAAAATATAATTATCATCTCTATCAGATCTCACTATCGTAAGTGACCGTAAAGGGACTGACAACCCCTTATCGCATTGGCTGCAAAGTTCTTATTTGTTTGTGCAGGTGCGAGGGACTGGCGCGTGGTCTCCTACTAGATTGATACCTTGGTTCTCAAAAACTGAGGGAAATACTTACGCTACTATGCTGCATCTCCCTTTCCTCTTCAAGGGAATACAACGCAAGCTCAAGAGGTAGCATGTTCGTTCACAAGGCCCATATGGCCCATAGGATTGCCGGGGTACCCGAAACACCTTCCGGTGACCTGATAAGTACGCGATACAATCCGGAACACTTCCGGTGTCCGAATACAATCGTCATATATATCAATCTTTACCTCTTGACCATTTAGAGATTCCTCCTCATGTCTGTGATCCCATCCGAGACTCCAAACAACATTCGGTCACCAAATCACGTAACTCATATAAGACTATATCGTCAACGAACGTTAAGCATGCAGACCCTACGGGTTTGAGAACTATGTAGACATGACCGAGACACCTCTCCGGTCAATAACCAATAGCGGAACCTGGATGACCATATTGGCTCGTACATATTCTATGAAGATCTTTATCAGTCGTACCATTATGACAACATACACAATTCCCTTTGATCGTCGGTATGTTACTTTCCCGAGATTCGACCGTCGGTATCTCTATACCTAGTTCAATCTCGTTATTGGAAAGCTCTTTACTCGTTATGTAATACATCATCCCGTGACTAACTCATTAGTCATTTACTTCCAAGGCTTCTTATGGTGTGAATTACCGAGAGGGCCCAGAGATACCTCTCCGATACTCGGAGTCACAAATCCTAATCTCGATTCACGCCAACCCAACAAAACACCTTCGGAGATACCTGTAGAGCATCTTTATAATCACCCAGTTACCTTGTGACATTTAATAGCACACAAGGTACTTGATGCGGAGCATCCCAAGTTCATCCCCATGGACCATCAATCGCCTCACCAAGTGCTCCAAGGACCAATGACATGTGCTCGTGCTAGAGCACTTGAATCCCAGGTTAACTCTCTCCTTGTTGAATTCCCATTTGACCACCTTCAGACATGGCTGCTACCTCAAACGGAGACACTTTGTATGCTTAGGTGCCAAGGAGAAGTTACGGTGCAAGACGGATGCCAAGAGCATGAACCAGGATTCTCCCAGCGCAGTGAAAGAGGTACTACCGGTCCAACTACCGGTCCACCGGTACTACCGGTCCAACTACCGGTCAACTACCGCTCCACCTTCTGTAATCGACCGGTGCAAGGCCGGTGCAAGGCCGGAACTTCCGGTAAAACCGCAAAAACCGGTACTACTGGTCCCAGGACCGGTACTACCGCCCTGCCTGCGCGCAGTTGAAGGGTTTTCACCCATGTATCCCCCCAACTTACCCCTAGACTATAAGTACTCTTTCCCTTCCATCTTTTAGGGCAGCTTTTGGATAGCTCATCATAGACCTTTGTGGTTCCTCTCCTACGAGACCGCGGCCTCTTCGGAGAAGATCCACCTCGGATTCAAGACCTCCACACCGGAGAAGATCCCAAGGGATACCCAAGACCTCCGGGAGAAGACTATCTTTGTACCACCGTTGTTGACTATGGATCGTGTATCTTGATGTGTATCGTGGATCTAGCACCTGTGTGACCGTATTTGTGTTGATTTGAGTGTTTCCCCTTGTGTTTTCCTCCGTTTCTTCCTTGTGTTCTCCGTGTTCATCGTGGGATAACCTCCTTTCGTGAAAGATCTGCCGATTAGGGTTCCACCCTATATCATTATGGTATCATGAGTATAGGTTGATCACGAATTTGGAGCCCCACACCTTGTTTTCTAGCTTGTTTTTGTTGTGCTCTTCCCAATTTCGAAAATCCCCACCAAAAATAGCCCCAAATTTTTTTTGTGATCTGTTGATTTGGCAAGATTTTGTTGAATTTGTTCCATGAATTTGCTGTGCCACGAGTGGATCTAGCATTTCCCCAAGTTTCCCACCTTTCCATCCACGAAATCCACCCAATTTCGACCCCGAAATCATCCATTTCCGCCCATATTTCGCCCCGATCCAATTCTGAGAATTTTCCCGACACCAGCAGTACTACCGGTGGCACTAGCGGTACTTCCGCTGAGCACCACAAGTGGTACTACCGGCCTATCAAGCGGTACTTCCGCCCCACCCAGTTTCAGCCTTCCGAGTTTCACCGTTTTGACCATAACTTTCACTCCCGAACTCCGATTTGAGTGTTCTTTGGCTCGTTGAAAAGCTAGCGACGTGCCCGAGCTGCTCATCTTGGTTTTACCACCATTAGACTCCATCAAATTTGGTCAAATTTGGCAAGTTTGCTTAGGCCCTCCACCATATACACCTTCCGCATACCACCACCACTTCCGCAACCACCATCGTTTCACCGCTTCGATTTTGACAATTTTGTCTCACTTTGCCTTGGATACTTGAGTTGTGGTTTCTCCGTTTCCTTGGATGTTTTGGCTACCTTGGAATGGAACGATATCGACAACACCATCGCTCACCCTCGGCAAGGACGGTAACATCGACGACACCTTGTTCATCCTACCTTGCAATTTCATTGTCACCCTATGGACCATCTTTGCGTAGCTTTCCCATTGAGACTAGTCATTTGAGTATTGCCGGGCCACGACACTTGTACGCATTAGTGATAGTCATAGATATTGCATACTACATCATCATATCTCCGTGTGACACGAGAGTGTCTCGCATACACAATAGCTACATTGATCCGAGAAGCATGCATAAGTATCCAACGAAAGAGCTCACAAGCTTTTAAGAAAAAGAGCCAACCAAAGCTTATAAGCAAAAGGACAATAGCATCATACGCCTTGCATCAAAAGAGATCATATGAGATAGTAATACCATCTTGTGCTCAAGCATCGGCACATCATACACTCATAGCATACTTGTGATAGGAAGTCGTTACGTTTTGCCTCTTATAGGTTGTGCACAAGTGCGTATCCGCCTATTAAGCAATCGGTTAGCGTCTCTCTAGTGTTGTGAAACATGAGCATTTTCCGTGGTTTCCACATTTTCGCCCATCCTTGGTTGCACAACCACATTTATCTATCCGGGCGTGTGTTCCGTGAGCTACTTCTTGCTTTTGATCTACTTGTTGCATGAGCAAATTGTGAACCATTTTCAACATCATTGAGTCACTTTGACAATTGCATTGAATTTGTGCCACCATCCTAACCAAGCTCCTCTCAAAGCTTTACTTGTGTAGGTGTGAGAATCGACACGAAGCTGTACCAATAGTGCTATTTCCGGGTTACATTATTGAGTGATCATTGATCCATTTGCAACTTCGGCTAAGGTACATTTGGTATTGTCTTCTCCTTTCTCCCACTCACATACTTCCTTCTGATGATGGATAGGCCAAGTACATCTTCGAACCCGATCTTTGACGATCCTCAAGAAGCGAACAACTACGTCACCAAACTACATCTCTTTGGTGTCCAACGAGCTCTCCATTAAGAAAGTGAAGCTATGCGCGAGTACATTGGTCAAGTCGCCGTGGACGCGCGCCAATTTGAAGCAAGAACAAGAGAGCATTTCGACATCATCAACACCAACATGTCTACCCAATTTGACGAGCTACGGACATTGATAGTCAACGGACGTTCTTCTTCCACATCTTCTCAAAGACGAAGCCGCTCAAGTCGACATACCGACTCCACATATGGCTCAAGTACCCCTACATCAAACACTCTTCGTCAAGCCGCACGTCAAGCTCGACATGACAACCAGAATCCACTTCACGACAAGAGTTCGCAAGAGCTATTTGAAGAGCAAGAGAGTCGACATCGTCAAAACCAAGCTACACTTGAGCAAGCACAAGAACGGCAACGACTACGCTAACAACAACAAGAGCGAGCACGTCAATACCAAGAAGAACAAGATGCCGAATCTAATCGTCAGGCACAACAACGTCGAGAAGCTCAAGCTCTTGAGGCGCAACGAGCATTACGTGATGCACATCGCAATGTGGCAGCTTGCACTCGACACACTCGTCAAGAAGAGGATTTCCTTCGTGATGAGATGCAAGAGAGGCGCCACCAAGAAAGAATGCAAGACGAAGTTCCTCCTCAAGCGCGACAAGAGCAACAAGCTCACCAAGAACCTCAAGATCGGCAAGCACACCATGACAATGGACATCTACTTTGATAAGAGCAACATGAGATTGCCAATCGCCAAAATCAAGAGCGCCCTCCCAATAGGCAAGCAAACAATGAAGAGCATCGCTACGGCAAGCTCAAGTTCACCATGCCAAAGTTTTCCGGAAGCATTGATCCCAAAGATTACCTCTCATGGGCATTGAAGGTCGACAAGATCTTTCGCCTTCACAACTTCGATGAAGAGAAGAAGATCGCAATGGCCTCCCTTGAGTTTCAAGACTATGTTCTCATTTGGTGGGAGCTAATCATAGAGAAGAGAAGCAAAAGGCGAACCTCCTATCACCACTTGGGCTCAAATGAAGGAAGTCATGAGAGCACGCTTTGTGCCAACACACTACAATCGTAAGAGTACTACAAGGAGATGGAGATTGCCATGATAAGAGCCAACATCACGGAAGATGAAGATCAAACAATGGCGAGATTCTTGAATGGACTCAACTACCCTATCAAGAAGATTGCGGATTTTCAACCATACAACAATCTCCTCGAGCTAGTACATCAAGCAACCAAAGCGGAGCGACAAGTTCAAGAGGACTACAAGTACTCCAAGTTCACCTCCAAGAACTTCGGCTCCTACAACCAAGCTTCAATGACTTCGGCTACTCCTCCTACCTCTACCAAGCCATCTACAAACTTCGGCGACAAGTCAAGCTACAAGAATGCGACTACATCGAGTCGTCCACCTTCTACCAACAACTTCAAGCCAAGAGCTTCATCATCTACAACTCCAACCGAGGAAAACTCCAAGGCGAGTTCCATCAAATGCTTCAAGTGCCAAGGGCGAGGCCACAAATCATTTGAGTGCAATACCGTTCGCACCATGATCATCAATGATGACGGATCTTATGACTCAATGAGCGACGATGAGATGGAAGTCCTTGAGCATGTAGCTACGCATCGCCAAGTGAATGAAGAAGAAGACCATCAAGTGTTTTGCGACAATGACTCAAGTCCCAATCTTGTTGTCTCCAAGGTCTTGACACTCCAACACCAACAAGATGACGACCAACGATGTCATATCTTTCATACCAAGGCCGGCATCAATGGACGCTCCGTCAAGGTTATCATCGATGGAGGAAGTTGTCATAACTTGGCAAGCGAAGAGCTATGCGACAAGCTTCAATTGGTCAAGACGAAGAATCCTCACCCTTAAAAGGTCCAATGGCTTAATGACGCCGGAATTCTTCGAGTCGAGCACACCGTGCAAGTCTCCTTCAAGATAGGCGCCTACGAGGACACACTTGAGTGTGATGTGATCCCCATGTCCGTGTGCCACCTTATTCTTGGACGACCATGGCAATATGATTGTGGAGTCACACACAATGGACGGACCAATCACTATAGCTTCAAGATGAAGGGCAAGGAATTCGTGCTACGTCCCATGTCACCAAGTCAAGTAGCCACCGACAAACACTTACCTACCAACCATCATGGAGAGAATGGTGAGAGAGTGAGCCACCAAAAGGAGAGTGAGAGCCACAAGCCTAATATGAGCGACTCCACGATGAGCGACAAGAAGCAACTAGTGTTATTTGCCACCAAACGTGAGATGAGAGAAGTGTGTGAGAACCCATCGAGTGTCTTTCACCTTGTGCTTTTATGCAAAGGGGAAGCCAAACCTACTAACACTTCACCACCTCTACCTTTAGTGTTGTCTCAATTGTTGCAGGAATTCTCGGACGTCTTTCCCGATGAGCTACCCCCGGGTCTACCTCCACTCCGTGGAATAGAACACCGCATCGACCTCATACCCAGTGCACCACTTCCAAACAAGGCTCCTTACCGCGTCAACCCCGAGTAAACCAAGGAGATACAATGGCAAGTGCAACAACTCATCGACAAAGGTCATGTACGTGAAAGCTTAAGCCCTTGTGCCGTTCTGGTTATTCTCGTGCCTAAGAAAGATGGAAGTTTTCGCATGTGCTCCGATTGCCGTCCTATAAATGCTATCACCGTTAGATACCGTTATCCTATCCCACGCTTAGACGACATTCTTGATGAATTATGTGGTGCCACCATCTTTTCAAAAATTGATCTTAAAAGTGGTTACTACCAAATTCGCATTCAAGAGGGTGATGAGTGGAAAACGGCTTTCAAAACCAAGTTTGGGTTATATGAGTGGCTTGTTATGCCAATGGGTTTATCGGAAGCACCCGGTTCATTCATGCGTCTTATGCATTTTTGTCTACGACCCTACATAGGTGTCTTTGTAGTGGTTTACTTTGATGACATCCTCGTTTTTAGTAAGTCGCTTGAGGACCATGTGACACACATCCGTATGGTTTTACAAACCCTTCGGAAAGAGCGCTTATATGATAATATGGAGAAATGCACTTTTGGCGTTGACAAGGTCATCTTCCTAGGATTTGTCGTTTCTTCACAAGGTGTTCACGTTGATGAAACTAAAATTGAAGCAATTAAAACTTGGCCTGAACCAACAAATCTCATGCAAATGCGTAGTTTCCTTGTTCTAGCCGGTTTCTACCGACGTTTTGTGAAGGACTTTAGCACTATTGCTATGCCTCTACACGTCTTGAGCAAGAAGAACGCACCCTTCATTTGGGGTCCTTCGCAAGACACCACGTTCAATGAGCTAAAAAGCTTGCTTACACACGCACCACTTCTTGCCCTACCGAACTTTGATAAACCGTTTGAGATTCATTGTGACGCTAGTGGTACCGGCATAGGTGGTGTGCTCATGCAAGAAAAGCGCCCAATTGCTTACTTTAGTGAGAAGTTATCCGGAGTGCAACTTAACTACCCCATCTACGATAAAGAGCTATATGCCTTGGTGAGAGTTTTACGTGTTTGGGAACATTATCTTAGACCTCATGAATTCATTCTTCATACGGACCATGAGACTCTCAAGTATCTCAAGGGTCAAACTAAGTTGAACAAGCATCATGCTAAATGGAGTGAGTTCATTGAGTCGTTTCCCTATGTCATCAAGTACATCAAAGGCAAAGAGAATGTTGTGGCGGACGCACTTTCCCGCAAATGCATGCTTGTTACTCAACTTGAGTTCAATGTTATTGGCTTTGATCACATAAAAGATTTATAT
This sequence comes from Secale cereale, assembly GCA_902687465.1. NCBI lineage: Eukaryota > Viridiplantae > Streptophyta > Magnoliopsida > Poales > Poaceae > Secale > Secale cereale. Next base: position 459,006,907 of record LR738710.1, read on the forward strand.
GAGCATGATCCTTTCTTTGCAAATCCTTATTCTAAGTGTTTGACTCACACTTCTTGGGAACGTTACTACATAAAGGATGGATATCTTATGAGAGCTAACAAACTTTGCATTCCCGAGTCTTTGCTTCGTTTGCTCCTTTTGCAGGAATCGCATGGAGGAGGACTCATGGGCCACTTTGGACGCGACAAGACATTTGCTATGCTCTCAAAGAACTACTTTTCGCCCAAGATGCTCCTTGACGTCTCACACCTCACCAACCGATGTTCTACATGCCGCAAAGCTAAGTCCAAAGCTCAATCTCATGGTCTTTACATGCCACTTCCTATTCCATACCATCCATGGGAAGACATAAGCATGTATTTTGTACTTGGATTGCCTAGGACTCAAAATGGCAAAGATTCCGTGCTTGTTGTCGTAGATAGATTCTCTAAAATGGCTCATTTCATTCCTTGTAACAAGATCGACGATGCTTCACATGTTGCAAATCTCTTTTGTAGGGAGGTAATTCGTCTACACGGTGTGCCAAGGACGATCGTGTCGGACCAGGACGTCAAGTTCTTGAGCTACTTTTGGAAAAATCTATGCGCCAAACTAGGAATCAAGCTACTCTTCTCTTCGGCATACCATCCACAAACCGACGGCCAAACGGAGGTGACAAACCGCATGCTTTCGACGCTTCTTCGCGTGTTGATCAAGAAGAACATCAAGGAATGGGAGCAATGCTTACCCATCGCCGAGTACGCCTACAACCGCGCAAGACATTCGACTACCGGCAAGTCCCCCTTCGAGGTCGTCTACGGCTTCAACCCGTTGTCCCCATTGGACATCCTACCTCTACCTCTACAAGAGCGCACGAACATGGACGCAAGTGCACGAGCAAGCTATCTCAAGAAGGTGCATGAAGATACAAGGGCAACGATCGAGAGGCAAGTACATCGTCTAGCGTCCAAGCTCAACGCCACCAAGAAGCTTATGGTGTTCCAACCGGGAGATCTCGTATGGCTACATCTTCGCAAGGACCGTTTCCCCCACGAGCTCAAGTCCAAACTACTACCTCGAGCCGACGGACCCTTCAAGGTGCTAGCACGCTACAACAAAAATGCTTACAAGCTCGACATCCCACGTGACAAGTACAACGTGAGCGATGCCTTCAACGTCAAGGATCTCTCTCCTTTCCATGGTGATGAAGATTTCGATCTGAGGTCGGATCTTTCCCAAGGGAGGGGAGATGATGCGGAGCATCCCAAGATCATCCCCATGGACCATCAATCGCCTCACCAAGTGCTCCAAGGACCAATGACACGTGCTCGTGCTAGAGCACTTGAATCCCAGGTTAACTCCCTCCTTGTTGAATTCCCATTTGACCACCTTGAGACATGGCTGCTACCTCAAACGAAGACACTTTGTATGCTTAGGTGCCAAGGAGAAGTTACGGTGCAAGACGGATGCCAAGAGCATGAACCAGGATTCTCCCAGCACAGTGAAAGAGGTACTAACGGTCCAACTACCGGTCCATCGGTACTACCGGTCCAACTACCGGTCAACTACCGCTCCACCTTCTGTAATCGACCGGTGCAAGGCCGGTGCAAGGCCGGAACTTCCGGTAAAACCGCAAAAACCGGTACTACTGGTCCCAGGACCGGTACTACCGCCCTGCCTGCGCGCAGTTGAAGGGTTTTCACCCATGTATCCCCCCAACTTACCCCTAGACTATAAGTACTCTTTCCCTTCCATCTTTTAGGGCAGCTTTTGGATAGCTCATCATAGACCTTTGTGGTTCCTCTCCTACGAGACCGCGGCCTCTTCGGAGAAGATCCACCTCGGATTCAAGACCTCCACACCGGAGAAGATCCCAAGGGATACCCAAGACCTCCTCCGGGAGAAGACTATCTTTGTACCACCGTTGTTGACTATGGATCGTGTATCTTGATGTGTATCGTGGATCTAGCACCTGTGTGACCGTATTTGTGTTGATTTGAGTGTTTGCCCTCATGTTTTCCTCCGTTTCTTGCTTGTGTTCTCCGTGTTCTTTGTGGGATAACCTCCTTTCGTGAAAGATCTGCCGATTAGGGTTCCACCCTACATCAGTACTCCTCCGGTATCCGGGAGTTGCATGATCTCATAGTCAAAGGAATATGCATTTTACATACATGAAAGCAGTTGCAATAAACTTTATGATCAAATGCTATGCTAATGGATGGGTCTTGTCCATCACATCATTCTCATAATGATGTGATCCCATTATCAAATGACAACTCACGTCCATGTTTAGGAAACCTTAACCATCTTTGATTAATGAGCTAGTCTAGTAGAGGCTTACTAGGGACATGGTATTTGTTTATCTATTCACACATGTGTTTAGGTTTCCGATCAATACAATTCTAGCATGAAAAATAAACCTTTATCATGATTGAGGAAATATAATAATAACCATTTTATTATTGCCTCGAGGGCATATTTCCATCAGTCTCCCACTTGCACTAGAGTCAATAATCTAGTTCACATTGCCATGTGCTTAACACCCAAAGAGTTTACTAGAGTCAATAATCTAGTTCACATCGCCATGTGATTAACACCCATAGTTCACATCGCCATGTGATTAACACCCAAAGAGTTTACTAGTGTCAATAATATAGTTCACATTGTTATGTGATTAACACTCTAAGGTATGATCATGTTTTGCTTATGAGAGAGTTTTTAGTCAACGGGTCTCCAACATTTATATCCGTGTGTACTTCAAAAATTTCTATGTCTACAATGCTCTGCACAGAGCTACTCTAGCTAATGGCACCTACGTTCAATACGCATCCAGACTGATACTCAGAGTCATCTGGATTAGTGTCAAAGCTTGCATCGGCGTAACCCTTTATGACGAACTCTTTATTTCCTCCATAATCAAGAAACATTTCCTTATTTCTCTAAGGATAATTTTGACCGATGTCCAGTGATCCACTCCTGGATCACTCTTGTACCCCCTTGCCAGACACATGTCAAGTCACATATTTGGTCCTGTACATAGCATGACATGCTTTATAGAACCTATGGATGGGACATAGGGAATGACTTTCATTCTCTCTCTATTTTTTTGCCATGGTCGGGCTTTGAGTCTTACTCAACTTCATACCTTACAACTCAGGCAAGAACTCCTTCTTTGACTGATCCATTTTTGAACTACTTCAAAATCTTATCAAGGTATGTACTCATCGAAAGTCTTATCAAGCGTCTTGATCTATCTCTATAGATCTTGATTCTCAATATGTAAGGAGCTTCACCGAGGTATTTCTTTGAAAAAATCCTTTCAAACACTCCTTTATGATTTCCAGAAAATTCTACATCATTTCCGATCAACAATATGTCATTCACATATACTGATCAGAAATGTTGTAGTGCTCCCACTCACTAACTTGTAAATACAGGCTTCACCATAAGTATGTATAAATCCATATGCTTTGATCACCTCATCAAAGCATATATTCCAACCCCGAGATGCTTGGACCAGTCCATAGATGGATCGTTGGAGCTTGCACACTTTGTTAGCACACTTCTGGTTGCATCATATACAACTCTTCTTTCAAAAATCCGTTAAGGAATGCAGTTTTGACATCCATTTGCCAAATTTCATAATGTCACGGGAAAACCACGGGAACCTATGGGACATGAGTCCCTTTTGGTTTGGTGGGGGGATGGGCACGTTGCATAAAGAGCGGAGAAGCATAGGGCAGCATGGCAGAGATCACATGGGCAGTTTTTACCCAGGTTCGGGCCGCCGTGAGGCGTAAAACCCTACTCATGCTTTGGTGGATTGTTGGTGGAATGTGGAAAAGAGCACAGCGCTCTTGCCTAGCAAGGTTGCCACCGGGCAAGAGCGGTCGCGCGCGTATGAGTGTGTGAGTTCCAATGGCCGAATCCTTTCTACGGTTGCCATGGGCCTCCTTTTATAGATTATGGGGTCACCAAAGTGGCAAATCAGTGTTTCCATACTTATTAGATAGCAATAAATGATATCATACCTAACTCTATAGGCTGACAGAGCGCATTAAATGCGCCACTTAGTGTCACATCACGGCTCGCCCGACAGGCCCTGCCGGGCTATTTTGCTAGCTTCGCGCCTGCTTATTTGACACGTCTTAGGACGGGTGTCATTTGGAGGTTCTTGTTGTAGGAAGTGGCTGCCATGTGGCAGGGGGCTGCCACTGAGCCACTTAGGAGCCTGACACCGCACTGATTGATAACGGACGTCATTCTGAGGTGGTGTTTTGGCCCCGCGAGCCCCAGCAGGCCTTTCGGGGCAATCTCGGAGGCTTGCTTCTGGCCGATCTTGACCTTGCCGAGTTCGCCTGCCCGACAAGGGATGCTTTTCCCTTGGCGATATCTTGCTCCTTCGGCTGGTCTTGGTTGTCTTGATCTCCTCGAACAGCTCTATGATTCCTCAAGGAACTGATCCCTTCGTGCCTTGATCTAAGGCCGGTGTTGCAAATTTGTCCTTGGGCCTGTGCATAGTTTGGGGCAATAGACCTAGGGTTTGTTGCACCAACAGGAGCCCCCAAGCCTGGCACGACCGCGCCACTAGGTGTTGTCGGGGTAGGCTCTAACCAGTGTACAGGTAAAGGCGTAGGGGCAGCTCGCCCCTTTTGAGATCTTCTTTGCTTCTTGAGCCCGGGCCGGTTCCCGCATCTCCCGCGCGTCGTGTAACGCCAATCTTGGTGGGGCCATTCTTGTAATGGCTCGTGAATGACTTTAACGCACGGGGGGTAGGTAATAGAGGCGCGTGGTGTGGAAGAGCGTCAAGGCAAGGGCTCGGTCTTCTTTGTTTGGTGGAGGAGGGCGGCGGTTACCTGCCGGGGAATCAGCCCCCATCCCAAGCTCGCCCATAAAAGGAGGAGCGGGGGAGGAGCGGATGCATTCATCCATATCCCTTTCATCCTCCATTCCCTGTTCTTCCGCCTATGCTGAAGGGGAAAGCCTGGGGCCGGGCCCCAGGCAATAGCTTGTGGTCAGTGGCATCAAATGCTCGTGTCGATGCTCCGGGACTGAGTCTGGTCAGAAATGCGAGGAGATGCCGTGGCCGGAGGGCCTAGGATGTGGGAGGCAGTGAGCACCGCTCGTTTGGCGGAACGCTTGCCTCCTTTGTCTGGGTTAGTCACTTTATAAGGGGTGTTGGCTTTTGTCGCAAACCTTCGAGGCTTGTCGTCCCGACAACGAGGCCTCTTGGGTTTCAAGCGCCATCCTGGGGTGCGGTGCTCGGGGTCATAGATGCCCCCAACGCTGCTCCTTCCAGCGGGGCCGGGGCTGATGCTGAAGATGGTGGTGCCCTCCTGCCCGCTGAGATGGGTGGCAGCGCCCCACATGTGTTCTCGGCGATGCCGCTACCATTTGCCACCCTTCCGAGGGAGGTGGAGGGCCATGCACGTCAACTTGCGCAGCTCCTGAGTGTACGCCGCCCACATGCCGTAGCGGGCGCTCAACTTTTGGCGCATTCCCCCAGGCGGCGCTAGGAGGAATATGACGGGGGAGGATGGAGGAGGCGGGAGGCAGGCCATCAGGTCAGAGTATGACGGCACTGGAGCCTTTGTCCCGCACTGGCGTCCCGCTGCCTCATCTTCCGTTCCTCCCCTCCCTTCCCGGCACCATCGTCACCAGCCTCTCCAAGGTGGTTTCCAGGGAGGGGCCGCCCTCTTGGCATCTTCGCTTCTTTCCAACTGCCTTCTAGCGGGTCCCCCGACAGGCCTCCTCGTGGCTTCCGACTTTGTCCGCCCTATCGCGTCCTGCTAGCCCTAGTGGAGGCGATTGGGGAATCACTCACGCTGTTCTCCCACCATCACCTTCACCCAGGCGCTCCTTTTGTCCTCTTCCCCTCCCACCATAGTGCCTGGGAAAGGAGGGACAGAGAAGGGGATTACGGGGCACTTATCTTTTTTAATCTTAAACTTGTAGGCGATCGCCAAACTTTAATTCAAATGAATGTAATCTCTTTTATCCATGTTTGTGTTCTGTAACATTTGTACTTGTTGATCAACATATTAATGAAAAAATATGAACCTTGCCGGGGACTCATGCATGTAGCGTGTCCATGCAGAGGTGGGGTGCCTCTATACTTTCAAGTAAACAAGGTCCCCCGGTAGGCTACCTTGCCGGTACCCTCAGTCTTATTGCCGCGGAGCTAGGCTTGCCGGTCGTAAGACATGAAGAGGGTCTAGCCCCCCGCCGATCCTTTTTCGTCAAGGGCCACTGCGACCATCCTGACCGAAGCAGCGTTCGGGTCGAAGCATGGGAGCACCTAAGTTTTGAAAGGCAGTGGGGTTTTCCTATGCACAAGTCCTTATAGAACACGTATGGACAAAAGAGGAAAACTTATTTATTTGGCTTGCCGGAGACTGCATATTGGCTTCTCTTTTCATCTCTCCTTGGGGAACCAAGTCCATGGCAGGAATATGTGGTTTATGTAGATGAAAATGATGCCAGATGCAATCTTATCTACATGAACATGCGATGGTCATGATATGATTTTGCATGCATACAACTTATTGGGGGGGGGGCTCTCAGCGCTTCAGTCATTTCTCTGTTGCTTAGGGTCTGCTTTTGGATTTGTACAAGGGGTTACATGCAACTAAGGCAAGGCTTGTACAAAAGGGTAGTTGCCGGGCATGGCCCAACAGCCGTGCCTTACGGGTAGTACTTACTAATATGCTCAATGTTCTATGAGTTATACAATTGAATGCCATCTCCGGTCTCCAGATGGACTATGCCAGGTCTGGTGACTTGTACCACCCGGTAAGGGCCTTCCCACTTTGAAAATAACTTGTTTGCACGCTTGGCAAACTGAACACGCCTAAGGACAAGGTCGACTTCCTCAAAACACCGAGCATGAACCCTACGGCTATGATAGCGACGCAGGGCTTGCTGGTGGCGTGCGACATGCGTAGAATCCCAGAGACGGTTCTCCTTGAGAAGCACAACGTCGTCACGCTGGTGCTGATCCTACGCTACTTCATCGTAGGCAAGAACTCGAGGAGGCCCGTAAATTAGTTCCATGGGGATAACTGCTTATGCCCCATAGACAAGGGAGAAGAGAGTCTGCCCGGTAGCTCAGTTTGGTGTCGTTCTGCGGGACCAGAGAATCATCGGGGGCTCATCGATCCATCGCCTGCCACACTTTTGCAGCTTATCAATTGTTCTTATCTTGAGGCCCCGAAACATTTCAGCATTCGCCCTCTCAGCTTGTCCATTGCTTCTGGGATCTGCAACAGAGGCAAATGAGATCTTGCTTCCGAGGGCATGAACGTATTGCATGAAGGCATGGCTCATGAACTGGGTGTCGTTGTCGGTGATGATACGGGCAGGGACCCCGAAGCGGCACACCAATCCTTTCAAGAACTTGATATCTGACTGAGCAGTCACCTTTCTCACGACATCTACTTTCGGCCACTTTGTAAACTTCTCGATGGCAACGAACAAGAATTCAAAGCCCCCGGCATCTCGGGGGAAAGGGCTGAGGATATCGAGCCCCCAGACGGAAAACGACCATGACAAAGGGATTGTCTGAAGAGCTTTGGCAGGCAGATGGATGTTCCTGGAATGGAACTGGTAGGCTTCACATTTGGTGACTAGCTCGACCGCATCTTGGAGGGCTGTGGGCCAATAGAATCCTTGCCAGAATGCTTTCCCAACTAATGCCCTTGATCCAATGTGGGAGACACACACATGCCTCTGTGTATTTCTGCCAACAATTCCTTTCCTCCTTCGCGGCAAATTCATTTCAGTTTCACACCATTGGACCTTCTTCTGTATAGAGTGTCATCGACAAACTGATACATACTGGCCCTTCGGGCTACTCTTTCAGCTTCATCTTGCTCTTTGGGAAGTTCTCTGGTTTGGAGGAAGTGGACTATGTGTCTTGCCCAAGTTGGAGCATGGGGCTCGGCAACGAGATCTAGCGGCACCTCCGCATTCATGGGGGCGCGTTCCTCGATCGCAGGGCCCTAAGGCCCGGAAGGAGGGTGCAACCTGGCAAGCGAATGGGAGTTGTTTCTGGCAGGGTCCCTACAAGGTGCCCCGGAGGGCTCTACCGGGAGAGGCTTACTGGAGTCCAGTTTCCTCCTCTTTCGGGCCATTGTTGTTGGGGATACGGAGGGCTGAGTAAGGTGGAGAACAAAAGTTCTTGGTCCCATAGGAAGCTTCTATGTAGCACAATTTGACAGATGATCAGCAATGTTGTTTTCCGCATGGGGTACGTGCTTTGTTTGCAATCCATCAAAGTGTTCCTCCAATATTCTCACTTCCTCGACGTATGCGTCCATCAATGGGCTTTGGTAATCCTTGTTGACTTTGACTTGTCACACCACAAGTTGTGAATCTCCTCTGATGATCAACTTCTTAATTCCCAATTATGTGGCAATCCTGAGCCGGGCAAGGCGCCCTTCATACTCTGTTGTATTGTTAGTTGCCTCCTCCCGGGGAAAATGCATCTGGACAACGTACTTCGAGTGTTCCCCTGTGGGGGCAATGAGAAGCATGCCAGCTGTTGCACCTTGCAGGGAAAAGGCGCCATCGAAATACATGATCCATTCTTGGGGGGATTCCTTGCCGGTAACAACTGTCTCTAGCACTTCCTCATCAAGGGTTGGCGTCCATTCTGCAATAAACTCTGCCAATGCCTTGCTCTATATCGTTGATGTTCTTTCAAACTTCAGGCCAAAGCTGGATAACTCTAATGCCCACTCCACTATCCTGCTGGTAGCCTCTGGGTTCTGGGGTATCCTTTGCAATGGGAAGAGGTTGACAACTGTGATCTCACGGGCTTGGAAGTAGTGGTGCGGTTTCCTTGAGGCCATGACCAGGCCAAAAATCAGTTTTTGCATGCCAGAGTACCTAGATCTAGCCCCCTGCAACAGGGAGCTGACAAAGTACACTGGGCGCTGCACCACTTTCTTCATTGTCGCGTCCTTGAGGTTGTTTCCACTTTCGTGCTCTTCCTAGTCCTGACCCATATCTGACCTTGTCGAGCTGCTCTCATTCTCCTCTCCGGAAAGAACACTAGCTGAGGCTGTTGCTTCCTCTACTTCTCGCTGCACCACCAATGCTGCACTAACCACTTGATTTGTTGCCGCTAGGTATAATAGCAATGGCTCTTGTGGTTTGGGAGCAACCAAGGTAGGCAAAGAGGACAAGTAGGTCTTCAAATCTTGTAGTGCTATATCTGCTTCCGGGGTCCATTTCACGGGTCCTGCCTTCTTCAAGATCTTGAAGAATGGCAAGGCACGCTCGACAGACTTGGACATGAATCTGCCAAGCACGGCAACTCGCCCTGTTAAACACCTGACATCCTTAATTGTCCTTGGTGCCTAAATCTGCTCGATAGCCTTGATCTTATCTGGGTTGGCCTCTATTCCGCCGTGGGGCACAAAGAAACCAAGTAGCTTGCCCGAGGGAACGCCAAACATGCACTTCTCCGGATTCAGCTTCAAGTTGATCTTCTGTAGATTGGTAAATGTCTCTTCTAAATCCTGGATGAGGGTTGATATGTCCTTGGTCTTAACCACAATATCATACATATAGGCTTCAATGTTCCTGTGCAGCTGTGACTCAAAACCAATCTAGATTGCTCTTGCAAAAGTAGACCCGACACTTTTCAACCCAAAAGGCATGCGCATGAAGCAGTATGTGCCACATGGGGTGATGAATGAGGTCTTCTCTTCGTCTTCCTTGGACATAAAAATCTTATGGTACCCAGAATATGCATCCAAGAAAGAGAGCAAGTTACAACCTGAAGTGGAGTCCATGATCTGGTCGATGCGCGGCAAGGGAAATGGGTCCTTCGGGCAGGCCTTCTTCAGATCAGTGAAATCTATGCACAACCTCCATTTTCCATTAGCCTTGCCTACGACCACTAGGATTGCTAACCATGTTGGATGCATCACTGCTCTGACCAAACTAGTTGCCTCAAGTTTCTTGATCTCCTCGGCAATGAACTGATGCCGCTCTAAAGCTTGCTTCCAGACCTTGTGCTTGACGGGTCAGGCATGTGGGCAGACAGCAAGTTGGTGCTCGATTACCTCCCTGGGAACCCCGGGGATGTCAGATGGTTACCAGGCAAATACATCAACATTCGCCTGCAGGAAGGCAGGGAGCGAGCTTTCCTATTAGTTGTCAAGGGTGGCACTGATAGTAAAAGTACCATTAGTGCCATCCAGCCCTGCCGGGACCTTCTTCACAGCAGGTGCAACAAGTTTGGATCTCTTGCTGTTAGAACTCTCCAACAAGTCATCAACAGGCGTAGCGTATCCCAGAGAGGCACACTTCCTGGGCTCCTCACCGGGGCTCTTAACAGCTCTCTTCTTTTTCTTACTCTCCTTGGCGGGAATGGTGATCTCCGCGAACTCTGCAGCAACTGCATCCCTGTACATCTTATCCACGTAAATGATTGCATCCTTCTCGTCTAATGGAATGGAAAGGACCCCCATTGGCCCTGGCATCTTCACGGTGTTGTAGGCATAGTGGGATGCCGCCATGAATTTGGCCAGAGCTGGGCGTCCAAGGATTCCATTGTATGACAGGGGGAAGTCGACCACATCGACCACAACCTTCTCAGTCAAGTAGTTCAATTCTCCCCCAAACGTTACCGGCAAGATGATCTTTCCCTTAGGACGGCTCCTGCTGGGATTAACTCCTTGAAACGTGTCGGTAACCTCAAGCTCTTCTTCTGCTATCTGGAGTCTGCTAATGACCTTTGGGGAAATCAGACTCAACCTAGCCCCGCCGTCAACCAACATCTTTGTGACCTTGAGGTTGCGGATTGTTGGTGAGACCAACAATGGCAAGCACCCTACCGCGGTAGTTCGTCTAGGGTGGTCCTCTCCGTCAAATATGATGGGTGTGCGAGACCACTTGAGCGCTTTCCAAAATTCTGCTGCTGGCTCCACGGCATTGACCTCACGCGCCCACTGTTTAAGTTAGCAATGAGAGGAATGCAGATATGCACCCCTGTCCATGCACACAGTGTTAGTGGCCTTCTTGAACTCTTGCTCACTGGTTTCCTGTTCATCCCCTCGATCACTCTCCTCATTGCAATCCTCCTTCTCCCGGCCTTCGGTGGGTTTCCCTTGGTTCCTAAGAGCCGTGCCGGGGCGATTTGCTTCACCTCCCCGGCCCTTCCCGACAGCGCCATTTTGACATTTTTCCTTATCTTGCTTCTCGTATTCAGCCCTCTGTTTCTTGACAAGCTACTCAACCTGAAGACACTCTTGGAGAGCATGGCCCTTGGTCCGATGGATCTTGCAGTACGCATCAGCACTCTTCCCAGCCTTCTCGGCAGCCGTGGCTTCCTGGAAATCATTGCACGCGGCAACTGTTGATGGTATAATTTGGCTACTTAGTATATGATGAGCCAAATTAAATCAATGATTTATCAAGCTGATCGGTTAATGAATTATTAAAGTATTGCCACAAGAATTTTCATGGAAGGTGAAGATACAAGTTATATGAAGAATCATATGTTATACTGAACCATGGGTGTGCTGCATGCATGGGCTATATGTCTACGTATGGGAAGAAGTATGCTTAGTAATGATGGCCATTATCAAGTTGATTTGCGATGTTGCCGGAATATTTAAATATTTACCATATAGGCTCAACGTATTTGTACATATTGTTTAGTGTGATGGCGACATGGCCGGAATACTTTATTCATATATACAAGATTACTCGTACGTGGATATGGCCTAGAAATGCTACGTACTTAGATTGGCAAGTAGATTTTTCGTAGACTTATGTTACACGGTAACCAAATCAAGAAAGGCAAGTCCTAATTGGTTTTAGCTTCAGAGTTGTAATCTTATACGCCAAGTCCAACGTGCCATATATATATATGGCCATGGCCGATTGAAAGGATAACAATCAATCTATCAATACAAACTCTATTTTTCACGTATGTCTATTTTCTGTCGTTACTTCTTGCCGAGCCTAATAGCCCTAGGGTTTGGTTGATCTTTGTCATTTTGCGCTGGAAAACGGTCGTCTCTCCTCTACGAAAATGAGGAAATCTTTGTTGCTTTGCTCGAAAAGCAATTGTTCGTCGTCACGAAAGTACGACAACTATCCTGGTGTTGCGCGGATTTGGCGTGCCAACACAATTGGCGACTCCGCTGGGGAAGAGAAGAAGAAGAGGCACACAATGAGTACCGAGTCCAAGAACGGGAGCGACATCGACCCGGAGAACGTCATCGCCGTCACACTCGATGATCTGTCGGAAGATGATCGGCGCGAGCTTGAAGAGGAGCTTGATAAAGAGAAGGTTGAGAGGTTGAAGCTAATGTTGGCTGGATACGCGAAGACGAGGAACGACGTGATACGTCTCTAACGTATCTATAATTTTTTTATTGTTCCATGCTATTATATATTCTGTTTTGGATGTTTAATGGGCTTTATTATACACTTTTATATTATTTCTGGGACAAACTTACTAACCCAAGGCCCAGTGCAGATTGCTGTTTTTTTGCCTATTTCAGGGTTTCACAGAAAAGGAATATCAAACGGAGTCCAAACGGAATCAAACCTTCGAGGGGAGTTATGTTTGGAACCGTATCTACCCAGAAGACTTGGAGTACACAAGAGGGAACAAAGGAGGTGGCCATGAGGGTCCAAGGCGCGCCCCTCTCCCTGGGCACGCCCCCACCCTCGTGGGCCCCCTCTGGCTCCCCCGATGCCCTCCTTCCTCCTATATATATCCATGTACCCTAAAAACATCGAGGCAACAGAGAAAACCCTAATTCCACCACCGCAACCTTTTGTTCCTGTGAGATCCCATCTTGGGGCCTGTTCCGGAGCTCCGCCGGAGGAGGGATCTACCACGGAGTGCTTCTACATCAACGCCATAGCCTCACCAATGAGTTGTGTGTAGTTTACCACAGACCTTCGGGTCCATAGTTATTAGCTAGATGGCTTCTTCTTTCTTTTTGGATCTCAATACAAAGTTCTCCTCGATCTTCGAGGAGATCTATTCGATGTAATCTTTTTGCGGTGTGTTTGTCGAGATCCGATGAATTGTGGGTTTATGATCAAGATTATCTATGAGAAACATTTGATTCTTTTCCGAAATCTTTTATGTATGATTATAATATCCTTGCAAGTCTCTTCGAATTATTGGTTTGGTTTGGCCTACTAGATCTATAGTTCTTGCAATGGGAGAAGTGCTTGGCTTTTGGTTCAATCTTGCGGTGTCCTTTCCCACTGACAGCAGGGGCAGCAAGGCACGTATTGTATTGTTGCCATCAAGGATAAAAAGATGGGGTTTATATCATATTGCTTGAGTTTATCCCTCTACATCATTGCATCTTGCTTAAAGCATTACTCTATTCTTATGAACTTAATACTCTAGATGCATGCTGGATAGTGGTTGATGTGTGGAGTAATAGTAGTAGATGCAGAATCATTTCGGTCTACTTATCACGGACGTGATGCCTATATATAATGACCATGCCTAGATATTGTTATAACTATGCGCTTTTCTATCAATTGCTCGACAGTAATTTGTTCACCCACCGTAGAATTCTGCTATCATGAGAGAAGCCACTAGTGAAACCTATGGCCCTCGGGTCTATTCTCAACATATTAATTTTTCATCTACTTTACTTTGCTTTATTTACTTTCTGTTCTTATATCCAAAAATACCAAAAATATTATACTATCCTATCTATCAGATCTCACTTTTGTAAGTGACCGTAAAGGGATTGACAACCCCTTATCGTGTTGGCTGCGAAGTTCTTATTTGTTTGTGCAGGTGCGAGGGACTCACGCATGGTCTCCTACTGGATTGATACCTTGGTTCTCAAAAACTGAGGGAAATACTTACGCTACTGTGCTGCATCACCCTTTCCTCTTCGAGGGAATACAACGCAAGCTCAAGAAGTAGCAAGAAGAATTTCTGGCGCCGTTGCGGGGAGGCTTACGCAAAATTCATATACCAAGTACCTATCACAAACCCTTACCCTTCACATTACATTTATTTGCCTCTCGTTTTCCTCTCCCCCACTTCACCCTTGCCGTTTTATTTGCCCTTCTTTTTGCCGTGTTTTTACCGTTCGCTTGCTTATGGTTTGTTTGTGTGTTGGATTGCTTGCTTGCCCTATCAGTGTTGACCCTCACCTTAAGAGGTTGGAGGAGATTGAAAACAATGTTAGACCTTTTATATATGTGCAATTTGAGCACAATGATTTCTTCAGGAACGAGCTTAAAGAACAGAAAAGCTTTATGGAATACATGAATAAAGAGCTTGATGATATTTCTAAGGAATTTTATGGTTTGAAATCTCAGTTTGCTCATCTTGAAAACTTAATAGCCCAAATTTCGAACAAGCAAGCCACCTTAGTTAATAAGATGTCTGCTAAACCGGAAGAATATTAAAATAAAGATGAAGATCTGAAAGTTATTGATGTGTCTCATATTAGATCCTTGTTTTCTAGTATGAATCTTGATAAAGATGGGACTGGAGATGAGTCTACTTTAGTTAAAAGGCGTCCCAATGATTCAGAGTTTTTAGATCTTGATGCTAAAATTGTTAAAAGTGGGATTGAAGAGATTAGAACTTTGCATAGTGATGAACCCACTATTTTGGATTTCAAGGGATTCAACTATGATAATTGCTCTTTAATAGATTGTATATCCTTGTTGTAATCCGTACTAAATTCTCTGCATGCGTACAGTCAAAATAAGGCTTTTACCAAACACATAGTTGATGCTTTGATGCAATCTTATGAAGAAAAACTTGAATTAGAAGTTTATATCCCTAGAAAGCTTTATGATGAGTGGGAACCAACTATTAAAATTAAAATTAAAGATCGTGAATGCTTTGCCTTGTGTGATTTGGGTGCAAGTGTTTCTACAGTTCCAAAAACTTTGTGTGATTTGTTAGGTTTCCATGAGCTTGATGATTGTTCTTTAAATTTGCATCTCCCGGATTCTACCATTAAGAAACCTATGGGAAGGATTAATGATGTTCTTATTGTTGCCAATAGAAATTATGTGCCTGTAGATTTCATTGTTCTTGATATAGATTGCAATCCTTCATGTCCTATTATTCTTGGTAGACTTTTCCCTAGAACGATTGGTGCAATTATTGACATGAAGCAAGGAAATATTAGATTCCAATTTCCGTTAAGGAAAGGCATGGAACACTTTCCTAGAAAGGAAATCAAATTACCTTATGAATCTATTATGAGAGCCACTTATGGATTACCTACCAAAGATGGCAATACCTAGATCTATTTTTGTATCGTGCCTAACTAGGGGCGTTAAATGATAGCGCTTGTTGGGAGGCAACCCAATTTTATTTTATTTGTTTTTGCTTCTGTTTAGGAATAAATATTGCATCTAGCTTCTGTTTAGATATGGTTTTGTGTTTTAATTAGTGTTTGTGCCAAGTAGAACCTTTGGGAAGACTTGTGTGAAGTTTATATGATCATGCTGTGAAAAACAGATAGTTTAGCGCTCACGAGATTAGCCACCAGATTTTACTGGAGAGTCATATTTAGTTGTTTCTTTTTTCAGATGATTGATAGACAAATTCCTCACGTTTACCAATTTATTTCAATTTTTTTGGAGTTACAGAAGTATTCGGAAGTTACAGATTACTACAGACTGTTCTGTTTTTGACAGATTCTGTTTTTCATGTGTTGTTTGCTTATTTTGATGAATCTATGAGTAGTATCGGAGGATATGAATCATAGAGAAGTTTGAATACAGTAGGTTTAACACCAATATAAACAAATAATGAGTTCATTACAGTACCTTAGAGTGGTGGTTTGTTTTCTTATACTAACGGAGCTCACGAGATTTTTGGCTAAGTTTTGTGTTGTGAAGTTTTCAAGTTTTGAGTATGGCTTTGATGGACTATGGAAAAAAGAGTGGAAAGAGCCTAAGCTTGGGGATGCCCAAGGCACCCCAAGGTAAAATTTAAGGACAACCAAAAGCCTAAGCTTGTGGATGCCCCGGGAAGGCATCCCCTCTTTCGTCTTCATCTATCGGTAACTATACTCGGGACTATATTTTCATTCACCACATGATATGTGTTTTGCTTGGAGCGTCATGTATGATTTGAGTGTTTGCTTTTTAGTTTTCCACAATCATCCCTGCTGGACACACCTTTTGAGAGAGATAAATAGGACTTAAAATTTGTTAGAATACTCTATGTGCTTCACTTATATATTTTGAGCTAGACAATTTTGCTCTAGTGCTTCACTTATATCTTTTAGAGCACGGTGGTGGTTTTATTTTGTAGAAATTGTTGATCTCTCATGCTTCACTTATATCTCTTTGAGAGTCTTTTAGAACATAATGGTAATGTGCTTTGGTTATAAAACTAGTCCTAATATGATAGGTATCCAAGATGAATATAGTAAAAACTTTCATATAAAGTGCATTGAATATGATCAGAAGTTTGATACTTGATGATTGTTTTGAGATATTAGGATGGTGATATTAGAGTCATTCTAGTGGAGTAATTATGAATTTGAGAAATACTTGTGTTAAAGTTTGTGATTCCCGTAGCAAGCACGTATGGTGAACCGCTATGTGACGAAGTTAGAGCATGAGGTATTTATTGAGTGTCATCCTTTGTGTGGAGGTCGAGATCGCGCGATGGCTAACTCCTTCCAACACTTCCCCTAGGAGCATGCGTTGATTACTTTGTCTTGATGACTCGTAAATTTTTGCAATAAGTATATGAGTTCTTTATGACTAATGTTGAGTCCATGGATTATACACACTCTCACCCTTCCACCATTGCTAACCTCTCTTGTACCGCGTAACTCTCCTTGGTACCATACACCCACCATATACCTTCCTCAAAACAGACACCATACCTACCTATCATGGCATTTCCATAGCCATTCCGAGATATATTGCCATGAAACTTTCCACAGTTCCGTTCATATGAAATGCTTCATCATCAATCACATAGAGTCATATTTTGTTCTAGCTTCGAGTTGTAATCTTTGAGTTGTAAGTCAATAAAAGTGTGATGATCTTAATTATTAGAGCATTGTCCCATGTGATGAAAGGCCAAATAAAAAATGAGATGGCCCAAAAAATAGAGAGGGGCTAAATAAATAAATAAAAGAGAGAGATAGCCCCTCCAAAAAATAAGAGAAAAGAGAGAAGGGACAATGCTACTATCCTTTTCCACACTTGTGCTTCAAAGTAGCACCATGATCTTCATGATAGAGAGTCTCTTGTTTTGTCACTTTCATATACTAGTGGGAATTTTTTATTATAGAACTTGGCTTGTATATTCCAACGATGGGCTTCCTCAAATGCCCTAGGTCTTCATGATCAAGCAAGTTGGATGCATACCTACTTAGTCTCTTTCGATGATCTTTCATACACTTATAGCTCTAGTGCACCCGTTGCATGGCAATCCCTACTCACTCACATTGATATCTATTGATGGGCATCTCCATAGCCCATTGATACGCCTAGTTGATGTGAGACTATCTTCCTCCTTTTTGTCTTCTCCACAACCACCACTCTATTCCACCTATAGTGCTATATCCATGGCTCACGCTCATGTATTGCGTGAAAGTTGAAAGGTTTGAAAAAATTTGAGTATGAAAACAATTGCTTGGCTGAAACCGGGGTTGTGCATGATATGAATATTTTGTGTGATGAAAGGGAGCATAGCCAGGCTATATGATTTTGTAGGGATAACTTTCTTTGGCCATGTTATTTTGAGAAGACATAATTGCTTTGTTAGTATGCTTGAAGTATTATTATTTCTTATGTCAATATAAAATTTTGTCTTAAATCTTTCGGATCTGAACATTCATGCCACAATAAAGAAATTACATTGAAAATTATGTTGGTTAGCATTCCACATCAAAAATTCTGTTTTTATCATTTACCTACTCGAGGACGAGCAGGAATTAAGCTTGGGGATGCTTGATACATCTCCAACATATCTATAATTTTTTATTGTTACATGCTATTATATATTCTGTTTTGGATGTTTAATGGGCTTTATTATACACTTTTATATTATTTTTGGGACTAACCTACTAACCCAAGTCCCAGTGCAGATTGTTGTTCTTTTGCCTATTTCAGGGTTTCGTAGAAAAGGAATATCAAATGGAGTCCAAACGGAATGAAACCTTCGGGAGAGTTATTTTTGGAACTGTATCTACCCAGAAGACTTGGAGTACACGCGAGGGAACAAAGGAGGTGGCCACAAGGGTCCAGGGCACGCCCCCTCCCCCTGGGTGCACCCCCACCCTCGTGGGCCCCCTCTGTCTCCCCCGATGCCCTCCTTCCTCCTATATATATCCATGTACCTTGAAAATATCGAGGAAACAGAGAAAACCCTAATTCCACCGCCGCAACCTTCTGTTCTCGTGAGATCCCATCTTGGGGCCTGTTTCGGAGCTCCGTCGGAGGAGGGATCTACCACGGAGTGCTCCTACATCAACACCATAGCCTCACCAATGAGTTGTGAGTAGTTTACCACAGACCTTCGGGTCCATAGACATTAGCTCGATGGCTTCTTCTCTCTTTTTGGATCTCAATAAAAGTTCTCCTCGATATTCGAGGAGATCTATTCGATGTAATCTTTTTGTGGTGTGTTTATCGCGATCCGATGAATTGTGGGTTTTTTTATCAAGATTATCTATAAGAAATATTTGATTCTTTTCTGAAATCTTTTATGTATGATTATAATATCCTTGCAAGTCTCTTCGAATTATTGGTTTGGTTTGGCCTACTAGATCTAT
Source organism: Secale cereale (assembly GCA_902687465.1). Lineage (NCBI taxonomy): Eukaryota > Viridiplantae > Streptophyta > Magnoliopsida > Poales > Poaceae > Secale > Secale cereale. Next base: position 459,025,659 of record LR738710.1, read on the forward strand.
AGTTCTTGCAATGGGATAAGTGCTTGGCTTTGGGTTCAATCTTGCGGTGTCCTTTCCTAGTGACAACGGGGGCAGCAAGGCACGTATTGTATTATTGCCATCAAGGATATGTAACGACCACGATCCGAATGGACCGAAGTCTCTGTGTTCTGTGTCATCCCTGGATCGGTATGCTGACACACACAGTACAAACAGGATTTATGACAGAGTTAAATCACATGTATTAAGTAACATAAATACTATTACCTCAAATCGATCATAGCGGAAGCAACAAGGTTGTGGATTCCCATCAACACCAACGGCAAGGTTGAGTGTAGAAATCGTAACCCCTAACGTATCACTTACTAGTCGTAAGATAATCCCGCAACATGAAACGTTGCAGCCCGAAAACGGGTCAGTACATTGAATGTACTGGCAAAGTCACACTGTAATGATAATGATGAATAAGACCTACAACTACATGCATATTTGGCTGGTGGAGGCTGTAAGGGTAATGTTTTTGCGTAAAGCCAATTTTTCCCTACTTCAAAGGAATGTATTTTAATTAACTATCATGGTAGTTGAAACATCGTTGAGAAGATAGACATCCTCTCAACCCCAATTAAAAGTAATCATTAAACCCAACAAAATTAAATTAGAGTAACATGTTGAGATTCACGTGAAAATCCAGGTACCAGATACTCAAGATGTCCATAACCGGGGACACGGCTAATCATGATCAGTTTGTACACTCTGCAGAGGTTTGTGCACTTTCGCCACAAGACTCGATCGCCTCCGTTTGGTTTCTCGCACTGCATGGTGTTTGAGAAACGGATGACCGAGACATAGTCTTTCAGAAGTGCTAGCACCTTACGATCGGGCGGACCGTACCAACCTACATCCCCTACATCTGCTAGTCCACCACTGTAAGAGTTCCCACAACTTACTCATACTATGCTAGAGCCCATAATAGCATTGTGGTTGCAAACGGAAGTTTCTAGTTTGAATAATCTCATGATCCCTTTGAGCCTGGGTGGCGGTCCAAAAGAAAAACAGGCAATTCTGGAATACCCAGATGCCTCAATCCACCCAGATGTGTATTAACGTTGCCACCTTAAGTTGAACCATTAATTAACAACTCACATCTGTCATGGATTTCACTCAAACCCAAACCACGTCTACGAGCATAGCATGTCCTAGCAGCAAACGTAGAAGTAACTCCCAGGGTTCGAATGTAATGCAGGTAATAAGTACTACCTCAATCTACTTCCCAATCCCACAAGTTAATTGATCCTATTCATGCAATGTGTGAGGGGTTTGACTAATGCAATGAAAACTGGGTAATTGGAAAGCATGATCAAAGTGTTACTTGCCTGCAATGTTGATGAAGATGATTCGCACTCAAAACTCTGGATAGATCTACTCGTCACACTCCGGTCAATCTATCGTAAGCAAGCAATAGTAACCGCACATAAGCAATCACTCAGAAAGATCAGACAGATCGAATAAACACTTCGGAAAACTTCGAAAACAAACGAATGACTCTTGAAACAGAAAACAATTTCCAACAGTACTAAAATTATGTGAATTTGGCCTTATCAGAAAGTTTAGGTCAAGAGCTTCGATTTGCAAAAAGAATCAACTCAAACGGAGCTACGAAACTCAAATTATGATCAAAACAAGTTTGAATCTAAAACTAGTTGAATTCAAATTTTAAACTTTTCAAAAACATGTTTAAGTTGTATTATTGGAAAGAGGGCTTCGTAACAAAGATGTGGGCGCTGGTTTCGTTGAATTTGAACTCACTGGTAAAAAGATATGGCCGTTTGAAGTGTAGGGACTATTCTGTGAATAAATTATTCACATCCAAGTCCCTGGCAGAAATTAAACAGAAAAGAAAAACTTTAACGAACGAACGTTCGTTTTCTAGTCCTAAAGGGTGAACGTTCACTGTATAGATCTGTCTAAAAAGAAAAACCGAACTAAAAAATAAAACCTATTTAAACAGAAACCAGGGTTTTTTTACCTAGGTGGTTTTCTGACGAAAACCGCCGGTTCGGGCACGGACCGGATCGGCATCTCCGGCGTGTTCCTTTGAACTCCGGCGAGGGGAGGTTGGACGGTGGCGGCTCCGGGCACTGCGAGGGCGAGGCGAGGCGGTGGCTTGGGGCGGCGAGGAGCGGGTGGGGCGGCGCGAGGGGCGGGGAGGCGCGGCGCTGGCGGAGCAGCAGCAGCAGCCTACAGCGGCGGCGGCGGCGACTTGGCGGCGCGACGGCGGCGATTTGGCGAGGCGAGGGGGGGGAGAGAACGGGCGACGGCGGCGGGCTCTAAAGGAGGGGAGATTCTTGCGGGAGGGGGTAGGGGAAGGCGGTGGCAGGACGTGTCCGGGACGGACACGGCAGCGGCGGCGGTGTCATGGCGTCGGTGGAGACCGGCGCGCGGAGGGAGACGACCGGACGGTCGGGCCGGGCCGCGGCCCAGTTAGGCGGAGGGAGCAGTTTTTTTTAACATTTTTTTAACAGACAGAAAACGAATAAAATAAAATAAAACTAAAATATTATATAGGCATATAATATATCAAAATTTGCAGAAAAATAAGCCCTACAACATGAACATTTTCCTACTGCTAAATAAAATGCCCACAAAATCTAATAAATCAAAAGGTCCTACTAATGCAATAAAAATCCAAAAAATTCATTTTTAAAATACCAAAAATAATTCAAATTCATTTATCTCCAATTTTCTGCTGTAGGGAATCATGTTACCCTATTTTCCATGTAATTTCTTTTGGAGAAAAATAATTTGAATAAAACCCAAATAACTCAATATTCGAAATTGAGTTGCAGGAAATTTCAGAAAACTTCCAACTCATATTTCCTATAAATTGAAGAAGTCATTTTATCTTCTCTCTGGAAAATCATTGAGTCGCATAAAGTTTCTGAATTCGAAATATTTCGAAGGTGAAATTCAAAATCCTTTCAAAAGCCCTTTATCATTTAGAATAAATGGAAGAAGTCATATTATCTTCACTCTAGGGTTTTGTGTTGAAAAGAATTTGAATTCCCTCAGAGATCAAAATGCAAAGTGAAAGTTTTGGGAAAGTCATTTTATTCCCTCTCATTTAACTTTCAAAAGTTTCAAATTTCACTCAATTTCACTCAGCACATCAAACAACAATCAATTCTATCTATTTATTATAACATTCCAAAATTTAGAATTTTGGGATGTTACAAACTACCACACTTAAAAGGAATCTCGTCCTCGAGATTCGGAGAGGCTAGCAAGAAATAGGTTAGGGTTTGGGGGTCTCCTAACAAATCCAAGATTGGTGTGGCCTAGTGTGCTACCACACTTAGGAACAGGGATACGGTTCCATCAAAACTCAGGTACTCCATCCTTTGGGTTGACAGCGGCGGTCTTCTCAAATCTTCAGGGTATTTCCTTCTCTGGCTCCGTCGGTAGGGTCAAAATTGCCGTCCTCAATTCCTTATATCCTTTCCTCTTGGTAAGGTTCTTTCTGTGTCTAGCTCTTCTTAGCTGACAGATCTGGCGCCAATACTAAACACATATCGATCTCTCATGGGGGTCATCAATCAATTTGTTGGGTCCCTGCAGAAAATGGGTCTGAGCTTCATCCTCACCGTATATCCTACGGTTGGCAACAGCATGCCGTGTACAAGGGAAAAATTCTATACCATTCTAAGGTTTAAACAAAGTTTTGACATCGTCGTCTCTCTACTATAGGTAAGTCACTCAGATTTACCATCCCGTATAACAGAGGCGAATAATAAGAGTAAGTCGGTATGGTGATCAATCCATCCCGCACCCAAATCATTACCTTGTATATGGTTTAGTGAATCTCGTATTCTAACACTCGGTCATCCTCATAAGCATTGCAGAATGTCTCTTCTCAACGAACTAAGTTCGGATATATCCATTGATTCTGCAAGCCAAACCAAACATCTAGCGTTTCACAACCCTCGGGTTTAATGTAACCACCAATAAGATCGTCTATTGACAAAGGTCGTAACTTCTACCAGGGGTTTTCCTTCAGCAAGAGTGTGCTTGCTTCCTTGACAGGTCCTGGGGCCTGTGGGTTATGGCCCATCTCACCACTAGTAATACTTGGTCTCATCATCGGGTTGCAAATGCTCATACTTCCAACATCCAACTTCCTTGGTTTTCATAAATCCATCCAATTATCCTTTACTTCTCTTGGGTAAAACTACGATGTAATTACTCAGACTCATCCTTAGGCAATCCACTCCAAGTCTGACGTAACCAACCACTAGCTAGTGTATTCGGGTAGCGGTGTTGGATTCTACCACACTTAAAATGAATAACACTAGTTTTGTCCAAAATCTTATTCCATGCATCATGTCTCCACTCAACCTTGTATAGCACCCACTTATAATATCCAAAATCAATACCATGATGCCAGCTGTATGGATTCTCATCGCACTACATCTACTACACTTCTATTACAGGCTTCAACTCCAATACTTAGCACAAAACTCCTTCTTGGTGCAACCTATAACAAAATGCACTGCTTTACTATAGCAGAAACATATTACTACTGACAAGTCTCGTGGTTCCCTTGTAATTATGTAGCCTCCCTTAGGTCCTCGGCTAAAGGGTCCATGTCAGAACTTGTATATCCTTAACTCATCCTTGGAGTCACTATTGCTCCTTTCTACCAGCATTTCACCCACTTAAAATCCAATTGTACTTCTTTCCTTCATAACCTTGGGGTAAACTTCATATCAAACATAACTCCAGCTATTTGTGCAAACTCTACTCCTTGGAGCAACACATTCCTTCCTATGGGTCCAGGGTTCACACAATAAGGTTCAACTAAACAAATGCACTGGTTCATCCAAAATCCATATTCTCCTCATATCAAATCTTTTATTACTTCTTGAACCAGTATTCAATACTCCAATTTCCATGGGTAAATCACTACAATTTCTACTATCCAGATAGTCTGGTATGGTCAAGACTTTCTTCCATCTATATCCATTCGTCCTAGCTAAGGATGCTTCAGTCCCACCGGAATTGTGCAACGTGATTCTTAAAATCATCAATCTTTTGCTTCATCCTATTGGTCGTGTGCTTCATCTCCACCATTTCTGCATGCATCATACTCAGGCATCCTTGGGTATAACGAAGTCTTGCCTCGAGTATTTCTCCAATTTGACGTATGGCCTCCATAGCAGCTTCACGAACAGAGTCGAAGAACGTTGTTCGCGGAACTCGGGAGATGAAAAAGTATTGACCCATAGTCTTCGGGCAAACTCCTTTCACACGGTGGAGGTGTACCTCCACGTACCAAAGTTCAACTCCATTCTCCATGAAGGGATAACCCTTGTAAACTGCATCTCCTTCCAGTTGAATATGCTTCATCATGTCCTTTAGGATCTTTGGATAATCCTGATCGCTAGTCAGGGTCATGATGGTTTCCGGGCCTTTGAGAAAAGACTCGTAAAGGGTTGTCATCTGTGGGTATAAGACAAAAGGGTTCTTAGGTCAACATACGGACATCCTTGGGTAAAACGGGGTCTTTTGTCCGAGAAAGGTTTGGGGTCAGCTTCTCCATGGGTTCTAGGTCTAGGTCTGGGTGAGATAGCAAAAGAGGCACTCATAATCATCCAACAACTCATAGCATCTCCTTCTTAGATTCCAAAATATCACTTCTATTGCTTCACACACTATTACGATGTTCTTTCCATAACTCAACTCAACATCATAATAAAAATTGTATTCCATTTAGCTACGTGCTTCATCCTAACTTCCAGATCTCAACTACTCTGATCATCCTTCCTGCGGTCTGAAACTTCTCTTGGCAAAATGCTCTACTTCCTTGTACTGTAAACTAATGTCATAAGACAAATCTAAGGACTTCATGGTGACTATCCTGGTTCACTGGGTTCTTCGCTTCCTGGTTGGGCAGTTGATGGCATAATGACCTAAATCCTTGCACCGATAACATGTGATGTCACTCAGGTCCTTTTCCACAAAAAATTGGGTTCTTCTGGGGACACATGTTCTTCCTCTTACTTGACTTCTTCGTTCCTATCAACACTTCTATCTTCCGTGGATCAAACTCCACTTCTTCTATCAGGAAGTCTCCCAGATACTCATGGTTTTCCTTCGTGCAATGCTGGGAAAAGTGTCCTTCTTCTCCACATGAATAGCAAGCACGTGAGTAATATCTGTCTAGTCCTTCTCCATCAGGGTCATCAATATCTTCCTCCATCGTGGATTCCCTTAAGGTTTCCTCAAGGACTTCTTTCATTGCTTCTTTCTTCTGCTGGATAGTTCATTGCACCATGGGGTAAATGTGACACTGAGCAGGGTAGTAGGTAGTTCCTTCACACAAGAAACAAGTGATCTGCCTAGTTGGGCATTCTTCAGCTAGGTGACTTCCTTCACAATTAGGGCATTCATCCTTGTGCTCCTCCTGGGTGTGTCCTATTTCTCCACAAATCCTACAGGCACAATGTTTCTTCTTCGGGTTGTCTCCACGCTCTCGGATGAGATGGAATCCTAACAGAGTCTTCCTGAACTCTTCCCAATTTTCTGCTCTATTACATCCTTGTATGTCTTGATGCATCTTCCACCATGTTGCAGCACTTTTTGTAAAGTAGTGAAGAGCGTATTGAACATCATACTTCCTTGCAACCAAATTTTTCCTAAAGTGATCCTCCATGTTTTGTATCCGTAGTTCTGCCTCCGGTTGGGTCATTGGTCCAGAGACTTCAAGCCTAGCTTCAGTCATCCTCTATTGGGTCAGAGTTTTTGGGATGAGATTCAGAAGCGATAGAGAGGGACACTCAATACAAGAAAAAGTTTTGAAAAGACGGGTTTTGGTTTGTGGTCGTCAGAAAACATCAAACAAATTGATGGCTCACAATCATCGCATCTAACGTAAGTACATAATAGGGGGTTGGTCTTCTAAAGGTCATCATCTCTTCAAAGTTGTCAACTCTTCAAACCTTCGGAGTATCCATTGTTGTAGCTTCAACATTTCCCATGTATGGTAAAATCCTCTTCACTCCGAAGTGATCCAAATGGTAAAAGGGTATTGTCTAACTATTTAAGGTCAAGGGAAAGTTTTGACAAAGCTCAGAAAAGAAGAGAGACAAGAATGTTTTTTTTTGAAAAAGATAGTTTTAGAGAAAACTTTTCCTATGGTCTGGCTAGTTTCTAGGGTCACGTCCTACAGTCAACATGTGCTCTGATACCATCTTTGTAACAACCACGATCCGAATGGACCGAAGTCTCTGTGTTCTGTGTCATCCCTGGATCGGTATGCTGACACACACAGTACAAACAGGATTTATAACAGAGGTAAATCACATGTATTAAGTAACGTAAATACTATTACCTCAAATCGATCATAGCGGAAGCAACAAGGTTGTGGATTCCCATCAACACCAACGGCAAGGTTGAGTGTAGAAATCGTGACCCCTAACGTATCACTTACTCGTCGTAAGATAATCCTGCAACATGAAACGTTGCAGCCCGAAAACGAGTCAGTACATTGAATGTACTGGCAAATTCACACTGTAATGATAATGATGAATAAGACCTACAACTACATGCATATTTGGCTGGTGGAGGCTGTAAGTGTAAAGTTTTTGCGTAAAGCCAATTTTTCCCTACTTCAAAGAAATGTATTTTATTTAACTATCATGGTAGTTGAAACATCGTTGAGAAGATAGACATCCTCTCAACCCCAATTAAAAGTAATCATTAAACCCAACAAAATTAAATTAGAGTAACATGTTGAGATTCACGTGAAAATCCAGGTACCAGATACTCAAGATGTCCATAACCGGGGACACGGCTAATCATGATCAGTTTGTACACTCTGCAGAGGTTTGTGCACTTTCCCCACAAGACTCGATCGCCTCTGTTTGGTTTCTCGCACTGCATGGTGTTTGAGAAACGGAAGACCGAGACATAGTCTTTCAGAAGCGCTAGCACCTTACGATCGGGCGGACCGTACCAACCTACATCCCCTACATCTGCTAGTCCACCACTGTAAGAGTTTGCACAACTTACTCATACTATGCTAGAGCCCATAATAGCATTGTGGTTGCACACGGAAGTTTCTAGTATGAATAATCTCATGATCCCTTTGACCCTGGGTGGCGGTCCAAAAGAAAAACAGGCAATTCTGGAATACCCAGATGCCTCAATCCACCCAGATGTGTATTAACGTTGCCACCTTAAGTTGAACCATTAATTAACAACTCACATCTGTCATGGATTTCACTCAAACCCAAACCACGTCTACGAGCATAGCATGTCCTAGCAGCAAACGTAGAAGTAACTCCCAGGGTTTGAATGTAATGCAGGTAATAGGTACTGCATCGATCTACTTCCCAATCCCACAAGTTAATTGATCATATTAATGCAATGTGTGAGGGGTTTGACTAATGCAATGAAAACTGGGTAATTGGAAAGCATGATCAAAGTGTTACTTGCCTGCAATGTTGATGAAGATGATTCGCACTCAAAACTCTGGATAGATCTACTCGTCACACTCCGGTCAATCTATCGTAAGCAAGCAATAGTAACCGCACATAAGCAATCACTCAGAAAGATCAGACAGATCGAATAAACACTTCGAAAAACTTCGAAAACAAACGAATGACTCTTGAAACATAAAACAATTTCCAACAGTACCAAAATTATGTGAATTTGGCCTTATCAGAAAGTTTAGGTCAAGAGCTTCGATTTGCAAAAAGAATCAACTCAAACGGAGCTACGAAACTCAAATTATGATCAAAACAAGTTTGAATTTAAACTAGTTGAATTCAAATTTTAAACTTTTCAAAAACATGTTTAAGTTGTATTACTGGAAAGAGGGCTTCGTAACGAAGACGTGGGCGCTGGTTTCGTTGAATTTGAACTCACTGGTAAAAAGATATGGCCGTTTGAAGTGTAGGGACTATTCTATGAATAAATTATTCACATCCAAGTCCTTGGCAGAAATTAAACAGAAAAGAAAAACTTTAACGAACGAACGTTCGTTTTCTAGTCCTAAAGGGTGAACGTTCATTGTATAGATCTGTCTAAAAAGAAAAACCGAACTAAAAAATAAAACATATTTAAACAGAAACCAGAGTTTTTTTACCTAGGTGGTTTTCTGACGAAAACCGTCGGTTCGGGCACGGACCAGATCGGGATCTCCGGCGTGTTCCTTTGAACTCCGGCGAGGGGAGGTTGGACGGCGGCGGCTCCGGGCACTGCGAGGGCGAGGCAAGGCGGTGGCTTGGGGCAGCGAGGAGCGGGTGGGGTGGCGCGAGGGGCGGGGAGGCGCGGCGCTAGCGGAGCAGCGGCAGCAGCCTACAGCGGCGGCGGCGTTCTGCGGCGGCGGCGACTGGGCGGCGCGGCGGCGGCGATTTGGCGAGGCGAGGGGGGGGGAGAGAACGGGCGGCGACGGCGGGCTTTAAAGGAGGGGAGCTTCTTGCGGGAGGGGGTAGGGGAAGGCGGTGGCGGGACGTGTCCGGGACGGACACGGCAGCGGCGGCGGTGTCGTGGCGTCGGTGGAGACCGGCGCGGGGAGGGAGACGACCGGGCAGTCGGGCCGGGGCGCGGCCCAGTTAGGCGGAGGGAGCAGTTTTTTTTTTGAAACATTTTTTTAACAGACAGAAAAACGAATAAAATAAAATAAAACCAAAATATTATATAGGCATATAATATATCAAAATTTGCAGAAAAATAAACCCTACAACATGAACATTTTCCTACTGCCAAATAAAATGCCCACAAAATCTAATAAATCAAAAGGTCCTATTAATGCAATAAAAATCCAAAAAAAATCATTTTTTAAATACCAAAAAGAATTCAAATTCATTTATCTCCAATTTTCTGCTGTAGGGAATCATGTTACCCTATTTTCCATGTAATTTCTTTTGGAGAAAAATAATTTGAATAAAACCCAAATAACTCAATATTCGAAATTGAGTTGCAGAAAATTTCAGAAAACTTCCAACTCATATTTCCTATAAATTGAAGAAGTCATTTTATCTTCTCTCTAGAAAATCATTGAGTCGCATAAAGTTTCTGAATTCGAAATATTTCGAGGGTGAAATTCAAAATCCTTTCAAAAGCCCTTTATCATTTAGAATAAATGGAAGAAGTCATATTATCTTCACTCCAGGGTTTTGTGTTGAAAAGAATTTGAATTCCCTCGGAGATCAAAATGCAAAGTGAAAGTTTTGGGAAAGTCATTTTATTCCCTCTCATTTAACTTTCAAAAGTTTCAAATTTCACTCAGCACATCAAACAGCAATCAATTCTATCTATTTATTATAACATTCCAAATTTTAGAATTTTGGGATGTTACAGGATATAAAGATGGGGTTTATATCATATCGCTTGAGTTTATCCCTCTACGTCATGTCATCTTGCTTAAAGCATTACTCTGTGTTTATGAACTTAATACTCTAGATGCATGCTAGATAGAGGTCGATGTGTGGAGTGATAGTAGTAGATGCAAAATCATTTCGGTCTACTTATCACGAACGTGATACCTATATATAATGATCATGCCTAGATATTCTCATAACTATGCGCTATTCTATCAATTGCTCGACAGTAATTTGTTCACCCACTGTAGAATTCTGCTATCATGAGAGAAGCCACTAGTGAAACTTATGGCCCCCTTGTCTACTCTCAACATATTAATCTTTCATCTACTTTACTTTGCTTTATTTACTTTGTGTTCTTACATCCAAAAATACAAAAATATATTATACTATCCTATCTATCAGATCTCACTTTTGTAAGTCACCGTAAAGGGATTGACAACCCCTTATCACGTTCTCTGCGAAGTTCTTATTTGTTTGTGTAGGTGCGAGGGACTCGCGCGTGGTCTCCTACTGGATTGATACCTTGGTTCTCAAAAACCGGGGGAAATACTTACGCTACTGTGCTGCATCACCTTTCCTCTTTGAGGGAATACAATGCAAGCTCAAGAAGTAGCACGGCGTCATCAAAAAGTTAGTTCTGAGCCCGTCCAATGCGTCCAACACTAGGGTAAAAACTTCATCCGAAGAAATTGCTCATCTAATTGATGTGTCCGTAGCTAGTAAATATTATTCTGATATGGAAAATACGGCGCATACAATTACACAAGCAGTAGATAGTAGACTTGAAGAGTTTAAGGTGGAGTTTAATAAAGATCTTGAAAATTCTCTACCTGGTCATGTACGCTCATTAGTGTTGCAAGTCAATTATGAGTATTCTGGAAAAAGAACGATGCCTCCAGAAAGTAGTAGATTCAATAGTTTGCGAAGTAATATGCATACACCTAGTGCATCAGCTAATATTACGCAGCTTCATGTACCTTTAACAAATAATCAAGATGGCCGAAACTATGTGGGCACTTCGGCTAATAATTTTGTTCCTAGTGCTACTGCTCCTATTGTTTCGACTTCAGGTTCCACAAAATCACAATAGCAGTAACCGAAGTTATGGGCTTAATTCTAATATGCAGCAGCCTAGTTATCAGACAGTGCATACACCACCACTGTCGCCTGTCGGTACTGGGGTTCCGTATGGGCCGGTACCTGATTCATATTTTAGTGGACCTCCATTGCAAACTTCGCATGCTCCAATTTCTGTGCCGGAGTTTCCACCACGTGCTTGTGTTCCATATGCTCCACAAGCCAGTTCTCCACAGCCCAATGATAATATTAAAGATTAGCTTCTAGTATACTTAGAGAATTTGGTTTAGAACCTAAGGGTAGAGCATGTGCATATCAAAAGACATACTCTGATTACTTTGACTCGACACCATATCCTCGTGGTTTTAGAATTCCATATTTTGTTAAATTTACGGGGGAAGATGGTAGATTTACTTTTGAGCATATAGGACAATTTTTAGCACAATGCAGTGAGGTTAGCACATCGGATGTTTTTAGATTAAAATTGTTTCCGTTATCTTCATCTGGTATTGCATTTACTTGGTTTACATCTCTTGCTCCTAATTCTATTTCAACATGGGCACAATTGGAGCAAACATTTCATGAGTATTTTTATAGCGGTGAAACAGACCTTCGGCTCTCAGATTTAACTATGGTTAGGCAGAAATATAATGAACATGTTCATGATTATATTAGAAGGTTTAGGGATGTCAAAAACTGATGTTTTAGCTTGACCATAGCCGAAAAGGATTTAGCCGATCTTGCTTTTTCGGGTCTACTTGCTCATATTAAGGATAAAATAGAAGGGCAAGAATTTTTAGATGTTAATCAAGTTTTGCAAAAGGCTTTGGCGCAAGAAAACTGGGCTAAGGAAATTAAACAATATAGCTGGTTTAAAGATAATAGAAATAAAGATAAAGATAACCATGCAGTTAATGCTTTAGATTATGATAGTGATTCGGCTAGTGAGGATGATGTTAATCTATGTGTAGCCGAATGGGTTCAAGCAACATAGTCAAAGCCCTTTGCATGTTCTTATTTGAAACCTACACCTGCTAGAAGAGACGAAATTAAATATACTTTTGATTTAAGCAAGTGTGGTAGAATTTTTGATATGTTACTACAAAATAAATTAATTAGAGTGAGAGAAGTTCATGTAATTCCACCTCCAGAAGAATTGGGTAGAAGAGCTTATTGTAAGTGGCACAATTCTTTTTCTCATGCTACTAATGATTGTAATGTGTTTCATCGACAGGTGCAATCGGCCATCAATGAAGGATGGTTGACATTTATAGGAGGTTCTAAGATGAAGCTCGACAGCGACCCTTTTCCTATCAATGTGGTAGAGCTTGAGAGTAAAAAAATGCTTATTCGGTTGGATCAGACCGAGTCGGCAAGAGAAAAAAAAGTTTTTGATGACAGTGCTTCTCCAAGGATGATCAAACCAAAAAAATCTAGAAATAGGAGTGTGGAAAGTTAACAGAGGAAGGAGACAAGCTCCAAGGCCAAAGCCGACAGTTAGCATGTTGTTGGAAAAAATATACATTACGCAAGACCAACAATGTGTTTAATCGGCTCGGAGGTAATAAGCATCCTAGATCTCCTTTTGGACCTCACGGTCATGAGCAATGGCAAAGAAATCCATATGATGAGCAACAATATTACCCAATGGAGCCAACATCTTGGGGCTATGGACCTCCTATGTGTCCACAGTTTCATCCATGGGGGGTTTAATCCTTGGGCGCCATATCGTACAGGGCCAGTAGGTTATTTTCAGCCGGGATGGATCCCGCCGAGGACTATGTTCAGACCAAACATACATGAGAAAAGGGCTTGGTTCAATGAGGAGGCTAGATCACATAACGCCATCGAGATTCGAGGAGGTCGATCACCGGTACACAGTGCAGAGCGCAACAACTATAAGGGCGACCACAAGCGTGTATGGATGTTGGTGACACGTGTCGATCCTAAACCTGGAAAAAGTGCAAATGATTTAGATGCTGCTCATGGTCTAAAAATAATGGAACACCAGTGAGATAAAGGTGTTGTCAATTATACAGAAACTAGCGGTGTCTCAAAAGAAGCTCTCGGTACAGAGGAGAAAAGTAATGGCGTGAAGTTGCAGCAAGCTGGCCAATCTAATCAATTTGAAGAGAAAGCTAATTCTGGGCATAACCCGCATGCACGGTCAGAGAAGGAATATGTTGTATCCTCATGTACTAGTCAATAGTATAAATCGGCAACTGTGTATGCTGATTTAGTTATGAGAAATTGTGGCCCAGGAACGTCCAAGAGTTTGCCTCCAATGGGTTTCAAGTATAACAGCAACACACGTACACGTTGGGATACAAATAATGTACGCGGCCAGAATTTTAATGCTAGTAAAGTATACAATCAACAAGGAGGTTTTTCAGTCAAAGACAAAGTATTTGTCCCAGTAACAACAATACGTCAGTACATGCCAAAGGATCCGGGGGCAGCAAATTAAGTCAGTCGCGCCAGGGACTAAACCGGCACCTCAATGGTGCCCGAAGGGACTTACTCACACTCGGAAACGACGTGTACAGCGACTGCGGACATTGGAAATACAAGAAGAGATAGCTGAGAAGAAGCGCGATAAATGGTTCAATCAAGATAAGCCAATGATACCCACAAAAACTTGGAAGGAGAAGCGCATTGCAGCGGAGGAAAATAAAAATATGGATGACACCATTATTGCAGAGAATTCAGAGAATGGTAAAGATGTACCAACTGATATGGATGTTAATATGGTGTTCGTGTTGCCTGCTGAATTTCGCGCGCCCGAGGTTGAAATTGCTAAACTTGTTCTTGGCCCAAGGAATGCTACATTTGAGAAACCAGAGAAGCATGGGCAACACCTAAAGCCATTATTTATCAGAGGTCACATTGATGGTAAGCCTATTGGTCGCATGCTTGTTGATGGCGGTGCAGGTGTTAATATTATGCCCTTTTCGGTATTTTATAAACTAAACCGAAAAGAGAGCGAGTTAATGAAAACCAACATGGGATTTAGTGGGTTCTGAGGAGAATTGTCTGAGGCTAAGTGTGTTATTTCTATGGAGCTCACAGTCGAAAGCAAAACGTTGCCGACTGCGTTTTTTGTTGTCGATGTCAAAGGCCGGCATAATATTCTTTTGGGATGCGACTGGATTCATGCGAACTGTTGTATCCCTTCTAGCTTACATCAGTGCTTAATTTAGTGGGTTAATGATGATGTGGAGGTGATTGAGGCCGACAATTCTTCATGCATTGCTTTGACGGATGCGCCGGTTGATTGGCAACACGGTGAGATGCGATGTTTGACCGGTAGGGATTTGTCGGACTATGATTATATCAGTATTGGTAGAGATGGTTTTGTACCTATAAATGCACAAACGGCTAATGTAGCTCGGCTTAATTATTTATCTATATAAATGGTGAATAAAGACGATAGTATTAAGTGGCTGCAAAGACGCACGGAGGAGTATCGTTCCGAAAAGAGCGATATGCATGAAACAATTGAAGATTTCGATAATATGGAAAAGCTTGGACAAGGATTCTCATCGGCTGATCCACTTGAAGAAATTGATATTAGAGATGGAAGTATTCTGAGACCTACATTTATCAAAGCTAGCTTGAAATCCGATCAGAAAAGCAAGGTATGTCTATTACTTAAAGAATTCGTTGATTGCCTTGCTTGGAATTATACTGAGATGTCCGGTTTGAGTAGGGATTTAGTAGAACATAGACTACCTATTAAATCTGGTTTTAGGCCGCATAAACAAACTCGTAGAAGTTTCAATCCTAATTTGTACGACCACATCAAAGAAGAAGTTGATCGGTTGATAAAAGCTAAATTTATTCGGCTATGTAGATATGCAGATTTGGTTTCTAATATTGTGCCCATGGAAAAGAAAAATACTGGTAATATTAGAATTTGTGTTGATTTTAGAGATTTGAATAAGGCTACTCCGAAAGATGAATATCCTATGCTTATAGCCGACATGCTTATTAATGATGCATCGGGACATAAAGTGATTAGCTTTTTAGATGGTAATGCGGGTTATAATCAAATATTTATGCTCGAACAAGATATGTCATTTGGGTTAAAAAATGTCGGTGCTACATACCAACGATCTATGAATTTAATTTTTCATGATCTTTTAGGCATTGTACTAGAGATATATATTGATGATATAGTTGTTAAACTGGATGGATTTGATCATCATTTAGCCGATTTAAGATTAGCTTTTGAAAGGATGTGTCGGTATGGATTAAAAATGAACCCACTCAAATGTGCTTTTGGCGTGTCGGCTGTTAAGTTTTTAGGCTTCAGAGTTCATGAATATGGCATAGAGATTGACCCCAAGAAGGTGTAGGCAATTAGAAATTTGGAGGAAACCATGTGTAAAAGGGATATGCAAAAGTTGTTAGGAAAAATTAATTACTTGAGACGATTCATATCTAACCTTGCAGGGAAAATTGAATCGTTTGTTCCACTACTTCGGCTAAAGAATGAAGCCGAATTTACTTGGGGGCAGAGCAACGAGATGCTTTTAATTATATAAAGCAATGCTTGTCGAATCCTCCAATATTGCGAGCGCCCAAGTCTGGTGCGACGTTTATGCTGTACATTGCTGCAGAAGATAGGGTGATCGATGCGGTGTTGGCGCAAGAGGTCAGCAGGAAAGAATACATCATTGCATATTTAAGCCGTCGTTTGCTCGATGCCGAAAGTTGGTACGTGTTTATTGAAAATTTATGCTTATCTTTATACTATGCATGTACCAAGTTTCAGCCTTTTCTTCTTTCTAGTACGTGTGTAGTAGCTTGCCAGGCCGACGTCATTAATTATATGTTGAACAACCGATTCTTAGTGGTAGGTTTGGAAAGAGAGCTTATGCACTAGTAGAATATGATTTAACATATGAATCGTGTGTGCTATGAAGGGTCAAGTTATCATCGATTTCATTGTTGATCATAAGATTAAAGATGATGAAAATATTGATTATGTTAGTGTGTGTACATGGAAGCTTTATTTTGATGGATCGGTTTGTAGGGACGGGCAAGGCGTCAGTAATGTTTTAGTTTCACCTAATAATGTTGTTTATGATACATTGGTCCGTTTGGAATATCCTTGCACTAATACCAAGTTGAGCATGAAGCTTTACTAGTTGTTTTACAAACTTTAGTTGATATGGGCGTAAAGGATGTAGATGCTTTTGGGGATTCGCTTCTGGTAGTACAACAGATTAAAGGCGAATTCCAATGTTTTGATGGGTTATTAAATAGTTATTTGGACCGATGTTTAGACATAATTAAGTCTCTAGATACGTTCACCATCCATCATATACCTAGAGAAGAGAATTCTAGAGCTAATTGTTTAGCACAACAAGCATCCGGTTATCACATTAATAAAGGACTGTTTTTTATATTAGACAAGTTGATGCATACCGAGTCTATAATGCTAGATACTTTGCCACAAGGTGCACTTGGGCCTAGGACAGTTGAATAACTAGATGTACAGTGTACTGCTGATTCGGTGCTTGAATTACAAATGACTGAGTTAGCAAATAATTTAGAACCAAGTGATTGGAGAGTTCCTCTAGTTAATCATTTAAAGGATCCAAGTCAAACGAGAGATAAGAAAATTCGGCGGCAAGATTTAAAATATACTTTATTTAACGACGAGTTCTATCACCGAATAATAGATTGATTATTTTTAAAATGCTTGGATTCTGATCAATCTAGAGTAGCTATGGGTGAAGTGCATGAAGGAATATGTGGGACACATCAGTCGGCTCACAAAATGCGATGGTTATTGAAAAGAGAGGGTGTTTTGGCCGACTTTGCTAGAAGATTGTTTTCGGTACTACAAAGGTTGTAAAGCGTGTCAAAAAATTTGGGAATGTACAGTTAGTGCCCGCGTCTATGTTAAATCCCATAATTACGCCGTGGCCATTTAGGGGATGGGGCTTAGATTTTATTGATGAAATACATTCTTCTTCTAAAAGACATCGCTTCATCCTAGTTGCTACAGATTATTTTATTAAATGGACTGAAGCAATTCCTTTGAAAAAAATGACTCATAAGGAAGTTATTAGTTTTGTTTTAGAGCATATTATTCATAGATTTGGTATTCCTCAAACTTTAACTACCGATCAAGGTGCTTCTTTTATGTCACATCAATTTCGTGAATTTGCTGAATCTTTAGGAATTAAATTGTTAAATTTGTTGCCTTATTATGCTCAAGCTAATGGACATGCCGAATCTAGCAATAAAACTTTAATTAAGCTTATAAAGAAGACAATTGAGGAGCATCCAAAAAGATGGCATGAGGTACTATCGGAAGATTTATGGGCTCATCGGATATCTAAACACGGAGCGACTCAAGTAGCATCGTATGATCTAGTATATGGTCAGGAAGCAGTGTTACCTGTAGAGGTTAATTTACAAGCTCTTAGAGTGGCAAGACAAAATGATTTGTTGGCTGTAGATTATAAAGATTTGATGATGGATAAGATAGATGACATTTCAGAAGAGAGATTAAGAGCTTTGCGAGAGATTGAGAAGGAGAAATTAAGAGTAGCCAAGGCTTATAATAAAAAGGTGAGAGAGAAATCGTTTCAAATAGGAGATTTAGTGTGGAAAACAATTTTACCTATTGGAACTAAAGATAGGAAAATTGGCAAATGGTCGCGGAGTTGGGAAGGCCCGTATAAAATTATAGAGATTGTTCCAGGAAATTCATACTTTGTACAATATTTGCAGGGAGATAAGTTGTCGAAATCTCTCAATGGAAAATATTTGAAGAATTACTATCCTAGCATGTGGCAGGAGGCCTGAACGTGTTGTGGCCGATATGTTATTCCAAGTATCGCCCTAAGCGAATTTGGCCGATGTATCTTTGGACATCGCCCTGAGTAATGATATGATCAGTGACCGGCTTCATCCTATGGTAACTGCTCCAGTATTTCTGGTCAATACAATTGTACCAAAAATAGGGGGGGCATGTGTGGATGGTATAATTTGGCTACTTCGTATATGATGAGCCAAATTAAATCAATGATTTATCAAGATGATCGGTTAATGAATTATTAAAGTATTGCCACAAGAATTTTCATGGAAGGTGAAGATACAAGTTCTATGAAGAATCATAAGTTATACTGAGTCATGGGTGTGCTGCATGCATGGGCTATATATCTACGTATGGGAATAAGTATGTTTAGTAATGATGGCCATTATCAAGTTGATTTGCGACGTTGCCGGAATATTTAAATATTTACCTTATAGGCTCAATGTATTTGTACGCATTGTTTAGTGTGATGCCGACGTGGCCGGAATACTTTATTCATATATACAAGAGTACTTGTACGTGGATATGGGCTAGAATTTCTACGTACTTAGATTGGCAAGTAGATTTCTCGTAGACATATGTTACACAGTAACTGAATCAAGGAAGGCAAGTCCGGATTGGTTTTAGCTTCAGAGTTGTAATCCTATACGGCAAGTCCAGTGTGCCATAAATATTTACGGCCATGGCCGATTGAAAGGATAACAATCGATCTATCAATATAAACTCTATTTTTCACATACGTCTATTTCGTTACTTATTGTCGAGCCCTAACAGCCCAAGGGTTTGGTCGATCTTTGCCGTTTTGTGCTGGAAAACGGTCGTCTCTCCTCTAAAAAAATGAGTAAATCTTTGTTGCTTTGCTCGAAAAGCAATCATTCATCATCACGAAAGTACGACAACTATCCTGGTGTTGCACGGAGATTTCGTGTGCCAACAACAACCTCCTTGCCCAGGGCCTCAGCCCTAGCCTTCTTCCCAGTACTAGGCGTGCTCGATCCGTCAACTGTCATCATTGCCTTATCCTTGTGCTTCTTGTTGCGCTTCTTCTTCTTCTTCTTCTGACTGGTGGCATCGACGTCATCCTCTGAGTCGATGTCGATGTGAGTCTCTTCTCCAGGGAGTCTCCTCCCCTCATCCACCCGAGCACACTTGTCCACCAAGGTGTAAAGCTCCTTCACAGTCTTGGGAAATCAAACGTTCATCGTGGAATGTATTACACGATTGCGCATGTTGGACTGGGACACTTCTATTACTGTTGTCGGGTGAATCTCTAGAATATTTCTATGGACTCGGCTGAACCTCGGCATGTACTTTCGCAGAGTTTCTCCTTCCTTCTCCGAGAGCAACTGCAAATCGCTGGGCCGCCCTGGTTCTTGGTAGCTGCCCGTGAAGGCGTCGTTGAACTCATGCCACAGGTCAGCCTAGGTCAAAATGGAGTTCTCCGGCAGATGCATCAGCTAGGACCTCACATTTGGCTTGAGCGCCAAAGGGAAGTAGTTGGCGAATACCTTCTCGTCTCTTCCCCCGACAGCTTGAACAGCGATGGTGTAGATTGATGTCTGCTATGCAACCTTCTTCTTGTAGACATTGTTGGGCCTCCAAGTGCAGAGGTTTGTAGGACAGTAGCAAATTTCCCTCAAGTGGATGACCTAAGGTTTATCAATCCGTGGGAGGCGTAGGATGAAGATGGTCTCTCTCTAACAACCCTGCAACCAAATAACAAAGAGTCTCTTGTGTCCCCAACACATCCAATACAATGGTAAATTGTATAGGTGCACTAGTTCGGCGAAGAGATGGTGATACAAGTGCAATATGGATGGTAGATATAGGTTTTTGTAATCTGAAAATATAAAAACAGCAAGGTAGCAAGTGGTAAAAGTGAGCACAAACGGTATTGCAATGCTAGGAAACAAGGCCTAGAGTTCATACTTTCACTAGTGCAAGTTCTCTCAACAATAATAACATAATTAGATCATTAACAATCCCTCAACATGCAATAAAGAGTGAGTCCAAGGTCACTAGTAGCGGAGAACGAACGAAGAGATTATTGTAGGGTACCACCTCAAAGTTATTCTTTCTGATCGGTCTATTCAAGAGTCCGTAGTAAAATAACACGAAGCTATTCTTTCCGTTCGATCTATCGTAGAGTTTGTACTAGAATAACACCTTAAGACACACATCAACCAAAACCCTAATGTCACCTAGATACTCCATTGTCACCTCAAGTATCCGTTGGCATGATTATACGATATGCATCACACAATCTCAGATTCATCTATTCAACCAACACAAAGAACTTCAAAGAGTGCCACAAAGTTTCTACCGGAGAGTCAAGACGAAAACGTGTGCCAACCCCTATGCATAAGTTCACAAGGTCACTGAACCCGCAAGTTGATCACCAAAACATACATCAAGTAGATCACGTGAATATCTCATTGTCACCACAGATAAGCACATGCAATACATAAATCAAGTGTTCTCAAATCCTTCAAGACTCAATCTGATAAGATAA
This sequence comes from Secale cereale, assembly GCA_902687465.1. NCBI lineage: Eukaryota > Viridiplantae > Streptophyta > Magnoliopsida > Poales > Poaceae > Secale > Secale cereale. The sequence continues at coordinate 459,046,447 of LR738710.1, forward strand.
CTTCAAAGGGAAAACTCAATCCATTACAAGAAGGTAGAGGGGGAGAAACATCACAAGATACTGAAGGAAATATGCCCTAGAGGCAATAATAAAGTTGTTATTTATATTTCCTTATATCATGATAAATGTTTATTATTCATGCTAGAATTGTATTAACCGGAAACTTAGTACATGTGTGAATACATAGACAAAACAGAGTGTCCCTAGTATGCCTCTACTAGACTAGCTCATTGATCAAAGATGGTTATGTTTCCTAACCATAGACATGAGTTGTCATTTGATCAACGGGATCACATCATTAGGAGAATGATGTGATGGACAAGACCCATCCGTTAGCTTAGCACTATGATCTTTTAGTTTTACTGCTATTGCTTTCTTCATGACTTATACATGTTCCAATGACTATGAGATTATGCAACTCCCGAATACCGTAGGAACACCTTGTGTGCTATCAAACGTCACAACGTAACTGGGTGATCATAAATATGCTCTACAGGTGTCTCCGAAAGTGTTCGTGGTGTTGGCATAGATCAAGACTAGGATTTGTCACTCCGACTGTCGAAGAGGTATCTCTGGGCCCTCTCGGTAATGCACATCATAATAAGCCTTGCAAGCAAAAGACTAATGAGTTAGTCACGAGATGATGTATTACGGAACGAGTAAAGAGACTTGCCGGTAACGAGATTGAACTAGGTATAGAGATACCGACGATCGAATCTCGGGCAAGTAACATACCAATGACAAAAGGAACAACGTATGTTGTTATGCGGTTTGACCGATAAAGATCTTCGTAGAATATGTAGGAGCCAATATGAGCATCCAGGTTCCGCTATTGGTTATTGACCGGAGAGGAGTCTTGGTCATGTCTATATAGTTCTCGAACCCGTAGGGTCCGCACGCTTAACATTTGATGACGATCGGTATTATGAGTTTATGAGTTTTGATGTACCGAAGGTAGTTCGGAGTCCCGGATGAGATCACGGACATGACAAGGAGTCTCGGAATGTCCGAGACATAAAGATTGATATATTGGACGACTATATTCGGACACCGGAAGTGTTCTGGAAAGTTTCGGAATTTACCGGAGTGCCGGGGGGGTTACCGGAACCCCTCGGGGGAATGATGGGCCCTGGTGGGCCATAGGGGAGAGAGAGGGCAGCAGCCAGGAGGTGGCGTTCTCCCTCCCTAGGAGGAGTCCGAATAGGACTAGGGGAAGGGGCGCGGCCCCTCTTTCCCTCTCCCTCTCCCTCTCTTTCCTTCCCCGCTTTTTCCTTCTTTGGTAGATTCCTACTAGGAATAGGATTGCAATCCTATTCCTAGTAGGATTGCAGCCCTAGCCGCACCATAGGAGGGCCGGCCGGCCTCCCCCTTGATCCTTTATATACGGGGGCAGGGGGCACCCAAAGACACACAAGTTGAATTGTTCTAGCCGTGTGCAGTGCCCCCCTCCACAGAAACACACCTCGGTCATACAGTCGAAGTGCTTAGGCGAAGCCCTGCGCCGGTAGATACATCATATCCGTCACCACGCCGTCGTGCTGACGAAACTCTCCCGTGAAGCTCAACTAGATCAAGAGCTCGTGGGACGTCATCAAGCTGAATGTGTGCTGAACGCGGAGGTGCCGTACGTTCGGTGCTTGATCGGTTGGATCGCGAAGAAGTTCGACTACATCAACCGCGTCACTTGACGCTTCCGCTTCCGGTCTACGAGGGTACGTAGACACACTCTTCCCTCTCGTTGCTATGCATCTGGTAGATAGATCTTGCGTGATCGTAAGAAAATTTTAAAATACTACGTTCCCCAATAGTGGTATCAGAGCCAGGTTTATGCGTAGATGATATGCACGAGTAGAACACAATGAGTTGTGGGCGATACTAGTCATACTGCTTACCAGCATGTCATACTTTGCTTCGGCGGTATTGTGAGATGAAGCGGCCCGGACCGACATTACGCGTACGCTTACGCGAGACTGGTTTCACCGTTATGAGCACTCGTTGCTTAAAGGTGACTGGCGGGTGTCTGTCTCTCTCACTTTAGCTCAATCAAGTGTGGCTACGCCCGGTCCTTGTGAAGGTTAAAACAACACATACTTGACGAAACATCGTTGTGGTTTTGTATGCGTAGGTAAGAACGGTTCTTGCTAAGCCCGTAGCAGCCACGTAAAACTTGCAACAACAAAGTAGAGGATGTCTAACTTGTTTTTGCAGGGCATGTTGTGATGTGATATGGTCAAGACATGATGAGTTATACGGTTTTGTATGAGATGATCATGTTTTGTAATGTTATCGGCAACTGGCAGGAGCCATATGGTTGTCGCTTTATTTTATGAAATGCAATCGCCATGTAATTGCTTTACTTTATCACTAAGCGGTAGCGATAGTCGTAGAAGCAATAGTTGGCGGGACGACAATGATGCTACGATGGAGATCAAGGTGTCGCGCCGGTGACGAAGGTGATCATGACGGTGCTTTGGAGATGGAGATCAAAAGCACAAGATGATGATGGCCATATCATGTCACATATTTTGATTGCATATGATGTTTATCTTATTATGCTTCTTATTTTGCTTAGAACGACAGTAGCATTATAAGATGATCCCTTACTAAATTTCAAGGTATAAGTGTTCTACCTGAGTATGCACCGTTGCGAAAGTTCGTCGTGCCGCGACACCACGTGATGATCGGGTGTGATAAGCTCTACGTTCAAATACAACGGGTGTAAGCCAGTTTTGCACACGCAGAATACTTGGGTTAAACTTGATGAGCCTAGCATATGCAGATATGGCCTCGGAACACTGGAGACCGAAAGGTCGAGCGTGAATCATATAGTAGATATGATCAACATAAGATGTTAACCATTGAAACTACTCCATCTCACGTGATGATCGGACATGGTTTAGTTGATTTGGATCACGTGATCATTTAGATGACCGGAGGGATGTCTATCTAAGTGGGAGTTCTTTAATTAAAATGATTAAATTGAACTTTAATTTATCATGAACTTAGTCCTGATAGTTTTTGCATATCTATGTTGTTGTAGATTAATGGCCCGTGCTATCGTTCCTTTGAATTTTAATATGTTCCTAGAGAAAACTAAGTTGAAATATGTTAGTAGCAATGATGCGGAATTGTTCCGTGATCTGAGGATTATCCTCATTGCTGCACAGAGAATTATGTCCTTGATGCATCGCTAGGTGACAGACCTATTGCAGGAGCAGATGTAGACGTTATGAGCATTTTGACAAAAGCTCGGTATGGTGACTACTTGATAGTTTAAGTGCACCATGCTTTACGGCTTAGAACCGGGTCTTCAAAAACGTTTTGAATGCCACGGAGCATATAAGATGTTCCAAGAGTTGAAATTAGTATTTCATACTCATGCCCGTGTCGAGAGGTATAAGACTTCTGACAGTACTTTGCCTACAAGATGGAGGAGAATAGCTCAACCAGTGAGCATGTGCTCAGATTGTCTGGGTACTACAATTACTTGAATCAAGTGGGAGTTAATCTTCCAGATAAGATAGTAATTGACAAAGTTCTCTAGTCACTATCACCAAGTTAGTAGAACTTCGTGATGAACTATAATATTCAAGGGATGACGAAAGGAATTCCCGAGCTCTTCGCGATGCTGAAGTCGGCGAAGGTAGAAATCATGAAAAAGCATCAAGTGTTGATGGTTAACAAGACCACTTGTTTCAAGTAAAGGGCAAAGGGATAGAAGGGGAACTTCAAGAAGAATGACAAGCAAGTTGTCACTCCCGTGAAGAAACCGAAAGCTAAAACTCAAGCCTGAAACTAAGTGCTTCTACTGCAAAGGAAATGGTCACTTGAAGTGGAACTGTCCTAGATACTTGGCGGATAAGAAGGATGGCAAAGTGAGCAAAGGTATATTTTGATATACAGATTATTGATGTGTACTTTACTAGTGTTCATAGCAACCCCTGGGTATTTGATACCGGTTCAGTTGCTAAAATTAGTAACTCGAAACGAGAATTGCATAATGAACAGAGACTAGTTAAAGGTGAAGTGACGATGTGTGTTGGAAGTGGTTCCAAGATTGATATGATCATCATCGCACACTCCCTATACTTTCGGGATTAGTGTAAAACCTAAATAAATGTTATTTGGCATTTGCGTTGAGCATGAATATGATTTGATCATATTTTTTGCAATACGGTTATTCATTTAAAGTCATAGAATAATTGTTATTCTGTTTACATGAATAAAACCTTCGATGGTCATACACCCAATGAAAATAATTTGTTGGATCTCGATCGTGGTGATATACATATTCATAATATTGAAGCCAAAAGATGCAAGGTTAATAATGATAGTGCAACTTATTTGTGGCACTGCCGTTTAGGTCATAATGGTGTAAAGCGCATGAAGAAACTCCATAGTGATGGACTTTTGGAATCACTTGATTATGAATCACTTGGTGCTTGCGAACCATGCCTCATGGGCAAGACGACTAAAACTCCGTTCTCCGGAACAATGGAGCGAGCAACAGATTTGTTGGAGATCATACATACAGATGTATGTGGACCAATGAGTGTTGAAGCTCGCGGCGGGTATCGTTATTTTCTGACCTGCACTGATGATTTGAGCAGATATGGGTATATCTACTTAATGAAGCACAAGTCTGAAACATTTGAAAAGTTCAAAGAATTTCAGAGTGAAGTGGAGAATCATTGTCACAAGAAAATAAGAGTTTCTACGATATGATCGTAGAGGTAAAATATTTGAGTTAGCGAGTTTGGCCTTCAGTAAAAACAATGTGAAATAGTTTCACTACTCACGCCACCTGGAACACCACAGTGTAATGGTGTGTCCGAACGTCATAACTGTACTTTATTAGATATGGTGCGATCGATGATGTCTCTTACCGATCTACCACTATCGCTTTTGGGGTTATGCATTAGAGACAGCTACATTCACGTTAAATAGGGCACCATCTAAATCCGTGGAGATGACACCGTATGAACTGTGGTTTGACGAGAAACCTAAGCTGTCATTTCTTTAAGTTTGGGACTGCGATGCTTATGTGAAAAAGTTTCAACATGATAAGCTCGAACCCAAATCGGAGAAGTAAATCTTCGTAGGATACCCAAAAGAAACTGTTGGGTACACCTTCTATCATATATCCGAAGGCAAGGTCTTTGTTGCTAAGAGTGGATCCTTTCTAGAGAAGGAGTTTCTCTCAAAAGAAGTGAGTGGGAGGAAAGTAGAACATGATGAGGTAATTGTACCTTCTCCCAAATTGGAAAGTGGAACATCACAGAAACTAGTTCCAGTGATTCCTACACAAATTAGTGAGGAAGCTAATGATGATGATCATGAAACTTCAGATCAAGTTTCTGCTGAACTTCGTAGATCAACCAGAGTTCGTTCCGCATCAGAGTGGTACGGCAACCCAGTTCTGGAAGTCATGTTACTGGACCATGATGAACCTACGAACTATGAGGAAGCGATGATGAGCCCAGATTCCGCAAAATGGCATGAGGCCATGAAATCTGAGATGGGATCCATGTATGAGAACAAAGTGTGGACTTTGGTTGACTTGCCCGATGATCGGCAAGCCATCGAAAATAAATGGATCTTCAAGAGGAAGACTGACGCTGACGGTAATGTTACTGTTTACAAAGCTCGACTTGTTGCGAAAGTTTTTCAACAAGTTCAAGGAGTTGACTACGATGAGACTTTCTCACCCGTAGCGATGCTTAAGTCTGTCCGAATCATGTTAGCAATTGCCGCATTTTATGAAATCTGGCAAATGGATAACAAAACTGCATTCTTTAATGGATTTATTAAGGAAGACTTGTATATGATGCAACCAGAAGGTTTTTTCAATCCTAAAGGTGCTAACAAAATGGGCAAGCTCCAGCGATCCATCTATGGACTGGTGCAAGCATCTCGGAGTTGGAATATACGCTTTGATAAGTTGATCAAAGCATATAGATTTATATAGACTTGCGGTGAAGCCTGTATTTACAAGAAGTGAGTGGGAGCACTACAACCTTTCTGATAAGTATATGTGAATGACATATTGTCGATCGGAAATGATGTAGAATTTTCTGGAAAGCATAAAGGAGTGTTTGAAAGGAGTTTTTCAAAGAAAGACCTTGGTGAAGCTGCTTACATATTGGGCATCAAGATCTATAGAGATAGATCAAGACGTTTGATAAGACTTTCGATAAGTACATACCTTGATAAGATTTTGAAGTAGTTCAAAATGGATCAGTCAAAGAAGGAGTTCTTGCCTGACTTGTAAGGTGTGAAGTTGAGTAAGACTGAAATCCAGACCACGGCAGAAAAATATAGAGAGAATGAAAGTCATTACCTATGCCTCAGCTATAGGTTCTATAAAGTACGCCATGCTGTGTACCAAACATGTTGTGTACCTTGCCATGAGTTTGTCAAGGGGGTACAATAGTGATCCAGGAGTAGATCACTGTACAGCGGTCAAAATTATCCTTAGTAACTGGATGACTAAGGAAATGTTTCTCGATTATGGAGGCGATAAAGAGTTCGTCGTAAAGGGTTACGCCGATGCAAGCTTCGACACTAAATCCATATGATTCTAAGTATCAATCTGGATGCGTATTGAAAGTGGGAGCAATTAGCTAGAGTAGCTCCATGTAGAGCATTGTAGACAAAGAAATTTGCGAAATACATACGGATCTGAATTTGACAGACCCGTTGACTAAACTTCTCTCATAAGCAAAACATGATCACATCTTATTACTCTTGGGTATTAATCACATAGCGATGTTAACTAGATTATTGACTCTAGTAAACCCTTTGGGTGTTGGTCACATGGCGATGTGAACTATGGGTGTTATTCACATAACGATGTGAACTATCGGTATTAAATCACATGGCGATGTGAGCTAGATTATTGACTCTAGTGCAAGTGGGAGACTGAAGGAAATATGCCCTAGAGGCAATAATAAATTTGTTATTTATATTTCCTTATATCATGATAAATGTTTATTATTCATGCTAATTGTACTAACCGGAAACTTAGTACATGTGTGAATACATAGACAAAACAGAGTGTCCCTAGTATGCCTCTACTAGACTAGCTCATTGATCAAAGATGGTTATGTTTCCTAACCATAGACATGAGTTGTCATTTGATCAACGAGATCACATCATTAGGAGAATGATGCGATGGACAAGACCCATCCGTTAGCTTAGCACTATGATCGTTTAGTTTTACTGCTATTTCTTTCTTCATGACTTATACATGTTCCTATGACTATGAGATTATGCAACTCCCGAATACCGTAGGAACACCTTGTGTGCTATCAAACGTCACAACGTAACTGGGTGATCATAAAGATGCTCTACAGGTGTCTCTGAAAGTGTTCGTGGTGTTGGCATAGATCAAGACTAGGATTTGTCACTCCGAGTGTCGAAGAGGTATCTCTGGGCCCTCTCGGTAATGCACATCATAATAAGCCTTGCAAGCAAAAGACTAATGAGTTAGTCACGAGATGATGTATTACGGAACGAGTAATGAGACTTGCCGGTAACGAGATTGAACTAGGTATAGAGATACCGACGATCGAATCTCGGGCAAGTAACATACCAATGACAAAAGGAACAACGTATGTTGTTATGCGGTTTGACCGATAAAGATCTTCGTAGAATATGTAGGAGCCAATATGAGCATCCAGGTTCCGCTATTGGTTATTGACCGGAGAGGAGTCTCGGTCATGTCTACATAGTTCTCAAACCCGTAGGGTCCGCACGCTTAACATTTGATGACGATCGGTATTATGAGTTTATGAGTTTTGATGTACCGAAGGTAGTTCGGAGTCCCGGATGAGATCACGGACATGACGAGGAGTCTCGGAATGTCCGAGACATAAAGATTGATATATTGGACGACTATATTCGGACACCGGAAGTGTTCTGAAAAGTTTCGGAATTTACCGGAACCCCTCGGGGGAATGATGGGCCCTGGTGGGCCATAGGGGAGAGAGAGGGCAGCAGCCAGGAGGTGGCGCGCTCCCTCCCTAGGAGGAGTTCGAATATGACTAGGGGAAGGGGGCGCGGCCCCTCTTTCCCTCTCCCTCTCCCTCTCTTTCCTTCCCCGCTTTTTCCTTCTTTGGTAGATTCCTACTAGGAATAGGATTGCAATCCTATTCCTAGTAGGATTGCAGCCCTAGCCGCACCATAGGAGGGCCGGCTGGCCTCCCCCCTTGATCCTTTATATACGGGGGCAGGGGCACCCAAAGACGCACAAGTTGAATTGTTCTAGCCGTGTGCGGTGCCCCCCTCCACAGAAACACACCTCGGTCATACAGTCGCAGTGCTTAGGCGAAGCCCTGCGCCGGTAGATACATCATATCCGTCACCACGCCGTCGTGCTGACAAAACTCTCCCATGAAGCTCAACTGGATCAAGAGCTCGTGGGACGTCATCAAGCTAAACGTGTGCTGAACGCGGAGGTGCCGTACGTTCGGCGCTTGATCGGTTGGATCGCGAAGAAGTTCGACTACATCAACCCCGTCACTTGACGCTTCCGCTTCCGGTCTACGAGGGTACGTAGACACACTCTTTCCTCTCGTTGCTATGCATCTGGTAGATAGATCTTGCGTGATCGTAGGAAAATTTTAAAATACTACGTTCCCTAACAGATCCATCTATAATAGCAAAGCTCGTGATACATCAGGATCGTGCCATGTCAAGAACACGAGAGAGAGAGAGAGAGATCAAACACATAGCTACTAGTACATACCCTCAGCCTCGAGGTTGAACTACTCCCTCCTCATCATGGAGAGCGCCAGGATGATGAAGATGGCCACCGGTGATGGATTCCCCTCCTGCAGGTTGCCGGAACAGGGTCCCGGTTGGTTTTTGGTGGCTACAGAGGCTTGCAGCCGCGGAACTCCCGATCTTGGTTTCTTCTCGGGGGTTTCTATATTTATAGGAATTTTTTGCGTCGGGTACATGTCAGGGGGGTCTCCGAGTCATCCACGAGGCAGGGGGCGCGCCCTGGGGGGTAGGGCTCGTCCTCCACCCACGTGGATGGCTCGGGACTCTTCTGGCCCAACTCTTTTACTCCAGGGGCTTCTTTTGGTCCATGAAAAATCATCAAAAATTGGCACGTCAATTGGACTCCGTTTAGTATTCCTTTTCTGTAAAAGTCAAAAACAAGGAATAAACAGAAACTGGCACTGGGCTCTAGGTTAATAGGTTAGTCCCCAAAATCATATAAAATAGCATATAAATGTATATAAAACAACCAAGATAGATAATATAATAGCATGGAACAATAAAAAATTATAGATACATTGGAGACGTATCAAGCATCCCCAAGCTTAATTCATGCTCGTCCTCGAGTAGGTAAATGATAAAAACAGAATTTTTGGAATGGTACCTAACATAATTATCAATGTAATTTTCTTTATTGTGGCCTGAATGTTCAGATCTGAAAGATTCAAGACAAAAGTTTAATATTGACATAAAAATAATAATACTTCAAGCATACTAACAAAGCAATTATGTCTTCTCAAAATAACATGGCCAAAGAAAGTTCATCCCTACAAAATCATATAGTTTGGCTATTCTCCATCTTAGTCACACAAAATATTCAAATCATGCACAACCCCGTTTTCAGCCAAGCAATTGTTTCATACTTTAGTATTCTCAAACCTTTTCAACTTTCACGCAATACATGAGCGTGAGCCATGGATATAGCACTATAGGTGGAATAAAGTGGTGGTTGTGGAGAAGACAAAAAGGAGGAAGATGGTCTCACATCAACTAGGCGTATTAATGGGCTATGGAGATGCCCATCAGTAGATATCAATGTGAGTGAGTAGGGATTGCCATGCAACAGATGCACTAGAGCTATAAATGTATGAAAGCTCAACAAAACAAACTAAGTGGGTGTGCATCCAACTTGCTTGCTCATGAAGACCTACGGCATTTGAGGAAGCCCATCGTTGGAATATACAAGCCAAGTTCTATAATGAAAATCCCACTAGTATATGAAAGTGACAAAACAAGAGACTCTCTATCATGAAGATCATGGTGCTACTTTGAAGCACAAGTGTGGAAAAAGGATAGTAGCATTGTCCCTTCTCTCTTTTTCTCTCATTTTTTTTGGAGACTCTTACTCTTTTTCTTCTTTACATTTGGCCTTTCTCTTCTTCTTTTTTTCTCACACGGGACAATGCTCTAATAATGATGATCATCACACTTCTATTTATTTACAACTCAAGGATTACAACTTGATACTAGAACAAAATATGACTCTATATGAGTGCCTCTGGCGGTGTACCGGGATGTGCAATGAATCAAGAGTGACATGTATGAAAGAATTATGAATGGTGGCTTTGCCACAAATACGATGTCAACTACATGATCATGCAAGGCAATATGACAATGATGACGCGTGCATAATAAACAGAAAGGTGGAAAGTTGCATGGCAATATATCTCGGAATGGCTATGGAACTGCCATAATAGGTAGGTATGGTGGCTGTTTTGAGGAAGGTATATGGTGGGTGTATGGTACCGGCGAAAGTTGTGCGGTACTAGAGAGGCTAGCAATGGTGGAAGGGTGAGAGTGCTTATAATCCATGGACTCAACATTAGTCATAAAGGACTCACATACTTATTGCAAAAATCTACAAGTCATCAATACCAAGCACTACACGCATGCTCCTAGGGGAAGGGTTGGTAGGAGTTAACCATCGCGTGATCCCGACCTCCACACAAAGGATGACAATCAAAGAAACACATCATGCTTGAAATTTGTTACACAACGGTTACCATACGTGCATGCTACGGGACTTGCAAAACTCAACACAAGTATTTCTCAAATTCACAATTACTCTACTAGCATGACTCTAATATCACCATCCTCATATCTCAAAACAATCATCAAGCATCAAACTTCTCATAATATTCAACGCACTTTATATGAAAGTTTTTATTATACCCATCTTGGATGCCCATCATATTAGGACTAAATTCATAACCAAAGAAAATTACCGTGCTATTCTAAAAGACTCTCAAAATAATATAAGTGAAGCATGAGATCAATAATTTCTATAAAATAAAACCACCACCGTGCTCTAAAAGATATACGTGAAGCACTAGAGCAAAATTTATCTAGCTCAAAACATATGAGTGAAGCACATAGAGTATTCTAATAAATTCCGATTCATGTGTGTCTCTCCCAAGAGGTGTGTATAGCAAGGATGATTGTGATAAAATAAAAAGCAAAGACTCAAATGATACAAGACGCTCCAAGCAAAACACATATCATGTGGTGAATAAAAATATAGCCTCAAGTACAGTTACCGATAGACAAAGACGAAAGAGGTGATGCCTTCCGGGGCATCCCCAAGCTTAGGCTTTTGGTTATCCTTGAATATTACCTTGGGGTGCCTTGGGAATTCCCAAGCTTAGGATCTTGCCACTCCTTATTCCATAGTCCATCGAATCTTTACCCAAAACATGATAACTTCACAACACAAAACTCAACAGAAAACTTGTAAGCTCCGTTAGTATAAGAAAATAAAACCACCACTTAGGTACTGTTGAGAGCTCATTCTAAATTCATGCTGGTGTAATATCTACTGTATTCCAACTTCTCTATGGTTCATACCTTCTGATAATACTCATAGATTCATCAAAATAGGCAAATGACATATAGAAAACAGAATCAGTCAAAAACAGAACAGTTTGTAGCAATCTGTAACTTTCGAATACTTCTGTAACTCAAAAAATTCTAAACTAAATTGGTAGACGTGAGGAATTTGTCTATTAATCATCTGAAAAATGAATCAACCTAAAAGCACACTCTAGTAAAAAAATGGAAGCTAATCTCGTGAGCGCAAAAGTTTTTGTTTTTTACAGCAAGATCGCAAAGACTTCACTCAAATCTTCCCAAAGGTTCTACTTGGCACAAACACTAATTAAAACATAAAACCACATATAAACAGAAGCTAGATGAATTATTTATAATAAACAGAAGAAAAAAGCAAAGAACAAAAATAAAATTGGGTTGCCTCCCAACAAGCGATAACTTTTAACGCCCCTAGCTAGGCATAATGATTTCAATGATGCTCACATAAAAGATAATAATTGAAACATAAAGAGATCATCATGAAGAATATAACTAGCACATTTAAGTCTAACCCACTTCCTATGCATAGGGATTTTTTGAGCAAACAACTTATGGGAATGATAATTAACTAGCATAGGAAGGCAAAGCAAGCATAGCTTCAAGATTTTCAACACATAGAGAGGAAACATGATATTATTGCAATTCCTACAAGCATGTGTTCCTCCCTCATAATAATTTTAGGTAGCCTCATGAATGAATTCAACAATATAACCATAACATAAAGCATTCTTTTCATGATCTACAAGCATAGAAAATTTACTAATCCCCACATAAGCAAAATTCCTCTCATTCGGAATAGTGGGAGTATCATAAGAAACTCGAATACTATAAATTGTTTCCACATTTAAAGAGTAATGTTCAGAAAAAGGGTAATAATAATCATGACAACTTTTGTAAATATAATCATCACTACTTTTTATAACATAAGTATCATCACAATAATCATCATAAGTAGCAACTTTGTTCTCATCATAATCAATTGAAACCTCTTCCAAGATAGTGGAATCATTACTAAATAAAGTCATGACCTCTACAAATCCACTTTTATAACTATCAAAATAAGATTCAACATCCTCCAAAATAGTGGGATCATTACTTCCTAAAGTTGACACTCTTCCAAACCCACTTTCATCAATATAATCATCATAAATAGGAGGCATGCTATCATCATAATAAATTTGCTCATCAAAACTTGGGAGACTAAAAATATCATCTTCATTAAACATAGCATCCCCAAGCTTGGGACAAACATTAATTGCAGCAAATAAATTCTCAAACATGTCATTCTCATCAAACATAGCATCCCCAAGCTTGGGCCTTTTCATATTATAAGCATAATCACTCTCATCATTAATAGTATGGATAGCACCAATAGTATAGCAATTATCATCATCACAATGAGTAATAGGAGCAACATCATTTGGGAGGGATACCTTTTTACCTTTGCTTCTCCGTCTTCTCTTTAAACCTATTTTTAGAGCTCCTTATTAATGAGATTAGTTGAATAGAAAGCTCCTCCTCCTTACCTGATTCATCACAAGAAAGAATAGGAGGATACAGGGAAACCTCTTCCCTTTCATTAGTATTCTCTTCATCTTCTATTGTTTTCTTGTCTTTATGTAATTGGCAATATAAGGATTTTCAATGCAATTCACCGCACAATACAAATAAATTTCCTCTAGATCAAAATCAAGAACTTTATCAAGGATAAATTCTGGAAGATCCTTAGTTAAATGTTTCATTTCTTCATAACCCACAAGCAAACTAAGTTCATTATGATGTGCAAGGGAAATAAAGTCATCACAATTTTGGGACACGATTTGATCATGAAACAATTTTCATTGGAGATTTAAATGATCACGTTCATTGCAAAGTTCACAATGCTGGCAAAGAAATTTTAAAATTTCAGCACAAGCATCTGGCCTCTCTTGCAACCACTTAGTTTCTAAATACTTATGCCTCTTGCAAAATCTATCTTCCCTATTTGGTGTGTACCTGCAAACTCTATGCACTCCACAAAAGTTGACATGCTTATAAGAGACATTTTCATCATGACTAGTGCAATCATCATTAGTACTATGGATATTCAAAGAGTTCATACTAACAACATTGCAATCATGCTCAGTATTCAAAGATTTAGTGCCAAACATTCTAATGCATTCTTCTTCTAACACTTTGGCACAATTTTCCTTTCCATCATTTTCACGAAAGATATTAAAAAGATGAAGCATATGAGGCAACCTCAATTCCATTTTTTTGTAGTTTTCTTTTATAAACTAAACTAGTGATAAAACAAGAAACAAAAAGATTCAGTTGCAGGATCTAAAGATATACCTTCAAGCACTCACCTCCCTGTCCATGACGCCAGAAAAGAGATTCGTTGACGGGATGTGAGTGCCGCTTACCTAGCCTCCTCGACAACGGCGGCAGAAAAGAGCTTGATGTCTACTACGCAACCTTCTTCTTGTAGATGTTGTTGGGCCTCCAAGTGCGGAGGTTTGTAGGACAGTAGCGAATTTCCCTCAAGTGGATGACCTAATGTTTATCAATCCGTGGGAGGCATAGGATGAAGATGGTCTCTCTCAAACAACCCTGCAACCAAATAACAAAGAGTCTCTTGTGTCCCCAACACACCCAATACAATGGTAAATTGTATAGGTGCACTAGTTCGGCGAAGAGATGGTGATACAAGTGCAACGTGGATGGTAGATATATGTTTTTGTAATCTGAAAATATAAAAACTGCAAGGTAGCAAGTGGTAAAAGTGAGCACAAACGGTATTGCAATGCTAGGAAACAAGGCCTAGAGTTCATACTTTCACTAGTGCAAGTTCTCTCAACAATAATAACATAATTAGATCATAAAACAATCCCTCAACATGCAATAAAGAGTGACTCCAAGGTCACTAATAGCGGAGAACAAACGAAGAGATTATTGTAGGGTACCACCTCAAAGTTATTCTTTCTAATCAGTCTATTCAAGAGTCCGTAGTAAAATAACACGAAGCTATTCTTTCCGTTCGATCTATCCTAGAATTTGTACTAGAATAACACCTTAAGACACACATTAACCAAAACCCTAATGTCACCTAGATACTCCATTGTCACCTCAAGTATCCGTTGGCATGATTATATGATATGCATCACACAATCTCAGATTCATCTATTCAACCAACACAAAGAACTTCAAAGAGTGCCACAAAGTTTCTACCGGAGAGTCAAGACGAAAACGTGTTCCAACCCCTATGCATAAGTGGTCACTGAACCCGCAAGTTGGTCACCAAAACATACAGCAAGTAGATCACGTGAATATCCCATTGTCACCACAGATAAGCACATGCAAGACATAAATCAAGTGTTCTCAAATCCTTAAAGACTCAATCTGATAAGATAAATTCAAAGGGAAAACTCAATCCATTACAAGAAGGTAGAGGGGGAGAAACATCACAAGATCCAACTATAATAGCAAAGCTCGTGATACATCAAGATCGTGCCATGTCAAGAACATGAGAGAGAGAGAGAGAGATCAAACACATAGCTACTAGTACATACCCTCAGCCTCGAGGGTGAACTACTCCATCCTCGTCACGGAGATCGCCGGGATGATGAAGCTGGCCACCGGTGATGGATCCCCCCTCCGACAGGGTGCCGGAATAGGGCCCCGATTGGTTTTTGGTGGCTACAGAGGCTTGCGGCGGCGGAACTCCCAATCTAGGTTTCTTTTCAGGGGTTTCTGTATTTATAGGAGTTTTTGGCGTCTGGAACAAGTCAGTGGGGTCTCCGAGTCGTCCACGAGGCAGGGGCGCGCCCAGGGGGGTAGGGCTTGCCCTCCACCCTCGTGGATGGCTCGGGACTTTTATGGCCCAACTCTTTTACTCCGGGGGCTTCTTTTGGTCCATAAAAAATCATCAAAAATTGGCACGTCAATTGGACTCCGTTTGGTATTCCTTTTCTGTAAAACTCAAAAACAAGGAAAAACAGAAACTAGCACTGGGCTCTAGGTTAATAGGTTATTCCCAAAAATCATATAAAATAGCATATAAATGCATATAAAACATCCAAGATGGATAATATAATAGCACGGAACAATCAAAAATTATAGATACGTTGGAGACGTATCGTAGATGCTCAAGAACTCTGCCGGGTTAGGCTTCCATGACACTTCTCTGGAATCTCTGGCTTGAACATGCCAGCGGACGGCCAACGGACTTGCCACAGCTCACGGGTGAAGGCATGGCACCCTGCCTCGAAAGGAAGGTACCAGCCCCCATCGAGCTAGCACTGGCTCATCGACGTTGGGGCAGTCACGCCCGTCGGGATGGTAGCGGTCACCGTGGCGCTGCTCAATGGTGACGTGTGCGTGCTCCCTCGGCCTGCCCTCTGGGCTCGCTGTCGGCCTTGATTTGCTCGAGTGTTTGACGAGGCCATCGAGATGTTGTCAGGCTCCTAGTTGCATGACTCACGCGCTGGCTTCTGTGGCGGGGACTGCATCGTTGGGGTGAGCCCTTCAGTTCGGCCGACAGCATGCGCCTTCACCATCACCTAGGGAGGTCGTGACGGGCCAACTCACGGTGATCCTCCCACCTCGGCGAAACCAATCAGACTTTGGATGGTGGCTCACCATTCATCCATCTGATCGGCCGCCGGCGGAAATCTCGGTAGTAGGTGGGCCCACGCCTAGCCTCCGAGGCGGTGTTTGGCATATGTGATGATGATGTGGACCACAGTGTCGCGCTGCTTCTGATGGTGCCGGTGATGACCGTGTCGTACTCTCGTTGCTGCGAGCCAGTCACTTGGATGGCGTGGGAACGAGGTGGAGGCATGCTACTTCTCGAGGTTGCGTTGTATTCCCTCGAAGAGGAAAGGGAGATGCAGAACAGTAGCGTAAGTATTTCCCTCAGTTTTTGAGAACCAAGGTATCAATCCAGAAGGAGACCGCGCGCGAGTCCCTCGCACCTGCACAAACAAATAAGAACTTCGCAGCCAACGCGATAAGGGCTTGTCAATCCCTTTACGGTCACTTACAAAAGTGAGAACTGATAGAGATGATAGTTTATTTTGGTATTTTTGTTTATAAGAACAGAAAGTAAAAGCGGAAAAAGTAAAGTAGATGTAGATTGATATGATGAGAATAGACCCGGGGCCATAGTGCTCTCTAGTGGCTTCTCTCATGATAGCGATATTCTACGTCGGGTAAACAAATTACTGTCGAGCAATTGAAAGAAAATCAAATAATTATGAGACTATCTAGGCATGATCATTGTATATACGCATCACGTCCGAGACAAGTAGACCAACTCCTGCCTGCATCTACTACTATTACTCCACACATCGACCGCTATCCATCATGCATCTAGTGTATTGAGTTCACAAGAACAGAGTAACGCCTTAAGCAAGATGACATGATGTAGAGGGGTCAACTCAAGCAATATGATATAAACCCCATCTTTTTATCCTCGATGGCAACAATACAATACGTGCCTTGCTGCCCCTACTGTCACTTGGAAAGGACACCACAAGATTGAACCCAAAGCCAAGCACTTCTCCCATTGCAAGAACTATAGATCTAGTAGGCCAAACCAAACCAATAATTCGAAGAGACTTGCAAGGATATTATGAGCACACATAAAGAGTTCAGAAAAGAACCAAATATTTCTCATAGATAATCTTGATTATAAACTTACAATTCATCGGATCTCGACAAACACACCGCAAAAAGAGATTACATCGAATAGATCTCCTCAAAGACCGAGGAGAACTTTGTATTGAGATCCAGAGAGAGAGAGAAGAAGCCATCTAGATACTAGCTATGGACCCAAAGGTCTGTGGTGAACTACCCACAACTCATGGTGAGGGCGATGATGATGATGTAGAAGCACTCCGTGATGGATCCCCCCTCCGGCGGAGCTCCGGAACAGGCTCCAAGATGGGATCTCACGGGAACAGAAGGTTACGGCGGTGGAACTAGGGTTTTTCTCCTCTTCTGATGGTTTCGGGGTATGTAGGCTTATATAGGAGGAAGGAGGACACCGGGGGCCTCACGAGGGACCCACGAGGTAGGAGGGCGCGCCCTGGGCAGGGGGGCGCGCCCCCACCTTCGTGGGAACCTCGTGGACCCTACTCCGTGGTTCTCAAGTCTCCCGTGCGTGATTTTCTCCAAAAATATCTCTCGCGAAGGTTTCATTCCGTTTGGACTCCGTTTGATATCCCTTTTATGTAAAACCCTAAGACAGGCAAAACATCAATCTGGACTAGGCCTTTGGGTTAGTAGGTTAGTCCCAAAAATAATATAAAAGTGTATGACAAAGCCCATTAAACATCCAAAACATCATAAATAATAGCATGGAACAATAAAAAATTATAGATATGTTGGAGACGTATCAAGCATCCCCAATCTTAATTCATGCTCGTCCTCGAGTAGGTAAATGATAAAAACAGAATTTTTGATACGGAATGCTAACCAACATAGTTTTTCAATGTAATTCTCTTAATTGCGGCATGAATGTTCAGATCTGAAAGATTCAAGATAAAAGTCTATATTGACATAAGAAATAATAATACTTCAAGCATACTAACAAAGCAATCATGTCTTCTCAAAATAATATGGCTAAAGAAAGTTATCCCTACAAAATCATATAGTCTGGCTATGCTCCCTCTTCATCACACAAAATATTCATATCAAGCACAACCCCGATTTCAGCCAAGCACTTGTTTTCATACTCTATTCTTTCAAACATTTCAACTTTCACGCAATACATGAGCGTGAGCCATGGACATAGCACTAAGGGTGGAACAGAGAGGTGGTTGTGGAGAAGAAAAAAAGGAGGGAGATAGTCTCACATCAACTAGGAGAATCAACGGGCTATGGAGATGCCCATCAATAGATATCAATGTTAGTGAGTAGGGATTGCCATGCAACGGATGCACTAGAGCTAAATATGTATGAAAGCTCAACAAAAGAAATTAGTGGGTGTGCATCCAACTTGCTTGCTCACGAAGACCTAGGGCATTTGAGGAAGCCCATCGTTGGAATATACAAGCCAAGTTCTATAATGAAAATTCGCACTAGCATATAAAGTGACTAATCATGAGGCTCTCTACAATGAAGAACATGGTGCTACTTTGAAGCACAAGTGTGGAAAAAAGATAGTAGCAATTGTCCCTTTTTTTATTTTTTTTATTTTTTTTTGGGCCTTTCTTTTTTTCTTTGGCCTTTTTTTGCGGAGGGGCTTTATTGATTTAGCCTTTCCTCCCATGGGACAATGCTCTAATAATGATGATCGTCACACTTTCATTACAACTCGATATTATAACTCGATACTAGAACAAAATATGACTCTATATGAATGCCTCCGGCGGTGTACCGGGATGTGCAATGAAACAAGAGTGACATGTATGAAAAATTATGCATGGAGGCCTTGCCACAAATACGATGTCAACTACATGATCATGCATGGCAATATGACAATATGAAGCGTGTCATATGAACGGAACGGTGGAATGTTGCATGGTAATATATCTCGGAATGGCTATGGAAATACCATGATAGGTAGGTATGGTGGCTGTTTTGAGGAATATATATGGTGGCTGTTTTGAAGTAGGATATATGGTGGGTGTATGGTTGTAACATCCCAAAATTCTAAATTTTGGAATGTTATAATAAATAGATACATTTGATTGCTTGTTGATGTGCTGAGTGAAATTGAATGAAATTTGAAACTTTTGAAAGTTAAATGAGAGGGAATAGAATGACTTTCCCAAAACTTTCACTATGCATTTTGATCTCCGGGAATTCAAATTCTTTTCAACACAAAATCCTAGAGTGAAGATAATATGACTTCTTCCATTTATTTTAAATGATAAAGGGCTTTGAAAGGATTTTGAATTTCCATCGTGAAATATTTCCAATTCAGAAACTTCATGCAACTCAATGATTTTCCCGAGAGAAGATAAAATGACTTCTTCAAATTTTAGGAAATATGAGTTGGAAGTTTTTCTGAAATTTTCTTTAAACTCATCTTCAAAAAATGAGTTATTGGGTTTTATTCAAATTATTTTTCTCCAAAAATAAATTATATGGAAAATAGGGTAACATGATTCCCTACAGTAGAAAATTGGAGAGAAATAAATTTAAAATCATTTTGGTATTTTAAAAAATGATTTTTATTGGATTTTATTACAACAGTAGCACCTTTTGATTTATTAGAATCTATGAGCACTTTATTTGGCTGTAGAAAAATGTTCATGTTGTAGGATTTGTTTTTCTGAAATTTTTGATATATTATATGCCTATATAATATTTTAGGTTATTTCTATTTTATTATTTTTCTTGTCTGTGTTTTTTTTAAATTTCCCCGCCGAACTGGGCCAGCCCAGCTAGCCGCCAGGCCCGCCCAACATAGCGTCGCGCCGGCCTTCTCCCACCTCGCGCGAGTCTCCTGCCACCGCACGCCTCGGCGTGCGTGCCGTGGACGCCATGCCTCGCCGCCGCCTTTGCTGCCCCTCCCCCACACAAAGCCCTCCCCCTCCCGCCTATAAGTACGCCGCCGCCGCCCCTCCTCTCGCTTCACTCGCCGCGCCGCCGCCGCCGCTTTTGCGTCGTCGCCGCCGCGCCTCGTGCTGCTGCTGCCACCGCCATCTTGACCGCCGCTCCGCGCCACGTCCGCCGCCGCCTTGCCCAGCCTCGCCGGCCGGATCTGAATCCGCCCGACCCTTGGTCTTTTCTTCGAAACTGCCGATTTCGTCGGAAAAACCGCCTAGGTAAAACCCCAGTTTTCTGTTCAGTTTGGTTTATTTCTTTTAGATCAGTTTTAATTTTTTTAGGTTTAGCTATACAGTGAACGTTCACTGGTTAGAGTTAGAAAAAGAACGTTCTTTGTTTAGTCTTTTTCTTTTCTTTTTAGTTTTCGGCCAGGCACCCGTCTGTAATTATTTTATTTATAGATTAGCCCCTAAACTTCTAACGGCCACAACTTTTTACTCGTTGGTCCAAATCCAACGAAACCAACCCCCACGTCTTCGTTACGATCTCCTCTTTCGAGTAAAACAACTTAAACATGTTTTTGAAAGTTTTAACATTTGAATTCAACTAGATTTGAATTTGAACTTCGATGATCATAACTTGAGTTTTATAACTCCTATTTAGTTGATTCTTTTTGCAAATCGAAGCTCTTGACCTAAACCTTCTGATAATGCCAAATTCACATAATTTTGGTACTATTGGAAATTGTTTTATGTTTCAAGAGTCATTCGTTTTGTTTTCGAAGTTTTCCGAAGTGTTTATTCGTTCTGTCCGATCTTCTAAGTGATTGCTTATGTGTGGTTACTATTGTTTGCTTACGATAGATTGAACGGAGTGTGATGAGTAGGTCTATCCTGAGTTCTGAGTACGAATCTTCTACATCGTCAGTACAAGGCAAGTTCACACCTTGATCATACTTTCCAATACCCAGTTTTCATTGCATTAGTTCTATCCTCAAACACTTGCATGAGTCGGACTGGTTACATAATATGATGCTTTGTAGTTCATAAGGTAGGAACCCAATGACCTGAGATCAACCAAGGGGGGTATACACTTTGTTACTTATTGCTTAGCGATGCTCGTAGACGTGGATTGGTATGGGAGTTTCATGAAAGATGTGAGTGATTCTTTTAAGGGAAACTATAAGGTGGAAATTTAATACACATCTGGGTGGATTGGTTGGGGCATCCTGGGAGTGAACTAGTGGATTGCCCAGACACCTGGGATTGCCAGTGTTGTCCTAGGAAATCCCGGGGTTCCGTGTGATTGTCCTATTGGAATGCCACCCAGGCTCAAAGGGATCATATAATATTTTCATGCCTAGAAACTTCCATGTGCAGCCACATGCCAATATGGGCTCTAGCATAGTATGAGTAAGTTGTGTGACCTCTTTCATGGTGGACTAGCAGCTGTAGCGAATGTAGGTGTACCAGTCCACCTGGGGTAAAGAGTTAATGCTTCTGAATGACTATGTCTCGGTCACCCGTTTCTCAAACACCATGCAGTGAGAGAAATTCAACGGAGGCGATCGAGTCTTGTGGGGAAAAGTGCACAAACCTCTGCAGAGTGTACAAACTATTCATGAGTAGCCGTGTCCCCGGTTATGGACATCTTTGAGTATCTATAAGTGGATTATTTGTTGATCTCAACACTCTATTTAATTAATTTGCTTGGTTAATAATAACTTTGGTTTGGGATTGAGATGGAGGAACCATTCTCAATTGTTCATGATTTAAATTCAACAAAGTAGTTAAATAAAATGCATTCCTTTGTGGTAGGGAAAAATCAGCTTTATGCAAAAACAACCTTATAGCCTCCGCCAGCCAAATATGCATGTAGTTGTAGGCATTGTTCATCATTCTCATGCAGTGTGAAATTGCCTGTACATTCAATGTACTAACCTACATGGCTGCAACGTCTCATGTTGCAGGAATTATTCGACGAGTAAGTGTTACGTTAGGGTTGCGCTGTCTACACTCAACTTTGCCGTTGGTGTTGATGGAGCTCCACAACCTTTGTTGCTTCCGCTATGATCGATTGAGCTAATAGTATTTACGTTACTTAATACATGTGATTTACCTATGTTATAAATTCTCAAGTATTGTGTGTGTCAGCATACCGATCCATGGATGACACTTAAGAACAGAGACTTGATCCATTCGGGTCGGGTCGCTACAAGATGGTATCAGAGCACATGTTGACTGTAGGACGTGACCCTAAAAACTGGCCAGCCCATAGGAAAGGATTTCTCTAAAACCTTCTTATCAAAAAGATTCTTTACCACTCTTCTTTTTTGAGCTTTGTCAAAACTCTCCTTTTTCCCAAAATAGTTAGACTACACCCTCACCCCTTTAACCACTTTGGAGTAAAGAGGATTTCACTATGCATTGGAAGTGTTGAAGCTACAATAGTAGATACTCTGAACATTTGAAGAATTGACGACTTTGAGGAGATGTTGACCTGTAGAAGACCAAACTCCTGTTATGTACTTACGTTAGATGCGATGTTTGTGAGACGTGAATTGTTTGATTTTTTCCGACGGCCACAACACAAAACCTGTCTTTTCAAAACCTTGTTTGTACTGAGTGTATCTCTCTCCCCACCTTCCGAATCTCATCCCAAAACCTTTGGACCCAATAGAGGATGATAGAAGATAGACTTGAAGTCTCTGGACCAATGACCCAGCCAGAGGCAGAGCTATGGATACAAAACATGGAGGATCACTTCAGGAAAAATTTGGTTGCAAGGAAGTATGAGGTTCAATACGCTCTTCGGTACTTTACAAAAAGTGCTGCAACATGGTGGAAGATGCATCAAGGCATACAAGGATGTAATGGAGCAGGAAGTTGGGAGGAATTTAAGAAGACTCTGATAAGATCCCGTCTCATCCGAGAGCGTGGTGACAACCCGAAGAAGAAGCCTTGTGCCTGCAGGATTTGTGGAGAAATAGGACACACCCAGGAGGAGCACAAGGATGAATGCCCTAATTGTGAAGGAAGTCACCTAGCTGAAGAATGCCCAACTAGGAAGATTACTTGTTTCTTGTGTGAAGGGACTACCCACTACCCTTCTCAGTGTCACATTTACCCCATGGTACAATGAACTATTCAGCATAAGAAAGAAGCAATGAAAGAAGTCCTCGAGGAAACCTTAAGGGGATCCACGATGGAGGAAGATATTGATGACCCTGATGGAGAAGGACTAGACAGATATTACACACGTGCTTGCTACTCATGTGGAGAAGAAGGACATTTTTCACAGCATTGCACGAAGGAGAGCCATGAGTATCTGGGAGACTTCCCGACAGAAGAAGTGGAGTTTGATCCACAAAAGATAGAATATTTGATATGAACGAAGAAGTCAAGGAAGAGAAAGAGCATGTGTCCCCAGAAGAACCCAATTTTGGTGAAAAAGGACCGGAGTCACATCACTTGTTTTAGGTGAAAGGATTTAGGTCATTATGCTAGCAAGTGCCCAACCAGGAAGCGAGAGACCCAGTGAACCAGGACAGCCACCATGAAGTCCTTAGATTTGTCTTATGTCATTAGTTTACGCTACAAGGAAGTAGATCATTTTGCCAAGAGAACGTTGAGACCAGAGGAAAGGTTGAACATAGTAGTTGAGATTTTGATATTGGAATGAAGCATGTAGATGAAGGTGGAATACTCATTTATTACAATGTTGAGTTGAGTTATGGAAAGAACATTGTAATAGATCGTAGAAGTTAATATTTTTGGAATCTAAGAAGGAAATCTTATGAGTTGTTGGATGATTGTGAGTGCCTATCTTGCTATCTCACCCAGACCAAAAACCTAGAACCCATGGACCAGTTGACCCCAAACCTTTCTCGGACAAAGGACCCCATTTTACCCAAGGATATCCATATGTTGTCCTGAGAACCCCTTTCTGTCTTATACCTACAGATGACAACCCTTTACGAGTCCTTTCTCAAAGGCCCGGAAACCATCATGACCCTGACTAGTGATCAGGATTATCCAAAGATCCCGAAGGACATGATGAAGCATATTCACCTGGAAGGAGATGCAGTTTACAAGGGTTATCCTTTCATGGAGAATGGAGTTGAGCTTTGGTACGTGGAGGTACACCTCCATCGTGTGAAAGGAGTTTGCCCAAAGACTATGGGTCAATACTTTTTCATCTCTCGAGTACCACGGACAACGTTCTTCGACTCTGTTCGTGAAGCTCCTATGGAGGCCATACGTCAGATTGGAGAAATACTTGAAGCAAGACTTCATTATACCCAGGAATGCCTGAGTAGGATGCATGCATAGATGATGGAGATGAAGCACACGACCATTAGGATGAAACAACAGATTGTGGATTTTAAGAATCACATTGCACAATTCCCTTGGGATTGAAGCATCCTTAGCTAGGACAAAGGAATAAAGATGGGAGGAATGTTTGACCATACCCGACTAGGTGGATGGCAACATTTATAGTGAAGCACCTTTGAAAATTGAGTATTGAATACTGGTTCAGGATGTAGTAAGAGATTTGATATGAGGAGAATATGGATTACGGATGAACCAGTGCATTTTGTTTAGGACGATACCTTTTTGAGTGAACCATGGACCCATAGGAAGGAGAACTGTTGCCCCAATTAGTGGAGTTTACACCAATAAGTTGGAGTTTATTTATGAGACTTACCCCAAGAGTATGAAGGAAAGAAGTACAATTGGATTTAAAGAGTGGGTAATGCTGGAGTATGGAGCAATAATGACTCCAAGGATGAGCTAAGGATATACAAGTTCTGAAGTGGACCCATAAGCCGAGGACCTAAGGAGGCTACATAATCACAAGGGAAACCACAAGACTTGTCAGTAGTAATATGTTCTGCTGAAGTGAAGCAGGGCACCTTGCTAAAGATTGTCCCCATGAGAAGGAGTTTTGTGCTAAGTATTGGAGTTGAAGCAAGAAAATGGAAGCGCGGTAGATCCTAGTAAGTTGAGAATCAATACAATTAGTATCATGGCATTGATTTTGGATTTTATGAGTTGTTACTACATAAGTGATGACTGAAGATGTGATACAGGGATCAAGATTTTGAAGAAACTAGTGTTATTCATTTTAAGTGTGGTAGAGTCTAACATCTTTACCTGAATACACTAGCTAGTGGTTAGTTACGCCAGACTTGGAATGGATTGCCCAAGGATGAGTGTGAATAATCACACTCAATTTTGAACCAAGAAAAGTAAGGGATAATTGGGTCGATTTAAGAAAACCAAGGAAGTTGGATGTCGGAAGAATGAATCAGTGGCAACCCAATGATGAGACCAAGTGTTACTAGTGGTGAGATGAGCCATAACCCACAGGCCCCAGGACCTGTCAAGAATGCAAGCACACTCTTGCTGAAGGAAAACCCCTGGAAGAAGTTACAACTTTGCCAACATACGATCTTATAGGTGTTTACGCAAAACCCGAGGGTTGTGAAGAAATGATAGATGGTTGTTTGGTTTGCAGAATCAATGGATATATCCGAACTTAGTTCGTCAACAAGATGAAATTCTGCAATGCTTGTGAGTATGACCGAGTGTTAGAATTTGAGATTCACTAAACAATATACAAGGTAATGATTTGGGTGCGGGATGGATTGATCACCATACCGACTTACTCTTATTATTTGCCTCTGTTATACGGGATCGTAAATCTGAGTGACTTACCTATAGTAGAGAGACGACGATGTCAAAGCTTTGGTTAAACCTTAGAATGGTATAGAAATTTTTCCCTTGTACACGGCATGATGTTGCCAACCGTAGGATAAAACGGTGAGGATGAAGCCCAGACCTGTTTTCTGCAGGGACCCCATTTAATTTAGTTGATGACCACCATGAGATATCGATATTTGTTTAGTATTGGCGCCAGACCTGTTAGCAAAGAAGAGCTAGTCACCGAAAGAGCCTTACCAAGATGAAAGAACACAAGAATTGAGGACAAAGGTTAGGCCACTACCGGAAGAGCCCAGAGAAGGAGTTATCCTGAAGATCTGAGAACAATCGACACTGTCAACTAAGGATGAAGTACCTGAGTTTTGATGGAACCGTAACCATCATCCTAAGTCTGGTAGTACACTAGACAATACCGACCAATAGATTTGCTACAATACCCCCAAACCCCAACCTATTTCTTGCTAGCCTCTCCGAATCTCGAGGACGAGATTCATTTTTAAATGTGGTAGGTTTGTAACATCCCAAAATTCTAACTTTTCGAATGTTATAATAAATAGATAGATTTGATTGCTTGTTGATGTGCTGAATGAAATTGAATGAAATTTGAAAATTTTGAAAGTTAAATGAGAGGGAACAAAATGACTTTCCCAAAACTTTCACTTTGCATTTTGATCTCCGGGAATTCAAATTCTTTTCAACACAAAACCCTAGAGTGAAGATAATATGACTTCTTCCATTTATTTTAAGTGATAAAGGGCTTTGAAATGATTTTGAATTTCCATCATGAAATATTTCCAATTCAGAAACTTTATGCAACTCAAGGATTTTCTTGAGAGAAGATAAAATGACTTCTTCAAATTATAGGAAATATGAGTTGGAAGTTTTTCTGAAATTTTCTTTAAACTCATCTTCAAAAATTGAGTTATTGGGTTTTATTCAAATTATTTTTCTCCAAAAATAAATTATGTGAAAAATTGGGTAACATGATTCCCTATGTAGAAAATTGGAGAGAAATAAATTTGAAATCATTTTGGTATTTAAAAAAATGATTTTTATTGGATTTTATTACAACAGTAGCACCTTTTGATTTATTAGAATTTGTGAGCGCTTTATTTGGCTGTAGAAAAATGTTCATGTTGTAGGATTTGTTTTTCTAAACTTTTTGATATATTATATGCCTACATAATATTTTAGGTTATTTCTATTTTATTATTTTTCTTGTCTGTGTTTTTTTAAATCATTCCCCGCCGAACTGGGCCAGCCCAGCTAGTGGCCAGGCCAGCCCAGCCCAGCGCCGCGCCGGCCTTCTCCCACCTCGCGCCGGTCTCCTACCGCCGCATGCCTCGGCGTCCGTGCCATGGACGCCACGCCTCGCCGCCGCCTCTGCTGCCCCTCCCCCATGCAAAGCCCTCCCCCTCCCACCTGTAAGTACGCAACCGCCGCCCCTCCTCTCGCTTCGCTCGCTGTAGACCGTCGCCGCCGCCGCTTTTGCGTCGCCGCCGACGCGCCTCATGCTGCTGCTGCCACCGCCCGCTTGACCGCCGCCCCGCGCCGCGTCCGCCGCCGCCTTGCCCAGCCTCGCCGGCCGGATCCGAATCCGCCCGACCCGCGGTCTTTTCATCAAAACCGCCGGTTTCGTCGGAAAAACCGCCTAGGTAAAACCCTGGTTTTCTGTTTAGTTTGGTTTATTTCTTTTAGATCGGTTTTAATTTTTTTAGGTTTAGCTATAGAGTGAACGTTCACTGGTTAGGGTTAGAAAACGAACGTTCTTTGTTTAGTCATTTTCTTTTCTTTTTAGTTTCCGGCCAGGGACCGTTTGTAATTATTTTATTTACATATTAGCCCCTAAACTTCAAACGGCCACAACTTTTTACTCGTTGGTCCAAATGCAACGAAACCAACGCCCACGTCTTCGTTACGATCTCCTCTTTCCAGTAAAACAACTTAAACATGTTTTTGAAAGTTTTAAAATTTGAATTCAACTAGATTTGAATTTGAACTTCGTTGATCATAACTTGAGTTTTATAACTCCGATTTAGTTGATTCTTTTTGCAAATCGAAGCTCTTGACCTAAACCTTCTGATAAGGCCAAATTCACATAATTTTGGTACTGTTGGAAATTGTTTAATGTTTCAAGAGTCATTCGTTTTGTTTTCGAAGTTTTCCGAAGTGTTTATTCATTTTGTCTGATCTTCTGAGTGATTGCTTATGTGTGGTTACTATTGTTTGCTTACGATAGATTGAACGGAGTGTGACGAGTAGATCTATCCTGAGTTCTGAGTATGAATCTTCTACATCGTTAGTACAAGGTAAGTTCACACTTTGATCATACTTTCCAATACCCAGTTTTCATTGCATTAGTTCTATCCTCAAACACTTGCATGAGTAGGACTAGTTACATAATATGATGCTTTGTAGTTCATAAGGTAGGAACCCAATGACCTGAGAACAACCAAGGGGGGTATACGCTTTGTTACTTATT
Organism: Secale cereale; assembly: GCA_902687465.1. Taxonomy (NCBI): domain Eukaryota; kingdom Viridiplantae; phylum Streptophyta; class Magnoliopsida; order Poales; family Poaceae; genus Secale; species Secale cereale. The sequence continues at coordinate 459,074,788 of LR738710.1, forward strand.
GCTTAGCCATGCTCGTAGACGTGGATTGGTATCAGAGTTTCATGAAAGATGTGAGTGATTCTTTTAAGGAAAAACTTTAAGGTGGAAATTTAATACACATCTGGGTGGATTGGTTGGGGCACCCTGGGAGTGAATCAGTGGATTGCCCGCACACTTGGGATTGCCAGTGTTGTCCTAGGAAATCCCGGGGTTCCGTGTGATTGTCCTATTGGAATGCCACCCAGGCTCAAAGGGATCATATAATATTTTCATGCCTAGAAACTTCCATGTGCAGCCACATGCCAATATGGGCTCTGGCATAGTATGAGTAAGTTGTGTGACCTCTTTCGTGGTGGACTAGCAGATGTAGCGAATGTAGGTGTACCGGTCCACCTGGGGTAAAGAGTTAATGCTTCTGAAAGACTTTGTCTCGGTCATCCGTTTCTCAAACACCATGCAGTGCGAGAAATCCAACGGAGGCGATCGAGTCTTGTGGGGAAAAGTGCACAAACCTCTGCAGAGTGTACAAACTATTCATGAGGAGCTGTGTCCCCGATTATGGACATCTTTGAGTATCTAGAAGTGGATTATTTGTTGATCTCAACACTCTATTTAATTAATTTGCTTGGTTAATAATGACTTTGGTTTGGGATTGAGATGGAGGAACCATTCTCAATTGTTCATGATTTGAATTCAACAAAGTAGTTAAATAAAATGCATTCTTTTGTGGTAGGCAAAAATCAGCTTTATGCAAAAGCAGCCTTACAGCCTCCACCAGCCAAATATGCATGTAGTTGTAGGCATTGTTCATCATTCTCATACAGTGTGAAATTGCCAGTACATTCAATGTAGTGACCTAGATGGCTGCAACATCTCATGTTGCAGGAATTATTCGACGAGTAAGTGTTACGTTAGGGTTGCGATGTCTACACTCAACTTTTCCGTTGGTGTTGATGGAGCTCCACAACCTTTGTTGCTTCCGCTATGATCGATTGAGGTAATAGTATTTACGTTACTTAATACATGTGATTTACCTCTGTTATAAATCCTCGAGTACTGTGTGTTTTAGCATACCGATCCAGGGATGACACTTAAGCACAGAGACTTGATCCGTTCGGGTCGGGTCGCTACAATGGTACCGGCGAAAGTTGCGCGATACAAGAGAGGCAATCTACGAGTGGAAGGGTGAGAGTGCGTATAATCCATGGACTCAACATTAGTCATAAGAACTCATATACTTATTGCAAAAATCTACGATTCATCAAAACAAAGCAATCAACGCATGCTCCTAGGGGGTAGGTTGGTAGGAGTTAACCATCGCGTGCCCCTGACCTCCACACAAAGGTTGGCACTTTACAAATACCTCATGCTCTAACTTCGTCACATAGTGGTTCACCATACGTGCATGCTACGGGAATCACTAACCTTAACACAAGTATTTCTCAATTTCATAATAACTCCACTAGCATGACTCTAATATCACTATCCTCATATCTCAAAAAAGTTATCAAGCATCCAACTTCTCATCATATTCAATGCACTTAGTGTGAAAGTTTTTACTACATTGATATTGGATGTCTATCATGTGAAGACTAGTTTTATAGCCTAAACACATTACCATGATGTTTTAATAGACTCTCAAATAGATATAAGTGAAGCATGAGAGTTCAACAATTTCTTCAAAATATTATCACCACCGTGCTCTAAAAGATATAAGTGAAGCACTAGAGCAAAAACTATTCAACTCAAAAGATATAAGTGAAGCACATAGAGCGTTCTATCAATTCCTAGGACATATTTAACTCTCTCAAATAGGTGTGTCCAGCAAGGATAATTGTGGCAAACTAACAAGCAAAGACTCAAATTATACAAGACGCTCCAAGTAAAACACATATCATGTGGTGAATAAAAATATAGCTCCAAGTATAGTTACCGATGGATGAAGACAAAAGAGGGGATGCCTTCCCGGGGCATCCCCAAGCTTAGGCTTTTGATTGTCCTTGAATTTTACTTGGGGTGCCATGGGCATCTCCAAGCTTAGGCCCTTGCTACTCTTTGTTCCATAGTACATCAAAGCAATACTCAAAACTTGAAAACTTCACAACACAAAACTTAGACAAAAATCTCGTGAGCTCCGTTGGTATAAGAAAGCAAACCACTACTCAAAGGTACTGCAATGAATTCATTCTTTGTTTATATTGGTGTTAAACCTACTGTATTCCAACTTATCTATGGTTCATACTTCCCAATATTACTCATAGATGCATTGAAATAAGCAAACAACACACAAAAAACAGAATCTGTCAAAAACAGAATAGTCTGTAGTAATCTGCAGGTTTCGCATACTTTTATAACTCCAAAAAAATCAAAATAAATTGGTAAACGTGAGGAATTTGTCTATTAACCATCTGCAAAAATAATCAACAAAATAGTACGCTCCAGTAAAATCTGATGACCATTATAGCGAGCGCTAATAATTCTGTTTTTCACAACAAGATCACATAAACTTCACACAAGTCTTCCCAAAGGTTCTACTTGGCACAAACACTAAACAAAACATGAAACCACATCTAAACAGAAGCTAGATGCAATATTTATTCCCTAACGGCAGCAAAAACAAAAAATGTAAAATCGGGTTGCCTCCCAACAAGCGCTATCATTTTACGCCCCTAGCTAGGCAGGATACATGGATAGATCTAGGTATTGCCATCCTTGGAAGGCAATCCATAAGTGGCTCACATGATAGATTCATATGGTAATTTGGTTTTATTTCTAGGAAAGTGTTCCATGCCCTTCCTTAACGGAAATTGGAATCTAATATTTCCTTCCTTCATATCAATAATTGCACCAATCGTTCTAAGGAAAGGTCTACCAAGAATAGTAGGACATGAAGGATTGCAATCTATATGAAGAACAATGAAATCTACGGGCACATATTTCCTATAGGCAACAATAAGAACATCATTAATTCTTCCCATAGGTTTCTTAATAGTGGAATCCGCAAGATGCAAATTTAAAGAACAATCATCAAGCTCATGGAATCCTAGCAAATCACACAATGTTTTTGGGATGGAGGAGACACTTGCACCCAAATCACACAAAGCACAGCATTCATGATCTTTTATTTTTATTTTAATAGTAGGCTCCCACTCATCATAAAGCTTTCTAGGGATAGAAACTTCCAACTCAAGTTTTTCTTCATAAGATTGCATCAAAGCATCAACTATGTGTTTGCTGAAAGCTTTATTTTGACTATAAGCATGCGGAGAATTTAGTACATATTGCAACAAGGAAATACAATCAATCAAAGAGAAATTATCATAATTGAATCCCTTGAAATCCAAAGTAGTGGGTTCATCACTATGCAAAGTTTTAATCTCTTCACTCCCACTTTTAACAATTTTAGCATCAAGATCTAAAAACTCTGAATCATTGGGACACCTTAAAGCAGAATCATCTCCAATCCTATCTTCATCAAGATTTATACTAGAAAACAATGATCTAATAGGAGACACATCAATAACTTTCAGATCTTCATCTTTATTTCATGATAACTCGAAGAACAAGCTTTAATATAATTCTCTCTTTCAGCACGCATCCTAGCGGTTCTTTCTTTGCATTCATCAATGGAAATTCTCATGGCTTTGAGAGACTCATTGATATCATGCTTAGGTGGGATAGATCTAAGTTTCAAAGAATCAACATCAAGAGTAATTCTATCCACACTTCTAGCCAATTCATCAATCTTAAGCAATTTCTCTTCAAGCATAGCATTGAAATTATTTTGCGAGAACATAAACTCCTTAACACTAGTTTCAAATTCAGAAGGCAGCTTTCCATAAGAGTTATCGTAGGAATTACCATAATTATTAGAGGAACAACTAGGAAATGGCCTAGTATTAAAATTCCCTCTATAAGCATTGTTACCAAAATTATTCCTACCAACAATGTTCACATCCAAAGATTCATTGCTATTTTCAATCAAAGTGGACAAATGAATATCATTAGGATCAGAAGAAGCACTCTTAGCATCAAATAATTTCATAACTTCATCCATCTTTCCACTCAAAACACTAATTTCTTCAATAGCATGCACTTTTTTACTAGTAGCTCTTTCGGTGTGCCATTGAGAATAATTGACCATGATATTATCTAGGAGTTTGGTAGCTTCTCCTAAGGTAGTTTCCATGAAAGTACCTCCTGCGGCCGAATCTAAAAGATTTCTAGAAGCAAAATTCAAGCCAGCATAAAAGTTCTGAATAATCATCCATAGATTCAAACCATGTGTAGGGCAATTACGTATCATTAGTTTCATTCTCTCCCAAGCTTGTGCAACATGCTCATGATCTAGTTGCTTAAAGTTCATAATATCATTTCTAAGAGAGATGATCTTAGCAGGAGGGAAATACTTAGAGATAAAAGCATCTTTGCACTTATTCCACGAATCAATACTATTTCTAGGCAAAGAGGAAAACCAAGTTTTAGCACGATCACTAAGTGAAAACGGAAATAACTTCAATTTAACAATATCGTTATCCGTATCCCTTTTATTTTGCATATCACACAAATCAACAAAGTTGTTTAGATGGGTAGCGGCATCTTCACTAGGAAGGCCGGAGAATTGATCTTTCATGACAAGATTCAACAAAGCAGCATTGATCTCACAAGATTCAGCATCGGTAATAGGAGCAATCGGAGTGCTAATAAAAACATTATTGTTGGAATTGGAGAAGTCACACAATTTGGTATTGTTCTGAGCCATAGTGACAAGCAAGCAATCCAACACACGGAAGCAAACAAGAAGAAAGTGAACGATAAACACACGGCAGAAGAAGGGCAAATAAAACGGCAAGGGTGAAGTGGGGGAGAGGAAAACGAGAGGGAAATGTAATGCAAAGGATAAGGGTTTGTGATAGGTACTTAGTATATGACTTTTGCGTAAGCCTCCCCGGAAACGGCGCCAGAAATTCTTCTTGCTACTTCTCGAGCTTGCGGTGTATTCCCTCGAAGAGGAAAGGGAGATGGACCACAGTACCATAAGTATTTCTCTCAGTTTTTGAGAACCAAGATATCAATCCAGTACGAGACCACGCGCGAGTCCCTCGCACCTGCACACACAAATAAGAACTTCGCAGCCAACGCGATAAGGGGTTGTCAATCCCTTTACGGTCACTTACGAAAGTGAGATCTGATAGAGATGATAGTTTATATTTTTGGTATTTTTGTTTATAAGAACAGAAAGTAAAAGCGGAAAAAGTAAAGTAAATGTAGATTGATATGTTGAGAATAGACCCGAGGGCCGTAGTGTTCTCTAGTGGCTTCTGTCATGATAGCGATATTCTACGGCGGGTAAACAAATTACTGTCGTGCAATTGATAGAAAAGCGAATAATTATGAGACTATCTAGGCATGATCATTGTATATAGGCATCACGTCCAAGATAAGTAGACCGACTCCTGCCTGCATCGACTACTATTACTCCACACATCGACCGCTATCCAGCATGCATCTAGTGTATTGAGTTCATAAGAACAGAGTAGCGCCTTAAGCAAGATGACATGATGTAGAGGGATAAACTCAAGCAATATGATATAAACCCCATATTTTTATCCTCGATGGCAATAATACAATACGTGCCTTGCTGCCCCTACTGTCACTGGGAAAGGACGCTGCAGGATTGAACCCAAATCCAAGCACTTCTCCCATTGCAAGAACTATAGATCTAGTAGGCCAAACCAAACCAATAATTCGAAAAGACTTGCAAGGATATTATGAGCCCACATAAAGAGTTCAGAAAAGAACCAAATATTTCTCACAAATAATCTTGATCATAAACTCACAATTCATTGGATCTCGATAAACACAACGCAAAAAGAGATTACATCGAATAGATCTCCTTGAAGACCGAGGAAAACTTTGTATTGAGATCCAGAGAGAGAGAGAAGAAGCCATCTAGATACTAGCTATGGACCCAAAGGTTCGTGGGAAACTACTCACAACTCATGGTGAGAGCGATGATGATGATGTAGAAGCACTCCATGATGGATCCCCCCTCCGACGGAGCTCCGGAACAGGCTCCAAGATGGGATCTCACGGGAACAGAAGGTTACGGCGGTGGAACTAGGGTTTTTTCTCCTCTTCTGATGGTTTCGGGGTACGTAGGCTTATATAGGAGGAAGAAGGACAATGGGGGCGTCATGAGGGACCCACGAGGCAGGGGGCGCGCCCCCCACCCTCATGGGCACCTCGTGGCCCATACTCCATGGTTCTCAAGTCTCCCGTGCGTGATTTTCTCAAAAAATATCTCTCCCGAAGGTTTCATTCCGTTTGGACTCCGTTTGATATCCCTTTTCTGTAAAACCCTAAAACTGGTAAAAACAGCAATCTGGACTGGGCCTTTGGGTTAGTAGGTTAGTCCCAAAAATAATATAAAAGTGTATGACAAAGCGCATTAAACATCCAAAACATCATAAACAATAGCATGGAACAATCAAAAATTATAGATACTTTGGAGATGTATCAAGGCACTTGAGGACCATCAGCTCTGTTGGACACAGTGTTTAGGTTTGCTCGTCCTGGGGGTGCTACATGCTCTGCGGTCGCCCCGCAATGGGGGCGGCCGGAGAGTTGCAATTTGCCCCAAAACGTGCGACACCGCCAAGGTTGTCCTCTTCGGTTGGGCGAGGAGGTATAGAAGGAATTATCTCTCTGCTCGTACCTCACGGGCCGCCACCGCAGGGATGTTGTTGATGAGTCCTTCTTAGGTGCCCTATGCTCTTGCTTCGACCGTGGGGGTGTGGCAACAACGCCGCCTACGCCGGCCACGTTCCCCATAGCATCCACATTCCCATGTGTCCCCGTGGTGTCGGCGGTCGTGGGCAGCGAGGCCCTCTAAGTGGACGTGTGAGCTGTAGCACCAGACTTCTTCTTGGGCACCATGGTCGATGGAGCCGAAGATGAAGAAGTTGGTGATGAAGATGACGCGCTGCTCATGCTCTCGGGTTCACGCAAGTGATCCCCCTACCTGGCGCGCCAAAGATGTCGCGGGAAAACCACGACCACCTATGGTATAAGAGTCCCTTTTGGTTCGGCGGGGGGATGGGCACATTGCACAAAGAGCGGAGAAGCATAGGGAAGCACGTCAGAGATCACATGGGCAATTTTTTACGCAGGTTCGGGCCATCGTGAGGCATAAAACCCTACTCCAGCTTTGGTGGATTGATGGTGGAATGTGGAAAAGAGCACAACACTCTTGCCCGTCAAGGTTGCCTCGGGGCGAGAATGATTGCGTGCATACGAGTGTGTGGGTTCGAATGGCCGAATCCTTTCTACGGTTGCCATGGTCCTCCTTTTATATATTAAGGGGCCACCACAGTGACAAATCAGTCTTTCCATACTGATGAGATAGCAAACCGTGCTATCATACCTAACTTTGCAGGCTGACAGAGCGCATTAAATGTGCCGCTCAGTGTCACATCACGGCTCGCCCGACAGGCCTTGCCGGGCTGTTTTGCTAGCTTCGCACCTGCTTGTTTGACACGTCTCAGGACGGGTGTCAATTATAGGTTCTTTCTATAGGAAGTGGCTGCCATGTGGCAGTGGGCTACCAGTGAGCCACTTAGAAGCTTGACACCGCACTGATTAACAACGGGCGTCATTGTGAGGCGGTTGTTTGACCCCGCGAGCCCCGACAGGCCTGCCGGGGCAATTTCGGAGGCTTGCTTCCAGGTGATATTGACCTTGCCAAGCTCGCCTGCCCGGCAAGGGAGGCTTTTTCCCTTGGCGATATCTCGCTCCTTCGGCTGGTCTTTGTTGTCTTGATCTCCTCAACTAGCTCTCTGATTCCTCAAGGAGTTGATCCCTTCATGCCTTGATCTGATGTCGGTGTTGCAAATTTGTCCTTGGGCCAGTGCATAGTTTCGGGCAACAGATCCAGGGTTTGTTGCACTGACACATAATCGTAAAATGCTGCAATTGCTAACATGATTCAGACAGACTTATGCATCGTTACGGATGAGAAAGTCTCATCGTAGTCAACTCCTTGAACTTGTTGAAAACCTTTCGCGACAAGTCGAGCTTTGTAGACAGTAATATTACCATCAGCGTCACACTTCTTCTTGAAGATCCATTTATTCTCAATGGCTTGCCGATCATCGGGCAAGTCCACCAAAGTCCACACTTTGTTCTTATACATGGATCCTATCTCAGTTTTCATGGCCTCAAGGCATTTATTGGAATCTGGGCTCATCATAGCTTCTTCATAGTTCAAAGATTCGTCGTTGTCTGACAACATCACTTCTAGTACAGGGTTACGATACCACTCTGGTACGGTACGTGTTCTGGTCGAACTACGAGGTTCGGTAGTAACTTGATCCGAAGTTCCATGGTCATTATGATTAGATCCTTCTCTAGTTGGTGTAGGCATCACGGGAACAGTTTTCTCTGATGATCTACTTTCCAATTCGAGCGAAGGTACAATTACCTCAGCAAGTTCTACTTTCCTCCCACTCACTTCTTTCGAGAGAAACTCCTTCTCTAGAAAGGACCCATTCTTAGCAACAAAAATATTGCGTTCGGATCTATGGTAGAAGGTGTACCCACCAGTTTCTTTTGGGTATTCTATGAAGACGCACTTCTCCGATTTGGGTTTGAGCTTATCAGGCTGAAGCTTTTTCACATAAGCATTGCAACCCTAAACTTTAAGAAACGACAGCTTTGGTTTCTTGCCAAACCATAGTTCATACGGTGTCGTCTCAATCGATTTAGATGGTGCCATATTTAATGTGAATGCAACTGTCTCTAATGCATAACCCCAAAATGATAAAGCCTAATTGGTAAGAGACATCATAGAACGCACCATATCCAATAGAGTACGGCGACGACGTTCGGACACACCATTACGCTGTGGTGTTCCAGGTGGCGTGAGTTGTGAAACTATTCCACATTGTTTCAAATGAATACCAAACACGTAACTCAAATATTCGCCTCCGTGATCAAATCGTAGTAACTTTATTTTCTTGTTACGATGATTCTCTACTTCACTCTGAAATTCTTTGAACTTCTCAAATGTTTCAGATTTGTGTTTCATTAAGTAGATATACCCATATCTACTCAAATCATCTGTGAAGGTGAGAAAATAATGATACCCACTGCGTGCTTCAACACGCGTTGGACTGCATACATCGATATGTATTATTTCCAATAAGTCATTAGCTCACTCCATTGTTCCGGAGAACGGAGTTTTAGTCATCTTGTCCATGAGGCATGGTTCAGAAGTATAAAATGATTCATGATCAAGTGATTCCAAAAAGTCCATTAGCATGCAGTTTCTTCATGCGCTTTACACCAATATGACCTAAACGGCAGTGCCACAAGTATGTTGCACTATCATTATCAACTATGCATCTTTTGGCTTCAGTATTATGAATATGTATATTATTATGATCGAGATTCAATAAACCATTCACCTTGGGTGTATGACCATAGAAGGTTTAGTCATGTAAACATAATAACAATTATTCTCTGACTTGAATGAATAACCGTATTGCAATAAATATGATCCGATCTTGTTCATGCTCAATGCAAACACCAAATAACATTTATTTTCGTTTAACACTAATCCCAAAAGTATAGGGAGTGTGCGATGATGATTGTATCAATCTTGGAACTACTTCCAACACACATCGTCACCTCACCCTCAACTAGTCTCCGTTTATTCTGCAACTCATGTTTCGAGTTACTAATCTTAGCAACCAAACAAGTATCAAATACCCAGGGGCTACTACGAGCACTAGTAAGGTACACATCAATAACATGTATATCAAATATACCTTTGTTCACTTTGCCATACTTCTTATCCGCCAAATATTTGGCGCAGTTCCGCTTCTAGTGACCATTTTCTTTATAGTAGATGCACTTAGTTTCAGGCTTAGGTCCAGCTTGAGCTTCTTCACGAGAGTGACAACTTGGTTGCCAGTCTTCTTGAAGTTCCCTTTCTTTCCCTTGCCTTTTTTCTTGAAACTAGTGGTCTTGTTAACCATCAACGCTTCATACTCTTTCTTGATTTCTAACTTCACTGATTTTAGCATCGCGGAGAGCTCAGAAATTGTTTTCGTCATCCCTTTCATATTATAGTTCATCATGAAGTTCTAGTAGCTTGGTGATAGTGACTAGATAACTCTGTCAATCACTATCTTATATGGAAAATTAACTCCCACTTGATTCAAGTGATTGTAGTACCCATACATTCTGAGCACATGCTCACTAGCTAAGCTATTATCCTTGATCGTGTAGGCAAAGTGCTTGTCAAAGGTCTCATACCTCTCGACATGGCCATGAGTCCGAAATACCTATTTCAGCTCTTGGAACATCTCATATGCTCTATGGAATTCAAAACGTCTTTCGAGCCCCGATTCTAAGCCGTAAAGCATGGCGCACAAAACTATTATGTAGTCATCAGATCGTGCTTGCCAAACGTTCATACCGTGTGCATTATCTTCTGTAGCATGTATGTCAACTAGCGGTGCATCAAGGACATAATTATTCTATGCAGCAACAAGTATAATCCTCAGATCACGGACCCAATCTGCATCATTGCTACTAACATCTTTCAACTTAGTTTTCTGTAGGAACATATCAAAAACAGGGGAACTACATCATGAGCTATTGATCTACAACATAGATATGAAAAAACATATTGACTAAGTTCATCACAAGTTAAGTTCAATTAATCAAATTACTAATGAACTCCCACTTAAATTAACATCCCTCGGGTTATCTAAGTGATACATAATCCAAATCAACTAAACCATGTCTGATCATCACGTGAGATGGAGTAGTCATCAATGGTGAACATCTCTATGCTGATCATATCTACTATATTACTCATGTTCGACCTTTTAGTCTCCAGTGTTCCGAGGCGATGTCTGTACATGCTAGGCTCGTCAAGTTTAACCAAAGTATTCTGCGTGTGTAAAATTGTCTTACAGCCGTTGTATGTGAACGTAGAGTCTATCACACCCGATCATCATGTGGTGTATCGAAACGACGAACTGTGGCAACGGTGCATACTCAGGGAGAACACTATTATGTTGAAATTTAGTGACGGGATCATCTTATAATGCTACTGTCGATCTAAGAAAAATAAGATGCATAAAGGATAAACATCACATGCAATCAAAATATGTGACATGATATGGCCATCATCACCATGTGCTTTTGATCTCCATCTCCAAAGCATCGTCATGATCTCCATCATCACCGCCTCGACACCTTGATCTCCATCGTAGTGTCATTGTCGTCTCGCCAACTATTGCTTCTACGACTATTGCTAACTCATAGCGATAAAGTAAAGCAATTACATGGCGCTTGCATTTCATACAATAAAGAGACAACCATAAGGCTCCTGCCAGTTGCCGATAATTTACAAAACATGATGATCTCATACAATAACGTATAACTTATCATGTCTTGACCATATCACATCACAACATGCCCTGCAAAAACAAGTTAGACGTCCTCTCCTTTGTTGTTGCAAGTTTTACGTGGCTGCTATGGGCTTCTAGCAAGAACCGTTCTTACCTACGGCACAAAACCACAACGGTGATTTATTAAGTTTGCTGTTTTAACCTTCAACAAGGACCGACCGCAGTCAAATTTGATTCAACTAAAGTAGGAGAAACAGACACACGCCAGCCACCTTTATGCAAATCAAGTTGCATGTCTGTCGGTGGAACCAGTCTCATGTACGTCGACATGTAAGGTTGGTCCGGGCCACTTCATCTTACAATACTGCCGAATCAAAATAAGATGGTGGTGGTAAGCAGTATGACGATCACCATCCACAAATCCTTGTGTTCTACTCGTGCATATCATCTACGCATAGACCTAGCTCATGATGCCACTGTCATGAAATGTTGCATGGAAAAAAAAATCTACGCACATGTAATGATCTATCGATGGAGATGCATAGCAATGAGGGGGAGAGTGTGTCTATGTACCCTCCTAGACTGTAAGCGGAAGCATTTCACAACGCGGTTGATGTAGTCAAACTTCTTCGTGCTTCAACCAATCAAGTACTGAATGCAGGACACGTCCGCGTTCTGCACACGTTCAGCTCGGTGACGTCCCTCACCTACTTGATCCAGAAAGATGTCAAGGTAGTATATGAGTTCCGTCAGCATGACGGCATGGTGACGGTGATGGTGAAGTGATCTTTGTAGGGCTTCGCCTAAGCACTACGAAAATATGATTGGGGGTGTAAACTGTGGAGGGGGCGCTGCACACGGTTAACAATTGATGTTGTGTCCTTGTGAGGCGCCCCCTTCCCACATATATATAGGTTGGAGGGGAGGGGAGGCAGCCAGGGCGCGCCCTAGGGTTGGCCACCGCCCCCTAGGGGCCCTGTCTTGCCGTGCGACCCCCTTTTCATGTGTCCTTATCCGCACTTTCCTTTCCCTCCCCCTTTCCTTCTGCTCCTCCTATGTCCCTATAGGGCGCACCATCCCCTTGTGGGCTGGTGTGTTCCTTCACAAGGCCCATATGGCCCATAGGATTGCGGGGGGTACGTGAAACACCTTCCGGTGACCTGATAAGTACTCGATACCCTCCGAAACACTTCCGGAGTCCAGATACCATTGTCATATATATCAATCTTTACCTCTCGACCATTTAGAGACTCCTCCTCATGTCCATGATCTCATCCGGGACTGCAAACAACGTTCGGTCACCAAATCACATAACTCATATAATACGATATCATCAACGAACGTTAAGCGTGCGGACCCTACGGGTTCGAGAACTATGTAGACATGACCGAGACACCTCTCTAGTCAATAACCAATAGCGGAACCTGGATGCCCATATGTGCTCTTACATATTCTACGAAGATCTTTATCGGTCAAACCGTTATGACAACATACACAATTCCCTTTGTCTGTCGGTATGTTACTTGCCCGAGATTCAATCGTCGGTATCTCTATACCTAGTTCAATCTCGTTACCGGCAAGTCTATTTCCTCGTTCCTTAATACATCATCCCATGACTAACAAATCAGTCATTTGCTTGCAAGGCTTATTACGATGTGCGTTACTGAGAGGGCCCAGAGATAGCTCTCCGATACTTGGAGTGACAAATCCTAATCTCGATTGACGCCAACCCAAAAAACACCTTTGGAGATACCTGCAGAGCATCTTTATAATCACCGAGTTACGTTGTGGCATTGTATAGCACACAAGGTATTCCTCCTGTATCCGGGAGTTGCATGATCTCATAGTCAAAGGAATATGTATTTGACATACATGAAAGCAGTAGCAATAAACTGTACGATCAAATGCTAAGCTAATGGACGGGTCTTGTCCATCACTTCGTTCTCATAATGATGTGGTCCAATTATCAAATGACAACTCATGCCCATGGTTAGGAAACCTTAACCATCTTTGATTAATGAGCTAGTCTAGTAGAGGCGTACTAGGGACATGGTATTTGTTTATGTATTCACACATGTATTTAGGTTTTCGGTCAATAAATTATAGCATGAATAATAAACCTTTATCATGATTATGGAAATATAATAATAACCATTTATTATTGCCTCTAGGGCATATTTCCATCACCAGGCCCCACATGATTGGCACTCTATGTCGGGGGAAACTGTCCGCCACGAACACCTATGGGACCGGAGCCCCTTGTCTGTGCGGTACGAGGGCGGAGGGAGCACAAAGAGCAGATCGTAGCGAGCACGCGGGCAGTTTTACCCAGGTTCGGGCCGCGGTAGACGCGTAAAACCCTACTCCTGCTTGGTTGTGTATTGAGTTTGAGCGCTCGGGAGCTTGAAGAAGCAGCTACACCAAGCGCGAGAGTGATCTAGGTTCCGAACCCCCTCCACGTTGTGCATGGGCCTCCTTTTATAGTGCAAGGGGTCACCGACAGGTGTCAACGTAGGAGGAAGGGGTAAAAAAGTAAAAGAGGTGGTAGTTGTAACAGTGCGGGAACAGTGGAGCTACAGTACAGAACAGTGGTCTATACCTACTTTAACAGTGGGGGACAAGGGCATTTAATGCCCGTCGCCGTCGACCCCAAAAGCTCCCGCCTTAGCGTCTCCGTCCGCCACGGCGATGGATCCATCACCGTGGAGTGCCACCGTGTACCCCAGGCTGCACAGCCATCCGCCACGCGTCCCTGGATAGGCCCCAGGGTGACGCGTGGGCCGATGAGCTGGAGCGTGGGCACACAGCGCAGCCTTCCCGGCAAGCACCTTGCCGGGGTCTTGATCTTGCCGGGCCCGGGAGCTTGCCGCTCCCCGGGCCCTTGCCGGGGCGCACATAGCGCCGAGGCGTTGTCTTCTAGTCTTCCTGGCAAGCTCCTCTTGCCAGGGTCTTGTGTTAGCGGGGCAGTCTTGAGCCTGGTACGGCCTTCCCGGCAAGCTCCTCTTGCCGGGGTCTCGGTCTTATGCCTTGTATACTTTGTTTTTGAATGGTTTAATAGGGAGCAGGAAGGTCTCCGGCGAGCCCGCAGTAGACCTTGCCGCGGAAAGCTGCAACTGCCCGTGCACAAGTTGGGGTACTGAGGTACCCCTACCTTAGTACACCGACAGGAGCCCCCGGGCCTGGGCCACACACGATGCCGAGCGCTGTTGGGCCAGGCCCAAAACAGTGCACGGGCACCCGCGGCCCGCGGCGCGCCGAATCCACTTCCATATCCGCCGCACCCCACGGTAACGGCACGCGTCGATCGCGGCGCCGTGGGATGGGACGTGCCCACGATCTCTTAATGGAAAGGGCGAAACGCCCCCCACTCCCCCATAAAAACAGAGGAAGCGGGCGCGGTTCCCCTCCTTGCGCTTTCATTGCATCGTCTTCCTTCTCCAAAGATTCTCTCTTGCGCTCTGCCTCCACATCTCCGCCGCCGCCGAGCTCTTCGTTCCCCTCCTTCCGCCGCGTCCGCCATGGCCCCAAAGACCGACAAGGCGAAGGCGGAGAAGTCCAAGCGGGAGAAATCGGAGCAAGCGGCCAAGCTCATCGCGTACCGGAAGCGGCATGTCGTCTTCCCGCCGAAGCTCGGCGTGCGGGAGCTCTGGAACAAGTATTACTTGTTCTGGGCCAAGGAGACCGACGCGCATCCCCGCACGCGAGCGTATCCGGCCGCCGCCAAGGACAGCTATCCCGGCGGGTACTACTTTTTTGCTGCCTTCTTTCATTGTGGTCTCTGTCCTCCTTTCTCAAACTTCTTCTGTGACGTCATGAACACATACGGCCTCCATCTGCTTGACTTCACCCCCAACGCCATCCTCACCATGGCGGTTTTCGCACATATTTGCGAAAACTTCATAGGAGTCCACCCCAATGTAGCGCTCTTTAGGCACTTCTTCACTCCTAGAGCCGAGGCCGATGCCCCCCTCTCCGGAGGAATTTCTTGGGTCTTCCGTCTGAATAAAAAGGGTGCATACTTGCCGGGGGAGCTCCGCGGCAAGTGGGAGGAATGGCGAGCGGAGTGGTGCTGGATCGTCGAAGACCAGCCGCAAGCCTTCACCACGCCGCGCACAACGCCCATCGTGCGCGGCAGGGACTGGAGTGAGCTGGACCCGGAGGATATCAAGCTCGATATCGCCCTTGTCCGGATTCTTCGTCTTCGGATGGCCAAGTTGTCAGTTGCTGAGGTGGGCGCAGATTTCCTCCGCCGGCGCATCGCCCCTCTCCAAGACCGGAAGAGGCCGGCCTGGGAGTACGGCGGCCCGGCAGACATCATGAGGCTGCGCCCCGGGCTCAACTTCAACTTCACCACGCTGGAGCTGAGGGGAATGGTCCGGGAACTCTTCAAGTACGACCCGACACACCCCGAGTGGTTCAGGACTCCCCGGGAAGTGGTGCCGCTCTGCAACAACATCGTCAGGGATCGGATCCTCGCCATGATGCCCATGTGTGACTCGCACGGCCTGGACCGCACGTGGATCGCTCCGAAGCCCATCGACGTCCTCAACTTCTACGACAACCTCGCAGAGGTGGCGAAGAACAAGGACGACCTCACGCTGCACACGCGGGACACCACCGAGCAGGAGATCGCCTACATAGCTTCCCGGGCTGAAGAGGCCGCCGCAGCCGCGGCGGCAGGAATTTTCGGATACTCGCCGGAAGAGGCGGAGGCTGCGGACGCGTCCACCCAAGCGGAGGAGGCGGAGATCCGCAGGTTGCTGAAGCTTCCTCCCGACGCGCTCGCCGGGGTCCCCTCGCTGAGGCACTCCGGGATCCACGGGATCGCGGCCGAGGCCGCGGCAATGGAGGGTACCGCCGGAGGGAGCAGAGGCGCCGCGAGGGGCGGAGGCGCCAAGGGAAAGGGGGCCGCAACGCAGGACGCTGGGCCCAGTGAGCCGGCCGGGGAAGAGGAGGAGGAGGAGGAGGCCGAGGACTCCGGCGGATCCACGGAGTTGTACGCCGACGACCTCTCCTCGTCGGAGAGCTCCCCGCCCCCGGCAAGCCCGAGGCAGTCCCCGGCGAAACGTCTCCGCAAGGCGGCGACGGGGGAAAGGGCGCAGGCGCCCCGGCAACAGCCAGCTCGCCGGGCAGCTCCCCGGGGGAGCCAAGCCGCGCCAAGGCCGTCCGGCGCACCAGCCGCAGCGGAGGCGGCCCGTGCGCGGACCATGACGGAGGCGCCTCGCAGGCCGGCAGCGAGCCGGCAGGGGTCTTCTCGGAGCGGAGCAGCGGCTCCGCCCGCCCCTCGGGCGCCGGCTACCACAGGGGCTGGGTCTTCGCAACCCCCAGCCCCGGTGAACACCAAGCGCGCGAGGGAGTCTTCGTCTTCCGCTCCTCGCGCCGACGCGCCCACGGTGGAGTATGATTTCTCCGCCCTGAGCGAGGACGACGAGGAGGACCAGGAGTAAGGATCCGGGACCTTACACCTTCTCGATTTCTGTCTTGATTTTTTGTTAATGCTGACTCTGTTCGTTGTTCTGATTTCAGGACCCTGGCCCATCGCGCGGCGAAGAAGGCCAAGGCGCCCGATGTCGAGGTCACGGAAGACTCAGCAGCTGCGGCAACAGGGGGGGTGCCGGAGCCGAGCCTGCCGGACCTGAGCGCTGCTCCGAGGAGCAGCCCCCAGCGCAGCCCGCAGCGCAGCCCCCAGCGTAAGTCTGGGGTTTTCTCTTTTCGCCTGTCGGGGTACGCCTGAGGATTTGATTTTGTCTTCATGTCTTGACGTTTCTTGTCTTGTTCTGTGCAGAGGTGGAGCCACAGCGGGAAGAGCGCCCGGAGACTGTCGTTGAGGAGCCGCAAGCCCCGCCGTCCCCGCCAAGGCAGAACTCTCCGGCAAGGGAGAGTGCTCCGCCAAGGGCGGGTACTCCGCCGAGGCAGAGTACCCCGCCAAGGGCGAGCAGCCCGGCGAGGGCGGCCACTCCGCCAAGGCCGAGCTCCCCGGCGAGGGAGCCCGCCGCTGAGGACGTCCGCCAAGGTAAGTTTTGTGATTTGCTTTCTTGGCCTTGCTTCTTTTTGGATATTTGCTTGAGTCTTGAACTTCTTTTTCTTCTTCTTCTTTTTAGATCTTCCTCCCCCTGAGCCCATGGAGGCAGAGGTTATCAACCTTGAGGAGGAGGGCGCGCAGGGCGGCGGCGGCGACGCTCCTGTCGTCGAGGAGATGGCCGAGGCCGCCGAGCCGGCCGCGCAGGAGACTGCTCCAGCTGCGGACGCAGCGGCTGGGGAGGGGGACGGCGACCGCACCGCCGCCCCGGAGGCGGCGGGAGCATCAGATGCTGCACCGGCCACCGGTCCCTCCGCCAGCAAGGAGCAGGGGTATTATCTTGAGGCCCCCAACGGCGTCTTCATCCAGATGCCTTGGGGGTCTTCATCGCGAGCTCCTGCGGAGGGCGAGGCATTCGAAGGAGAAGTCCTCGCCTCCGCAGGCCTGAAGATCGTCGAGGCGCCCGGCGGGAGCGAGGGGCCCGAGGAGGAGAAGCTGCTCCACCAGCTCCTGGCCCTTTACCGGGCCAGGTAGGCGAAGCTGGCCTCCCGGGAGGCCCTTGCCGCCAAGGCCGCCGCGGAAATGGAGAAGCGTGCGGCGGAGCTCAGCGCCGCCAACCAGGCGGCCCTCCGCGAGGTGGCGGAGGAGCGCGAGCGTCTCGCCGGCGAGTACCAGGAGTGGGTGCTCGAGAAGGCTGATACTGAGGAACAGCAGCGGCTCGCCGGGGTGGAGATGTCCCGGCGAGAGGGAGAGCTCGCGCAGCGGAAGGTCGAGCTCGACTCCCTACGAGGAGGACCTTGCCGCTCGCGAGGCAGCCCTTGGCGGGGAGCTGAAGGAGGCGAAAGCCGCCGCGGTTGCCGCGGAAGACGCCAAGAAGGAGCTTGCCGCCAAGGTTGAGCAGTTGGAGAAGGCGCTGAAGGTGAGCGCAGAGAAGGTTGCCGCGCTCATCTTGGAGCGCGAGAAGGACGCTCACACAAACTCCGAGCTTCAGGTGAGTCTCTCCAAGAGGGGCGACGAGTTGAAGGCCGCCAAGGACTCCATCGAGGACTTGGAACTGAAGGTCACCACTCTGAAGGATTCGCTCGACGCTGCCCGGGCTCAGGAGAACAAGCTGAAGGAGGAGCTCCGCAAGGAGCGGACCTTGGTGGACAGCGTCAACAAGGCATCCGAGCTCTTCCGCCAGACCATCGAGGTATGGACCGAAGACTTGGTTTCTTCTGCGTCCAACATTGACCAGGAGCTGCTGGCGCTGAAGGTCGAACACCTCATCTACTCGCCGGATCCGGATCTCCCGCACAGCGCCAGGCTCAGCCTCTTCTTCAGAGGGATCGCGCCGGCCCTCGCAGGTCTCCGGAACCGCATCCCCGCGCAGCTGGCCAAGGAGTCGCGCCTGCTCTGCGCGGGAACTCTGGAGCGGGTGCTGACGAAGATCGTGTACCGCAATCCGGGGATCAATCTCAACAACGTTCTTCGCAGCTTGCCGGCTGATGCAGACACGGAGGCCCTGAAGGAGCAGGTCGCCCACATCATCGCCAAGGTGGCAAAGCTCGGCAGGAAGGAGGGCGACCGCGTAGACTAGGGCTCCATTATCTTTATCTTTTTGTTGCTGCACATTATGTCATGAACTTATTAGTCCATTGCGACAAGTTATCCTCTGTAAGATATTCACTTTATTTTGATCAATCAGTGCAATGTTATCTTCCTTGTCTCAATCTTTGACTTTGTATGTTTTTCACCCTACGCTCCCGGGGAGCTTGCCGGCAAGGGGCCTTTGCCGCGAGCGCTGAGTGCTGGACTCTGAGCAGCCTGCTGGCCAAAGTCTTCGCCGGCAAGCAACCTTGCCGCGGCTAGTCGCAACGCACTTAACTTGCTGAGCGTACTCGGAAACGAAGCAAGGGCGCGACACTTGTCGCAGCTCACTTAAATCGTTGAGTGAACTCGAAAACAAGATAAGGGTGCGGCAAGCTACGGGTAGGTTCCTCCGCGCACAGGTTTTCCATACAAAATGTGATCGTTCAAGGAAGACAACTAAAATTTAAAATTTGAACTGGTCAAATTCTAACAACTTATCTTTCATATGCTGCTTGCTTTCCGGTAAGGCTTCTCTTTCTTGAACAGCACTTGGTTCCTCTTCCATCTCCTTCCCCCCCGGCAAACTTGTGCGCGAGGAACGTTCCTTCTGTTTAAGAGGAAAGAAAAGGGAGAGGGAAACAAGCATATGGCCTTTCGGCCTAATAGTGCTTACCGTGTATCTGAGTGTTGCACCAAATGCCAAACAGAACATGCAAAAAGCAAAAAGAAGCATGCAAAAGGCAATTGGTGCGAAAAACACAAAAACTTTACTGGTGCACGGGGTCTGCGCCCGGCTTTGTACAAAGGGTTACATGCAACAGCGGCAAAGCTTGTACAAAAGGTGGTTGCCGGAGCGGATCACGGCAACCGCGCCTTAGGGGTGAAACTTGCGAAGATGCTCTATGTTCCAGGAGTTGCTCACCGGTAAGCCTTCTTCGGTCTCGAGGCGGACAGCGCCGGGCCTCGTAACTTGTCTCACCCGATAAGGGCCTTCCCACTTCGGCGTCAACTTGTTGGAATTCTTGGCGGACTGAACACGCCGAAGAACAAGGTCGCCTTCCTCGAGACTCCTGGCCTTGACTTTGCGGCTATGGTAGCGGCGCAAAGCTTGCTGGTATCGAGCAGCTCGTACAGCAGCCTGGAGCAATGCGTCATCTTGCCGCAGTTGCTCTTGCTCGAGCTCATCATAAGCGAGCACCCGAGGAGATCCGTATACGAGTTCCGTGGGGAGAACTGCCTCTGCTCCATAGACTAGAGCAAAAGGTGTCTGTCCGGTGGCTCGACTTGGTGTCGTTCTGATTGACCAAAGAGCCGCCGGTAGCTCCTCTATCCAATTTCTTCCGCACTTGCGCAGCCTGTCAAAGGTCCTTGTCTTGAGTCCGCGCAGCACTTCAGCATTTGCCCTCTCCGCTTGACCGTTGCTCCTCGGGTGAGCAACAGAAGCGAAACAGACCTTGGCGCCAAGGTCTTGGACGTACTGCATGAAGGTGCGACTAGTGAATTGCGTACCGTTGTCGGTGATGATCCTGTTAGGGATCCCGAAACGGCAAACAATCGACCTGAAGAACCTGACCGCTGACTGTGCTGTCACCTTCCTCACTGGCTCCACGTCTGGCCACTTTGTGAACTTGTCGATTGCAACGTACAAGTACTCAAAGCCCCCGACAGCACGAGGGAAAGGGCCGAGGATATCGAGCCCCCAGACCGAGAAGGGCCATGACAAAGGGATTGTTTGGAGAGCTTGAGCTGGCTGATGGATTTGCTTTGCATGGAACTGGCACGCTTCACACTTGGTTACTAGTGCAGTTGCATCTTGGAGGGCTTCTTGCCAAAAGAACCCTTGCCGGAAAGCTTTCCCGGCAAGCGCCCTTGCGCCAATGTGGTGGCCGCATATGCCTCCGTGTATTTCCGCCAACAGCTTCCGTCCATCTTCCCTGGAGATGCACTTCAGTCTGACACCATTGAGTCTTCTTCTGTACAGCTCGTTATCCACGAACTGGTACATACTTGACTGCCTGGTTATCTTCTCTATCTCTTGAGGATCGTCGGGAAGTTCTCCAGTTTGAAGGAAGCGGACGATCTGCTGCGCCCATGCCGGAGCTTGAGGCTCGGCGGCAAGGACTAAAGGCTCGAGGGCCGCTGCGGGAACCTCAGCTTCTACGGCAAGGACCTCTGGTTCCGCCGGAACTGACGGTCCCTCGGCAAGCTCGCCGGGGCGAGGCTTGCCGGGAACGCTTGCTTCAACTGTACAAGCCCGAGGACTTGCAGGAGCAAACTGTTCCTCAGCATTCTGGTTGTTGATCTTGGGGACCTTGGCGGCAGTTTCGGGAAGATCCGCCGGCAAGTAGTCTCCGGAGACCAACTTTCTCTTCTTGGACTGCCCAATTGATGGTGTAACGGATGGCTGAGTCAGCTTGAGTAAGAAGGTCCCTGGTTCCACAGGTAACTTCATCGAAGCGCACTTTGAAAGGCCGTCTGCAATTTCATTTTGAGCTCTTGGGACGTGCTCCATCTGCAGACCTTCAAAGTGCTCTTCAAGCTTTCTCACTTCATCGACATAAGCTTCCATCAAAGGACTCTGATAGCTCTTGTTAACTTGCCGGACCACCAACTGAGAATCGCCCCGCACAATCAGCTTCCTGATCCCAAGTTCGGCCGCAATCCTGAGGCCGGCAAGCAAGCCTTCATATTCTGCAGTGTTGTTTGTCGCTTGCTCCCTGGGAAAGTGCATCTGGATAACATATTTGAGGTGCTCTCCGGTGGGCGCGATGAGTACTATGCCGGCACCGGCGCCTTGCAGCAAGAAGGCACCGTCAAAATACATTACCCATTCACTTGTCGCTTCTTGTACGGGTGTGCTTGTTTCTTGAACTTCTTCATCTGGTGTTGGGGTCCACTCAGCTATGAATTCTGCCAAAGCTCGGCTCTGAATGGTTGAAGTACTTTCAAACTTGAGTCCAAAGCTCGACAGCTCTAGTGCCCACTCAACGATCCTGCCTGTTGCTTCTGGATTGTGCAATATCCTCTTCAGCGGAAAGCGAGTGACCACTGTTATCTCATGGGCTTGGAAGTAATGGCGCAGCTTTCTCGAGGCCATGAGGAGGCCGAAAAGCAATTTTTGCACACCAGAGTATCTTGATCTAGCCCCCTGGAGAAGGGAACTTACAAAATACACTGGGCGCTGCACCATCTTCTTCCGCACCTCTCCTTGCTCCTGCGCAGAGTCATCCTTGTCGGGACCAGAGCTTGTCGGGACAGCCCCCTGCTTGTCGCTGGATCCGCTTGCCGGTGTTGCTGGCTCCTCGTCGGACTCCCTCTCCGCTACTAACGCAGCACTAACCACCTGGTTGGTTGCTGCTAAGTATAGCAACAACTTTTCCTGTGGTCTAGGTGCGACAAGTATTGGAGTGGAGGACAGGTATCGTTTCAAATCCTGCAGCGCCGCCTCCGCTTCCGGAGTCCACTTCATAGGACCTGCCTTCTTCAAGATTTTGAAGAAAGGTAGGGCGCGTTCTGCAGACTTTGAAATGAACCTACTGAGGGCAGCTACACAACCTGCAAGCCTCCTGACATCCTTGACGCGCTTTGGGGCCTCTATCTGCTCAATGGCCTTAATCTTGTCGGGGTTGGCTTCAATCCCCCTCTGTGATACAAAGAACCCGAGAAGCTTGCCGGAGGGGACTCCAAAGACGCACTTCTCGGGGTTTAACTTGAGCTGTATCCTGCGCAGGTTCTGAAACGTTTCTTCCAAGTCTTGAATCAGGGTTTCCTTGCTCTTGCTCTTCACCACGATGTCATCCATGTAAGCTTCTACATTTCTGTGGATCTGTGGCTCAAAAGCAGTGTACACTACCCTTGCAAAGGTTGAGCCTGCATTCTTCAATCCAAACGGCATGCGAATAAAGCAATAAGTGCCACATGGAGTGATAAATGCAGTCTTCTCTTCATCTTCCTTGGCCATGAAAATCTGATGATAGCCTGAGTATGCATCAAGAAAACAGAGTAGCTCACATCCGGCAGTGGAGTCAACGATCTGGTCAATGCGTGGCAAAGGGAATGGATCTTTGGGACATGCTTTATTCACATCCGTGAAGTCTATACACAGTCTCCACTTCCCGTTGGCCTTGCGCACGACAACTGGGTTTGCCAACCACGTCGGATGGATCACACCTCTAACTAGGCCTGCTGCTTCTAGCTTCTTGATTTCCTCGTTGATGAACTCTTGGCGCTCCACGGCTTGCTTCCTCACTTTCTGCTTGATGGGCCGCGCATGAGGACAGACAGCAAGCTTGTGCTCAATCACCTTCCTGGGAACACCGGGGATGTCAGATGGTTGCCAGGCAAACACATCGACATTCGCCCGCAGGAAGGCAACGAGCGCGCTTTCCTATTTGCTGTCAAGGGTGGCGCTGATGGTGAAGGTACCACCAGTGCCGTCCTCCCTTGCGGACACTTTCTTGGTTGCCGGAGGAGCAGCCATTCCTTTCTTACTCTTGCCAGTGGAGCTCGATGGAACGTCCTCGACGGCAGCGCAGCACTCCGAGGAGGTGCGGTTGCCGGAGTGGGTCCCAGAGCACTTGCCGGACTTGGTCTTCGCCTTCTTCCCCCCGGGAGCTTCAGCGGCAAGAGTATCCTTCTCGGCCGCAGCTGCCGCATCCCGGTAGATCTTGTCGGCGCAAATAAGCGCATCCTTCTTGTCGCTATGGACAGTGATGACGCTTATCGGCCCCGGCATCTTCAATACGTTGTAGGCATAATGGGAAGCTGCCATGAACTTGGCGAGGGCAGGACGGCCAAGTATTCCATTGTAGGGCAATGGAATATCGGCGACGTCAAAAGTGATGCGCTCAGTCCTGAAGTTGAGCTCCCCGCCAAAGGTCACCGGCAGAGTGATCTTTCCCTTGGGCTTGCTCCTTCCCGGGTTGATTCCTTGGAATGAACCGGTCTCTTCGAGCTCGCCATCTTGAATCTGGAGTTTCTTGATCACAGCAGAGGAGATCAAGTTCAGCCCGGCCCCGCCGTCAACCAACATTTTGGTGACCTTGAGGTTGCGGATGGTGGGAGAAACCAGCATCGGCAAGCACCCGACCGCTGTGGTGCGGTCAGGGTGATCCTCAAGGTCAAAAACGATGGGCGTGCTGGACCATTTGAGGAGCCTGCGCGACTCCACGGGCAGCTCCGCTGCGTTTACCTCACGCACCCACTGCTTGATGTCGGGGGAAACTGTCCGCCACGAACACCTATGGGACCGGAGCCCCTTGTCTGTGCGGTACGAGGGCGGAGGGAGCACAAAGAGC
The DNA here is from genome assembly GCA_902687465.1 of Secale cereale. Lineage (NCBI taxonomy): Eukaryota > Viridiplantae > Streptophyta > Magnoliopsida > Poales > Poaceae > Secale > Secale cereale. The sequence goes on from LR738710.1 coordinate 459,099,081, forward strand.
AGATCGTAGCGAGCACGCGGGCAGTTTTACCCAGGTTCGGGCCGCGGTAGACGCGTAAAACCCTACTCCTGCTTGGTTGTGTATTGAGTTTGAGCGCTCGGGAGCTTGAAGAAGCAGCTACACCAAGCGCGAGAGTGATCTAGGTTCCGAACCCCCTCCACGTTGTGCATGGGCCTCCTTTTATAGTGCAAGGGGTCACCGACAGGTGTCAACGTAGGAGGAAGGGGTAAAAAAGTAAAAGAGGTGGTAGTTGTAACAGTGCGGGAACAGTGGAGCTACAGTACAGAACAGTGGTCTATACCTACTTTAACAGTGGGGGACAAGGGCATTTAATGCCCGTCGCCGTCGACCCCAAAAGCTCCCGCCTTAGCGTCTCCGTCCGCCACGGCGATGGATCCATCACCGTGGAGTGCCACCGTGTACCCCAGGCTGCACAGCCATCCGCCACGCGTCCCTGGATAGGCCCCAGGGTGACGCGTGGGCCGATGAGCTGGAGCGTGGGCACACAGCGCAGCCTTCCCGGCAAGCACCTTGCCGGGGTCTTGATCTTGCCGGGCCCGGGAGCTTGCCGCTCCCCGGGCCCTTGCCGGGGCGCACATAGCGCCGAGGCGTTGTCTTCTAGTCTTCCTGGCAAGCTCCTCTTGCCAGGGTCTTGTGTTAGCGGGGCAGTCTTGAGCCTGGTATGGCCTTCCCGGCAAGCTCCTCTTGCCGGGGTCTCGGTCTTATGCCTTGTATACTTTGTTTTTGAATGGTTTAATAGGGAGCAGGAAGGTCTCCGGCGAGCCCGCAGTAGACCTTGCCGCGGAAAGCTGCAACTGCCCGTGCACAAGTTGGGGTACTGAGGTACCCCTACCTTAGTACACCGACACTCTATTTCACGCCTCAAGGTTTGGAATGTGAGTGGCGCACGTTATTAATCAGACATAGTTCTCTATTGGAAACCGTCAGCTATTAAGTTCATACACGGCTTTCTTTGTGGGAATCGTGTGTAATTCAAACTAAAGTACTCGTAAATTCCGGCGACCGGCGTTTGTAATGTACCCGTCGATCTAGATTCCGGCCGCCAATAAATGATACCCTGCTCACGTTGTCCTGCTTGCATTCTCATCTACAGCCTCCCCTCGCTCGGCCCTTTATCTCTCTCACTCACTCCCTCAAATCTCTGCCATGGCGCCACTGATCTGCCCACGCATCGACGAGTAGGCGCCGCCCCCGAGGGCGCTCAGTCAAAAAGCAGCGACGAGGAGGACCCCTACGCGCCACCGGACGAGGTTGCGCCGGACCCCCCAACTTTGGAGTGGTTTGGGGGCCAGTACAATCTTTGTGTGTGGAAGTCGCTAATGACCCATAAGTATATGGGATCAATCGTAGTCCTTTCGATAAGTAAGAGTGTCGAACCCAACAAGGAGCACAAGGAAATGACAAGTGGTTTCAGCAAGGTAATGTATGCAGGCACTGGAATTGTAAATAGCAGATAGTTTGATAGAAAGATAATTTGTGACGAGCAAGTAATGGTAACGAAAAATAGTATGCAGAAAGGTAGCCCAATCCTTTTGTGGAAAAGGACAAGCCAAAATAGTTTCTTATAATAAGCAAAGTGTTCTTGAGGGCACACGGTAATTTTATCCAGGCACTTTCACCATATTGGCTTGATTTGTGTTCCCTACTTTGATAATTTGATATGTGGGTGGATCGGTGCTTACTTGTTGTTCTTACTTGAACAAACCTCCTACTTATCATTAACCCCCTCGCAAGAATCTACAACTACGAGAAAAGTATTAAGATAGAATCTAACCATAGCAATAAACATTTGGATCCAAATCGGTCCTTTACGAAGTAGCGCATAAACTAGGGTTTAAGCTTCTGTCACTCTAGCAACCCATCATCTGATAACTACTCCACAATGCAATCCCTTAGGCCCAAACGTGGTGAATTGTCATGTAGTCGACGTTCACATGACACCACTAAGGGAATCACAACATACATATCATCAAAATATCGAACACATATCAACTTCACATGATTACTTGCAACAAGATTTCTCACGTGACCTCAAGAACAAAAGTAACTACTCACAAGTTATAAACATGTCCATGATCAGAGGGGTATTGAATAGAATAATGGATCTGAACATATTATTTTCCACCAAATAAACCATATAATAATCAACTACAAGATGTAATCAACACTACTAGTTACCCACAAGCACCAATCTAAGGTTCCGGTACAAAGCTTGAACACAAGAGATGAACTAGGTTTTGAGAGGTGTAGGATTGAAAGTAAGTCTAGAGGGGGGGTGATTAGACTACTTGACAAAATAAAAAATCTGCCTTTAGATCATGCAATGTTTTTTGGCAGTTTCACAATTAAGATCAATTCAAGTAACACCCTACACATGCAATTCTAGAGTATATGCAGCGGAAAGTAAATTGCACATGTAAAAGAGAGGTGGAGAAGATCAAACGCAGTTTGGTGACACGGAGATTTTTGTCGTGGTTCCGATAGGTGGTGCTATCGTACATCCACGTTGATGGAGACTTCAACCCACGGAGGGTAACGGCTGCGCGAGTCCACGAAGGGCTCCACCCACGAAGGGTCCACGAAGAAGCAACCTTGTCTATTCCATCACGGCCTACGCCCACGGAGGACTAGCCTTACTCGGGGTAGATCTTCACGAAGTAGGCGATCTCCTTGCCCTTACAAACTTCTTGGTTCAACTCCACATCATCAAGACGGAGGCTCCCAAGCGACACCTAACCAATCTAGGAGGCACCACCCCCCAAAAGGTAATAGACGGTGTTGATGGTGATGAACTCCTTGCTCTTGTGCTTCAAGTGATAAACTCCCCAACACTCAACTCTCTTCACTGATATGGCTGTGGTGGAAGAAAGATTTGAGTGGAAAGCAACTTGGGAAGGCTAGAGATCAAGTTTCATATGGTAGGAATGGAATGGCTTGATCTCAACACAAGGGTAGGTGGTTCACTTCTCAGAAAGTGTATGGTAGAAGTGGTGGTACTTTCTGATGGCTCTCCTCACGAATGAGGAGGGGGTGGAGGGGTATATATAGCCTCCACACAAAATCCAACCATTACACACACATTTGACCAATCTCGGTCAGACCGAAGTGAAAACTCGGTTAGACCGAAAGTTCAAATATAGTGAACGTTGGGATTTTCGGTGGGACCGAAAATACCATCTCGGTGAGACCGAAGTGAGTCAAAGGTTAGGGTTTGCCATCTCGGTGAGACCGAAAATATAAACTCGGATATTCCGAATTGATGTCAACTGATCACAGAAGGTTGGCAGCCCTTTTTCGGTGAGACCGAAACTCAGAATCGGTGTGACCGAGAATTTAGGGTGTGTGTTAAGTAGTGAATAGTGCTGATAGTTGAGGGAGTTAGATCACCAAGCACTTGAGCAACGAGAACATTAACACAACCTCATCCCCTTTTAATAGTATTGGCTTTCCTATGGACTCAATGTGATCTTTGATCACTAAACCAAAAATGGAGTCTTGAGCTTTTGCCAATGCTTGTCTTAGCATTTTGAGGGGTCCACTTCTTCAGACATTTCCATACCCACATCATCGAACTTTTCTGAAATGATTCTCAAGAGAATATTAGTTCAATGATATATATGTTGTTATTAATTACCAAAACCACCCGGGGATTAGTTGCACTTTCAATCTCCCCCTTTTTAGTAATTGATGACAACATATAGATCAAAGCTTCGACAAAAGATATAATCAAAGAATAATATCGTCGCTTTGAGAAGTATGTGATAAACAAGAGCTCCCCCTAAATTTGTGCATTATTTAAAATTTGCGTTTGAATGCAAATGCACAATCGATTAGGATTATGGGTCACTCTTCCATGTCACATACATCTTGGTGGAGCGCACAAAATGATAAGAATGAATAACATGCACTTAATCACCAAGACAAGAGTAAATAGCCATACAATAAGGAATAGCATATGATAAGCAATAAGCACACATTAAAGCATAGTATGGCTAAGCACTCATTAAGGTAGCATCAAACGTAGTAGCAAGCACACATAAAGTATCTGGAACCAAAAGAAACCAATGTATCTCAAGGAAAACCGGCAAAAGAACGAAAAGACGAAAGATCACTCTCTCTCTCGAAGCCCTATGATCTATAACAATTTCTCCCCCTTTGGCAACAAGTTACCAAAAAGTTCGAAAAGGTATAGAGCTAAACGTCACTGCGGGCTCGGCTGGCGGCTCCCGTCTGGGTCGATGTCGGTGTAGAGATAGCTGCATCTGCGAAGACCTCTGCTGATGTCTGCGGTGGAGGAGTGGATGCTGGAGCTGTAGGAACTGCTGGAGCTGTAGCTGGTGCTGAAGTGGTAGCCCTGGAGTCTGTCACTGGGATAGCTGCAGATCTGGATCCTCTGGGAACCGGAGCAGTCTGGCGATGAGAGTCCTGGACTAGATCATCCTGCATAAGCTCTGCTCTCTCCTGCCTAGTCTCCTCCATGTCTGCCTCAAGCTTGTTGACAGACACCTGAATCTCAGTCAGCTTCACGTCCAGAGCGTGGATCTTGTCCTCGACAATCCTCTCAAGGCTCTCCTGAGATTGCTCAATGCTGGCCAGGCGTTGTTCAATTCTCCGGGTTGCTTCAAGAATCTGATCTCCGAAGCTCTTTGGCTTAGCTGCTGCTGCTGCTGCCTCTTTGTCAGCTTTGGCTTTCTTCGCAGCTTCAATCTTGGCTTGCCCTTCAACTGAGGTAGGATCCTCTTCATCCATCACAACTACGTTGTCCTCATGCTCTGGCTGCAGTGGCAAGTGCTTCCTATCCAACATGAATTTGCCCGTACCAAACTTGGCGTTGATAAGCATCTGTATCTGCGGTGCAAACCCACACGACCTCTTCTGGTCAGCTGCAGTCCTCTTGATGGTCTCTACCATCAAGTCCATCACCTTAAAAGGTGCCTTCTCATCGAGAATGTGCAGCATGTTGATAGAATAGCCTCGTATCATCCGGTGGTCACCTGACTTAGGCATCAAAGTATGCCTCAGGATAGTGTTAGTGGTGGTCAGACCTGCCTGGAGATAATACACTGAGCCGAGTTTCCATCCCTCCAAATCAGCAGCTGGGATCTCCTTGTACATATTCTTCATGGAATCATGACTCTTCTTAGGAATCCCATAGACATCAATGTCGTCCTCTCTCTGCACTGGAGCGTTCAGAAGTTCTGCCCATTCTGCAACAGTTGAAGAAAACCTTTGACCTTCAGTCATCCAGGTGATCTTGCCATCAGGATAGAAATGGGCTGTGGCATAGAACTGCATGATCATCTCGTCATTCCATGCTGTCAGTTCTTGACCCACAAAGTCAGCAACTCCACATGCAGTAAAGCTCTCATGCACATGGGGAAAGAAGTCCCGATGCTCTCTGCTGTCAATATACTTCCAGTCGACATACCTGGTGTCAGCAACAATGGGCTTCTTATCCATTAGCACGGTCTCATAGAAATCCTGCTGCTCTCTGGTGTGAAATCTGGGGTCCACAGCAGTCCTTCTTCTTACGGCATATGGATCAGATTGTCTCCATAGCCTGAGACCTTTGTCCTTCCTTGCCTTCATATCCTCAGCTTGAGGATGAGCATCATTGTGGAGTGGCAACTTGGGACGGAGCTTGAGCAACACATGCTCTTCATCTGACTCAGAAGGTGGCATCTCACCTTTGTTCTTCTCAGAAGCTGGAATGCTTCTGGTTGTTCTCTTGGGCTTGGCTGGAGCTGTCTTAGCTTGAGCAGGCTTCTTGGGCTTGGAGGAGGCTTGAGCCCGAATAGCATCACCCATGAACTTAGCTTTCTGAGGAGGAGGCTGGGGTGCATCTTCTTCTTCTTCTTCTTCAGCAACCTCTTGAGGTTCAGCATATACAACTCTCTTCCTTTTGGAAGTCTTCTTCACCTTGCTTGGAGCTGGCTCTTCCAAGTTGAGCTTCTTAGCGACTGCAGACTGCTTCACTTTGCTTGTGCCTTTCTTTGGCTGCTGCCCTTGGAGCTCTTTGGCAACCACTTGCCTCTTTGGCTTGGAGGTAACTTCCTCAGCAACAAAGTCGGAATCCTCATCATCAGACGTTCTCTTCTTCCTGGTTCTCGTAGCAGCAGGAGGCAGACCACTAGGGGTACTCCTCTCACCATCATCACTAGAGCTGCTAGCCTCAGGACTTGTACCTGCCTCTGGAATCTCAGCAAACGGTGATTCGGACCTGTTCTGGCTGTCACTGACATCTGACATGGCTGAAAGACCTGTGAATAGATAAGGTGTAGGCAGAGTAGAAGAGTTATCACAACTGCAGAAGTTTTTGCAAAAAAAAAATGAGTTCAAAAACTTAGTTTTGAGTTTTCACAGAATGTATTTCGGTCAAACCGATTTCAAGTTTCGGTGTAACCGAAGTGTTCAACAGAACCTACACACCACTTTCGGTCAGACCGAAATGGGTTTCGGTCCTACCGAAAACTTAGGGTTTCACAGAAACTTTAATTCGGACATTCCGATTTTCACAACTCGGTCAGACCGAACTATGTAGTGCAATGGTCAGAGACCAAATCGGTCAGTCCGAGTTTCAGGAATCGGCTTCACCGAGTTGCATTCCGTGGAAACCTAAACCTAAGAATTTTCCTCGAAACTAAACGATCTGAACAATGTATTGGGATCATATCAAACGTGGATTGAATCAGGGCAGTCCTATCATGCAAGAATCAGAAGTGGAGCATGAAAGGGATCGGGACACACCCTAACTTGGTGGTGTCCCTCTACGGCAGCAACGGCGGAGAAGATTACCGTTGACGGCGGCAGAGACCTGCGGCGAGGGCGCACAGGCGACGAAGGCGACGATCCTTAGATCAGGGCGACGGCAGCAGGGGTCTTGGAGGGCGAACGGTTTGAAAGGAATAGATCGCGCGCAGCCCTCAGTATATATAACCCCGTGCTGTCGGTGGGACCGAGTTGAAAAACTCGGTGTCACCGAGATGCATAATTGCAGTGCAGTTACGCATATCGGTCAGACCGAGATTTTGAACTCGGTTTCACCGAGATGAAACCTAGATCAATCTAAGTGTTTCGGTTGGACCGAGATTGAGAAACCGGTCAGACCGAAATGGACTTAGAAGGTTTTGGAAGTCAGCCTTAGACGAATCGGTGGTTCCGAGTGCTCCTCACTCGGACTGTCCGAAAAAGACTTGTTCAAAGTTGTGATATGAGCATGAAAAGAATTTTTTGAGACAAGAAAGCATAGATAGCTAGGGAAGGTGCTTAGGCATTCTTGTCCATCCATTTGGCCAGAAGAAGAAACCAAAACAATCAAAACCACAAATGGATGTCCTTGAATGGATAAAATCATGCATTCAACATGCTCACACAATAAGATAGCAAATGAAATATGTGTCAAACATGCACAACCAATCACTCTAGCTACTAGCACACAATTTGTCGATGACTAGGTCATCTATATATGAGTATGTTGACTTAGGAGTCAAATGAGAACATTTGATCATAGGTCATACTCATCGTTTAAGCACAAGTGGGGTTACCACTTTTACATAAAGCATTTATGTGTTCACATCATTAGAAGATGCTTTAGCTCATTTTTTAGAGCAAAGCTCCCCCTAGATGTGAGAACCCCTTTTAAAGGGTCAAACTAACCTTGGGTTGTCGTAGAAGACTTCATGTAGATGTTGAAGACGTGGATGCTCAATGTTGATGTAGATCATCATGAGTTAGGAGCAATCCTTTGAATTAGGGCACTTTCAATACCTACATGGGTTAGTCCCACAAGGAACAAACAAGGATATCCATAGACATAGATTGAAGTACATAAGAGATGATGTCCATGAAAGCAATGATTACCTTGTCCCTTGACTTACCAACAAGAGGGTTTGTGACTCCATGAACTAGTGCATGATGTGGAAGTTGATTGCACAAGTTCTTGCCAAAATGAATATGAGTGAAGTATGTTGGCGGAGTCACCCTCAAGAACCTTCTAGTTCTTCTTCTTTGGGATCCACATCATCTTGATGGGAATCCTTGGTGTTGTAGTTGAGCTTGACGAAGTAGAACTTGATGTGTCCTTGGGAACCCACTTGACCATGGCTTGAGGTGCTTCAATGAATGCATCAATCTCCTCTTGAAGCTTGTCCTTGGCCTTTAGCTTGTGGTCTTGTGGTGGAAGGTCATCTTGAGCTTGTTCCACATTGGAAGAAGTAGGATCATACTTCTCCTTTTGTGAAACAAACTGTGGAGTAGGGTATTGACCTTCTTCCCACTCAACACCTTTGGCGTTGAACTTTTGCTCAAAACCAATCCCTTGATTCTTCCGGTGTCTTCCTTGTTTGCGAACAATCTCCTCAAAGTTCTTGCTTCCGGCAAGACTCTTGTAGACACCTTTCTCTATGATTTCCTTCAATAGGCTATTTTCTTGCTCAAGTGTAACTTGGCTTGGAACATTGTTAGTGGAATCAAGAGAACTACTAGTAACAACATTGGATTTAACATTGTTATTGTTACTACTAGAGGAAGAATTTTTCTTATGCTTGTCATGCTTAGTCTTAATAGGTGGCAAGAAATTAGACAAGAGAAGTCGTTTGGCAAGATATGAAGAACTCTTCTTTCGAAGATCGTCATTGATCGCTTTTAGAAACTCATGTTCTTGCTCTAGAGTGAGCTTCTCGAAGCGTAGCTTCTCATGAGATCTTAGGAGCTCTCTATGATCTTCTTGAGTTGTTTCATGAGCTAACTTAAGAGTGTTTAGTTCTTTAGTTAGACGCTCAATCTCCTTCATAGCATTGTCATTCGACTCTTCTCGACTATAAAGACTACTAGCATTTTCATCATTACTAAGCTCACTAGATTTATCATGCAAGAGCTCATCTTCACCAAGTAAGTCATCCTCATCACTATCAAAGTCAATGAATTCAGGGTGTTTTACCTTGGGGCCTTTAGCCATGAAGCATCTTCCAATTCCCTCGTTTGGTGAATCAAATAAGTCGTAGGAGTTGGAGTTGGAGGATACTAGTGCAAGTCCGGCAACACCTTCATCTTGACTATAGTCGGAGTCGGAGTGATAGCTTCCATCGGATTGACTGTCAGAGTCGGAGCCGGAGACCCATTCACCAACATGAGCTTGATGTCTTCTTCTTGTGTAGCTCCTTGATGACTTGTCTTTCCTCTCCGAATCCTTGCTTCTCCGAGAAGGTCTTCGTTCATAACGATCATCTCTACTCCTTCTCTCTCTCCGAGGTGACTCATCTCTTGCTCTTCTTCTTGGAGATTCTTCTCTTCTCTTGTGGGGAGCCGTACACTCATTTGAGAAGTGTCCGGGTCGTCCACAATTGTAGCAGTTTCGATCACGACTAGAAGATCTCTTTCCATCATATGATCTAGACTTTGAGCTTCTTTCTTTGCCTCTATTCTTGTAGAACTTGTTGAAGTTCTTGACCATTAGGCTTATGTCTTCATTGGAAATTTGCTTGTCACTTGAGGTAGTAGGAGCATCACTTGTAGCCTTGTAAGCACCACTTGACTTGTTGTGAAGCTCTTCCTTATCCTTAAGTGTCATCTCATGAGCAACAATCCTTCCAATGACTTCAGTTGGCTTGAGAGTCTTGTAGTTTGGCATCATTTGGATCAAAGTGCACACGGTGTCATACTTTCCATCCAAAGCTCTGAGAATCTTCTTAATGATGAATCGGTCGGTCATTTCTTCGCTTCCTAAGCCTGCAATCTCATTTGTGATGAGAGCAAGCCTAGAGTACATTTCAGCGACTCCTTCACCATCCTTCATCTTGAACTTGTCAAGTTGACCTTGAAGAATATCTAGCTTTGATTCCTTCACAGATTCAGTACCTTCGTGCATTTCAACCAAAGTATCCCAAATCTCTTTAGCATTCTCAAGACGGCTGATTTTGTTGAACTCTTAGGGACACAAAGCATTGAAGAGAATGTCACAAGCTTGAGCATTGTTTTGCAACATCCGCAACTCTTCGGGTGTAGCTTCGCGATCCGGAACTTTTCCTTCTTCAAAGAAATCACCTTGCATGCCAACACAAATAATGCCCCATGCGGCTGGGTTATGACCAAGAATATGCATTTTCATTTTATGCTTCCAACTAGCAAAATTTGTACCATCAAAGTAAGGACCTCTACGATAATTACCCTCACTAGACGCCATACTCTCCTAGGTTGTGAAACCAAGCTTATGGAGTCCAATGCAATGGAAACCAAGGCAATGGAGACCAAAGCTCTGATACCACTTGTAGGATCGAAAGTAGGTCTAGAGGGGGGGTGATTAGACTACTTGACAATAAAAAATCTGCCTTTAGATCATGCAATGTTTTTGGCAGTTTCACAAACAAGATCAATTCAAGTAACACCCTACACATGCAATTCTAGAGTATATGCAGCGGAAAGTAAATTGCACATGTAAAAGAGAGGTGGAGAAGATCAAACGCAGTTTGGTGACACGGAGATTTTTGTCGTGGTTCCGATAGGTGGTGCTATCGTACATCCACGTTGATGGAGACTTCAACCCACGGAGGGTAACGGCTGCGCGAGTCCACGGAGGGCTCCACCCACGAAGGGTCCACGAAGAAGCAACCTTGTCTATTCCATCACGGCCTACGCCCACGGAGGACTAGCCTTACTCGGGGTAGATCTTCACGAAGTAGGCGATCTCCTTGCCCTTACAAACATCTTGGTTCAACTCCACATCACGACGGAGGCTCCCAAGCGACACCTAACCAATCTAGGAGGCACCACCCCCCAAAAGGTAATAGACGGTGTTGATGATGATGAACTCCTTGCTCTTGTGCTTCAAGTGATAAACTCCCCAACACTCAACTCTCCTCACTGATATGGCTGTGGTGGAAGAAAGATTTGAGTGGAAAGCAACTTGGGAAGGCTAGAGATCAAGTTTCATATGGTAGGAATGGAATGACTTGATCTCAACACAAGGGTAGGTGGTTCACTTCTCAGAAAGTGTATGGTAGAAGTGGTGGTACTTTCTGATGGCTCTCCTCACGAATGAGGAGGGGGTGGAGGGGTATATATAGCCTCCACACAAAATCCAACCGTTACACACACATTTGACCAATCTCGGTCAGACCGAAGTGAAAACTCGGTTAGACCGAAAGTTCAAATATAGTGAACGTTAGGATTTTCGGTGGGACCGAAAGTACCATCTCGGTGAGACCGAAGTGAGTCAAAGGTTAGGGTTTGCCATCTCGGTGAGACCGAAAATATAAACTCGGATATTCCGAATTTATGTCAACTGACCACAGAAGGTTGGCAGCCCTTTTTCGGTGGGACCGAAACTCAGAATCGGTTTGACCGAGAAGCTAGGGTTTGGAGAAACAACTGAAGTGGTTCATCTCGGTGGGACTGAGTTGGAGAAATCGGTGTGACCGAGATGTTAGGGTTTGTAGAAATAACTTCATCTCGGTGGGACTGAGTTGGATTGACCGAGATTACTTATGGGTGTGTGTTAAGTAGTGAATAGTGCTGATAGTTGAGGGAGTTAGATCACCAAGCACTTGAGCAACAAGAACATTAACACAACCTCATCCCCTTTTAATAGTATTGGCTTTTCCTATGGACTCAATGTGATCTTTGATCACTAAACCACAAATATAGTCTTGAGCTTTTGCCAATGCTTGTCTTAGCATTTTGAGGGGTCCACTTCTTCAGACATTTCCATACCCACATCATCGAACTTTTCTGAAATGATTCTCAAGAGAATATTAGTTCAATGATATATATGTTGTTATTAATTACCAAAACCACCCGGGGATTAGTTGCACTTTCAAGAGGAGATGGTGTTGTTGAAGATGTTGATGGATATTGCCCTCCCCAAGATGGGAGAGTTGTTGGTGAAGACGATGATGATGATTTCCCCCTCCGGGAGGGCAGTTCCCCCGGCGGAATTGCTCCGCCGGAGGGCAAAAGTGCTCCTGCCCAAGTTCCGCCTCGAGACGGCAGCGCTCAATCCCGAAAGTCCTCTCCTTAATTACTTTAGGTCAAAATGACTTATATACCAGAAAATGGGCACCGGAGGTGGACCGAGGAGGGAACAACCTACCAGGGCGCGCCTGGGCTCCATGGCGCACACAGGTGGGTTATGCCCACTGGGTGGGCCCCCTCTGGTAGTTATTTGCTCCAATAATTCTTATATATTCCATAAAATTTCCTCCTGAAGTTTCAACTCATTTGGGGTTGTGCAGAATAGGTAGCCTGACGTTACTTTTTCAGATCCAGATTTCTAGCTGCCGGTATTCTCCCTCTTGATATAAACCTTTGCATATTATGAGAGAAAAGGCATTAGAATTACTCCAAAAGGTATTATCATGCATGAAAACATCAAAAATAACAGTAGGAAAACATGATGCAAAATGGACGTATCAACTCCCCCAAGCTTAGACCTCGCTTGTCCTCAAGCGAAAACCAAAATCAAAAAACATACCCACATGATTAGAGAGAGAGGTGTCGACAAAAACAAAATACAGACATAGAGGCATCATGCATATTATTGTAAAACAACAAACTTTATTAAAACATAATGCACATAGCTCTATCATATAACTTCTCATGAGCAAGTAACAATTCATCACACTATTGAAGTATAAAGCATAAACTCTATTGAAAACCAACAAGCTATGTTCTCGGTCAACTTTACAATTACAATTCATCATCTTTTCAGGAAGAGTCACGTATCGGATCCTTTAGGCAAGTCCACATACTCAACCATCATATAGTCTTCTATGATTGCTAACACTCACTGCATACACATGAGGAAAGAGTTTCAACCAGACACATAGAAAGATAGGGGCTTATGGTTTCGCCACCTAACGTACTCACCTCAAGGGTGATGTCAACAATAATAATTCATGCTTACCCATATTCAACTCGATATATGTGCCTAGATCTTTCCTCGCCACATGATGCTTGCCAACAAAGAAAATAAAAAGGAATAGAGAGGTACTTTGACTCTTGCATAAAAGTAAAAGATAGGACCTTCGTAGAGGGAAGAAAAGGTTGCCATGCACTTCTTGGTTGAATGCTCAATCTCTTTGTGACAGCCTGATTTTTGCCCTCTTTTATTTGCCTGAGTTTCATTTGGATATATTTTGAAACTTGGAATTTTTTGAATCTTTTCATATGGACTTAAACACTTGGGTACCCTTGACTTTCACCCAAGTGCCTCATCTCCATCTCAAATCATCATTCCCTCTCTGGTTCACCCCAAAATAATAATTGGAATATTTTTCTTTAATGAAAAATATTCATTTTCCCCTCAAAAACCCTAGGCAGCTCATTGTGCTCCAAAGCAACCCCAACTTTTCTTGCCCACAAAAATCTGGGAAAATTCACAAATATTTTTTGAACCCTAGGACACCTTTCTGAGCAAAAATATTGCACTACTTTTTGGAAATTTTTTGCTACAGAAAATATTTTCTGTTCTGGACAGAAATGGTAGTTTCTACAGCAAGTACCATTTTACTTGCTCCATTGTAGCTAAAATTTCTTGTGCATCTTCACCTTAGTAACTTATGGCTAGCCTCCAAAGCTCAGCTCCCAACTCCCAGCCAGTTGACCTCAATAAATTCTCAAAGTTACTATCCAGAAACTTACCTGGCTTGTGAAATCTCTTCTATTGCGTCTAGGTCCAAACCAAATCGTGGTAACCTTCAAAACTACCACGAACAACAAGCCATACACAATCTTTGGACGCAGGCCGGCCTAGGGGCAGAGTTCACGCGGTGACCACGTGTGTACACGATGCCAGCCTGCTAGTCGACGCGCTCTGAGTGCCACCGAGCGCTCTGTTTCGCGCGTGCTCGCTTCCCCGCCTGCCAGAGCTTGCCAAACCTCGCCAACATCCTCGTCCCGACTCCTTTAGCTCCTCCTGGCACTCGCCGACGCCGGAGCTCACCGCAGCGAGCACGGGTACGGTACGGCCAAAGTAATAGTGTGTTGCGCACTGTGCTCGTCGCCTTCTCCTTGATCACGTGCTCGTCTCCGTTCGCCCACAGTCCCCGCGTGAGCTACGTCGCCTTCTCCCCCTCTCACTGACTCCGTTCGTCGTCGGGCGCAGTGTCCAGGTGTCACCGGCGGAGCCCGATCCCCCCTCGCGGCTCGCCTATAAATGGAGCCCCTCCCAACCTTCTCGAGCACCACACTCCACTCCCACATACCCCATAACTGCGTAGGAAACCGTAGCCTGGCCGGGCAGGCCGCAAGGTGCCGTCTCTGATCTTGAGCTCGCCGGCAATCCCCTCGGGTCTTCGCGGTAGCTCCAGCCCCTCCCAGGTCTGGGCAATCCTTCCAGAGCCTCTGCCACTCTCTGGTGGTGCTGTTCCACCTAGTTGGAGCCTGTGGACTCGCCGCTGCTCGTCGTCGTCTTCCTCTCCGGCAACCACCCTGCTCAGCCTCCGCTTGCGAGGTCGATTCCGACGTCGTCCGACCACCCCTAGCTACGCTACGGGTACGGGCGGGTGCACCTACATCCCCTCTTTAGATCCCTCCCTCTCGTTTTGGCCAAGGAGCCCTCATCGCCGGCGTGAGCTCCGGCGAAGTCGCGGCCGCCTCTGTTTCTCTCTCCCTCTCCCCCTCACCTGACTAGCGGGGCCCGCTACTCAGCCAGTCAGTACGCACGCGAAGCGGTACGAGTGGTGGCGCCCCGAGACTTTACGCTTTCGATGTCACCCCCTTCCTAGTCTGTTTATTTAAATTCAAATTTATATATATTCCAGAGAGCTTCAAACAACAATAACTTTTTAACCATAAGTCCAAATGAATTGATTCTTTTTGCATTGTGATCTTTGTAAAGAAATCTTGCAACACACAAAAAATGAGATTTTTTCTGTGCTGTGTAGATTTTCTGGTGAATTTCATAAGGGTTCTTGATGTTTTGTTTTTGTGTTTTTAAATCTTTTCAGAAGGTGAAGCTTGCCTTAAGGATCACCAGGAGGTTTGTGAACCTCATATGCACTAAGGCAAGCCACGGCAACATTTTCATGGTGCCATTTCAATATTTGTGATTTTCCAACTTGAATGAATGATTTAATCTATGCATATATATCACTTTTATTATTTTTATTCTGTTGGTTGTTTGTTTTAGTGGTTATATTTAGTTTACAGAAAGTTGGAAGTTGATTAAGTTGTTAATGTAACTAGAAGAAAGTTTGGGTTATGAAGAACTAACATGGTTATGGATATAAATAATTATTTGGAGTTATTTTCTTGCATAAGAAATATGATAAAATTTTGCTAGAAAATATTTTGTTTTAATTGAGATTAAATCCTAACCAGAGTATTAAAAGTTGTTAATGCTTATGCTTAGTGTGGTAGAGCTGACCCAGTTCTTTATGATGATGTACTTTTTGTGTTGCATTTGCATTGCATTTTATGACACCGGTTATTTTTTTAAGTTGAACCTGCTAATAACTCAACTTGAATATATCGTTGACCGGGTCATGGTGCCACTAAATCGAGTTTTTCCCAGTGCAACCACATTTGCCTTTATGGGAAGGCCTTTATTCGGTCCGTTGTCATGCCTCTGGTCGGTACATCCAACTAGGGAAGGTTATGGGCGTGCGGTACCCTGGCCCGGTAAGCAGACATAACCTTGTGTGCCCGTTGTTGAGATTTTGGTACTGTGTCCCCGTTTGGGACAGTTTATGTTTGGCTACGACGGTGGTCGTTGTGCCTTTGGTAGGCACGGGGCCACCCAGGACTATTCAGATGGGAAACAAGTCGGAGTGGCCGACAGAGTGTCATGGCAATGGAAGGGTTTCGTCGGAATGCCGTTGGTCCACCCGAATGGGAGAGCGAGGCCATGGGTTCCGTGGTGTGGGTACAGTGCACTACCTCTACAGAGTGTAATTAATCTATCGATAGCTGAGTCCACGGTCACGGACACGCTCGAAAGTAGGTCACACCATGGGTCAACATTTAATAAAATTTTGCTCACTAAGTCATGAACTTTGCACTATCATAAATGGTGGAAAGACCACCGAGATGCTTGAGACCAAGTGTTGGTCAGGGTTGTGATCACCGGAAAGATCACGAGGTAATCCGCATTGAGAAAGATAAGTTGGTATGTTAAGAAAGATCATCGTTGTTAAGTCAATCCGAGGGACTGTTTTTCACAAAGGCATGAGCACCGCATGTTGGCTATATTCATACATATGATTGTTGTTGAATTTTAATAATTGAATAATTATCATGATATTGTTTGTCATTATGTTCATGTTTGCTGTAAGCTTGCAAGTACATTCAATGTACTGACCTGACGTGTCATGCCAGATTTCAGGAAAGTCTCGCTGGAAAGGAGTGCCGTCCGAGTCTAGATCGTGTCCACATCGGTGTCCTTGTGCTATGGAGTTCCACTACGAAGTCGTTCCGCTGTCGCGTAGTTGTTGTGACCGAGGACCTTTATGTTCATTAAATAATGTACATATTGTTCAGCCGCACCGTGTGTGCAGCTTGGCCTCGTTGCCTATTGTAATGTAAACTTTGATCCGCTAGTATCAATAAAGCGGTTATTTTCTGTACCAAGATGTTGTGTGTTGCCAGAAGACATGGTCTCTGGGCTGGCAATGCAGGGTAAACCGGTCGCTCTGAGCCGGGGTGCCACAACGCTTGGTATCAGAGCCGCGCTGACTGTAGGCCACGCTAGACTATGACGTGTTAACTAAACGTTAGATACGAGTTTAAGTTGAGTGCCGGTAGCATGTGTAGCTGGTTGTTGCTTTGCATATACTTGCTTTATTTTTATGCTAACCTACTAATGGTTGTGAGTGTAGATGGCTCCGGTGTCGTATCCGTGCCAGTTGCAGTTGATGCCGTACAGGTCACCGCACCTCCTTCGTAACATGTAGTGTTGGTTGTACCATATCAGAGACGACCCGGTCTATCGTGTGTACCGGGAGCGTCTAGCAGGCTCAGTGTATGAGTATCAGGCAGTGATTACTCTGCGCACCAGTTCCGACTCCAGCACTTCCACTCATACCTCTCGGAGCGGTTACGCTTCTACCGCTTCCCAGGCTGTCCAATTTGCTGCATTCGAGATCCATGTCGAGCTCCGTTACAGCAAGGTCCGAATGCAGAACCCCCCAGGTTTTCAATACTATCCTTCTGTCAATGACAACGGTCGTGTTCGTTTCCCTACTATTGATCCGGAGTCTGATAGTATTTCTAGCCACCTTTCCCATTATATCACTGCTAGCTATCTTCTGATCCATGAGCTAGCTCGAGAGCTGACAAGCACTCGTATTGCTTTAGCCACTACTAGGTCTGTCACTACTCCAGCATCCATGGGATTTACCCCTTACATCCCAGCCAGTTCTGGTTCCCCTATTTCATCGGTTACTCCTCCGAGTAGCTCGGGCACCTCGACCATAAATCCTCTCAGTGCTCCTGTTGAGTGGGTTTCTCTTCTCACTACTCCTGTAGCTCCTATGATTCACCCTACTCCTGCCCCGGAAGGAGAGCCCCCCGAGGAAGCGCCATCGTGTTACCTTTAACCTGGAGGTTTCAGTTAACCTCGTCAGTTCAGGATCTGAGTCTGCTTCAGGAGAGGACCCCGCAGCACCAGCAGAGCAGTAGAGCTTCTGAGTATTCGCAATGTCAGGATGATGTATGGATGTAGTCGTACGAGTCATGATGTTTCGTTTCCTGTATGATCGTAGTGGAACCTGGCATGTTAATTACCTTTCATGTATGAGTCTATGTATAATTATGCTGGAACTGTATTTCTTCTATTCGTTGTCTTTTCTTCGTAATTTTGTTTTCTCTCGGGATTTGTTGCTGGCTTTTCCCCAATTTACTTTTGGATTTTTCTCATCTCGGTTGCATTGTCTTGGAAAAAATCCATATTAGGATGACGCGGGGAGGCAACAGTAGCAGCGCTCACGAGGATGTTCCTGTTGGTCGTGCCGCCCGACAGGCAAGGCACTCTCCCGAGCCGTACATACCACCACCGCCAAATCCGCCTACCATCGAGCAAATTCTGCTTATGTTTGAGGAAAGGAGAAGCAATGATCTGCTTGAGATATTAAGAAGTGTTCAAGCCATGGTTGGACAAAATGGAAATCAGAACGGTCGTCACTCCAAGCTATCAGATTTTCAGAGAACCCAGCCTCCCAGTTTCAGTCAGGTTATTGACCCCTTGGATGCCGACGATTGGTTGCGGACCATTGAAAGGAAGCTTGAGATTGCCCGTCCTGCAGAAGATGATAAAGTTCCATATGCAACTCATTATCTGGAAGGCGTTGCTGCCATATGGTGGGAAAATGCAAAAGCCATGTGGCCTGCTGATGAAGAACTCACCTGGTCAAAATTCATGGATCAGTTCCGGAAATATTATATCCCTACTGGAATTATGAAGACCAAGCAGCATGAATTTCTTGCACTCAACCAAGGAAATCCTTCTGTGGGAGAATATTTGCAAAAATTCAATCATCTGGCCCGTCACTCCCTTTATGACATAACGACTGAAGATAGAAAGATTGACAGATTTCTTGGGGGATTAAACTCGCAACTCCGGTGTACCCTCAGCATGCTCGATTTTCCAGACTTCCAAACCTTGGTGAACAAAGCTTTCATTGCGGAAAGGGAGCACAAGCTCGTGTGTAGCGACCAGACCTCAAACAGTCTGATCTCTGTGCATCAGTGTCATCCCTGGATCAGTAATGCTGACACGCACAATACTTGAAGGATTTATAATAGAGTAGCAATCACACACTTATTACATCGATAGTTTCAACGATGAACTTATTACAATAAATATGGCTGAAGGCCATCTAACACGATAACAGTGGAAGGCTTGGAAGATAAGTGAGTCCATCAACTCCAACGACATCACTGAGTATAGAACCACGACCTAAAAGGCACCTTACTCGTCGTCTGAAAAGTGTGCAACATGAAACGTTGCAGCCTGAAAACGGGTCAGCACATGGAATATGCTGGCAAGGTAACATAAGAGAATGCAAGTAATAGAATAATGGCTATACTATATGCATATTTGGCTGGTGGAAGGCTCTATGGTTAAGTTTTTGCATAAAGCCAATTTTCCCTACTTCAAAGGAATAGATTTTAATTAACTATCATGGTAGTTGAAACATCGTCGAGAAGATAGACATCCTCTCAACCCCAATTAAAAGTTCATCATTAAACCCAACAATATTAATTAAAGTAACATGATGAGATTCACATGATAATCCAAGTACTAGATACTCAAGACGTCCGTAACCGGGGACACGGCTAATCATGATCAGTTTGTACACTCAACAGAGGTTTGTGCACTTTTCCCCACAAGACTCGATCGCCTCCGTTTGGTTTCTCGCACTGCATGGTGTTTGAGAAACGGATGACCGAGACACAGTCTTTCCAAAGAGGTCCCCTTTACCAGATAGATAGGCCGGTACACCTACAAAACCCTCTACATCTGCTAGCCCATCATGGAAAGGTTTCCCACAACTTACTCAACTATGCCAGAGCCCATATTGGCATGTGGCTGCACACGGAAGTTTCTAGTATGAATAATTTCATGATCCCTTTGAGCCTGGGTGGCGGTCCAAAAGAAAAATAGGCAATCACTGGAGTACCCAGATGCCTCAGTCCACCCAGATGTGTGTTAAAGTTGCCACCTTAAGTTGAACCATTAATTAACAAACTCACATCTGTCATGGATACACTCACCCAATCCACGTCTACAAGCATCGCATGTCCTAACAGCAAACGTAGAAGTAACTCCCAAAGGTTTGAATGTAATGCAGGTAATAGGTACTATCTCGATCTACTTCCCAGTACCACAAGTTAATTGATCCTACTCATGCAATGTGTGAGGGTTGGACTAATGCAATGAAAACTGGGTAATTGGAAAGTATGATCAAAGTGTTACTTGCCTTGCTGATGATCCGCAAAACCTAGAGACTCAAAGTAGCAAGCGGCGCACTCCGGTACTCTATCGCAAACAAACAAGCACACAATAAGTACTTAACTAATGCACGGGTAAAACTCAAATGAGAGATCTAACCAGAAAGTTCAACTTAAGAACTCCGGTTTGCAAAAAGAATCAACTCGAAAGAAGCAACGAAACTCAAACTGCAAAAGAAACGCGCTCCGGTTTGCTAATTTGCCTAAAGTCAAATTTTACAGTAGCCAAAACCTTGTTCAAGTTGATTAAACATAAAGAGGGCATCGAGACGAAGATCTGGGATTTTGAATCACCTGATTCCGACTCTCGAGCGAAAAGAAAAACGAAAAACAAGATCAGGGCAGAAATCGCGATCGGAATAATCGCGGATAAATACCCCGAAAAAGAAAACGGACGAATAGGCTAACGAACGTTCGCTGTCTGTGGCTAACTGACGAAAACCATTCGTTAAAATGAACATACGGATGAACGTCCATTAAATAGCTAAACCGACGAAAAACCGAACCGATCTAATCTAAAAAAACAGATCTACGATATTTACTAAAACCGATCGGTTCTTTAAAAAAAACATAACTACCTCAACGACGAACTCCGGCGATCCGACGCTCCGGCGGCGGCGGCGGTCCGGCGGGCGAGGCGGGCGGCGGCTGGCTAGGCGGCGGGGCGGCAGGCGGCGGCGCGGGCGGCGTGCGGCGGCGCGGGCAACTTGCGGCGGCGAGCTAGGGCAGGGCGGGGCGGCTGGGCTGGGGGCTGACGGGCCGGGGGCGGCGGCTTATAAAGCCCAGAGTCCCGGGCCTCTACGGCTCCAAGTCGGTTTCCTTCTTTTCTTTCTAAAATAGAGTCCTGGCGCAGAAAAACTAACGAAAGAAATACTAAACGGACTCCAAAAATCCCGAAATAAATTTTCACCATCCTCTAATAATATTTAGGACAAAGTGAACATTTTTCTCGGATCTAAATGCAATTTTGAAAAACACGCATTTTTCCTATGCAAATAAAATCGCAAATAAATCCAGAAAAATACCAAAAGTGATTTTAATATTTTTTCCACCAATATTTCTGTTATTTTGGAGAAGTCATATTATCTCCGCTCATATTTTGTATTTAGAAATATTTTTAGGAGAGAAAAATAATTAGAATCACACTGTCCTTGTACCGGTATTCGAGCGAACACAAATACGAAAACGTTAAAATTCCCAACTCTCTCCGTAGGTCCTTGAGTTGCTTAGAATTTTGTGGAACGCCACAAACAAAATGCAAAAGCATGGAATGCAAATATGATCTATGTATAACATTCCAAATTGAAAATTTGGGATGTTACAAACCTACCCTCCTTAGAATGAATCTCGCCCTCGAGATTCGACTTGGCTAGAGAACAGGTGTGGGTGGTCCTTGCGTAGATCATCTTCTCGTTCCCAGGTGGCTTCTTCCTCGGTGTGGTGACTCCACTGAACTTTGCAAAACTTGATAACCTTACTGCGGGTGACTCTGCTCGAAAATTCGAGAATCTTTACAGGCTTCTCCTCATAAGTCAGATCACTGTCCAACTGAATTGTTTCCAGGGGTACTGTGTCTCTAAGCGGTATATCGGCCATCTCCGCATGGCACTTCTTAACCTGTGAAACGTGAAACATGTCGTGCACTCCTGACAGACCTTTGGGAAATTCCAACTTATAGGCAACCTCTCCCATGCGTTCCAAAACACGGTAAGGTCCCACAAATCTTGGGGCTAACTTCCCTTTAACTCCGAAACGTTTAACTCCTCGCAGAGGTGATACTCTCAGGTACGATCTATCTCCGATCTCACAGGCTATCTCCTTGCGCTTCGAGTCTGCATAACTCTTCTGCCTGGACTGAGCTACCTTCAATCTATCTCGAATCAACTTCACCTTCTCCTCAGACTCTTTGATTAAGTCTGGTCCAAACAACTGTCGGTCTCCAACTTCATCCCACATTAACGGTGTTCGGCATCTCCTTCCATACAATGCCTCGAACGGTGCCATCTTCAAACTGGCTTGGTAACATACTTTTATGAGAACTCCGCGTAGGGCAAATTGTCATCCCAACTAGATCCATAATCTAATGCACATGCTCTCAGCATATCTTCCCAAATCTGATTGACTCTCTCCGTATGTCCATCTGTCTGCGGGCGAAAAGTTGTGCTAAACTCTAGTCCGGTACCCAAAGTTTCATGTAAATGATTCCAGAACTTTGAGGTAAACTGGGTTCCTCTATCTGATACGATGCTCCTCGGAACTCCATGTAGACATACAATTCGGGTCATGTATATCTTTGCCAACTTTGCACTGGTATATGTGGTTTTCACAAGGATATAAGTGTGCTACCTTCGTCAAACGGTCCACTACTACCCAGATTGAATCATATCCTGCTTTGGTCCTGGGCAATCCGGTGATAAAATCCATGCCAAGCTTCTCCCACTTCCATTCGGGTATCGGCATAGGTTGTAACAATCCTACTGGCTTCTGATGTTCTGCCTTTACTCTCTGACATACATCACAAACTGCTACATACTCCGCGATATCTTTCTTCATACCGGTCCACCAGAAAATGTCCTTCAAATCCAAATACATCTTACTATTTCCTGGGTGAATCGAGTACGGTGAATCATGGGCCTCCTGTAGAATCAACTTCCTGATCTCCGGGTCATTAGGCACATAAATGCGGTCCTCAAACCATAAGGTGTTGTGTTCATCCTCACGAAAACCTTTAGCTCTTCCTTTGCTCATCCTCTCCTTTATAGAAACAACCTCCTTGTCAGTTTTCTGAGCTTCTCTGATTTTATCCATCAAGGTAGACTGGATTTCTAATGTTGCTATGTAGCCTCTCGGAACTATCTCCATACGTAGTTCTCGTAAGTCCTCGGCTAACTCCTTTGGAAAATCCTCCGTCATTAGGTATTGACATGGCTCTTACGGCTTAGCGCATCGGCTACTACGTTAGCCTTTCCGGGGTGATAATGCAATCTCATGTCGTAATCCTTAATGAGTTCCAGCCATCTCCTTTGCCTAAGATTTAGCTCCTTCTGAGTGAATATATAGTTCAAACTCTTGTGATCCCTATATACTTCACAATGGTTCCCAATAAGAAAATGTCTCCACGTCTTCAATGCATGCACTTCGGCTGCTAACTCCAAATCGTGGGTGGCATAGTTCAACTCATGAGGTTTCAGTTGTCGTGAAGCATACGAAACAACTCTTCCTTCCTGCATAAGAACTACTCCAAGTCCTCGACGTGAAGCGTCGCAGTACACCTCATAATCCTTATGTTGATCTGGCAGAATCAACACAGGGGATGAGACCAACCTTTTCTTTAATTCCTGGAAACTGGCCTCACAGTCTTCTGTCCAACTGAACTTGGTTTCCTTCTTTAACAACTCCGTCATTGGCTTTGCAATCCTCGAGAAATTATCAATAAACCTCCGGTAGTATCCTGCAAGTCCAAGAAAATTCAGGATCTCTCCAATTGTTGTTGGTGCTTCCCAATGGGTCACAGTGTCCACCTTAGCGGGATCTACTGCTATTCCTTCTCCAGATATAATGTGTCCGAGAAATCCGACTTCCTTCAACCAAAACTCGCATTTGCTAAAGTTGGCATATAACTGATGTTCTCTGAGCTTCTCCAATACCAAACGCAAATGCTCTGCATGCTCCTCTTCATCCTTCGAGAAGATCAATATATCATCTATGAACACTACGACGAACTTATCCAAATACTCCATAAACACTTTGTTCATCAGGTTCATAAAGTATGCCGGTGTGTTAGTCAGACCAAAAGACATAACGGTATACTCGTACAACCCGTACCTGGTGGTAAAGGCCGTCTTAGGTATATCCTGCTCTCGAATCTTCAATTGGTGGTACCCTGATCGCGGATTGATCTTGGAAAATATCTTAGCTCCTTGCAATCTATCGAACAGATCATTGATCATCGGCAGTGGGTACTTGTTCTTGATCGTTACTTCATTCAACCCTCGGTAATCAACAACCATTCTTAACGATCCATCCTTCTTCTCCACTAGAAGTACTGGCGAACCCCAAGGCGAAGAACTTGGGCGTATGAATCCTTTATCCAGTAACTCCTTAATTTGTTTCTTTATCTCCTCCAAATCCTTTGCGGGCATCCTATATGGTCTCTTAGAAATTGGCCCGGTGCCTGGCAAAAGTTCAATCAAAAACTCTATATCTCTATCATGTGGCATGCCAGGTAACTCCTCTGGAAACACATCTGGATAATCCTTCACTACTGGCACTTCCTCCTGAACAACTCCCGTGAGAGAATGTACTTGAGTCCTTATTGGCGAATGCCTAGATACATACTTAATCCTTTTTCCCTCCGGGGTGGTGAGCAAAATTGACTTACTGGCACAGTCAATGTTACCTCCATACTTTGATAGCCAATCCATACCTAATGTCACATCTAATCCTTGTGACTCCAGGACTATTAGGTCAGAGGGGGAAAGTATGGCGTCCTATGATCAATGGCGTCTGAAAACATATTTGGTGTGCCATATAATCTGCTCCTGGTGAACTTACTAACATGGGGTCTTAAGAACTCGGGTGGACATCCTATGTCTATTTACAAATCCCCTTGAAATGTATGAATGCGATGCACCAGTATCGAAAAGAACTATTGCGGTAAAAGTCTTAACCAAAAACTTACCGACAACAGCATTTGGTTGCTCTTCTACCTCCTCCACGGTCACGTGGTTCACTTGTCCTTTGTTGAACGGGTTGGGCTTCTTCCCGGTGCTTCCATTGCCGTTCCCATTCTTAGCTTCAGGGCAGTCATTGGCATAATGTCCATTCTTCCCGCACTTGAAACAAGTGACGTGGCTGAAATCTTTCTTGGTGGGTGTGGACGGGGTAAGGCGGCTCTGGTTATTACTAGTTCCATTCCCATTTCCATTCTTAGGGCCATTGTGGTTGTGGGGAATTCCATGGTTATGGGTATATCCTCCCGAATTCGGAGTGAATCGGGGCTTCTGCTGGGCTCCAAAATTATTCCTTCCTTGTCCATACTTCCTCTTGCGGCTTTCAATCTGCTGGTGCTTCCCTTCAATCATAAGAGCTTTATCTGCCAACTCCTGGTAGTTGTTGAAAGTTTCCACCATTAACTGTACGCTCATCTCATCATTCAGCCCTTCCATAAATCTCTCCTGCTTAGCGGCATCTGTGGCCACATCATCTGGGGCATAACGAGATAGGGTACTAAACTCATCCATGTACTGAGCTACAGTACGGTTTCCTTGGCGCAAGTTGCGAAACTCCCGCTTCTTCATGCTCATAGCTCCAGTTGAGACATGGGCAGTACGGAAAGCTTGCTGAAACTGCTCCCAAGTAACATTGGCTATGGGGAAAGTGGTTGTGTAATTCTCCCACCATGCCGCGGCTGGTCCAGACAACTGGTGTGCGGCAAATCGCACCTTCTCAGCATCCGAGCAATTGGCGGTGGTCAAATCCCTTCCAATCTTGTGTAGCCAGTCATCAGCCACTATTGGTTCGATGCTGCTAGCAAACACGGGTGGTTGCAACCTTAAGAAACTTGTCAGGTTATCCACGGGTGGTGGTGGTGGAGGGTTGTTGTTGTTGTTCTGGTTGTTCTGAGTGTTCTGGACAAGAAGTTGCATCAGGGTGTTTTGCTGCTGGATCAATTGGGTGAGCTCAGGGGGAAACTCAAATCCGGGCTCATGTCTTGGAGGCATCTGATGGGTGTAGAGGGAAGAGATTAGAATAGAAAAGAGGTCTAAGGTAAAATCACTACCCATATGCACATGAGACAAACACAATCATATCACACCAATCAATTTCAAACAAGGTCTTACAAATCTAACTATTGATACAAAAGTGCTCTAAAACTAATATATGGAGGTAAACTACTAGTCACAGGGTGGTCATCTAAAAATATTGATCGGCAGAGGATTCCATGATATCTGCTCCAGCTTCATCTTCATAGTCCTCGTCTTTACAATCATCGGGTTCTGAATCCGTGTCGTCGATGATAATGTAATCTTCGGGAGGATTTTCCTTAGGCTCTTCTTCCTCTTCTTCACCTCCTGGTGCTGGATCTCCCATGAATACTCCTAGCTTCCTTGTCAAATCATCATTCTTCTCCACTAGTATCAACATCTCCTCCTCGTATTCGTCGTGTGTAGACTTGAGTTCTTCCTCTAGCTCCAAATTCATATTTAGGGATTTCTTCAAATCTATCATCACTGCACACATCTGGTGCTCCTGGCAACGAATGTAATGGTTCAACCCCTGGATGAAGGCTGCAATGGATCTATCCATCCGGGTGCTGATCATATCCCAATTCTCATCTCGGTGTCCAGAAATTTGGTAGATGGTGTCCTTTAGCTCCTGCTTGTAGACTTCTCCAATCCTTCCCATAGCGATGTGGGCTGCCATGCTCCTGCCTAGGCTCCATGTAGGCGCATTAAAAGAAAATACTATGAGTGCAGTCATGGGCTCGAACGTCCTTCCTGGAACTTGGGCTTGAATCAACCAACGCTCCTCCTCAGGTAGAGTGGCATTGTAGGTTCCGGTGAAACTTGGTAGTCCAATGTTTAGATATCTGGTGACTTCCTTCAGGTGTCGTCCAAATGGTTTATCATCATCCGGTTGCGTGAACTTGTTCTTTACATCCACCATCCTAAAAGAGTAGAAAAGATGAGGAGTTAGAAAAGAGAAGAGTGAATAGTGCTCTAGGGTTTTAGCTTAGTGGTCGTGCCCTACAGTCAGTGTGTGCTCTGATACCATCTTGTAGCGACCAGACCTCAAACAGTCTGATCTCAGTGCATCAGTGTCATCCCTGGATTAGTAATGCTGACACGCACAGTACTTGAAGGATTTATAACAGAGTAGCAATCACACACTTATTACATCGATAGTTCCAACGATGAACTTATTACAATAAATATGGCTCAAGGCCATCTAACACGATAACATCGGAAGGCTTGGAAGATGAGTCCATCAACTCCAACGGCATCACTGAGTATAGAACCACGACCTAAAAGGCACCATACTCGTCGTCTGAAAAGTCTGCAACATGAAACGTTGCAGCCCGAAAACGGGTCAGCACATGGAATATGCTGGCAAGGTAACACAAGAGAATGCAAGTCACAGAATAATGGCTATACTATATGCATATTTGGCTGGTGGAAAGCTCTATGGTTAAGTTTTTGCGTAAAGCCAATTTTCCCTACTTCAAAGGAATAGATTTTAATTAACTATCATGGTAGTTGAAACATCGTCGAGAAGATAGACATCCTCTCAACCCCAATTAAAAGTTAATCGTTAAACCCAACAATATTAATTAAAGTAACATGCTGAGATTCACATGATAATCCAAGTACTAGATACTCAAGACGTCCGTAACCGGGGACACGGCTAATCATGATCAGTTTGTACACTCTGCAGAGGTTTGTGCACATTTCCCCACAAGACTCGATCGCCTCCGTTTGGTTTCTCGCACTGCATGGTGTTTGAGAAATGGATGACCGAGACACAGTCTTTCCGAAGAGGTCCCCTTAACCAGATAGATAGGCCGGTACACCTACAAAACCCTCTACATCTGCTAGCCCATCATGGAAAGGTTTCCCACAACTTACTCAACTATGCCAGAGCCCATGTCGGCATGTGGCTGCACACAGAAGTTTCTAGTATGAATAATCTCATGATCCCTTTGAGCCTGGGTGGCGGTCCAAAAGAAAAACAGGTAATCACTGGAGTACCCAGATGCCTCAATCCACCCAAATGTGTGTTAAAGTTGCCACCTTAAGTTGAACCATTAATTAACAAACTCACATCTGTCATGGATACACTCACCCAATCCAAGTCTACGAGCATAGCATGTCCTAACAACAAACGTAGAAGTAACTCCCAAAGTGCCGGTGTACTAAAGTAGGGGTACCCTTAGTATCCCGAACTTGTGCACGGGCAGTCGCAGCGTCCCGCGGCAAGGCTTGCCGTGTGATCGCCAAGGTCCTCCGTGGTTCCTTTTGGAGCCATTCAAGAACAAAGTATCCAAGCTAAGGAGACAAGGCCCCGGCAAGAGGAGCTTGCCGGGAAGACCACTCAAGGCACAAGATCACTCAAGGCGCAAGACCATGGCAAGAGGAGCTTGCCGGGGAGACCAACCTAGGCACCTCAAGAAACTTGCCGCGACGCGCCACACGTCCCGGCAAGGCCCGATGAGCGACAAGCTCCCAAAAACGACAAAATAGCGACTGCGGCAAGGCGCTTGCCGCGGCAAGCTTCCACTCAGTACCTGCGCTCCAGCACATACACCCACGTGTCGCTCTGGGATCCTCCCGGGCGTACGTGGCGGGAGGCTGTGCAGCCAGGGGTACGCGGTGGCAAGCGGCGATGACAAGGATGCCATCGTGGCGAACGGTGGCGCCCCTGACGGCCCTTTTTGCACTGTTTGGGCGACGGCGATGGGCATTTAATGCCCTTGTCCCCTGCCGTCAGGGTTAGGTATGGAACGCTGTACCAACTACCACCCCTTTTTCCAATTTTACCCTCGACTGCGTTGCCACCTGTCGGTGACCCCTTTGAGCGTATAAAAGGAGGCCCATGCGCACGTAGAGGGAGGTTAGACACTCGAACGCTCTCACGCTCGGTCCCGTTAGCTGCTGAAGTGTACTGTAGCTTCCAGCGCTCCCGAGCCAAGAACTCAATACAAATCAAAGCAGGAGTAGGGTTTTACGCATCCGTGCGGCCCGAACCTGGGTAAACTGCTCGTGTGCCTCGCCTCGATCTGCTCTTTGTGCAATCTCCGCCCCCTGCCGTACCGAAAAGGGGCTCCGTCCCCATAGGTGTTCGTGGGTGGATCAGTTTCCCAGACACAAAGGTTTGAATGTAATGCAGGTAATAGGTACTTCCTCAATCTACTTCCCAGTCCCACAAGTTAATTGATCCTACTCATGCAATGTGTCAGGGTTGTACTAATGCAATGAAAACTAGGTAATTGGAAAGTATGATCAAAGTGTTACTTGCCTTGCTGATGATCCGCAAAACCTAGAGACTCAAAGTAGCAAGCGGCGCACTCCGGGTACTCTATCGCAAACAAACAAGCACACAACAAGTACTTAATTAATGCACGGGTAAAACTCAAATAAGATATCTAACCAGAAAGTTCAACTTAAGAACTCCGGTTTGCAAAAAGAATCAACTCGAAAGAAGCAACGAAACTCAAACTGCAAAAGAAACGAGCTCCGGTTTGCTAATTTCCCTAAAGTCAAATTTTACAGTAGCTAAAACCTTGTTCAAGTTGATTAAACGTAAAGAGGGCATCGAGACGAAGATCTGGGATTTTGAATCACCTGATTCCGACTCTCGAGCGAAAAGAAAAACGAAAAACAAGACCAGGGCAGAAATCACGATCGGAATAGTCGCGGATAAATACCCCGAAAAAGAAAACGGACGAACAGGCTAACGAACGAACGTTCGCTGTCTGCGGCTAACTGGCGAAAACCGTACGTTAAAACGAACGTACGGACGAACGTCCGCTAAATAGCTACACCGACGAAAAACCAAACCGATCTAATCTAAAAAAATAGATCTACGGTTTTTACTAAAACCGATCGGTTCTTTTTTTTAAAACGTAACTACCTCAACGACGAACTCCGGCGATTCGGCGGCGGCGGCGGTCCGGAGGGCGAGGCGGGCGGCGGCTGGCTAGGCGGCGGGGCGTCGAGGCGGCAGGCGGCGGCGCTGCGGGCGGCGGCGCGGGCGGCGAGCTAGGGCAGGGGCGGGGCGGCTGGGTTGGGGGCTGACCGGCCGGGGGCGGTGGCGCTGGCGGCGTGCGGCGGCACGGGCGGCGAGCTAGGGCAGGGGGCGGGGCGGCTGGGCTGGGGGCTGACGGGCCGGGGGCAGCGGCTTATAAAGCCCAGAGTCCCGGGCCTCTACGGCTCCAAGTCGGTTTCCTTCTTTTTTTTCTAAAATAGAGTCCTAGCGCAGAAAAACTAACGAAAAAAAATACTAAACGGACTCCAAAAATCCCGAAATGAATTTTCACCGTCCTCTAATAATATTTAGGACAAAGTGAACATTTTTCTCGGACCAAAATGCAATTTTGAAAAACTCGCATTTTTCCTATGCAAATAAAATCGCAAATAAATCCAGAAAAATACCAAAAGTGATTTTAATATTTTTCCTCCAATAATTCTGTTATTTTGGAGAAGTCATATTATCTCCGCTCATATTTTGTATTTAGAAATATTTTTAGGAGAGAAAAATAATTAGAATCACACTGTCCTCGTACCGGTATTCGAGCGAACTCAAATACGAAAACGGTAAAATTCCCAACTCTCTCCGTAGGTCCTTGAGTTGCTTAGAAGTTCGAGGAACGCCACAAACAACATGCAAAAGCATGAAATGCAAATATGATCTATGTATAACATTCCAAATTGAAAATTTGGGATGTTACATCATGCTAGACAACAGGCCTCCTAATAACGAGCACAAGCGCAAGTTTGAACCAAGGAAGGAAGGGCAACCAGTACAAAAGGCTCGAACCTGGCAGCTGACTCAGGTAGAATACAAGCCCAATTGGCAACAGAATGTTAACAAGACCACTACCCAAGTCAAGAATGTCGTGACCAACCCAGTGCACGAGGAGCGTCGGCGCAACAATTCTTGCTTCAGTTGTGGGCAAAACGGATATTATGCTAGACAGTGCCCCAATAATAGCAAGGCGAATGCCCTATTCAGGACGCAAGTCAACTTTATGGGGTCATACCCGAACCAACAAAACGTTGCTCGGCATGTTCATCACCTCTCCGCAGATGAAGCTCGAGAAAACCCCGAAGTAGTCATTGGTATGTTTTCTGTTAATAACATACCTGCCATATTTTTATTTGACTCTGGGGCTTCCCACTCTTTTTTTTCTTGGAGTTTTGTTGCCCAAAACAAATTTCCTTGTTCACTTTTGGGCAAAAATATGCTGGTACAAACCCCGGGATCTTTAATCAAGAGTAATCTGGTCTGCTGTGATTTGGAAATCAATAACAACAGAATCAGTTTTCCAACTTCCTTGATACTCATTGAGTCAGTACAGCTGGATGTTATTTTGGGTATGAATTGGTTAACCCAATATAAAGTATGCATAAATTTTGCAACTCGAGAAGTCACTCTGACCAATCAGAAGGGGCAGACTACCAAATTCTATTCTTGCAGAAGCATACCCAAGAAGGGAATAATCTTCACCGTTGTGGCTGAGTTGGAATTAATTCCCGTGGTCAGTGAATTTCCTGATGTATTTCCAGAAGAACTTCCAGGCATGCCACCATTTCGAGAGCTTGAGTTTGCAATAGATCTTGTACCCAGAATCACATCGTTATACAAGAAGTATTACCGGATGCCCTCATCAGAATTAGTGGAACTAAAGAAACAGCTCGATGAAATGCTCCAGAAAGGATATATCCTTCCCAGCTCTTCACCATGGGGATCACCTGCTATCTTCGTAAGCAATAAGGATGGCAGCCTCCGCATGTGTGTGGATTACCGTCAGCTGAATGATGTCACCATCAAAAATAAATATCCGCTGCCAAGAATTGATGACTTGTTTGATCAGCTCAGTTGGGCCAAGGTATTCTCCAAGATTGATTTACGGACATGATACCATCAGCTAAAGATTAAAAAGGAAGATATTCCTAAGACAACATTCACCATTCGATACGGTCTTTCTGAATATACAGTTATGTCCTTTGGTCTCACCAATGCCCCTGCTTTCTTCATGCACATGATGAACAAAGTATTCATGGACTTCCTCGATAAGTTCGTGGTAGTCTTTATTGATGACATACTTATATACTCAAAAAGCAAAGGGGATCACAGAGAACACCTCCGAGCAGTGCTACAACAACTCCGCGACCATCAGCTATACACCAAATTCAGTAAATGTGAGTTTTGGCTCAAGCAGGTTGGATTTCTTGGGCATGTGCTATTCACTGAGGGTATAGCCGTGGACCCCAAGCAAAGTAAAGGATGTCCTCGATTGGTTGCCACCAACAACAGTATCACAGATCTGGAGTTTTCTTGGACTGGCCGGATATTACCGTCGTTTCATTGAAGGGTTCTCCAAGATTGCTAAACCCATGACAGAGCTGCTCAAAAAGAATAAGAAGTTTGAATGGACTGAAGACCGTGAGAAAAGTTTCAATGAGCTAAAGATACGACTGACGACCACACCCGTATTGACTCTCCCAGATATCTACCACAGTTTTCATGTGTACTATGACGCCTCCAGACAAGGACTTGGATGCGTACTTATGCAAGACGGCAAGGTACACTACAAAAAAAATACACTTCCGTGATGATACGTGTTTGTCACAGTAGGTCACGTTTTCTGTCATGCATGTACATCCATGACGATTTTATGACAGAATCAAGATAATCATACTTGTGCTGTCGTAGAAGTGTTCCATGACATTACCAATATTATCATCACGGAAGTGTCCACTTCCATGACGATAAATCGCGTGTCACAGAAGTGCTTTCGTCAAGGGTGACCGACACGTGGCATCCATCGTAACGGAACGCCGTTAAGCTATCGGGTCCGGTTTTGGATTCGATAACCCGCTAACAACCCTGACCAATGGGGATTTTCCACGTGTAAAATCATCGTTGGCTGGAGGGAACACGTGTTGGCTCGCCGTTGGAACAGATGTCATCCACTCATTCGACCCATAGCGCCTATGATACGTCGACACGTGCACGGCCCAACAGAGGCCCATTCTTGTGAAAAGGCCAGCCCGTTTGACTTGGTCAAAAGATGGCGGGCAGGCCCACGGCAAGCCTGTTAACGGCATGTTCGCATATAGCCCATTTACAGCCCGCTAACCCAGGGCCCGTTTACGGCCTATCCGAATTAGGCCGAGTAGCGTCATCTACTCATTGGACCCAAAGCGCCTATGATACGTCGACAAGTGGCACGACCCAACAGAGGCCCATTCCTGTGAAAAGGCCGACACGTTTGACTTCGTCAAAAGGTGGCGGGCCGGCCCACGGTAAGCCTGTTAACGACCTATTTGAGTATAGCCCATTTACAGCCCGCTAAACCAGGGCTCGTTTACGGCCTATCCGAATTAGGCCCAGTAGCGTCATCTGGGCCGTCCAATATAATTCCAGCCCGTTTTAACTTCCGGCCCATGTATGGCCCATGACGTCTTTTGGCCCATATGAGGACCTTAGTAACAGTCGCCCATTAACGGCCCGTGGTAAAACTGGCCCGTAATGAACAGTGTATCACTTTATACCCATTAACGGCCCATTATTCTGTTGGGCTGTTTGCAGCCCATGTTATCTTTCGGCCTTCTCAGGTCCCATTTATTCTCGGGCTCATTTCCAGCATTCGTTTACTTTCGGCCCGTTACTGTCATTTTCTGCTTGTGGGCCAAATTCCGCCCGTGGTTACAGTCGGCCCGTTTGTGGCCCGTTAATACATTGGGCCATTTTCATAGCATCATCAAATATGGCCTATTAACGGCCCGTTATGGTCAGCCCATAAAACGTACGATTTCCACTCTAGCCCGTTTACGGCCCCTTATACGGCCCATAGATGAGACGGCCAGTAGAAGGCCCATGGATCGTACGAGACGTAGAAGGCCCATTAAACCGACGGCCCATAGAAGGTCCATTGATCCGACGACCCATGGATCCGCTGGCCCATAAAAGGCCCATGGATCTGACAGCCGATAGAAGGCCCACGGATCCGACAACCCATAAAAGGCCCACGAATCCGACGACCATAGAAGGCCATGGGTCGTCCATCCCGTAGATGGCCCATGGATCATACGGCCTGTGGAGGGCCATGGTCACTACAACGTTTGGGCGAGTTGGCCCCCGTTTGAACGATATAGCATATTCAAAGAATTATCCTACTCTATACTATCACCTCTAAAAATCATACACTAGACAATAAAGAGACTAAGGCATAGAAACATAGAATAATCCTACACTATACAATAAAGAAATTATAGCCGATTATACCCACTGGGCATTACGGTTCGGCACCAGTGATAATAAAGCATACACAAAGAGCAAATTACATACACTGGGCAAATACAGCTCATACATCATGGACGCGCATCAACATAACTTACCATTTGAACTATAATCTCTTCAGAAACTAGGATTGGCCGGATTTAGATAGCACAAATTTCAGTCTGCAAAATCTCCAATTCATTCATTATTACCTCAGTGTCTTGTTTAATTTTTTTTGACTCCTGCATCTAATACCTACATGTCCAGTCTCAACTTGTTGATTGTACATTCAGAATCATGTACACATTGTCTTTCCACCTCTAGTTGATGCTCGAGAACATCAGCACATTCCAATTCCAATCCATAATCATTCAGTAACGGCCATGCCGCACTGCTCATAGATCTTTGTGTTGATGTCACTTCATCCTAAAATGTTTCTGTAAGTACACATGACTAGGCAAAAATATAGTTACAACAATGAAGCGAGCAAGACAGACTATTTTGTACTCCCTCCATTCCTAAATATAAGTCTTTCTAGAGATTTCAGCAAGTGACTACATACGGAGCAAAATGAGTGAATCTACGCTCTAAAATATGTCTACATACATATGTATGTTATAGTCCATTTGAAATGTCCAAAAAGACTTATATTTAGGAACGGAGGGAGTACATGGCAAAACAGAACTAACAATAATGTTACACGTCATGAAGCATAAGCAGGTGATATTTAAAAATTATAAAAAATGTAGTCTGTGCAGCCTGCATACATAAATCTCTCTTAGCTCACCAGAGGAGCATGATGATGGGGCCCAATCCAAAACACAAACAAGTTACAAATTTAGACATCATGTTGCGTAGAAGTAAGCAAGCAGTTGGCCATTCTGTAGCTCAATTAAAGTCTTAGGGAGCATAAAGAACAACAGAGGATTTCATACAAATATACTATAGCAAGCAAAACTATGCAATCATTAGCCTAATATAAACTAGATTGTGAGCCTCATTCAATATTGGTTAATAGACTTCAAAGCTTCAGGCACACTTCGGCAGAGTATTTAAATGGTAAGGCCTTTAATTATGTCAACTAATAGTTATACAAGTACCCAAAATCAGGCATCATTCTTTGGGCATCTCATTAACTGAGGACAAATAAAGCAATTGAAAAGAGCAAATTAACTATGCCTGAAACAAACAAGGAATTGAACTGTTGAGTTGGATACAGTGACTTACCTTAACAGGTTGAAGAGGCTCAGCGCAGCTCCTAATTCTCTTGCAAGGCTCCTTCCTAACATATTGTACTTGGAAATCCTCAATCTTATCTTCATTGCACCCCCTCTACAAGGTGACACAAACTAGTTACTTGTCTCCTTGGGAGATAAATATGAATACTTTCCAGTCAGTGAACACAAAAGGATGAGATTATAACAAAACAACACCACATAATGAAACATGCCGCATCTTTTGCACTTGCACACAATGAAATGAGCATTTACTATGTATGCACTATGTAAAAACTAGGCATACCTTCGAACTGGATCTCCAGGTACTCTTGGAGTGCCTACTTTAGTGTACAGCCAAACCTTTATGTCACCTATGAGTTAGAAAAGGCCCCACTACAGCAGCCCTTAGTGTTTAAATTGTTGACAAGCTCTGTTAGAGTGGTAGGTCAATAACAACAAGTAATCGAAGCAAACAATGATGGTCATGCATTTTTGTTTAAATTAGGCAATAGGGTCTCTATGGAAAACATTGACCAAAGTAGATGGTATCTTTGTATTTGCATTTTGAGCAAATAGTGGTCTGTTTTCCTATCATATTAATTACTGCACCGGGTTCAATTTGTGATGTTTGCAAGTCAAATTAATTTTCATATGGGCAGCAAAATGAAAAAATATAATGCAATCTAGACTTTTCACTGATCATACCAAAGATAAGCTGAAAACGCAATGAAAAGAACTGGTTGGCTTACTACATGTAGCTTATATTCACAGGTGCTTATTTTCTTAGGATAACTCGTAATAACTGTCCCTAAGAAACTTGGCCAATAGAACTGACATACAAATAACATGTCATGATGATTGCAATGGAGGAGTGACGTACCATAGCACACGGTATAGGCTCATCGTTGGCTCTCCTTTTTTTGCGATGTTGCATGAAATTGCCACATACATCTTGTACTTTTTCATTGTGTAACCCTATCTGCAAGTTGACACGGCTAATTTCAGACATCTCTACATGATAATACATTGCATATCCCTTGCGCATATTTAAACCACCAATTAATGATTGTGTGTGTAGCATAAACTAGCCATGACTCTGTGTGCTGGACTACCAGGCACTCTAAGGGAGCCTAATGTAGTGTACTGGAATTCCTACATGCCACCTATGATTTTGTGTAATGTACTGCCTATGTTCCTAAATATATGTCTATGTAGAGATTCCAGTATGGACCACATACAGATGTATATAGATGTATTTTCGAGTGTAGATTCACTCATTTTGCTCCGTATGTAGCCTATAGTGGAATATCTGGAAAGACTTATATTTAGGAACGGAGGTATGGGTAGTATCATGTATGACATCTACATATCTAATTTAGCAGCCAGTAGTAGAAATCGTTGTCTGCACAAAGGGATTACTGGTCAAAAATCCTAGCAAAGCACGCTGGTAGGCACAGAACTATACAAGAGAGAGAGGGACGCTTACAAGATCATAGCAATGCCTCAGTCCAGGATCTTGGTTCGCCAAGCTGTTAGATCCAGAAGAAACATTGTCCTTGTAGTTTTTTCAGCTGCATAACAGGTAACAGCAACCTGTTAGTATATTTGAAGTACATCAAGCAGGTGATGCTGGACGGGTTTAAAGGTGACAAGTACCTAGGCCGTGGCGGGTGCTTGGCATCTTGCCAGACGGTGGGAATCAGGTTAGAAACATCAAGGGTGATGATGCTACGCTGGCTGTCAGGGTCCGGTAAGGAGATCTAGAACCGTCGAGTAGGGTGTTTGTGGAGCGGCTCCGGTAGGGTGGACTACGGTGTGGGCGAAGCGGATCTGTGGCCGTGGACGAGGGCGTAGGTGAAGCTGCTTCCGTGGCTGGGTTAAGGATGGTGTCGACGATGCGGATCTGCGGCCGTGGATGGGGCGTCACAAGCTACTCCGGTAGGTTGGATGAGGGTGCGAGGAAGCGGATCTGAGGCCGTGGACTTGTGAGTTGGCAAAGCGGCCCCGGTAGGTTTGAAAATGGTATAGGCGAAGCTACTCCGGTGGGGTTGACGATGGTGTCGATGAAGCGGCTCCGGTAGGGTTGAGGAAGGTGTCGACGAAGAGGATTAGAGGCCGTTGACCGAGGCGTCGGTGGGGCGGCTCCGGGAGGGTGTGGACGACGCGTCTCCGGTGGGGAGTATGAATGAGCCACTGCAGATGCGCTGCGGTTGACGAGAGTACCGACGAAGCAGATCCGGCACCGTGGACAAGGCCGGCATTGAATGGGTTGTGGGACAGTGGTGGATGAGTAGTCGACTTGTTTCTAGGGGAGGTGGGAGGGGTAGATGCGGCCGCAAAAGCAAATCCGGCGAGGTGGACGCCGCTGGCAGTGAATGGGCTCTGGTACGCCGGTGGATGAGCAGTCTAGGGTTTTGAGAGGGGAGGGAGAAACTAATGATGTACGGATGGCATGATGTGAGATGCTCTGGTGCTGTGGAGTTAGTCATTTTTGCGGGAGGGAGAGAGTAAATGAGGGTGCCGTGTAGTGGGGGGAACCGGAAGTTACCAAAGCAGCCCCGACCTATTATGTAGATGAGGGTGATATTGTAACTGTTGGTCTCCGTGCACCAAGGACAAAAGGGGAATTTCGCATGCTAAAGACTAAGGTGGCGAAAATTTTAGAAGGAGGCGGGAGATTTTGCCGCCCGCGGGATTGTTCGTATCCAGTTTCAACTAATTTTGGACCGTACTAGCGGGAAGGTGATAATCCACAAGTGTAGGGGATCAGTTGTAGCCTCTTTCGATAAGTAAGAGTGTTGAACCCAACGAGGAGCCAAATGTAGAACAAATATTCCCTCTAGTTATATCGACCACCGATACAACTCTACGCACGCTTGACATTTACTTTACCTAGAACAAGTATGAAACTAGAAGTATTTTGTAGTTTTTGTTGGATAGGTTTGCAAGAATATAAAGAACACGTAAATAAAACTAGGGGCTGTTAAGATAAAGAAACAATAAAGTTAGTGATAGCGAGTGTGGAAAAGTGGTGGTAGGAGTTGCGAAATTTCCCCAAAGCAATTAACTACGTTACTAGGCCGATAGCAAGTTTTATGTGGGAGAGGCCACTGCTAGCATGTCATCCCTTACTTAGAATTATATACACTTATTATTGGAACTATTAGCAAGCATCCGCAACTACTAACGTTCATTAAGGTAAACCCTAATCATAGCATTATGATATATTGGTCCCCCTTCAATCCCGTATGCATCAATTTCAACGCTAGGTTGAAGCTTCTGTCACTCTTGCCCTCCAATACGTAGTCCTATCAACATACAACTAACCCTCTGGTGTGATCCACGCGCGCGCTCATATGATGGGCACCAAAGGACAGCAACATAACCACAAGAAATTTAAATCAATCATAGTAATTCACCAATCACCGATAGGACAACGATAATCCACTCAGACATCATAGGATGGCAACACATCATTGGATAATAATATGAAGAATAAAGCACCATGTTCAAGTAGAGGGTACAGCGGGTTGCGGGAGAGTGGACTGATGTAGATAGATGGGGGAAGGTGATGGAGATGTTAGTCAAG
Source organism: Secale cereale (assembly GCA_902687465.1). NCBI lineage: Eukaryota > Viridiplantae > Streptophyta > Magnoliopsida > Poales > Poaceae > Secale > Secale cereale. The sequence goes on from LR738710.1 coordinate 459,137,859, forward strand.
ATGACGGAGATGTTGGTGTAGATCGCCGTCACACGATGATGGCCCCGGTGGCACTCCAGTGCCACCAAAAGCGAGGGGGAGACAGCCCCCCTCCTTCTTCTTCTTCCTTGACCTTCTCCCTGGGAGAAGGGTTTCCCCTCTGTTCCATGGCCTCCATGGCGGCGGAGGGGCGAGAGCCCCTCCGAGATTGGATCTGTCTCTCTGTCTCTCTCTATTTTTGCGTTTCCAGATTCTGTCCCTTCACCGTTTCTTAAATTCCCGGAGATCTGTAACTCCGATTCGGCTGATTTTTTGACACAATCTTTATCTAGATATTAGCTTTCTTGCGGAGAAATAAGGGCATCAACCGCCTTACGGTGTGGCCACAAGGGACCAGGGCACGCCCCCCTGCTTCGTGGCCCACTCGGGCATCGTCTCGTGTTGGTTCCGCTTCCCAAAAATCACATATATTCCAAAAAAATCTCCATCCATTTTTATTCCGTTTGGACTCCGTTTGATATGGATATTCTACGAAAAAACATGCAACAAACAGGAACTGGCACTGGCACTGGATCAATATGTTAGTCCCAAAAAATAGTATAAAAAGTTGCCAAAAGTATACGAAAGTTGTAGAATATTGGCATGGAACAATCAAAAGTTATAGATACAACGGAGACGTATCAGCATCCCCAAGCTTAATTCTTGCTCGTCCTCGAGTAGGTAAATGATAAAATAGATAATTTTTGATGAGGAATGCTACCTAGCATAATCTTGATCATGTAATCTAATCATGGCATGAATATTAAGACCCGAGTGATTCAAAGCAATAGTCTATCATTTGACATAAAAGAATTTAATACTCGGGCATCCCAACTGAAAGTGCAGTACATTGACTAGAGGGGGGATGAATAGCCGATTTTTATGAAATGCTTCAAAACATGGTAGTTTTGAAGACAAAAGATGAACTCAATCCTATTAGTATGCAGCGGAAAGTAGACTACACTAGACAAGCCATAGTCATGTATTCAATGAAGTGAAAGCACGAAGACTAAAAGGAGCTAGCTAGTAGGGATCAATATGGAAGAAGGAATGAAGCCAATCACAACAAGTCGATACTCAGTGAAGTCAATCAGATAAGGCAAGCATGCAATGCCTTCACAACATAGAACAGTAAGTAAAGGGAAGGAAAGGATAGAACCAGTAGCTCGGGGAGGACAGTGATTTGTTAGACCAGTTCCAGTTGCTCTGACAACTTTACGTCTGGTTAGGGAGGCTGAGATTCAACTCAGAAGACCGCGTCTTCACCTTATTCCCCTTGAGCTAAGGACACATAGTCCTCGCCCAATCACTCTGGTAAGTCTTCAAGGTAGACTTTCAAACCTTCACAGACTTCGTTCACCGGCGATCCACAATGACTCTTGGATGCTCAGAACGCGACGCCTAACCAGCTGGAGGAAACACAGTCCTCAAGTGTAATAAGTCTTCAGGTCACACAGACAGAAAGACTTCAGCGATGCCTAACACTCTTTGGCTCTGGGTGTTTTGGCTTTGTCCTCGCAAGGATTTCTCTCTCAAATGCTTCGGAGGTGGGTTGCTCTCAAACGACAAAAGCCGTGTAATAACTCTGAGCAGCCACCAATTTATGGTGTAGGGGGTGGGATATTTATAGCCACTGGGCAACCCGACATGATTTGTCCGAAGTGACCCTGGGTCACTAAGGAACTGACACGAGTTCCAACGGTCAGATTTCAAACACTCACACGGCAACTTTACTTGGGCTACAAGTAAGGCTGACTCATCCAACTCTGGATAAGATTTTCTCTCATAGTCTTCGCTCGAAGACATAGGATTTGGTTGAGCATCACTTCAGTCACTCTGACTTAGATCACTTGGACCCCACTTCACAGTACGATGGTTCCTATGACTCAACAAAGAAGAAAAGGAAACAACAAAACATCTAAGTCTTCGTTCTCCATAGTCTTCACACAATGTCTTCTCTTGTCATAGTCTTCAATATGATTATCTTCATATACCACCACTGATGTCAATGTCTTCATACATTTTTAGGGGTCATCTCCGGTAGGTAAACCGAATCAATGAGGGACTAATACCTGTGTTATCCTGCAATTCTCACAAACACATTAGTCCCTCAACCAGGTTTGTCGTCAATACTCCAAAACCAACTAGGGGTGGCACTAGATGCACTTAAACCAACAAACAATCAAGTCTTTCAAAATATCAATGCTAAAGAACGTTATCCCTACAAAATCATATAGTCTTTTATGCTTCCCTTTTCTTAACACAAGGTACCCCTCATGCCCATCCCGGTGTTAGCCAAGCAATTGTTTTCATACTTTACTTTTTTGAACTTTTTCAACTCTTCACGCAATACATGAGCGTGAGCCATGGATATAGCACTACGGGTGGAATAGAAGGTGGTAGTAGACAAAAGTAGGGAGAAAGTCTCACATCGACTAGGCGTATCAATGGGCTATGGAGATGCCCATCAATACATATCAATGTGAGTGAGTAGGGATTGCCATGTAATGGATGCACTAGAGCTATAAGTGTATGAAAGCTCAAAAGAAAACTAGTGGGTGTGCATCAACTTGCTTGCTCATGAAGACCTAGGGCATTTGAGGAAGCCCATCGTTGGAATATACAAGCCAGGTTCTATAATGAAAATTCCCACTAGTATATGGAAGTGACAACATAGGAGACTCTCTATCATGAAGATCATGGTGCTACTTTGAAGCACAAGTGTGGAAAAAAAGATAGTAGCATTGTCCCTTTTTTCTTTTTTCTTTTTTCTTTTTTTGGGCCTTCCCCTTTTTTATTTGGCCTTTCTTTTTTTCTTTTTTTATTTGGCCTTCCTTTTTTTCTTTTGGCCTTTTTTTCTCAAGGGACAATGCTCTAATAATGATGATCATCCCGCTTCTATTTACTTACAACTCGATATTACAACTTGATGCTAGAACAAAAATATGACTCTATGTAAATGCCTCCGGCAGTGTACCGGGATGTGCAATGATCTAGCGTAGCTATGACATCAAAAAAACGGACAAGCCATGGAAACAACATGCTAGCTATCTTACGATCATGCAAGGCAATATGACAATGATGGTGCGTGTCATAACAAAAGGAACGGTGGAGTTACATGGCAATATATCTCGGAATGGCTATGGAAATGCCATAATAAGTAGGTATGGTGGCTGTTTTGAGGAAGGTATATGATGGGTGTATGGTACCGGCGAAAGTTGCGCGGTACAAGAGAGGCTAGCAATGGTGGAAGGGTGAGAGTGCGTATAATCCATGGACTCAACATTAGTCATAAAGAACTCACATACTTATTGCGAAAAATATATTAGCCCTCGAAGCAAAGATACTACGACGCATGCTCCTAGGGGGGGGGGGGTTGGTAGGAGTTAACCATCGCGCCCCCCCGACCTTCACGCAAAGATAAACAATCAAAATATAATGCGCGCCAATTTGGTTACATAGTTAGGAGACCATACGTGCATGCTTCAGGAATCACAAACCTTAACACCAATATTTTTACTACACCATAATAATTCACTAGTTTCTCCCACATATTAGCATCTCTATATCGCAAAACTATTGCAAGGAATCAAACATATCATATTCAGCGATCTAAAAGTTTATGTAGAATTTTATGACTAACCATGTGAATGACCAATTCTTGTCAACTCTCTAAATAGATATAAGTGAAGCAAGAGAGTTTTAATTCTTTCTACAAAATATATGCCCATGCTCTAACATATATAAGTGAAGCAAAAGAGCATTCTACAAATGGCGGTTTTCTATGTGAGGAGAAACAGGCAATCCAAACTTCAAATGATATAAGTGAAGCACATGAAGCATTCTATAAAGCCATACTCAAAAGATATAAGTGAATTGCAAAGAGCATTCTATAAATCAACCAAGGACTATCTCATACCAGCATGGTGCATTTATTAAAAGAAAAATAAAAGGCACACGATGCTCCAAGAGTTTACGCATATCATGTGAATGAAACGATTCCGAAAACATACCGATACTTGTGGAAGAAAGACGGGGTGCCTTCCGGGGCATCCCCAAGCTTAGACGCTTGAGTCTCCTTGAATATTTACATGGGGTGCCTCGGGCATCCCCAAGCTTGATCTCTTGCCTCTCCTCCTTCTCCTCGCATCAAGACCTCCTCGATCTTCGAACACTTCATCCACACAAAACTTAACCGAACTTTTAGTGGCGGGGTTAGTTCATATGATCAATAAAATCCCATCATGTACTGCTCTAACATTATTGTATAATTATGAACAAACATTACCTACTGTATGCTATCACAATTCTATGTCCCCAAGTCAAGAAGGTATCAACAAGAATTCAAACATATGCAAATAATGAAGCTATAACAGCAATCTATGAAAACAGGACAGTCTGTAGTAATCTGAACATTAACCATACTTCTGTAACTCTCAAACTTCTGGCAAAATTAGGAAAAATAAAAAAAAAATAGCAAGACTTTGCAAAAAGTTTCAGATCCTTTCGACATTCCAGTAAAAAATGTAAAATCGTGCACTACAGCCAACGTTTCTGTTTTTGCACCACACAAATCAACAAGCAGTTTAATCATCCTAAAGAAAACTCTTGGCACATTATTTTTATAATACAATGGAATTGTACAAGGGGATAATTATTTTTATTGAAAAGTTTTTGTAATTAAGATTCACAAACTTTCCATGGGCATGAACAAAGTTCAAGGCTAGCTCCCACTTTAACAATGCTCGTCTTTCTCACTTTCGCTTTTCTTTTTGAAAAAGTGTTAGGTTCCCCTCTTTTTTTTAAGCTTTATAAAAGCACACAATAGAAATAAATGACTCTCTAAAACTTCCGGGTTGTCTCCCCTGGAAGCGCTTTCTTTAAAGCCATTAAGCTAGTCATATAGTGCTCAAGTAATGGATCCACCCGGATCCCAAGGTATATCAAAGCCAATTTTAATTAGCAATGATTTGGCATTTAGCAGTGAGCACAAAGTGATATGTGTCATGCAAGAACGAAGCCTACTCTCTTCCTATGCATAGGCATGTCATACAAGAACAATTCATGCACATCAAGTAAAGACCAATGCATAGTATAAGCAGTTTCTTGTAATTCTATCATGTTGGAAACATAGAGAGGCGGAGATGTAGTTCCTCTCTCATAATAATTGCAAGTAGGAGCAGCAATCACATGCATATTATATTCATCAAAATCATCATGTGTAACGGAAAAAGGCAACCCATCAATATAATCCTTAAAAAGTGCAAACTTCTCCAATATAGTGTAGTTTGGAGAATTCAAAAATATAATAGGACTATCATGTGTGGGTGCAATAGCAACTATCTCATGTTTAACATAAGGAACTATAGCAAGTTGATCTCCATAAGCATAATTCATATTGGCATCTTGGCCACAAGCATAGCAAGGATCATCAAAAAGAGATATTTCAAAAGAATCAACGGGATAATAGTAATCATCCTTCGGTAAGCATGAAGGGAAATTAAACAATGTATGAGTTGAAGAGTTACTCTCATTAGAAGGTGGGCACAGGTAGCTAATCCATTCTTCCTCCTTTTGTTCTTCGCTCTCCTCCTCATCTTTTTCATCCAATGAGCTCACAATGTCATTGATTTCTTCTTCCATAGACTCCTGCAAAATATTAGTCTCTTCTTGGACAGCGGAGACCTTCTCAATAGACGCATCATTATCGGAGTTATATTCATAATTCAAATAGCAATATTTCAATATAGCAAGATTTTCAGGCCTAGAAACATCATCATCAAAAGCATCATTCTTTTTAAACAGAGATTCAATTTCATAAGCACCCTTAAAAGCAACGAATTCTTCTATTTGTTCCACATCATAATAATCATATATACCATTAGCGTAAGAAGCTAAGGTTTTATTATCATTAAATTTGCAAGAAAAGGGAAGGTGTGGAGCCTTCATCCTAGAGCAACAAGTATAATCATATCTCAAGCATAGTTGTCGAGCATACAATGCAACATATGAATTTGATCCCATAACAGTTTCCCTTTTTGTTAAAAGCGATAATCCCTAAAGTATTCATGTTGATCCAACGTTACTCCCATTACATAGTTGAATGGGGTTTTCTCAGGATTATCAAAGTAGTACATAATATCTTTCACATAATGAGCATTGAGGGTTTTAGGAGGTTCCCCATCTCCATGAGTAGCAAGTACACCTAAGTTTTTTGGTATTTCGTGTTCCATATCCATAACTAAAGATAGAGAACAACTTAGAACAGCAAATAAAATCTACTTAGTGATAAAGCAAACAAGCACACACGAGAATATTCACCTCACGCTATTGCTCCCCGGCAACGGCGCCAGAAAAAGGTCTTAATAACCCACAAGTGTAGGGGATCAGTTGTACCCTCTTTCAATAAGTAAGAGTGTCGAACCCAACGAGGACCTAAAGGTAGAACAAATATTCCCTCAAGTTATATCGACCACCGATACAACTCTACGCACGCTTAACGTTTACTTTACCTAGAACAAGTATGAAACTAGAAGTACTTTGTAGTTTTTGTTGGATAGGTTTGCAAGAATATAAAGAACACGTAAATAAAACTAGGGGCTGTTAAGATAAAGAAACAATAAAGTTAGTGATAGCGAGTGTGGAAAAGTGGTGGTAGGAGTTGTGAAATTTCCCCTAAGCAATTGACTACGTTACTAGACCGATAGCAAGTTTTATGTGGGCGAGGCCACTGCTAGCTTGTCATCCCTTACTTGAAATTCTATGCACTTATGATTGGAACTATTAGCAAGCATCTGCAACTACTAACGTTCATTAAGGTAAAACCCAACCATAGAATTATGATATATTGGTCCCCCTTCAATCCCGTATACATCAATTTCTACGCTAGGTTGAAGCATGTGTCACTCTTGCCCTCCAATACGTTGTCCTATCAACATACAACTAACCCTATGGCGTGATCCACACGCGCGCTCATATAATGTGCACCAAAGGACAGCAACATAACCACAAGCAATTTAAATCAATCATAGCAATTCACCAATCACCGATAGGACAATGATAATCTACTCACACATCATAGGATGGCAACACATCATTGGATAATAATATGAAGCATAAAGCACCATGTTCAGGTAGAGGGTACAGCGGGTTGCGGGAGAGTGGACCGCTGTAGATAGATGGCGGAAGGTGATGGAGATGTTGGTGAAGATGACGGAGGTGTTGGTGTAGATCGAAGTCACACGATGATGGCCCCGGTGGCACTCCGGTGCCACCGGAAGCGAGGGGGAGAGAACCCCCCTCCTTATTCTTCTTCCTTGACCTTCTCCCTAGATGGAGAAGGGTTTCCCCTCTGGTCCATGGCCTCCATGGAGGAGGAGGGGCTAGAGCCCCTCCGAGATTGGATCTGTCTCTCTGTCTCTCTCTGTTTCTGCGTTTCCAGATTCTGGCCCTTCACCGTTTCTTAAATTCCCGGAGATCCGTAACTCCGATTGGGCTGATTTTTGACACAATTTTTATCCGGATATTAGCTTTATTGCAGCGAAAGAAGGGCCTCAACCACCTTACGGTGTGGCCATGAGGGCCCAGGGCGCGCCTGCCCCTGGTGGGCGCTCCCCCCTGCCTCGTGGCCCACTCGGGCATCGTCTCATGTTGGTTACACTTCCCAAAATTCACATATATTCCAAAAAAATCTATGTCCGTTTTTATTCTGTTTGGACTCCGTTTGATATGGATATTCTGCGAAACAAAAAACATGCAACAAACAGGAACTGGCACTGGGCACTGGATCAATATGTTAGTCCCAAAAAATAGTATAAAAAGTTGCCAAAAGTGTACGAAAGTTGTAGAATATTGGCATGGAACAATCAAAAATTATAGATACGACGGAGACGTATCATAAGGTCATGCGAGACTGTGTACACGGGACACGCGTCAGCAGTTAATAATTTGTGTGAAGTCCACCCCAGAAAAAAGACAATAACTCGGGATGATGCGCCGATAACTTGGACGTTCACATGGGTGCGACCAATCGTACTGGTGTAGTGGCGCGTTCACAAAAAAAGAGATCAAACGCTCAGCCTATGTATTTCTCGTGTAAATAGATAAATTGGTGCAATTGGTTATTTACTTTAAACATAATGCATTGACGTTTTGGTGTAGAGGCGCACAAAGAGAAATGGATATTGTAGTCCGCTACTTAAAAGTGTTACCTCATATGATTACATAGCCTCCATTTCATAAAATGCGTACCCATTATATTCATATGTGAATATTACATATATTACTTCATAATAGAACCTTAAATCATCCAAGACTAATGATTTTGAATGCAAGAGTAACAATGGTGCATGTACATGATAGCAACATTGGTTGTTTGAAGAAACATCACTGTAACTTTGGCATACACAACTGAAAAGGTTTATTTAAATAGAAAAAAAATGTGATATGTGAGTGTCAAATCTTTATACCGTTGAATCGATATTGTACCTTTGGCCACGATACGAAATAGATATTGATTTATGTTCAAGTGATGCACGTCCATGATCGCTAGATAATGATACGTGAATGAATTGTGCAATCTCTCTCACACGCATGCATATCTTATTTCCCTGTGGGCATCGGAATCACACACGTGCACTTCGTGTATTTCTCTCCCTCTGTCAAGGTTAGTATTCGTCTTTCTACCCCATCCTAGAAGTCTCTCACACAGAAACACACACGCTCTCTATGTCGGACACGCCCACCCCTTTAATTCCGCCTACCCACATCCACTATTGTCTCAAAGTATAATAATGTCTCTCACACATATGTCTAAGGTTAACTCGAGTTCCGGAAACATATCAATACATACAGTGGGACTCCAACAGAGCACCTTTTGTTTTGAGATTTCGCTCTCTCTCTCTCCCTCTCTCTCTCTCTCTTTCTCTCTCCCTCTCTCTCTCACACACACACACGCGCGCGCGCACACACACATTGTTTATCGATTCATTTTTTCCGGCACTTGCATGCACACAATATTGTTTATCCTCGTGATGCTTTAAGTATGCCTCGCACAAATGCTATCTACCTATCCCTTAATATAGCTAGATATGGGTCACACATAGATGCTCATGCGTTGCGCCGAACATCAAGATGCATTTGTATGAGTAGTTTATCTTGTGGGAGAAAAGCATGAACGAGGGAATGCCTTATTTGCAAATGTGTAGAGGGGTGTGGGTATCTTTTTGCAAAATTGCCACGGTTTCCTTCCTATTCGTCGGGTATAAATCGGATGGCCTATATTGCAGGATGGCAGGAACACTATCACATCCCTAGTTAGCACTTGCATTAGGACTAGCTAGAGTGTGCATCATGTTTAATTATCAAAGAAACTTGAAATGGGAATGACAGAAACCCCAGCACCCCTCTTCTAACAACTAGGGTTTGATAAAATCTTTTCCAATGTACCCAAAATGCCCTTCAAAAATGTTCATCATTTCTGCCTTGGTCCTAAACCTCTGCCAAAAATGGTGCACAATTTTCTAGGACATCTAAGGTCTTTGGATTAAATCATATGGTATTTGTATTTGGGCATTTAAATGCTATAAAATATTTTAAATGCTCAAATAATCATAAACTATAATGTTCCATAATGTTCATATTATATACAGTGGGCATGACTAGTTTTATGAGTTATAAAAATGTTCTGGCATTTTTATTAATTAAACAAAGTTGCAAAAGAAATGAAACAGAAAAGAAATAGGAAAAAAGAAAGAGAGAGAGAGAGCTTACCTTGAGCCCAGCACTGTTGCAGGCCGGCCCAGCCCACCCAGCGCCGCTCCTGTCGCCTTCCTCCTCGCGCCAGTAGGCAGCGCGCGTGGCCACCGCGCGCCGACACGCGGTGGCCACCTCCAGCCTGCTTGCCTGCGTCCCCGACGCCCTGAACGTCTCCATGCATCGCCACGCAGCTGCCCCGACTCCTCTCTCACTCCCCCTCGTCCTCATCTCTTTCTCCTGCCTCTCTCCCTCTCACCACCGAGCCGCCCGTCGCCGCCGCTCGCCGTTGCCGCACCTAGAGCCCCCCCCCTCGTCCCGTGACCGTGTCCAGAAGGATCGCCGCGACGCCCTCTTCCTCCTAGCTAAGCCACGGATCGCCGGAAGCCCTGCATCGCCTTCACGCCGTCGTCCCCCTCCTCGGATCACCGGAGCTCCTCGCCGTCGACTGAGAAGCTGCAGAGCATCCCCGACCTCTCCTTCGAGCTCGTTAGCCCCGCTGTGAGCCCCTACATCGAATCCCTCCCTCCTCCGCCTCGTTTGCGCCGCGTAGCTGCTACTCCGCTGATCACCGAAACCCGTCGTCGCCGTGCTTGACGCCGGTGATGCTCCGGTGACCATTTGGTCTCGGACACATGCCCGTTTTGCTCGCCGCAACGCGTAGATGAGTTAGGTTCCATGCACGCATCGCCTAGGCCACCGCAGCCGCGTTTCCACACACGCCCGAACGCCGGCCGCCGCCGTCGAGCTCGTAGCCGTCGCCTTCGGCCACACCAGGCCCGGCGGCTACCACCATTCGACGCGCAACGGCGAGGGCACTCCAACGCGCCCAACCGCAGCTCGAACCGTGCCCTGTAGGCGATTTCCGAAGCTCGCCGCCGTGTTTGGCCTCGCCGGCGTCACATCGCCGGCGGGTTTGACTCGTTTGACCGGGGGGTTGACCACCCCTGGGTCGCTGACGTGTGGGCCACCCCTCCCCTAATTAGCTAGTTTAATTAAGTAAATGTTAATTAAATCAGTTAGTTAGGTTAGTCACTGACCTGTGGGCCCAGACGCCACTGACAGCTAATTAGTTCCTAGCTTAACACTAATTAACTTTGCTAATTAGCTATGACACTGACATGCCGGGCCCACATGTCATGTTTGACCTGGACCAGCTCCTGTTGACCTGCTGACGTCAGCATGAGGTCATGCTGACGCAGTAAAGTGTTTCTGGAATTTAAAATAAATCCTAAATGATTTATGAATTTCAGAAAATAGTCAAAACTTCTAAAAATCATATAAAATCAACCATAGCTCAGATGGAAATAATTTATATATGAAAAATGATCAGAAAAATCCAATCTTTCCAATGGCACTGGTTTCATGCATGTTTGAGCAAGTTAACCTTGCTGTATACTTTAAAACATGATAATGCACTTAATTAAATAATAGTTTGATTTCCAATTTGAATCTTTGATTCAAATAGGGTCAAACCCTTCTGTTTATAGTTGCATTAGCCCAAAACACATGCATCTTGCCATGTCATGAGCATGCATCATATTGTTGCATTTGTTTGCTTATTGATTGTATCGCCGATATTCTCCGTGTTAGGTCCTGCTCCCGAGGATACTTCTGCGTATCCAGCTGAAGAGCAGTACCCGACAACCACTCTGTCAGGCAAGCAATCATTGATCATTCCGATACAAACCCAATCTTCTCACTCCTGCTCTCTTTTACTGCATTAAGGCAACAGCGTGTGAACTGCTACTTGCTGCGGTAGTTGAACCCTATTCCCTTGCATGACCTGTCATTGCCACAGTAAATAGTTGAAACCCACTAGCATGTGTAGGAGTTAATTGAGCCATGTGATGTGTGATCCACCATGCTATTTGTTTATGTTGCCTGCTATGCTTAGAGTTGTGTAAGGTCTGGTTCATCTGGGTGATGGATCAAAGTGAAATGATCATACCGATAAAGAGAAGGAAGTGTGGAATACGCTTGGTAAAATGTATCGATGAAAGGCCATCTAGGAGTACGTGGTGGGTTGTTTCATTGGAAACGTTCATAGGACCCGAGATCTGTATGTGTGGTTCAAGTTCCAGTTACTACCATGCATTGGGCCCGAAACCAATGGACCCTCTCGGCTTATTAATTACCCTCGATCTTTGTCCAGGAGTTGCAACTAGTTTCTGGTGTTTATAGTTTACTGGAGGTCGTGCACAGCGCTGACCCTCGGGGTGGGTTGTGATGCGACAGGTACATGGCACGGTGTACCGGTTGCCCGTTTGGTGACTCGGGAACCCTGTACACATCGTTTGGGGCCGTGAACGACACCCCGGCCGGATCTCCCCACGGATGGAACCCAAATAGGCGATAAACCTGGACGAGAGACTTGTGTAGTTAGTCAGGTCGTGGCCGAAACCCTCGCTGGGCTTCCGCTTGAAGGTTGCCGAGTACATGTCGAGTAAACAGTGATAAGTGGTGAAAGCGTGTGTGAAGAAGTACACCCCTGCAGGGTTATCAATCTATTCGAATAGCCGTTGTTCGCGGTATGGACTACTTGGTTACTCTTACAGTTCATAGACAAGTTGATGGATACTACTAAAAGCCTTAAGATAACTGTGAGTGCCGTGGATGGCCCTTCCGTAGGATGGCGGAAGAGGATCCTCGGTAGTGTATTGTTGTGGTGAGTAGAGGACTCGTGTTCGTAATAACATCTTGCAATCCGTTGAGAGTTGTAGTATAGGTTAGCCAAGAGTCAAAGCTGGCTTTCTGCTATGAACTCCACTACCCCTGTTGATAATGTTGCATGTATGATAGGTTCTGTTGTAAGACTTGCTGAGTACCTTGGTACTCATGTTTGCTTAATAACTGTTGCAGAGGAGAACCCTGCCCCTACTGATGGGTTCTACATAGACGTTGACATCAACGAGTAGCTTGTCACCCAGACGGAGATCTGGAGCTTGTGAAGGGCCTTGTAGATAGTCAGGCTACACCAAGCCTGTTTTATTTCCTAAGTTGTCTGTACTCAGACATGTAGCTTCCGCTTTTGCTTGTATGACTGTATGACTTGAGTGTTGGGTCATGTGACCCCTACCTGTATGGATATGTTATGTATGGCTCTTGGAGCCTCTTAAATAAAGTACTTTGAGTCATAGAGTTCTGTTGTGATGCAATGTTGTATTTGCACATATTGAGCAAATTGCGTGTATGATTGAAATGCTTGGTATGCGTGGGATCCGACACCTAGTTGTTTTCCTTTGGTAGCCTATCTTACAGGGAAATGCCTCCTAGTGTTTCCAATGAGCCTTGGTAGCTTGCTACTGCTCGGAACACGTAGGCTGGCCGGCATGTGTCCTTCTTTGTTCATGTGTCTGTCCCTTAGGGGAAATGTCACGCGTTGTTCCTTTAAGTCCATGTAGCTTGCTACGACTTGGGTTCATACGTTGATGACCGACACGTTCGTTGCTGGGTCATGGATGCATGTCTCTATAATTTAGTGCCACTTTTGGTTTATAACTAGCCATGTCGGCCCGGGTTCTCTGTCATATGGATGCTAGCGACACTGTCATATACATGTGCCAAAATGCACAAACGGTCCCGGGCCAGGTAAGGTGGCACCCGTGGGGTTACCGTGCGTGAGGCCGCAAAGTGATATGACGTGTTACAGCTAGATCGGTGTGACTTAGGATCGGGGTCCTGACAGCGTTGGCATCAGAGCTGGACTACCTGTAGGTTTCTCAAGCCAAACTGGTCGATGTTGAGTCTAGAAAAATTCTTAGTTATATGTAGGGGAATTGATTGTGGAAGGGAACGTAAGGCTCTTTTTACTCCTTTACCTTATGCCCTTCTGATTTGAGTCGGTCTATTCTTCTACGGGGATTTAGGACTAGGCCTCTTATCCTTACTAGGTTCACGTGTTACTAATCCGTAGGCTCTTAGGATTGTTGGTTTCAAGCCTCAGTTCAGTTTCTATCCTTTTAGTATGATGATTGTTGGACCCGGAACCTTGATATGGAATTGTTGAGTGGCTATGCTATCATTTGTATGATGTCTCAAATCTTTGTTTGAGCATTTACAGTTGTTATGCTGCCCGATTTCTTCCAGAAACACTAATGCCTTTGCATTACTTCGTGTTTCAGATGTCTGGCCGCACCCCTCACCAAGTGGTTCGTTTGACGCGGTGCATTAATGTGCCCGGTCACACGGCCATGCTAGTCCGTGTGCTGACTGAGACCGGTTATCGCTGGTATCCTGAGTACACCGTGGAGGAACAGTACCGGGATTTCAATCAGAGTCAGTATTTCTGCTCAGTCCGGATATACCCCTCATATCCCGGAGCTAACGACCCCATCCATTGGTCTTATGGACTCGGGGTTACCATCGAGATGGCAGTGCAGGATGCCGCCTATTCGATGATGACCATTCTCCGGGCTAGGCATGCCCTGTTGCTGAACACTGAGTTCTGTTACATGCCAGCTTCACTTCCCGGAGAGGAAGGCTACTACACTGGTCTATATACTGATGCTGCTCATGAAGAGCCACTGCTTCAGACTACTATTCAGATGCTGGAGGATAGGGACCGTGAGGTCCGTGCTCTCCGAATGGAGCTGTATAACACTCGAGCCGCCCACTGGACTACTTTGACACGGCTTGCACCTGCTGTGCACGCCGGATATCTGGACATGCGGGATTTGTACCCCGTGCGGACTCGTCTGCCTGATCACATGGATTGGCGTGACGTTGGGGGTATTACACCTCCACGTGGGCGTCGGTTACCACCAGCATCGGGACCGAGGCCACATCCATGTCCCTATGGTCCACAGCCTTCGAGTGCTCGCGAGTTTCAAGATCCGTCTGTTCCACTTCCAGGCTACGGTGGTAATCTTTACGAAGATTACTACGAGAATGTCTGAGCTAGACCGTGGTAGTAGTAGTATTGTAGTAGTTGTATTCCCACAGTCCTGCGCGTCTTGTGGAATATGACTTAGTGTGTACTGAGTTCCGGAGGTGTAGTTAAATAATGTATAGGAGCTTGGAATGCCTCTGATGGGATGTATTGTCTTTCACCGCAGTTGTACTTTAGCCTTGGCTTGTACTAAACTATGTATGGTGTGTATGACCACTGGTGTATATATAGCAGTTTCTATATTACAATGTCGTACGGATGAACATCTTTGCATTCCATGTCATCCATTACATTCTGCACTTCTATGTCAAATTTTTGCCATCCTTGTCTAAACCGTTGTTTTGTTTTCTTAGGATGGTCAACACTCGCAACACTCCTGCTGCCCAGGAGCAGGGTGAGGCTAGTGGGGCTAGAGATGGGAATCTGCCCCAGCCACCCTCCTTGGCAGAAGTTATGCTCGAGGCAGAACAGAACAAGAGAGAGACCAACCGTCTGCTGGAACGCATAGAGCAGAACACTGGGTTCCGTCAGAGGAATGACGTGGTGTCAATCAATGACTTTATCAAGATGTTCCCACAAAAGTTCCATCACTCCACTGAACCTCTGGATGTGGATGACTGGCTACGTAGTATCACCCACAAGCTACACTCTGACCGTGTGGCCGAAGCTGACAAGGTTACCTACGCCGCCTACCATCTTGAGGGCCCTGCCAGTCTTTGGTGGGAAAACTTTGAAGCTATGCGTCCTGCTGGCCAAATCACTACTTGGGTTGAGTTCAGTGAGGCATTCTGTGAACATCACATTCCGGAAGGTCTCATGGATCGCAAGCGGGAGGAATTCTGCAATTTCACCCAGGGCCGGTTAACTGTGGATGCTTATAGTCACGAGTTTGGCAACTTGGCATGCTATGCACCTGAGGAAGTATCCACCGATGCCAAGAAGCAGGCGAGGTTCCGCAAGGGACTCAGCCCTGAACTCTGCTGAGATCTACGTCTGCACGAGTGCACTTCCTTTCAGAAGCTGGTAAACAAGGCTATCAGTGCTGAGACGGGCCAGGCCGACTTCGAGGCCACACGCAAGCATCCTCGAGACTTTGGTTCCTCATCCGGCTCTGGCTCTCACAAGCGCCGTGTGTGGGTTCCTAACACTGCTCTGCCACCCAAGTACACACCGAGGCCATCCTATGAGGCGCCTCGCCCAACTCAACAGTATACACCTGCTAAGACCTATGGAGGACCACCTTCCAACTTTGCTCCACGCACTAGCACTGTGACATGCTTCAAGTGTGGAGAACCGGGGCACTACATGCGTGAGTGTCCTCACAACCAACCAGGAAAACCCGTTGGCCGTGGTAAGCCAACCGGCAAGGTGAATTATGTCAAGCCAATCCCCACTGCACGTGGTCATGTCAACTATGTCTCTGCCGAGGAAGCTTATGAGGATCCTAACGTCGTCCTTGGTACGCTTCTCGTTAACTGCCATCCGGCATCTGTTCTTTTCGATACTGGAGCATCCCATTCGTTCATATCTGAGAGTTATGCTCGAATGCACAACATGACTTTTTGTGACATGCCTACTTCCATGGTTATTCAAACTATTGGTTCAAAATGGCAAACCTCTAGGGTAAGCCATGGAAATGAAATCCTTGTCGATAGACTTGTTTTCCTTATATCTCTAATCGCTCTCAAGTCCTCGGACATAAACATCATTTTGGGAATGGATTGGATGACAACTCATTACGCCAAGATTGATTGCTATACTAGGACCGTTCAACTTACACACCCATCCGGCAAGATAGTCAATGTCTTGACCCGAATGGCTGAGCATTAGCTCTACTCTCTTAATGCCAGCCCTCTACCAGAACTCGAAGATATCCCGGTAGTCCGTGACTTTCCGCATGTCTTTCCAGAAGAACTGCCAGGAATTCCACCTGACAGAGATGTCGAGTTCGTGATAGATCTTATCCCTGGAATTGTTCCAATCTCTAGGAGACCTTATAAGATGGTACCCCTAGAATTAGCTGAGCTTAAGAAACAACTGGATGAGTCCTTGCAAAAAAGGTTTCATCCGTCCTAGTTCTTCCCCTTGGGCTTGCCCCGTCCTCTTCGTCAAGAAGAAGGATGGAACGGAGCGGATGGTTGTAGATTACCGACCTGTCAATCTGGTCACCATAAAGAACAAGTATCCGCTCCCCAGGATCAACGACCTGTATGATCAGCTTGCTGGATCCTTAGTCTTCTCTAAGATGGATTTGAGGTTGGGTTACCATCAAATCAAAATCAAGAACGGGGACATTCCTAAAACGGCTTTTGTTACTCGTTATGGCCAATATGAGTACACCGTCATGTCCTTCGGATTAGCCAATGCCCCAGCCACCTTTTCCCGGCTAATGAATTCTATATTCATGGAGTACTTGGATAAATTCGTCGTGGTATACCTCGATGATATACTCATTTACTCCAAGAACAAGGAAGATCATGCCGAGCATTTAAGGCTGGTATTGATGAAACTTCGAGAGCACCGCCTTTATGCCAAATTCTCTAAATGTGAATTTTGGTTGCCAGAAGTAACCTATCTAGGTCATGTGATCTCTGGCAAGGGTATTGCTGTCAATCCCGAGCGAGTTCAAGCCGTCCTTGATTGGACTCCCCCTGAATCGGTCAAGCAAGTTAGGAGTTTTCTTGGCTTAGCGAGCTATTGCCGACGCTTCATCGAGAATTTCTCCAAGGTTGTTAAACCTCTAACTGAACTCCTCAAAAAGGATAAAAAGTTTGAGTGGACCCCACAATGCGAGTCCAGTTTTCAGGAACTGAAAAGACGCCTGACATCTGCACCTGTATTGGTACACCAGACTTTTCCAAGGATTTTATAATCTATTGCGACGCCTCGCGATAAGGACTAGGTTGCATACTCATGCAAGATCGTCAAGTGATTGCATACGCATCCCGACAGTTGCGTCCCCATGAGGATAACTATCCTACTCATGATCTAGAGCTTGCAGCTGTAGTCCATGCACTCAGAACATGGCGACATTACCTCCTTGGTAATCGCTGTGAAATCTTCACTGATCATCAAAGTTTGAAGTACATCTTCACCCAACCGGATCTAAATCTTAGGCAAAGACGTTGGGTTGAGTTGCTCACAGATTACGACTTAGGAATCACTTACACCCCTGGAAAGGCCAATGTCATGGCTGATGCACTAAGTCGTAAGTCTTATTGTAACAACTTAATGTTACAACAAGGGCAACCACTTCTCCACGAGGAATTTCGTAAACTTAACCTTCACATTGTTCCTCGAGGATTCCTTTCCACCTTGGTGCCGAAACCTACCCTTACGGATCAGGTCATCAAAGCACAGAAGGTTGACCCGGGAATTTCCCGTATTAAGAGGAACATCAAGAAAGGAGTCGCGGGATGTTTCTCAATTGATGATCAAGGAGTTGTACACTTTAGCAACCGTTTAGTGGTTCCTAAAGTACGAAACCTGAGACGTTTGATCCTTAAGGAGGCTCATGAATCTCCTCTCACAATTCATCCCGGTAGTACCAAAATGTATCAGGACCTACGTCAGAGATTCTCATGGACTAGGATGAAGAGAGAAATCGCTCAATTCATTGCTAACTGCGACGTTTGTCGTCGAGTTAAAGCAGAGCATCAACGGCCTTCTGGCACCCTTCAACCTTTAGCTATTCCTGAATGGAAATGGGACAAGGTCGGTATGGACTTCATTACCGGGTTTCCCAGGACCAGGAAAGGGAATAATGCTATCTTCGTCGTTATCGACCGCCTCTCTAAAGTAGCTCATTTCCTGCCTGTTCGAGAGAGTATTACCGCTAGCCAGCTAGCAGACTTGTATGTCTCTCGGATAGTATCACTTCATGGTCTGCCGTTGGAGATTAACTCAGACCGTGGAAGTCTTTTCACTTCACGATTTTGGGTAAGTTTCCATAATGCTATGGGAACTCATCTCTCTTTCAGCACCGCCTTCCATCCCCAGTCAAGTGGTCAAGTGGAACGAGTCAATCAAATTCTGGAAGACATGCTTCGAGCCTCTGTCATTTCTTTCGGTATGGAATGGGAAAAGTGTCTTCCATTTGCCGAATTCGCTTATAACAATAGTTATCAAGCCAGCTTGGGCAAAGCTCCCTTCGAAGTTCTATATGGACGAAGGTGTCGAACACCTCTTAACTGGTCAGAAACCGGGGAAAGACAATTCTTTGGCCCGGATATGATCCAGGAAGCAGAAGACCAAGTTCGCATCGTTCGTGAGAAATTGAAAACAGCCCAGTCTCGTCAGAAGAGCCAATATGATACCCATCATAAGGCTGTGACTTTTGAAGTCGGTGATAAGGCTTACCTTCGGGTTACCCCTCTTAAGGGAACCCATCGCTTGGGTATCAAAGGCAAATTGGCCCCTCGTTATATCGGTCCTTTTCGCATTCTTGCCAAACGAGGAGAAGTTGCCTACCAATTGGAACTACCTCAGCACCTCTCCAAAGTTCATGATGTCTTCCACGTTTCTCAACTCAGGCCATTCTTCTCGGATCCTATCCGTGGAGTGGACCACGAAACGCTTGATCTCCAGGACAATCTCACATATCGAGAATACCCCGTTCGTATTCTTGATCAAACCGAGCGCACCACTCGACGCCACAATATCAAGTTTCTCAAGGTTCAATGGTCACATCATTCCGAGAGTGAAGCTACTTGGGAAAGGGAGGATCGTCTTCGACTTGAGTACCCCACCCTCTTTCCGGAGGAACCCGAATCTTGGGACGCGATTCTTTTAAGTGGGGTTGAGTTGTCACATCCCTAGTTAGCACTTGCATTAGGACTAGCTAGAGTGTGCATCATGTTTACTTATCAAAGAAACTTGAAATGGGAATGACAGAAACCCCAGCACCCCTCTTCTAACAACTAGGGTTTGATAAAATCTTTTCCAATGTACCCAAAATGCCCTTCAAAAATGTTCATCATTTCTGCCTTGGTCCTAAACCTCTGCCAAAAATGGTGCACAATTTTCTAGGACATCTAAGGTCTTTGGATTAAATCATATGGTATTTGTATTTGGGCATTTAAATGCTATAAAATATTTTAAATGCTCAAATAATCATAAACTATAATGTTCCATACTGTTCATATTATATACAGTGGGCATGACTAGTTTTATGAGTTATAAAAATGTTCTGGCATTTTTATTAATTAAACAAAGTTGCAAAAGAAATGAAACAGAAAAGAAATAGGAAAAAAGAAAGAGAGAGAGAGCTTACCTTGAGCCCAACACTGTTGCAGGCCGGCCCAGCCCACCCAGCGCCGCTCCTGTCGCCTTCCTCCTCACGCCAGTAAGCAGCGCGCATGGCTACCGCGCGCCGGCACGCGCCTGGCCACCTCCAGCCTGCTTGCCTGCATCCCCGACGCCCTCGACGTCTCCATGCATCGCCACGCAGCTGCCCCGACCCCTCTCTCACTCCCCCTCGTCCTCATCTCTTTCTCCTGGCTCTCTCCCTCTCACCACCGAGCCGCCCGTCGCCGCCGCTCGCCGTTGCCGCACCTAGAGCCTCCCCCTCGTCCCGTGACCGTGTCCAGAAGGATCGCCGCGACGCCCTCTTCCTCCTCGCTGAGCCACAGATCGCCGGAAGCCCTGCATCGCCTTCACGCCGTCGTCCCCCTCCTCAGATCGCCGGAACTCCTCGCCGTCGATTGAGAAGCTGCAGAGCATCCCCGACCTCTCCTTCGAGCTCGTTAGCCCCGCTGTGAGCCCCTACACCGAATCCCTCCCTCCTCCGCCTCGTTTGCGCCGCGAAGCTGCTGCTCCGCTGATCACCGAAACCCACCGCCGCCGTGCTTACCGCCGGTGATGCTCCGGTGACCATTTGGTCTCGGACACATGCCCGTTTTGCTCGCCGCAACGCGTAGATGAGTTAGGTGCCACGCACGCATCGCCTAGGCCACCGCAGCCGCGTTTCCACACACGCCCGAACGCCGGCCGCCGCCGTTGAGCTCGTAGCCGTCGCCTCCGGCCACACCAGGCCCGACGGCTACCACCATTCGACGTGCAACGGCGAGGGCACTCCAACGCGCCGAACCGCAGCTCGAACCGTGCCCTATAGGCGATTTCCGAAGCTCGCCGCCGTGTTTGGCCTCGCCGGCATCACATCACCGGCGGGTTTGACTCGTTTGACCGGGGGGTTGACCACCCCTGGGTCGCTAAAGTGTGGGCCACCCCTCCCCTAATTAGCTAGTTTAATTAAGTAAATGTTAATTAAATCAGTTAGTTAGGTTAGTCACTGACCTGTGGGCCCAGACCCCACTGACAGCTAATTAGTTCCTAGCTTAACACTAATTAACTTTGCTAATTAGCTATGACACTGACATGCCGGGCCCACATGTCATGTTTACCTGGACCAACTCTTGTTGACCTGCTGACGTCAGCATGAGGTCATGCTGACGCAGTAAAGTGTTTCTGGAATTTAAAATAAATCCTAAATGATTTATGAATTTCAGAAAATACTCAAAACTTCTAAAAATCATATAAAATCAACCGTAGCTCAGATGGAAATAATTTGTATATGAAAAATTATCAGAAAAATACAATCTTTCCAATGGCACTGGTTTCATGCATGTTTGAGCAAGTTAACCTTGCTGTATACTTTAAAACATGATAATGCACTTAATTAAATAATAGTTTGATTTCCAATTTGAATCTTTGATTCAAATAGGCTCAAACCCTTCTGGTTATAGTTGCATTAGCCCAAAACACATGCATCTTGCCATGTCATGAGCATGCATCATATTGTTGCATTTGTTTGCTTATTGATTGTATCGTCGGTATTCTCCGTGTTAGGTCCTGCTCCCGAGGATATTTCTGCGTATCCAGCTGAAGAGCAGTACCCGACAACCACTCTATCAGGCAAGCAATCATTGATCATTTCGGTACAAACCCAATCTTCTCGCTCCTGCTCTCTTTTGCTGCATTAAGGCAACAGCGTGTGAACTGCTACTTACTGCGGTAGTTGAACCCTATTCCCTTGCATGACCTGTCATTGCCACAGTAAATAGTTGAAACCCACTAGCCTGTGTAGGAGTTGATTGAGCCATGTGATGTGTGATCCACCATGCTATTTGTTTATGTTGCCTGCTATGCTTAGAGTTGTGTCAGGTCTGGTTCATCTGGGTGATGGATCAGAGTGAAATGATCATACCGATAAAGAGAAGGAAGTGTGGAATATGCTTGGTAAAAGGTATCGATGAAAGGCCATGTAGGAGTACGTGGTGGGTTGTTTCATTGGAACCGTTCATAGGACCTGAGATCTGTATGTGTGGTTCAAGTTACAGTTACTACCATGCATAGGGCCCGAAACCAATGGACCCTCTCGGCTTATTAATTACCCTCGATCTCTGTCCAGGAGTTGCAACTAGTTTCTGGTGTTTATAGTTTACTGGAGGTCATGCACAGTGCTGACCCTCGGGGTGGGTTGTGATGCGACAGGTGCGTGGCATGGTGTACCGGTTGCCCGTTTGGTGACTCGGGAACCCTGTACACATCGTTTAGGGCCGTGAGCGACACCCCGGCCGGATCTCCCCACGGATGGAACCCAAATAGGCGATAAACCTGGACGAGAGACTTGTGTAGTTAGTCAGGTCGTGGCCAACACCCTCGCTGGGCTTCCGCTTGAAGGTTGCCGAGTACATGTCGATTAAACGGCGATAAGTGGTGAAAGCGTGTGTGAAGAAGTACACCCCTGCAGGGTTATCAATCTATTCGAATAGTCGTTGTTTGCGGTACGGACTACTTGGTTACTCTTACAGTTCATAGACAAGTTGATGGATACTACTAAAAGCCTCAATATAAGTGTGAGTGACGTGGATGGCCCTTCCGTAGGATGGCGGAAGAGGATCTTCGGTAGTGTATTGTTGTGGTGAGTAGAGGACTCGTGTTCGTAATAACATCTTGCAATCCGTTGAGAGTTGTAGTATAGGTTAGCCAAGAGTCAAAGCTGGCTTTCTGCTATGAACTCCACTACCCCTGTTGATAATGTTGCATGAATGATAGGTTCTGTTGTAAGACTTGCTGAGTACCTTTGTACTCATGTTTGCTTAATAACTGTTGCAGAGGAGAACCCTGCCCCTACTGATGGGTTCTACATAGACGTTGACATCGACGAGTAGCTTGTCACCCAGACGGAGATCTGGAGCATGTGAAGGGCCTTGTAGATAGTCAGGCTACACCAAGCCTGTTTTATTTCCTAAGTTGTCTGTACTCAGACATGTAGCTTCTGCTTGTGCTTGTATGACTGTATGACTTGAGTGTTGGGTCATGTGACCCCTACCTGTATGGATATGTTATGTATGGCTCTTGGAGCCTCTTAAATAAAGTACTTTGAGTCATAGAGTTCTGTTGTGATGCAATGTTGTATTTGCACATATTGAGCAAATTGCGTGTATGATTGAAATGCTTGGTATGTGTGGGATCCGACACCTAGTTGTTTTCCTTTGGTAGCCTATCTTACATGGAAATGCCTCCTAGTGTTTCCAATGAGCCTTGGTAGCTTGCTACTGCTCGGAACACGTAGGTTGGCCGGCATGTGTCCTCCTTCGTTCCTGTGTCTGTCCCTTAGGGGAAATGTCACGCGTTGTTCCTTTAAGTCCATGTAGCTTGCTATGACTTGGATTCATACGTCGATGACTGATATGTTCGTTGCTGGGTCATGGATGCCTGTCTCTGTAATTTAGTGCCACTTTTGGTTTATAACTAGCCATGTCGGCCCGGGTTCTCTGTCATATGGATGCTAGCGACACTATCATATACGTGTGCCAAAATGCGCAAACGGTCCCGGGCCAGCTAAGGTGGCACCCGTGGGGTTACCGTGCGTGAGGCCGCAAAGTGATATGACGTGTTACAGATAGATCGGTGTGACTTAGGATTGGGGTCCTGACAAACACCATCGTCACCAACTCTATTTTCACCCACACAACCACACACACACACTTCCCAACACCGAAGGAGTAGGGTGACACCTCGATCTTGATACTAATCTATCGACTGGCTTCTCTCTCAAACACACATAAACACACACACACACTACCCGACACCGAAGGAGTAGGGCGGCACCTCGATTTTGATATTAATCTATCTACTACTCTTTCAAACACACACACACACACACACATACACACACACTGGCTAGTTGTGCCTCTGTGCCTACCACGCACACTCTCGATACGTCTTTCTCTCCCTCCCCCTCCCGCCCACCACAACAATGACAGCAGAAGGGTGACAACTCGATCTGATCGTAATCTGTCAATTGGTTTCTCTCTCGAACATTGTGTCTCTGTGCCTCGCTCAGTAGCCCCCTCGATATGTAGACTTCTCGCGCGCGCACAGCTGTAGTGACGATGACGCTGAACCCAGTGTGCCTCGTTTGTACCAGCCTCATGTGATAGTTTTCACCCTGTTTTCTGTTAATTAACAAGGCAGCCTTTTCTTTGTTACTACTAGTGAATCTAAAATCATTCGGGGCAGACATAAAGTATATCACTTCAACCCAATTATCGCAGTAACTATTTTAAAATAAACTAGCTAGATGCCCGTGCGTTGCACGGAACATCAAGATGCATTTGTATGAGTAGTTTATCTTGTGAGAGAAAAGGATGAACGAGGGAAGGCCGTATTTGTGAACGTGGAGAGGGGTGTGGGTATATTTTTGCAAAATTGCCATAGTTTTCTTCCTATCCGTTAGATATAAATCCGACGGCCAATATTGCAGGATGGCACGCACACCATCATCACCAACTCTGTTTTCTACTCCCTCCGTTCCTAAATATTTGTCTTTTTAGAGATTTCAACAAGTGACTACATATGGAGCAAAATGAGTGAATCTACACTCTAAAATATGTCCACATACACATCCATATGTGGTAGTCCATTTGAAATCTGAAAAATACAAATATTTAGGAACAGATGGAGTATAAGAGTAGACATGGAGATATATCTCCAGCATGGTCTACAACAAAAATGTGCTTCACTGGTTAGCGCCGGATGCTCGCAACGCGATGAGATGAGTTCGAATTTTGTCTTTAACTTTAGATTTTTATATTATATATTACTTATTTAATATATACTTCTTTCTCTACTGTACTGACAGTGGAACCCACAGAGTACTTAGAATACAAGATTAAGGATGGACTTCTTTCTTTTTAACTTTCTGTACGAAGCTGTAGCCACCCTGCAAGTCACGTGTACATGGTACATGCAATTAACTTTTTATAGAGGGATAATCATACACGCAATTAACTCAAATGAATTGGATGTCACTCTATTATTTCTAGCATAAGAGCATCCCCAACGGCAGCCTGCAAATTTCCTCCCGCTTCCTTCCGCGGAGGACGACATCAAAAGCCAGTGGCATACATTTTCACAACTCTAACCAACCAGATGAAATTCGTGCAAACACAGACTGATTTCATATAAGCATGAAAGATTTCGTATAAAAAAGCCGGATCTTCATATAAACATGATGGATTTCATTACATTTAAATGAACTAAGCAGTGCCAATCCGGCTCTGTAGGTATAATTAATACTACCTCCATCAGCTGGAGAGGGAGTACATAATCTAAATGGAGAGGGAGTACATAATCAAAATGGCTGCCCGCGGATCCCTTTGTCTTCCTCATGTCGGGCAGACACTTTGCAGGGTCGACGAAGGTCCTCGGAAGAGACGAAGAAGCAAAAAAACCACCTGAATGCGCAGTCGTCGCCTCGGCGGTGGCCTTCATGGGACCCAAGTGGCGGCGGCCTCCCATGTTCTACTTCTCCTCGATGATGGCGGCGGACACAGAGAAGCTGGCCACCAACTCATCGCTCTCCACGCACACAGCTTCTGCCTCTGCCTGCATGGCGCTGCCGCAGGCACGGGAGGCACGCCCACAGACACGGGAGGCGCGGCACCGCAGACACTGGTGGCGCGGTATGATGCGGCAGCGACGACGCCCGTACCGGCATGGAGCAACTCGCCACTCCTCATCGAGTTGAGCTTGAGCGGCGAGTTGCTGAACCACGTGCCTGCTTGGGGCGGCAACTGGCTCCGTCGGGCCAAGCAAGGTTAGTGAAGCACCGGGCGGCCTCTCCCGTATCCGGAGGGCTCGGTGGGCCACCCAGCCTTGTAATATGCTGGAGAACGGCTCCTCGGAAGCCATTGGAAGAGTGGAGAAAATGGTGAAGGAGGAGATGGGGGAGCGGCAGAGGGGTGCGATTCTTGCCCGCTGTCTGTCTGGCCTCGTGTAAATAGAGGGCGGACGGTAGGAGCTTGGCCGGCGTTTGGCCTCGTTTAGAGCATGGTCAATAATATAGCCAGCTGCTGGCTATAACATGTTGTCATGTCATTTACAGCCAATGTAATAGCCAACACATAATAGTTGGCTATAAGGCTGGTTCTAATGGGAAGTATCATATACTAGTGTCATATGTATGATACTAATATATGATACAACATCCGTAATGCATAGTATCATATCTTGGTATCATAGAAGACTATATTTATTGCCATACATGACACAAAGTAGCACATCATTTAATATGATACGGTATCATGATATGATACTCAAGCCTCTCTTTCTTCATTTAATTCTATGCCACCTCATCAAAATGGCTTAGTTGGCATGCATAATACTACCTATGATACTCCCATTACGGGCAGCCTAAGAAAGTACTCCACCCTGTCAACTATGGCCCACCTTCCACTCTCACAAAGCTTCTTGGACCTCGTGCTATAGCCGGATGTAAGTCTACAGTCCGCTTCCCCTCTCTCTCCTCTTCTATCTCTTCCAACTAAGCAATAATACAATATTTAAATCCTTATACCCCGCTTACATCACCCTATTAGGCCATGTATGAACATGGTGGAGGACAAAGTCAAAACCTACATGCTTGAAATTGGAGGAATATTTCTAACTAGTGGTGCTCAGAACGTAGGAAGCTATGCTAGCTCTACAGGAGATAGAATGCACTTATGGCTGGATTAAATAAAATCAAGGGCAACCTGCTGTGCATGCGACTGGGTGAATCGTTGTTACATGTGAACATAGACCACATACACCACCACCATTTTAGCAACACAGGTCCATGCATGGTCCATGTAAACCAGGTGTACGCCACTTCTGGAGTGAGACATGTCAAATCCAGTGCTCCTGAACTGGGCCAATTTGCCTCGGGCCTACGCGAAAAATGAGCTTCCGGCAGATGTTTCAGTTCCCGTGAAAAGCTCAGGTTAAGAAGCATTTCCTTTGAAATCGGCTTGGTTGTTTCCTTTGTACCGAACGCTCCTAAAGAAAAAAATACCGAAGGAAAGGAAACCACCACAATTCCCGTAAAATTCCTTCATCCCGAACAGGGCCTTCTACTTGCTCTTAAACTGAGGGCGGACGGGAGGAGCTCAGCCGGTGTTGCGTTTAATTCCGGCCCGCTCAGGAACGGATGTGTAGCGGGAATAGGTTTCTCGGTTTGCATGCGGGTTTAAAGGAGGGGTTTGATGGAGGCGAGGAGGCGTGTTCAGCCAGGCGTGCAGCGGGCGGCGCAGTACTATTCGATTTGACAACGGGCGGCGCTGTTCCTGATACGGCTTTAATGCAGACGAGGGAGGGAGTAACGGTTCCCGAAATGTTGAACGGTCAATGCATCCTCCATCAATTAATGCATGAGGGAAGTAATGGGAGGAGGACCGGGAGAAGAGGTTGCACGATGTGAATGCAATGCAGTTTGCCCTCATATAAAGGCACCCCTCCATTCCAATGCATCTACCAGATCGTACGCACCTAAGCCTTTGCCGAAGCACCTACACTAAGCGCAAAAGAGCTCACTCCAGACCCATGGCAGCGATGCGCACGAGCGGCCAGCAGCTGTGCCAGATGGTCCACGACGTCGTCCTGCGGCATGGCGCCGAGGTTCATCTCTAGACGGTGTAGCAGACCGGCTGGTGGATGGCCGCCGTCGACGCCAACTACGACTCTCAGTTGGACCAGATGATCGTTGCCACCACCAACAAGATCACCGTCCTTAAGAAGCTCACGGACGACATCGCCGTACTCCTCCATCCCGCGCGCCCGGGCTCCTCATTGCGTGCCACCCTAATCGGCCTCCATGGCCAGAACCTCTTTGAAGCACTGGTGGCCCTGCGAGTGCCCACCGATGCCACGAAGAATGTCCACCTGGAGGTCGCGCTCGCCGCGAGGTGCCTCGCCCTGCAAGAATTCGTCGACCTACACATCCACGTGTACGAGCAAATCGTGTACATATGTATCTAGAAGGCCAGTGAGGACGCTACGATGTTGGCCTTCCTCAACCGGCTGGAAGCCTTGGATGCCTTAGCTGAGAAGCACCTCGACCTCGCCACAAAAGCCACCGCTCCTTAGCCGCCGGTCGGTGGCCCGGCGCACTAAGTTGAGGAGGAGGAGCTCGTACGTTGATGGATGCATCTTTCTTCTTGCCTTTTGTAACCACCACTTCGATCGCATCATCATCGTGGCCTTAATTATTATTGTGACGTTGCATTCTCGTTCCAGTCAATACCGACATGTGCGATCCCTTTGCTTAATTATATGCATCACTGTAACTAATACTCCATCCGTCAATTTATAAGTTGTGCTTACCTTTTCCATCAACTTCGTGCAATACGCGGGCATCTTTCTAGAAACACTAGAACATGTCGGACTGCGTGTGACCAAACCGACGATGCGCCAACCTAGCTACTACGTACCCTGCTTATCTGGCGGAAATAGCCCCGCCCTAGTGTTTCCAATCGTTATTTCTATCTATCGATCGTGCAAGGAGCAGAACCCAAATGTTACAACTTATACATGTTTCTCTACTCCTATATATTCCTATAAAATAATCACTTAGTGATGGCGGTGTGTCTGCCATCCGTCGTTTCTGACCATTAGATCTGCATCTAACGGCTGTGAGGTAAGTTGTGGCATTTTTGCCACAATAGCCCACTTCTCTGCTCCAATTTGCAGAAACCCCCTTATTATCTTGAAAGCAACCACATCCCTCCATCACCTCATCAAAACAGCGTGAGAAATATATATATACTCCTATAAAAGACTTAGTTGGTGATGGTGGTGTGTCCGCCATCCGTCGTTTCTGACCATTAGATCTGCATCTAACGGCCGTGAGGTAAGTTGTGGCATTTTTGCAACAATAGCCCACTTCTCTTCTCCAATTTGCAGAAAACCCCTTATTATCCTGAAAGCAACCACATCCCTCCCTCACCTCATCAAAATAGCCTGAGAAATATATATA
>LR738710.1:459167167-459214997 GCA_902687465.1 Secale cereale
ACTCCTATAAAAGACTCGGTTGGTGATGGTGGTGTGTATGCCATCCGTCGTTTCTGACCATTAGATCTGTATCTAACGATTGTGAGGTAAGTTGTGGCATTTTTTGGAACAATAGCCCACTTCTATGCTCCAATTTGCAGAAAACCCCTTATTATCTTGAAAACAACCACATCCCTCCCTCACGTCATCAAAACAGCCTGAGAAATATATTTTGAGTGAAAAGTACTCCCTCCATTCCTAAATATTTGTCTTTCTAGAGATTTCAATAAGTGACTACATACGGAGCAAAATGAGTGAATCTACACTTCAAAATATGTCTATATAATCCGTATGTGATAGTCCATTCGAAATCTCTAAAAAGTCAAATATTTAGGAACGGAGGGAGTAATATATTAGGAGTATATCAAAACAAGAGTGATTTCTTTCAAGTTTGTGAACAAGTACTACTATTCTACTACTTTGGATCCGTCGCAACGCACGGGCACATTGCTAGTAAAAGGAAAAGGCATGTCGCGTTCGCGTCGCACTCCCCCCCCCCCACACACACACACGCCCGGGAATCGGGAGTACTCCATGGCCCGTCCGACACGATAGATAGCTTAGGGAAGGCGTGTTGCCTAGCATTTTCACTTTCATGTGGGACCGCTGTTGAGCAAACCGACTATTGGCAAACCGCACCCCGCCCGCCGCCGGGTTGGAAAACAGAAACGAGGGTAAGATCTAGCTGTAGCATGGAAGCCAAGAAATTTGGTGTCAGATGGGGCTCGTTGATAGAGTAGGAGCATTCCGTACTACTCTACTCCTACTAGTACCACTATACAACTAGTACTACCACTATACAACTAGTAGGTACGTGCACGGCACAGCATCGTAGGAACAAAAAACGGGAAGATCTTGTTTTGGGTGATTTATCTTTTTTTCTGTCAACGTAGTATGAATAATATGATGTGGGGGGCACCCATGAAGCTTATGTGGCTTGGTTGCATGCCTACGAAAGGTTAGAGAAAAATAAATAGATAACGTGTTTAGAGTGCACTCCACTAAACAGATATACTTTGGATCCATTGCAAGGGGCCGGCACATCTATATCTATACCCCCTATATAGTGTGTGAATAACTTTGAAAGTTGGTCGTTGGATGAAGCCAATCCGATGGTACAAAGATGGCAAATCCGAGCACTACTGGCCGTTGGATATCATCTGTACATTCCACCAGATTCTGCCACATGTAGAATCTAGAAGACTCCACATGTAGAAGCATAATGCACAAACCACCAGAATCTCATGCGTGCAATGCACGTGTACCTTACTAGTATGTACTAGTTGGTAGTAGTAAGAAACAAATTCCGGGTTTGGCACGAGCTCGTACTGCGGAGCACCACATGGCCTACCGCAGGAGTTACATTTCCCTATCGGGGCCCACGAGACCGAACTTCAGTGGCTTAGTGCCCGGCCTATGAGTCAATGACATGCGGACCTTAAATGCGGCTGGCCCACATGTCATTCTCATGGTGGTGGTGTGGTTCACGACTCACTAGTTCGAGATGAACCGGACGGTGGTGGCGTGGCCGTGACGAGGGTGCCACAGCTGGGCATCGGGGCGTTACGAGGCGTAGATGGCCACACCGGCGGGTACTACCTGTAGTACAGAAGTACTCCAGGTGAGTATTGATGCCCGGGACAAAATGTGTGACAACCGCTGGATGAAAGTTCGATGGTGCGGGACGTGTGGTGTCATGGGTTCGTGCGGTGTCGTGGGAATCACTTGTGGCTGTGGTAGAAACTTGATGCTCTCCGCATTTAAGGTGGCCCACATGTCATGCACACAAAGGCAGAGGGGCGGTGCTGCCGAGAGGGGTGAGGCACACGTAGGGGGACGTGGTGCCGTGGGTTGGAGCGGCGTCGTGGGAATCGCGAGTGGCAGTGGATGAAACGTGATGGTCGTCGTAGTTGAACTTCCATGGACAATCTGTCATGTCTACACACACATGCATTGCATACCGATCACTGGATGTGGAAGGAGTAGTAGAGAAAGCTAGGCAGATAAATAGTTCCTTATAGTCAAGCGGACCCATGCTACTACTTGTTCCAAAGACATGCACACCATCGAAATAGTCCATCTATATCAATATACATAGAGTGGGAATATTGTTTTTTACAAGAGAGGAAATAGTTCATCCATCCATAATGCCCTGGTGGTGGTGCAACATCTTCTTCTTCTTCTTCTTCTTCTTCTTCTTCCTCTTCTTCTTCTTCTTCTTCTTCTTCTTCTTCTTATTCTTCTTCTTCTTCTCATTTTTTGTGGGAGACGGCTTCGCAAGAAGCTCTCTGGACCTTGCAGCTATCTTGAAACTCACACGGGCATCGAGGGCAGCATATTTTATCTGCTCGTACGTCAAGGGATAATTGTCCCATCCAGACGACCTTAATGCCAGCGCCTCGTCACCCTTCTGAAGATTTGTTCCTAGCACAAAATTTGCTACGTCGAATAGGGATGGTGTCAGTTTATCATAATCTTCTGCATGAATTTTTATTTTGGTTTGTAGGTCAGCGATGCTATTCAAATCAAGGTTGTACGGCTCCAACTTCTGTTTGTCCCCTGTGATGGCTGCCCCACAGAAGTATATGTCCTCCCGAGACAAGAAATCGTCAAGCTCACCTGGTATGGAGGGTGCGTGTATGATGTGTTACACCAAAACATCATCTTTGAGGCACAGTTGAAGGACGGCGGCGCGTTGGATCTTCCCAGTGGCACCCTCCGTGTACTCTGCATCGAGACCGATGACATTCATCTCCACCTTTTGGAGGGAGTTGGATACATTGTTGATCCACTTCCGAACAACCCTTGGGTGGTCGGTGACTATGGCAACTATGATCAACGAGCCTTCGACGAGGACATATTGGACGCTAAAAGCCTGCATCTCGATCTCTTTCGCCATTTGGAACTGCTGGACCGGAGGGCTATGGTTTGGAGAATTATAATTAGATGGCTAGTCTAACTAAAGAAGATGAATATTTATAGGGGCTTCGGAATTACTCCAGGAGGATGTGAAGAGGTTAAAACAATGTGAATGCAGTGTGGTTTGGTTGCAAATGAAGATCAAGGAGTAGTGAAGAAGCCGAGGAAAATCGGTTCCCGGTGGAGAAGTAAATGGTAGAAGTGGCCTGCAGGCAGTTGATTAGACGGCTAGGTAGACTAAACGAAAAGGCTACGCGGGTAGGCTGAGGAGAGGGGCCTGTCCCTATACGTGCCCATCCTTCCAGCGCTACATCTGCCACTGGCTAGTTGAGGTCACTCTTTCGAATCACCGTGGTGAGACATTTTATGATTCCTTTTTATTTCTGCACCCCTCCTGACAGGTGGGACCTATGCAAACGAGAATTTGGTTCTTCCTACAATATGGATGATACCTGGAGGATGAAGTGAACCCAGATGCATGCTAGCACGGGATTACTACTTATGTTCCTACTACTCCTACTAGTAGTAGTAGTAGTACAACTATGGTACACTTGATGGTCAAAATACTATTATTCATCCGGTCCTCACAGTGAAGTGACAAGACCCTGCGCCCGAGGTGACACCAGTCCAGGCGGCGTGTCCGGGTTACCAAAGTCAGCCTCACCTTGTGCACTATGCAGTCACTGTCACCGCCGCTGTATCGCATGCCTTGCCTCGTCTCCCTCTCCCCTAGCACCACTCCATCTCCATCTCTGTCTCGCCGGAGATCCTGAGGTCACTCTTCATTATCTTACTGTGCCCCCGCATACCCTCGTCTCGCTCGCCTCCCCTAGTACCACTATTTCCTCGCTAGCCGCTCTAGCACCGACAGCCTTCTCCCCCGTAAATCAAGCCCCCCCAAGACCCCACCTTCCAAACTCCACCATGGCCGAATGTGAACCGCGCAGGATCCATATGAGTCACGAATGGAGCAATCTCCCCAGTGACGTCCTCGACCTCTGTTGTTCGTGTATGGATATGTTGAGCGCCCTTCGGCTGGTTGCATGCTTGAGGGGCATGCACACGGCCATTATCGAAGCGAGGCCAAAGCTTTTCAATACATCATGCTTGCTACTATCTAGTCTTGCGAGATTGGCTCACCATGATATGGAGGCGTACATGATGCCCCTCGACTTCAGTCCGATCTCCATTAGCCGAAACTTCTTTGCAGGTATGTAGTGGGTCGTCGTACATCATTTCCCTCGACTTTGATCTGATCACCATCGCCCGAAACTTCTTGGCAGGTATGTACTGGGTCCGCATGAACTCCCACTGGATGGCTGCCTTCAGAGAAGACGGTAATAAGTTGGTGCTCGTGAACTTCCAGACCTCCCATGAGATTATCCTTCCTCCGTTGGATTATATAGAGTTTTACCATCGCGGTCCTAGTCATCTAGATTACCACGTCAGTTGGACAGACCTTGTTTTGCAGAAGATTGTAATCTGCCAAGTGCCCACACGACATGCGAATTACATAGACTTTAAGCTAATTGCCTTGTTCTACCGCGGACTCGCCTATCTTTATGCCGGTGCCTTCTTTAGCTGGAGACAACTCAGCTCGCAGTGGATCATCGTCAAAGCTGATACACACTTTTGTGATGCTATTGAACACAATGGCATCATCTACGCGATCGACAAAGCAGATGGCACAACGTATTGCTAGGACGACGCGTGTAAGTTGTTTCCATCTCATGTTAATGATGACGCCATGACACTGTTTGAACTTTTTGTGATGATTGGCATATCCCTGTTTGAGCAGAATTTGAGTAGAACTATGGCAATGTATTAGAGACGCCATAAATCAGGTATATTTGGAATGAGTTAATTCATGCGATTGTGATCATGTCATTACAACCAATTTGTACCCCTAAATAATCAAACAGTTAGGAATATATGGATATTCTCCTTATTTTACAGTAATCTATATACTACTACTAAATATGAGTGTGAATCAATGGTCATGTTAGTTTCCTCATTTTCATGATGTAGAAACATGCACCACACTGTTGGTTTCATCTAACCATACATCAGGGAAGTAAATGTGCATATGGAGAACTCTATATTTGGAAGTAGTGAAATCATGTAATGCTTACCATGTGTACATACCTATATTCGCCCTTCAGCAATCAATGGCTAGAATAATATCCTCACAAAACTTTTACCCACAGAACACGAGTATATAACAATGCATGGTATATTAGTTACCTTGAAGAATTTGTTTGTGAGGACAAAACATGATTCCATAACGTGCATGAGATGGTAGTTTCCTGTGAAGAACCGATTGCGAGATAACATGAGTATAACCATGCATGGCACTTCTATATTTTTGAACCCAGTATACATTTCCTTGTATTTTCCTCCTAGTTCCAACATGGACATATCAATGTTGTTTCTTGCATTATCGTACTCATACTCTGAACAATGCTGATCTTAAATTAACAATGCATGTCCTTTTTGATATGATGCAGTGTCCCTACAGTTACTGCCCTTTGTAATCACACCACCTTTGCCAAAAACAGGGAAGCACAACTGGTTCCTCGCTTGATCAGACGACGGCAAAAGACTGATGATCATTCGGACACATGAGCCGGAAAAGTTATATTGCAAAAACCCCACTGTATACAAGCACCATGAAATAGGTGAGTGTCTGGACAGTGGTTGTTACGTCTATGAGCAGGATACCAGCTTGTAGGGGCCTTCAGGATTTTTTAGTTGGAGGCGGGTAAACAGCCTTGGTTCACACTCTCTGTTTCTCGGACTCAATTATCCAATTAACCAGGAGATCACCGTTGGCAAGGACCTTGATGTTAGAGAGGCTCTGTTTGCTATGGAAAACTGTGTCTACACGGCGAGCCCTAGGAGTTCGAGAGCAAACTCCCCTGATTGTCAATGATACAGCCTGTAGCCAAAAGAAGGTGAGAATGACAAAGGCATCCAGATTAACTTTGATCCTTGGATGTCTCTATTACGACAGGCAGTGATGTGGTTCAAGCCTTCAGGTTGATAGGTAATTGGGTTGTTGCGTCGAAAGGGTGTAGTACTGGTGTCTCCGGATCATTGGTCGCTGAAGCGGGGCTGCAAATTATGATGGTGTTGGATCATCTCTTCGAATGACTTTGTTGTCTTTGCTGCTTGTTCTGGATGGGTAGTTCTTTCTTTTTTTATGCATATTCCTTGTCATTTGGTCATCCTCGTCTATGTCACTCTTACTATGTAATAGTTGGTTCTGTTTAGAATGTCATTCTCGTCTGGATCACGAGAGTCTGAGCGTTGCAGATGGGTGCGTTTTGGTGTTGTAGCAAGACTTCTTATGAACTATCATGTCTTGTTGTTTATGTCAGTAGTAGTCACTAGTCTGTGTTTGAATGTTGTATATATTGTTGTTTTGAACTGTTTATTGTCTCGAACTACTGGTGGGCTAAATGAGGGCATCACCATTCTCCTGTGTTCAGAGTGTATCTCCTTTTTTCAAGTTATATAATTTGAGCTCAGTGTCTTTTCGATGATGTACAATTGTTTGGGCCAGTGAGGTGTCGTTGAATATGGGCCGAGTAGTAACGCAATGCCAAACAGGTCAATTATGACTTTCAGGCCGGGCTCTCAAAAGATCCTCAAAAAAAGGCCGGGCTCTCCAAAAAAGATTGAATAAGAACTCTTAGGCCGACATGTGGGCGCCACCGGTGTTTTCGTGCGCTTGCGCGCAGAGAGCATATTATCGCGTTTTCGAAATTCAAGCTACCTTTTCATCCCCAATCTCCCGCCCCTCCCCCACCTCTGGAATCTTGATTCGTACTCCAGTTTCCCCAAATCCCCCTCCTGTACTCCATGTACTCAAGCTCACTATCATGTCGCCGGTCAATGCGGATCTCCGAGCCGAAGATCCTGAGGTCTGTCCTGCCTTCGGTCGCTGCGTGCTGTCGCTCAAGAGTGGCATGGCAGCGCTTGACGAATAGTTTGCTGGCAAAGTGCTGATGGTAACCATCAACGGCGACCGGCATCCCGTCTCGCCGGACGACCTTGTCAAAGCTCTTTGCATTGTGCACGGCATCCAAATAAGTGACTTGCTCGTCGAAGTCTGCCGCCACCGGCTGATTTCTTCGTCAGCTTTCGGACAACTTTCAACTGCAGTCGTGTGTTCAAATCTTCCCGATGTTTGTTCTACGATAGCGCGCTGGTGAGCTTTGATCGGTGGCACCCAGGATGGGGCTCGGTGCCCTCTGAGCTTGAGTTTTTAACAAATCTTACCTTCCACGACATGCCTCGATGTGCTTGGAACAACGAGTCCATGAATGAGCTTATCAACGACCTTGGAGGTGAGCTTGTAAGTATGTTTGTTCCTCCAGACATCTGGGCTCTGACGGTTATGGCATGGATGAAGAAGCCGTCCACCATACCGAAGGTGATTGGTGTTGGGATACCGGTGCAGGAACCGGGGTTGTACTATTCGTCGCCACCGAGGCTTCCGCGGACCACGTTAGGGATGTACCTGTATCGATTGTTGGTGCATGTCGAAGAAGTGGTTAATCCATTAATCGAAGTCTTGCCGCCGCCGCTGGTGCTAGGTTTCGTCGACGACGTCCATTACAGGAGTCAACGTCAGACTTTCCCCGTGTTGCTCGGAATGATGGATGGCACAGGGCCTACTCCATCGCGCGTTGGAGGCCATTGCTCTTTGGGAGAAGAGACAGGGTTTGCTGCCTGGATGTGCTCTAATTTGAGGTAACAACCGAATCTTGTCAGATACTAGTTAAATCCAAGCTATTGGTGTGAAGCACTAATGTGCCAGTACATTTGATTGTGACATGTTCTAATTTTGTACCTAAACTTTTTTAGAAAGGGTTGTACGTCAACTTAATGTGCTAGCAGAACTTATTATGTTGTCTGTCTGTTTTCTTTGCACATCATTCAAGATATTTCCCTGTCATTGATAAAGACGATGAACCGTTATGTACGAGTTCGTTGGTTCAACATAGCCCTACCCGTAGCAATCCACTGCTTCCATCCTGATTGTGCCGCCAGTGTGAAATTTTTGTATGCAAGTTTAGTGTGATATGATGTTCTATATGATTGTGTCAACTATATATGTTTTAATGAGCATCAGCAATGCATATGGTTGAAAGATGTATTTACAAGCATCGACCGATGGGTCTCTCTCTCTCTCTCACACACACACACACACACACACACACACACACACACACACACACGCACAAGTGGGAACCGTTGAATTATTTCTTTGCTCGTGATAGCTTTTAATTAGGTTCCACTGTAATCTACTCCCTTTGTAAACTAATATAAGAGTGTCTAGAATACTAAAATAGTGATCTAAACACTCTTATATTAGTTTACAAAGGGAGTAACTTTTTTCTTATGTTATTAATTGAGCTCAATGACTTCGAAAAGTTGTACAGAATCCTTGTTTGGGCCTTTCTAGCGTCGCTGAATGTGGGCTGAGTAGCCATGTTAGGTTGTACTGTACTACACAGGCCTTTTTTTCAACATGAAAAATGCAACTGGGCCGACAGTTGTATGCAATATCCGGCTCAACTTGTTATTCTTTGCCCTGCTGGGCTGCAAACTTTTCTAGGAGCTATGCATTAGGCTTAACAAGAAAATGGACTTTAAGAAACAATAAATGGGATGTAATTATAATAACTGGGCAGTAACTATAAAAAAATGCACCAAACGCGTAATTAGTTTAAAAAATATTATTTTTGGAATTTGAAAATTTTAATTTCATTACTTATTATGCGCGCAATTTTTCGTTGGATTTTAACGTAATAAAACTTTATTTTGAAGTTATATTTAATCTGACTAGAAATTTCGGATCCCATAAAAATGTGGGATTTTTTTTTGAATTCGGTTTTGAGCTGTTGGTTGAAATTATTAATCGTTGTCCTAGCTAGAAAATGGGTTGTACTTTTAACAAACCGTAAATGGGTTGTAGTAAATTCCATTAGAATTAAAAAATGGGTTGTACATTCTTACAAATCGTGAATGGGCTAT
The DNA here is from genome assembly GCA_902687465.1 of Secale cereale. Lineage (NCBI taxonomy): Eukaryota > Viridiplantae > Streptophyta > Magnoliopsida > Poales > Poaceae > Secale > Secale cereale. The sequence continues at coordinate 459,176,171 of LR738710.1, forward strand.
ATGTTCTCTGCCACACACTTGTGGGCCTTCTAAGTTGACGCGTCCCCTAAATAAAACTAAGTTGACGCGTATGCAAGGCTTTGTCAACAACACACGGTTCTGGCAGCTATGGCCGTTGGATGTCCATCCAACGGATGTCATGCTTCTTCTTCAATCTCGGATATTCTTTCTACAGCCACCCAAAAAATGATTCCTCCCCCTGACATCTGGGGTGCACCGTTTCGGAGGCTGACCTATGGGCCTACTAGGTTGACGCATACCAAGGGCTTTGTCAACTTAGTGAATATAAACGATTCTAGCTGCAGTGACCGTACGATGTCCATCCAACGGCCGTAGTGCTTCTTCAACCTCTGGTCTTCTTGCTCCAGCCGCCCAAAGCAGCGCCGGTCGTGCCGTGTGCTCCTACCTCCCGTGGCCGGCTGTGATGTCGTGGAGGCCTCACCGCCCCCTACTACTCCCACCGCTGGCCAGGCCATCCATGTACTCACCCACACCCCCTGTTATTCCGCGGCGACGGCAGCCTCACATGGTCACACCGCAGCCGAACCAGTGAACCCTCGTACTCCTCTCTGCGCGGGCTTCCACTGTCGCGTCTTCCACGGCTCCGTGTCGTCCCTTTCCTAGGCCTCGCCGTCGTCCACCGCCCTGGTGCTCTCGGCACGGCGTGGTCAACGTAGTCAAGGAACGGCTTCCATCGGACGTGGACTGTACGTGGAGAGGCTGACAGCTGGGTCCATGAAGGCAGCAAGGAAGTGCCTCCTTATTACGCGGAAAATAATTATTCCTCCACCTGACAGCAGGGACCCACCGGACGGGCCACCGTATTTCGCGAAAGAAACATTTCCCCCCTCACTGCTGGGACCCAGCGGATGGGCCACCGTATTGCGTGAAAAAACATTCCCCCCGCTGTCAGCTCGGACCCACCGGAAGCGCCTCCTTATTACACACAAAAAATTGAATACTCCCCCTGCTGGTTGGGACCCACCTTGGTGGGAGGCTGACTTGTGGGCCTACTAAGTTGACGGGGACAGAGTGCTTTGTCAACTTAGTCAATATAAACGATTCTAGCTGCAGTGACCGTACAATGTCCATCCAACGACCGTAGTGCTTCTTCAACCTCTGGTCTTCTTGCTCCAGCCGCCCAATGCAGCGTCGGTCGTGCCGCATGCTCCTACCTCCTGTGGTCGGCTGTGATGCCGCAGAGGCCTCACCGCCCCCTACTACTCCCACCGCTAGACAGGCCATCCCTCTACTCACCCACACCCCTTGTTATTCTGCGGCGACGGCAGCCTCACACCGCAACGAACCAGTGAACCCTCGTACTCCTCTACGCGTGGGCATCCACTGTTGCGTCTTCCCTGGCTCCGCGTCGTCCCCTTCCTAGGCCTCGCCGTCGTCCATCGCCCTGGTGCTCTCAGCGCGGCGTGGTCAACGTGGTCAAGGAACGGCTTCCATCGGACGTGGACTGTACGTGGAGAGGCCGACAGCTGGGTCCACGATGGCAGCATGGAAGTCCCTCCTTATTACGCGGAAGATAATTATTCCTCCACCTGACAGCAGGGACCCACCAGATGGGCCACCGTATTTCGCAAAAAAAACATTTCCCCCTAACTGCTGGGACCCAGCGGACGAGCCACCATATTGCGCGAAAAAAACATTCCCCCCGCTGTCAGCTCGGACCCACCGGAAGCGCCTCCTTATTACGCACAAAATAATGAATTCTCCCCCTGCTGGTTGGGACCCACCTTGGTGGGAGGCTGACTTGTGGGCCTACTAAGTTGACGGGGACGAAGTGCTTTGTCAACTTAGTCAATATGAACGATTCTAGCTCCAGTGACCGTACGATGTTCATCCAATGGCCGTAGTGCTTCTTCAACCTCTGGTCTTGTTGCTCCAGGTGCTCAAAGCAGCGTCGGTCGTGCCGCATGCTCCTGCCTCCCGTGGGCGGTTGTGCTGCTGTGGAGGCCTCACCGCCCCCTACTATTCCGATCGCTGGTCAGGCCATCCCTCTACTCACCCACACCCCCTGTTATTCTACGGCGATGGCAGCCTCACACCGCAGCAAACCAGTGAACCCTCGTACTCCTCTACGCGTGGGCATCCACTGTCGCGTCTTCCTCGGCTCCGCATCGTCCCCTTCCTAGGCATCGCCGTCGTCCACCGCCCTGGTGCTCTCGGTGCGGCGTGGTCAACGTGGTCAAGGAACGACTTCCATCGGACGTGGACTGTACGTGGAGAGGCTGACAGCTGGGTCCACGGCCACAGCAAGGAAGTGCCTCCTTATTACGCGCAAAATAATTGTTCCTCCACCTGACAGCGGGGACCCACCGGACGGGCCACCGTATTTCGCGAAAAAAACGTTACCCCCTGACTGCTGGGACCCACCAGCTACATCTTCGCACGCAAGGAAGTGCGTCCGGGCAAAAAAACGATTCGCCCCCTGACTGCTGGGACCCACCTGCTACATCTTCGCATGCAAGGAATTGCCTGACAGTCGGGACCCACCTGGTCGAAGCGTACGTAGCGTTGTCATTCCGGTCGCGAACATGTACGTACATACTGGTCGATGTAGAGGCGCGCACATGACGTAGTAGAGGCGCGCATGTAGCATGTACACGTACGTACAGCGGCAAGTGTGCAAGAAAGAAAATACGGCCACGTACGTACATACGGGCAGGGTCTCGAACGCCTACTCACGCATACGTACGGCTAGGGCTCGTATACATGGCTGGGTCGAAACGGAGAAACAACGTCGTCGTCGTGTTCATGGGGAGTCAACCGGCTGGGTCGGAACGGAATGCGTCGTCTTGTTCATCGGGAGGGCTTGGACGGAACAGCCGATGGAAACGAGGCATGGCATACCGCAGAACGGAGGAAACGGCCTTGTGTTCGACCGGCCACATTCGAAACGAGATCCTGTTCATCGGAAGGGGTCTGGCGTACCGCAAAACGGAGGAAACAGACCTCCTACGGTCGAAACGGGGGTCATGTTTATCAGGATGGGTGTGGCGTACCACAAAACAGAGGAAACGGACTTGTGTTGGAGCGCTACGGTCGAAACGGGGGTCCTGTTCATCGGGAGGGGTGTGGCGTACCACAAAACGGAGGAAACGGACTTGTGTTGGAACACTACGGTCAAAACGGGGGTCCTGTTCATCGGGAGGGGTGTGGCGTACCGCAAAACGGGACTCCATGGGATACTGTTCATCACCACCATCGACCCCCTCCAGCCTCCACGGGCTACTGTTCATCCACCGTCGACCTCCTCCAGCCTCCACCTGCAACTGTTCAGCCTCCACCGCGCGCTACTCCACCGGCTACTGTTCAACCAGCCCTCTCCACAGGCTCCTGCTGTTCATCCAGCCCTCCACCGCCTACTGTTCATGCAGCCCTCCACGGGGTGGTCCTGTTCATGCAGCCCTCCACGGGGTCCTGTTCATGCAGCCCCAACCGGCTCGATTGAACGGGGTCATGTTCATGCAGAGGCAACACCACGGGGTCTTGTTCAGCCACCCCCACCGGGAACTGTTCATCCAAACCCCCCCAGCAACGCTCACTGTTCATGCAGAGGCAGCATCAATCGGCTTCAGTTAGCAGCAGTAGCGAAGGAATCGCTCGATCGGGTTCAGTTAACAGCCATCGATCGATCGCTCGGGTTCAGTAACGCATAGCCTGCAGTGCAATCACTAGGGTTCAGTTAGAGCCCAATGCCTCGCTCGGGTTCAGTTAGAGCCCAAGCCTCGCTCGGGTTCAGTTAGTGCCCAATGCCTCGCACCCACACGCGTGCGTGTACGAGAGAAACGTGCATCGCTCGGCCTCGACCACCCATCGTAATTTGGAACACCCCGATATTTTCCTCGCCCTCGCTTCTACCACGATTTTTTCCGTCATGGACGGCCCCAAGAATGTCATGCAGCTGCGTCTCCGGCCCGCCCTGGACGAAAAGCCCATTTTCCATCATGATTTTTTGGCATAGCAGTAGGACCCACCACATCTATGATGATACCATGTTTTGTCACAATTATTGTCATAGAAGTGTCATAAGTATGACAGAAAAAAGTTTCGTTCGGCCCAAAATGTGACGGATGTGTCTTTTTTTGTAGTGGTAGTAGCATATGCATCGCGACAGCTGCGACCACACGAGGGAAATTACCCTACTCATGATCTGGAATTGGCTGCGGTGGTTCATGCCCTAAAAATATGGAGACACTACCTCATCAGGAAGACGTGCCAAATTTTTACCGGTCACAAAAGTCTCAAGTATATATTTACACAGCCAGATTTAAATCTCCGTCAGTGAAGATGGCTTGAGTTGGTTAAGGATTATGATCTTGGAATAAATTACCACCCGGGTAAAGCCAACGTGGTTAGCGATGCACTCAGTCGAAAGCCGGTCAGCCTAAATGCCATATTGAAATCCTTGCCCCCTAAACTTCAAGAGGAGATTGCTCAACTCAATCTGATCATAGTTGATGATGGTCTCGCTAACATTTTGGAAGTTACCCCCACACTTGAGGAAGAGATCCGCAAGGCCCAGCCAGACAACCATGTCCCGCAGAGGCATGCCAAGAATATGGTAGTAGGACGTACCTTTGATTTCTCAAAGGATCACTTTGGTACTCTTCGATTCCGTGGAAGGATTTGTGTACCCAATCAATCGGACTTCAAAGGGAAAATCCTGTCAGAAGCACATGAATCCTCATACTCTATTCACCCTGGGGGTACGAAAATGTATGAAGACCTTCGACAAATATTCTGGTGGGATGGAATGAAGAAAGACATTGCCTATTTTGTGGCCTGTTGCGACATATGCAACAAGGTGAAGGCAGCAGAAGCCAGCCGGACTTCTCCAACCGCTGCCAGTTTCGCAATGGAAATGGGATGACGTCTGCATGGATTTCATCACCGGGCTACCTAAGACTCAGCGAGGCAATGATGCAAGATGGCTCATCGTGGACACCTTAACCAAGGTAGCTCACTTTATCCTAGTCAGAACCACATATCATGCCGACCAACTTGCACAGCTGTACGTATCCAGAATAGTCAGTCTGCATGGAGTACCTCGAACCATCACTACCGACCGAGGTTCACTCTTTACCTCCGCTTTTTTGTCACGTCTCCATCAAGCCTTGGGGACATCGCTGAAATACAGTACCGCTTATCATCCTCATACTGATGGACAGACAGAGCGGGTAAACCAAATACTCGAAGATATGCTGCGAGCCTGCGTTTTGGCCCAAGGATCTAAGTGGGAAGATTGTCTTCCTTATGTCGAGTTCTCCTACAACAACAACTTCCAAACCAGTCTAAAGATGTCACCGTACGAGGCTTTGTATGGCCGTAAGTGCCACACTCCTTTAAATTGGTCTCAAACTGGAGATAGTCGTATCTTCGGAACGGATCTCATAACGGAAGCAGAGAAACAAGTTAAGCAGATCAGAGACATATTACAATTGGCCAAAGCTCGATAGAAGAGTTATTATGATGCAAAACACACACAAATTAGTTTTGAACCCGGAGAACACGTATACCTCTGAGTCACCCCCTATGAAAGGAGGCAAGAGATTCCAGACTCGTGGAAAATTGGCACCTAGGTTTATTGGCCCATTTCTAGTTATTTCTCGAGTGGGCACTATTGCTTATCAGTTGGAACTACCCCCAGAATTGTCCGACGTGCACAACGTGTTTCATGTCTCACAGTTGAGGCAATGCATATCGTCGCCTGAGAAAAGGACTGCTATGACGAAAATAGAGTTGGCAAAGGATTTAACGTACGAAGAGAGGCCGTTCAAAATTTTGGATCAGATGGAAAGGGTCACTCGCAGTAAAGTGATGAAGTTTTATAAAGTCCAGTGGGAGCATCACACCGAGTCCGAATCAACATGGGAACGCGAAGAATTCCTAAAGACACGTTATCTAGAATGGTCTTCCCAAGCAACCGAATCTAGAGGACCAGATTCATTCTAAGTGGGGGAGGTTTGTGACAGCCTAATTTTTGCCATCTTTTATTTGCCTGAGTTCCATTTGGATTTATTTTGAAACTTCAAATTTTTTGAACCTTTTCATATGGACTTAAACACTTGGGTACCCTTGGCTTTCACCCAAGTGCCTCATCTCCATCTCAAATCATCATTCCCTCTCTGGTTCACCCTAAAATAATAATTGGAATATTTTTCCTTAATGAAAAATATTCATTTTCCCCTCAAAAACCCTAGGCAGCTCATTGTGCTCCAAAGCAACCCCAACTTTTCTTGCCCACAAAATCTGAGAAAATTCACAAATATTCTTTGAACCCTAGGACGCCTTTCTGAGCGAAAATATTGCACTACTTTTTGGAGTATTTTTGCTACAGAAAATATTTTCTAATCTGGACAGAAATGGTAGTTTCTACAGCAACTACCATTTTACTTGCTCCATTATAGCTGAAATTTATTGTGCATCTTCACCTTAGTAACTTATGGCTAGCCTCCAAAGTTCAGCTCCCAACTCCTAGCCAGTTGACCTTAGTAAACTCTCAAAGTTACTGTCCAGAAACTTACCTGGCTTGTGAAATCTCATCTACTGCGTCTGGGTCCAAACCAAATCGTGGTAACCTTCAAAACTACCACGAACAATAAGCCAGACATGATCTTTGGACGCAGGCCGGCCTGGGGGCAGAGTTCAAGCGGTGACCACGCGTGTACACGATGCCAGCCTGCTAGTCGACGCGCTCTAAGTGCTGCCTAGCGCTGTGTTTCGTGCGTGCTCGCTTCCCCGCCTGCCAGAGCTTACCAAACCTCGCCACCATCCCCGTTCCGACTCCTTTAGCTCCTCCTGGGACTCGCCAACGCCGAAGCTCGCTGCAGCGAGCACGAGCGCAGTCCGGCCAAAGTAACAGTGCGGTGCGCAGTGTGCTCGTCGCCTTCTCCTTGATCCTGTGCTCGTCTCTGTTCGCCCACAGTCCCCGCGTGAGCTACGTCGCCTTCTCCCCCTCTCACTAACGTCGTTCATCACCGGGCGCAGTGTCAAGGTGTCGCCGGCGGAGCCCGATCCCCCCTCGCGGCTCGCCTATAAATGGAGCCCCTCCTAGCCTTCTCGAGCACCACACTCCACTCTCACACACCCCACAACTACTTAGGAAACCGGTGCCTAGCTGGGCAGGCCGGAGGCTGCCGTCTCTTAGCTTGAGCTCGCCGGCGATCCCCTCGGGTCATCGTGGTAGCTCTAGCCCCTCCCAGGTCTGGGCAATCCTTCCAGAGCCTCCGCCACTCTCTGGTGGTGGTGTTCCACCTAGTTGGATCCTCTGGAGTCGTCGCTGCTCGTCGTCGTCTTCGTCTCCGGCGACCACCCCGCTCTGCCTCCGCTTGCGAGGTCGATTCCGACGCCGTCCGACAACCCCTACCTACGCTATGGGTATGGGCAGGTGCGCCTCCATCCCCTCTTTAGATACCTCCCTCTCGTTTTGGCCAAGGAGCCCTCGTCGCCGGCGTGAGCTCCAGCGAAGCCGCGGCCGCCTATGTTTCGCTCTCCCTCTCCCCCTCACCTGACTAGCGGGGCCCGCTAGTCAGCCACTCAGTACGTGCGCGAAGCGGTACGAGTGGTGGCGCCCCGAGGCTTTACGCCTTCGACGTCACCCCCTCCCCCGTCTGTTTATTTAAATTCAAATTTATATATATTCCAGAGAGCTTCAAACAACAATAACTTTTTAACCATAAGTCCAAATGAATTGATACTTTTTGCATTGCGTTCTTTGTAAAGAAATCTTGCAGCACACCAAAAATGAGATTTTTTTTTCTGTGCTGTGTAGATTTTCTGGTGAATTACAGAAGGGTTCTTGATGTTTTCTTTTTGTTTTTTATAATCTTTTTAGAAGGTTAAGCTTGTCTTGAGGATCACTAGGAGGTTTGTGAACCTCATATGCACTAAGGCAAGCCACAGCAACATTTTCATGGTGCCATTTCAATATTTGTGATTTTCCAACTTGAATGAATGGTTTAATCTATGCATATAAATCACTTTTATTATTTTTATTCTGTTGGTTGTTTGTTTTAGTGGTTATATAGTTTACAGAAAGTTGGAAGTTGATTAAGTTGTTAATCTAACTAGAAGAAAGTTTGGGTTATGAAGAACTAATATGGTTAGGGATATAAATAATTATTTGGAGTTATTTTCTTGCATAAGAAATATGATAAAATTTTGCTAGAAAAGATTCTGTTTTAATTGAGATTAAATCCTAACCAGGGGAGTATTAGAAGTTGTTAATGCTTATGCTTAGTGTGGTAGAGCTGACCAAGTTCTTTATGATGATGTATATTTTGTGTTGCATTTGCATGGCATTTTATGACACCGGTTATTTTTTGAAGTTGAACCTGCTAATAACTCAACTTGAATATATCGTTGACCGGGTCATGGTGCCATTGAATCGAGTTTTTCCCAGTGCAACCACATTTTCCTTTATGGGAAGGCCTTTATTCGGTCCGTTGTCATGCCTCTGGTCGGTACCTCCAACTAGGGAAGGTTATGGGCGTGCGGTACCCTAGCCCGGTAAGCAGACATAACCTTGTGTGCCCGTTGTTGAGATTTTGGTACCGTGTCCCCGTTTGGGACAGTTTATGTTTGGCCACGACGATGGTCGTTGTGCCTTTGGTAGGCACGGGGCCACCTAGGACTATTCCGATGGGAAACGAGTCGGAGTGGCCGAGAGAGTGTCATGGCAATGGAGGGGTATCGTCAGAATGCCGTCGGTCCACCCGAATGGGAGAGCGAGGCCAAGGGTTCCATGGTGTGGGTACAGTGCACTACCTCTGCAGAGTGTAATTAATCTATCGATAGCCGAGTCCACCGTCACGGACACGCTCGAAAGTAGGTCACACCATGGGTCAACATTTAATAAAATTTTGCTCACTAAGTCATGAACTTTGCACTATCATAAATGGTGGAAAGACCACCGAGATGCTTGAGACCAAGTGTTGGTCAGGGTTGTGATCGCCGGAAAGATCACGAGGTAATCCGTATTGAGACACATAAGTTGGTATGTTAAGAAAGATCATTGTTGGTAAGTCAGTCCGAGGGACTATTTTTCACAAAGGCATGAGCACCGCATGTTGGCTATATTCATACATATGTATGTTGTTGCATTTTAATAATTGAATAATTATCATGATATTGTTTGTCATTATGTTCATGTTTGCTGTAAGCTTGCAAGTACATTCAATGTACTGACCTGGCGTGTCATGCCAGATTTCAGGAAAGTCTCGCTGGAAAGGAGTGTTGTCCGAGTCTAGATCATGTCCACATCGGTGTCCCTATGCTATGGAGTTTCGCTACGAAGTCGTTCCGCTGCCGCGTAGTTGTTATAACCGAGGCCCTTTATGTTCACTAAATAATGTACATATTGTTCAGCCGCACCGTGTGTGCCGCTTGGCCTCGCTGCCTCTTGTAATGTAAACTTTGATCCGCTAGTATCAATAAAGCGGTTGTTTTCTGTACCAAGATGTTGTGTGTTTCCAGAAGACATGGTCTCTGGGCTGGCAATGCAGGGTAAACCGGTCGCTCTGAGCTGGGGTGCCACACTCTTAGTGCAAAAGAATGTCACGTTATATTGCCCCTTATGATAGCAACCTTTATTAATGTGCTTTGTCGCTTTTATTCTTTGGCATCACAAGTTCATACAACGCTCAATTTTCTCTTACACTAAATGATCTTAGACATTTAGAAGCAATTTTTATTGCCTTTTTGCACTGATGACAACTTACTTGAAGGACCTTACTCAATCCATAGGTAGGTATGGTGGACTCTGAAAAATATTTGGGTTTAAGGGTTTTTGGATGCACAAGTAGTCTCTCTACTTAGTGAGGAATTTTTGGCTAAAAAGGATATTAAGCAAGCACCAAATGTTAAAGGATCTATGACAATATAACTTATATGTGAATATGAACAAACATAATTCATTACGTTGTCTTCCTTGTCCAACGTCAACTGTTTTGGCATATAATACTTTGATGGGGGCTCACAATCACAAAAGATGTCCAAGATAGTATATTTGCATGTGAATCTTCTCTTCCCTTTTTGTTTTTTTCACGAATTGCATCACTGGCCAATGATATGTTTGTCAATCTCCAATAAATTTTACTACTTATATTTTTCCTTATGTGATGTCATTACATACGATAATATTAGCATATGATCTTTTTCATTTATTTTCTTTCTTTTCTATTAAAACAAAAAAAGGAAAGCAAAATTTAAACTAACTTTATTATATATCTCGCACACGATTACATAGATAGATAGATCACTAAGAAAACTTTCAATGAAAGATTGAACTAGACTTTTATTCACCTAATGCAAAAGATAACTATAGATCGAACTAAGGTATATAAAGGCAAAGATAGTGTTGTGATACGATACAGGGGCACCTCCCCAAGCTTTTCTCAAGCCAAGGGGAGTGCCCATATCTGATACTCAATTTTATTTTGGTGGTGAAGAAGGTGTTAGTTGTGGTCATGAAGTAGTAGCGAGCTCTTCCAACTTGCGTCTGAGGCTAAAATTCACTTCCTTCAGATCCTCATTCACCAGCTCGAGCTTCAGTATCTTTTTGCACAACGCTTCCTTGCTTTCATGCAGGAAACGAGGAGCCATTGGCTCGTTTTCATCATCCTCATCCGAGCGCCAGACATACGGGGAGGACTTCTTAAAGACATAAATATCCAGTGATTGATGAGAAACAGGGCTCTCCTCCCCTGAGTCTTGAGATGACATAATTTCAGATCCGCTGGAAAATAGCAAGAAAATAAAACAGAAGATTTTTCCATGATATGGAGGTCAATAGGTTCAGGAAGTATATATTTTTTATCTTGGGAAACAAGCAAACGGGGGGAAAACAGAGTCTGAAAGGTACCCGAGGTGGGCACAACCCACCTGGGCGCGCCAGGCGCGCTTGCCAGGCGGGCCCTATTGTCTTGTGCCCACCAGGGGTGCCTTCCTGGTTGCTTCTTATTTTCCTAATTTGTCTAATATTCCCAAAATTGACAAAAAATACGGATTTTTCGGAGTCCGTTTACTTACCGTATCACGAACCTACCTTATTCTCGGATTCTGGAGCGTTCCATAAGGTTTCTTTAATGTGTTCCTCCGGTGCCATGGTTTGGATAATATTGCTTTCAACATTATTAGGCCTACCTGAGATATAATGTTTGATTCTTTGACCATTGACCACCTTCGGGTTTGTACCTTCGGCATTATTTATTTTGATGGCTCCAGAACGATAAACTTCTTCGATAACATAAGGTCCTTCCAATTTAGAGAGGAGTTTTCTTGCAAAGAATCTAAAATGAGAGATGTACAATAAAACATATTCACCCACTTTGAATTCCTGCTGTTGGATTCTTTTATCATGCCATCTTTTAACTTTTTCTTTGAATAGCTTGGCATTTTCATAAGCTTGGGTTCTGCATTCATCTTGTGAGATAATATCAAATAACCTCTTTTCACCAGCAAGTTTGAAATCATAGTTGAGTTCTTTAATTGCCCAATAAGATTTATGTTCTAACTCAAGAGGCAAATGACAAGCTTTTCCATAAACTATTTTATAGGGAGACATACCCATAGGATTTTTGTAAGCTGTTTTATAGGCCCAATGTGCATCATCCAGTTTCTTGGACCAATTCTTTCGAGACCTATTAACAGTATTTTGCAATATTAGTTTTATTTCTCTATTACTGAGTTCAACTTGGCCACTAGACTGAGGATGATAGGGTGATGCAATTCTATGGTTAGCATCATACTTGGCAAGCACTTTATGGAAAGCACCATGAATAAAGTGTGAGCCACCATCAGTCATTAAGTATCTAGGGACTACAAACCTTGGGAAAATAACTTCCTGAAGCATTTTAATAGAGGTGTTGTGATCAGCACTACTAGTTGGAATAGCTTTTACCCACTTAGTAATCTAATCAACAGCAACCAAAATATGAGTATACCCTTTAGAAGAAGGAAAAGGTCACATGTAATCAAATCCCCAAACATCAAATGGTTCAACATCAAGTGAATAATTCATATGCATTTCTTGACACTTACCGATATTACCTATTCTTTGGCATTCATCACAAGATAAGACAAACTTACGAGCATCCTTGAAGAGAGTAGGCCAATAAAAACCGGATTGTAATACCTCGTGAGCAGTTTTGTCTCCCGCATGATGTCCTCCATAAGCTTTGGAGTGACATTTCCGTAGGACTCGTTCCTGTTCATCCTAAGGTACACAACGTCAAATAATACCATCTACTCTTTCTTTATAAATATGTGGGTCATCCCAAAAGTAATGTCTTAAATGATAGAAGATTTTTTTTCTTTTGTTGGTATGTGAAGCTAGGAGGTATGTATTTAGCAACAATAAAATTATCATAGTCGACATACCAAGGTGTGCTATTAGAAAAATTTATTGCAGCTAATTGCTCATCAGGAAAACTATCATCAATAAGTAGTGGGTCATCAAGAACATTCTCCAACCTAGACAAGTTATCAGCTACGGGGTTCTCAGCTCCTTTCCTATCAGTGATATGCAAATCAAATTCTTGTAGCAAGAGAACCCATCAAATGAGCCTAGGTTTAGCATCTTTATTTTCCATAAGATATTTTATTGCATCATAATTAGTGTGAACAATTACTTTTGAGTCCGCGATATAGGATCTAAATTTATCACAAGCAAACACAATTGCTAGAAATTCTTTTGCAGTAGTAGCATAATTTCTTTGTGCATTGTCTAGAGTTTTACTAGCATAGTGAATAACATTCAGTTTCTTATCAACTCTTTCTCCCAGAACAGCGCCAATAGCATAATCACTAGCATCGCACATAATTTCAAAAGGCAAGTTCCAACACGTGGTTGAACAATAGGTGCAGAAATTAAAGCTTTCTTGAGCGTTTCATAGGCTTCTACACAATCATCATCAAAAACAAAAGGAATATCCTTTTGCAAAAGATTTGTAAGAGGCCTAGAAATTTAAGAAAATTCTTTGATAAATATCCTATAGAAACCAGCATGACCAAGGAAACTACAAATACCTTTGATGTCTTCAGGACATGGCATTTTCTCAATTGCATCAACATTAGATTTGTCCACCTCAATACCTCTTTCAGAAATTTTATGGCCCAAAACAATACCTTCGATAACCATAAAGTCGCACTTCTCCCAATTCAAGACAAGATTAGTTTGCTCACATCTGTAAAACTCGATCAAGATTGCTTAAACAATCATCAAAAGACTTCCCATAAACAGAAAAGTCATCCATGAAAACCTCAACAATAATTTCACAAAAATCAGAGAATATAGCAGTCATACATCTTTGAAAGGTAGAAGGTGCATTTCATAAACCAAAAGGCATACGTCTATAAGCATAAGTTTCGAAGGGACAAGTGAAAGTGGTCTTTTCTTGGTCAGGTTGTGAAATAAGTATTTGTGAGAAACCAGAATATCCATGAAGGAAACAAAACTGTGTGTGCTTAGATAATCTTTCTAGAATTTGACCAATAAAAGGGAGAGTGTAATGATCTTTTGTAGTTGCTTACTTGCTTTGTTTAATTTTCTAAATTCATTTACCATTCTATAGCCTGTAACAATTCTGTGTGGAATAAGTTCATTTTATCATTAGGACCAACAGTAATACCTCCTTTCTTAGGAACACGATGAACATGACTTACCCATCTACTATCAGCTATAGGATAGATTATACCTGCTTCCAGAAGTTTTAATATTTCCGTTCTTACCACTTCTTTTATCTTCGGATTTAACCGACGTTGGTGATCGACAATGGGTTTAGCATCAGGTTCCATATTAATCTTGTGCTGACATAGAGTGGGCATGATTTCCTTAAGATCATCAAGAGTATATCCAATAGCAGCTCGGTGCTTCCTCGGGATTTTCAATAATCCTTCTTCTTCAAGTTGTAAAAGGTTAGCACTAATAATAACAGGATATATCTTTTTCTCATCAAGATAAGCATATTTCAAAGTGTCAGGTAGTTGCCTTAATTCAAACACAGGATCACCTTTAGGCGGAGGGGGACCTCCTAGAGTTTCAATAGGTAAGTTGTGCTTAAGCAGAGGTTGTTGTTGAAACAAGTTTCTATCTATTTCAATTCTCTCGTGCATATGCAAGTCATTTTCATGGTCTAGCAAATATTGCTCTAAGCGATCAGTAGGGGGTACAACAGTAGAAGCAAGACCAATTATTTCATCCTTACTAGGCAATTCTTTTTTATGAGGATTTCTACTAAACTTGGAAAAATCAAACTCATGAGACTCATCACCAAAGCTAACACTGACAGTTTGTTCAGTGCAGTCTATAGTAGCATTGACGGTGCTCAGGAGAGGTCTACCAAATAGTATGGGACAAAAATCATCTTATGGGGAACCAAGGACTAGAAAATCAGTAGGGTATTTTGTTTTCCCACACAAGACTTCAACATCTCTAACAATACCAGGTGGTGTGATGGCGTCTCTATTGGCAAGTTTAGTAGTCACATCTATGTCTTATATTTCAGCGGGTGCTATTTCATTCATAATTTTTTTGGTACAAAGTATAATTTATAGCACTTACGCTAGCACCTATATCACATAAACCATGATAGCAGTGGTCTCCTATTTTAACTAAGACAACATGCATGCCAACAACAGGTCTATGTTTGTCTTTCCCATCGGGTTTAGCAATTCTAGAAGCTTCACCAACAAAGTAAATAGCATGCCCATCAATATTATTGACCAAGAGATCCTTAACCATAACAACACTAGGTTCTACTTTTATTTGCTCAGGGGGTTTAGGTGCTTTAATATTACTTCTATGGACCATAGTTGAAACCTTAGCATGCTCCTTTATCTTAACAGGGAAAGGTGGTTTCTCAACGTAAGCAATGGGAACAACTGGATCAATATTGTAAATGATAGTTTCTTCCTTAGCAACTACCGGTTTTTTGATTTCTTATTTAATAGGGGGGTGATACTCAAACCACTTCTTTTTAGGGAGATCAACATGAGAATCAAAATATTCACAAAAGGAGGCTACTATCTCAGAATCAAGTCCATGTTTACTAATAAACTTTTGAAAATCATCGGTATTCGTAAAAGATTTAATACAATCAAATTTAAGCTTAATACCCAACTCTTTCCCTTCGTCGAGTTCCCAATCTTTAGAGTTGCATTTAATTCTTTCTAAGAGATCCCACTTGAATTCAATAGTCTTCTTCATAAAAAACGCACAAGAAGTATCAAGCATGGATTGATCATTACGAGAAAGTCGAGCATAGAAGTTCTGAATGATAATTTCCCTCGAGAGCTCATGATTGGGGCATGAATATAACATAGATTAAAGCATCCCTCAAGCTAGAGCGATACTTTATCCTTCACAAGGCCAAAAATTATATATATAATTCCGATCACGATGAACTAGATGCATAGGATTTTTTTGGTGAAGTTCCAGCTTCAAACGATTCCAATTCCAAGATCCAATATCATCGCATAGCCTATACCATGTTAATGATTTTCCCTTCAAAGATAAAGGCAAAACGTTCTTCTTAGTTTCATCTCTGGGTAAACATGCAAGCTTAAATAATCCACAAATTTCATCCACGTATATCAAATGCATATCAGGATGTTGGGTTCCATCTCCTGCATGTGGATTAGCTAGCAGTTGTTCTATCATACCCGAAGGAATTTAATATTCAGTATTTTCAGTAGGTGCAGTAGGTTGAGGGGCAACTAATTGTGCTTCCGCTCGAGGTGAAGATACCCCGAACAAACCCCTCAAAGGATGTTCTCCATAGTAACAAGTGATAATAAATTTCAGCATGTAGTAACAATATTTCCTTACCAATTTCCACTTACCAAGAGCGCTTCACTCCCCGACAACGGCACCAGAAAAGAGTCTTGATGACCCACAAGTATAGAGGATCAATCCTAGTCCTTTTGATAAGTAAGAGTGTCGAACCCAATGAGGAACAGAAGGAAATGACAAGTGGTTTTCAGCAAGGTAATGTCTACACGCACTAAAATTGTAAGTAGCAGATAGGTTGATAGCAAGATAATTTGTGACGAGCAAGTAATGGTAATGGCAAATAGTATGCAAAAAGGTAGCCCAATCCTTTTGTGGCAAAGGACAGGCAAAACGGTTTCTTGTAATAAGCAAGGTGTTCTTGATGGCAGACGGGAATTTCATCTAGTCACTTTCACCATATTGGCTTGATTTGTGTTCACTACTTTGATAGTTTGATATGTGGGTGGATCGGTGCTTAGATGCTATTCTTACTTGAACAAACCTCCTACTTATTATTAACCCCCTCGCAAGCATCCGCAACTACAAGAAAAGTATTAAGATAGAATCTAACCATAGCACTAAACATCTGGATCCAAATCGGTCCCATACGAAGTAGCGCATAAACAAGGATTTAAGCTTCTGTCACTCTAGCAACCCATCATCTAATAAATAATCCACAATGCATTCCCTTTGGCCCAAACAAGGTGAAGTGTCATGTAGTCGACGTTCACGTGACACCACTAAGGGAATCACAACATACATATCATCAAAATATCGAACACATATCAAGTTCACATGATTACTTGCAGCAAGATTTCTCCCATGACCTCAAGAACAAAAGTAACTACTCACAAGTGATAAACATGTTCTTGATCAGAGGGGTATTGAATGGCATAATGGATCTGAACATATAAACTTTCGCTAAATAAACCATATAGTAATCAACTACAAGATGTAATCAACACTACTAGTTACCCACAAGCACCAATCTAAGGTTCCGGTACAAAGATTGAATACAAGAGATGAACTAGGGTTTGAGAGGAGATGGTATTGTTGAAGATGTTGATGAAGATTGCCCTCCCCAATATGGGAGAGTTGTTGGTGATGACTATGATGATGATTTTCCCCTCCGGGAGGGAAGTTCCCCCGGCGGAATCGCTCCACCGGAGGGCAAAAGTGCTCCTACCCAAGTTCCGGCTCGAGACGGCGGTGCTCCGTCCCGAAAGTCCTCTCCTTAATTATTTTAGGTCAAGATGACTTATATACCAGAAGATGGGCACCGGAGGTGAGCCAAGGAGGGCACAACCCACCAGAGTGCGCCCAGATGGGTTGTGCCCACCTGGTGGACTGTGATAGCCTGGCTTCATAGGGATGATAGACTAGTCATATCAATAAGGAGTTCCTTCTTTTCCGGAAGCCCATTTGGGAAGAACTCCAAAGTTAAGCGTGCTCAGCTTGGAGTAATTTCAGGATGGGTGCCCAACCGAGAAGTTGCTCTCGCGTGCGCACGAGGGAGGACAAAGTGCGCATGAAAGATTAGTATTGATCTGTGGGGCCAGTCTAGATCCCGCCGGGAGTAAAGACCACCGGCGGGTGTGTCCGGGGCATTACAAGTTGGTATCCGAGCCGACCCTCGCGGTTACATGGATGTTTGCGGACAGGTGTGCGGTCATGATATTCGTGACGTTTGTGACCCGTCGTGGCACACGGCATGGCACATGTACCGGAGTGGATGCATAGACGTATGTGCCAAGAGGGAACGTTCCTGTGGCCCGACGAGGACGTCGGTTCCTCTGAGTGGGGGTGTATGTGATAGCCTGGCTTAATAGGGATGATAGACTACTCATGTCAATAAGGAATTCCTTCTTTTCCGGAAGCCCATTCAGACAAAACTCCAAAGTTAAGCGTGCTCATCTTGGAGTAATTTCAGGATGGGTGACCGACCGGGAAGTTGCTCCCGGGTGCGCACAAGGGAGGATAAAGTGCGCAGGAAAGACTTGTATTGATCTGTGGGGCCAGTCTAGATCCTGCGAAGAGTAACGACCACCGGCGGGTGTGTCTGAGGCATTACATGGGCCCCTTCTGATAGTTATTTGCTCCAATAATTCTTACATATTCCATAAAAAAATCCTCGTGAAGTTTCAACTCATTTGAAGTTGTGCGGAATAGGTAGCCTGGCATTGCTTTTTCAAGTCCATATTTCCAGCTGCCGGTATTCTCCCTCTTGATATAAACCTTGCATATTATGAGAGAAAATGCATTAGAATTACTCCAAAAGGCATTATTATGCATGAAGACATCATAAATAACATTAGGAAAACATGATGCACAATCGACGTATCAGTCGCTGCCGTCGGCTGAGAAAGCCAGGCAAGTGGCGTTCAAAAAGGAGATGGCGGAGGAGGAAGCTAGGTACCAAGCGGCCTGTGAAGCCCATGATGCCGTGTGGAAAAAGGAGGTGGTGCAGCTTTGGGGGCGGGCGTGTCGTCGTGCGGAGGAGGTGTAAGAAGACGGGTACTTCGCGAGGAAGGTCAAAGGCGCTAGGCGCCTCATCGCTGCGTGGAGGTGAGCCGATAAGCTCCAGCGTGCCACGGACGAGGAGCTTCGGTGGGCACCCAACGAAATGGCAAGATCGTTCGCGCTCGTCCGCCAGCAATAGGCAGATCGGTATGAGGCGGAGTACTGCCTCCGTGTTGGGAAGACGCCATGAACAAGGGAGCTGCTAGCGTGGGGCTGTCGGAATACTGCCCCTAGGAGGTATTATTAGTTTTAGTATTGTTCGTTTTAAATTTTATGCATTGTACCTAGTAGTTAAGTATCATCACGTATATGTGATGATATTATATATATATTGATGAAGTAATGGACAATTAATACATATTATGAATTCCATTTTCTATCTGTTTTCGTATATTAATTTGTATCTAGCTGTTCAGGGAAGGCATATACACACACACTGAAACAGAACATATAAGAACGGAAAACAGAGTACACACGTGAAATAGAGCAATAAATAGAGCAATATTATGATTGTTGTGAATACAAAGCGATCCACGTCGAAACGACTCAGCAAAATAAAATGCGTCCATGAGACCATGACCGACAGCCCTTGCCTACGGTTCCTCTTGGCTTTGCCTGAGCTCGTGCAGGCGTTCGTCCATGCGGTCGACACGCTCGTGTTACATCCGTAGCATGATCTCAAGCTCCAAGTTGGCTATTTCATCGGAGATCACCAGCTCAACCATGTGATGGTCATATTCCTCTACTACGCCCAGGTGTACACCTGGGCCAATGAGGCGGTCGAGCCTAGCGACTTGCGCGTTGGCATCGAGCGGGCCACGGACAAGGCGAATGGCCTGAACCATGCGAACGGCGCGGCGGGTGCCCGGTGCAAGTACGGCGCTACCGGCCTCTCGTGCAAGTACGACGCAGACGGCCTCTTCCCAGCCTGGCGAGGAATGGGGGTACTGACGGGACGTGTACCCAACCGCGACGCCCTGGCGACAACAGGCAAGCGCCAATGGATCTGCTCTTGTTGTGCGGCGCGTAGCGCCTCTTGCTCTGCGGCGCTCCAACGGTCTTGCTGTGCGGCGAGCCGCAGCTTATCGGCGCAGACGCGCCTAGCTTGCTCTGTGGTGCACCATCGATCATGTTATGCGGTGAGCTGTAGCCTCTCGGTGCTGACATGCCTATCTTGATGCACGGTGCTGAAGCGCCATGCGCCAAGGGTCTGCTCAACCCTGGCGATGATGCGCATCATGGTGTCCTCCATCGCGTTGATGGGGAGCGCCTCGGCCTCGAAGGGCCGTGGCGCCTTCTCATTTTCTTTGTCGAGGAGGTTGATGGTAGAAGCGGCACTTTGGTGGGTTGGCATGCTTGGAAAAGGTGGATGTGCTATAGGATGCGCTAGTTGCCTTCGTGCGTCGTGCGCCGCCTAGGTTTATGCGCAATATCGCTAATGGTGGCGGGAAACTGGTGAGGAAATGGTGGGAAACAGTGGCATGTTCATAAAACGCCATCAATTAGTGGAAACTTAGCATAGAAGGAACATTGAGCTAGCATGATGCGTGCGGGCACATTGCTCCCCCAAGGTTATGATCCATATACTTGTGTGCCCAACAGAGCACACTATTCACAGTAAATAATATTGTTCCATTTATCCTAGTAGAGCAGTGGGGAAAGCGTCACAAGAAGTAGATGATGATCAGATAATCATTTATCCTAGTTAATTATGCAGCAACTACTTTACTTTGGTGTGTGGAAATGTCATGTGTGTACTAGCCACCTATGTAATTGGATATTTGCCGTGTATCACACACATCTTGTTTATGTGAAATGTTTCTGTTCTCTTGGCTCAACACAAATAGTTTGTCGGAATGAACTGTATGCCCTCCATTGCACACACCTTGATCTGCCTGAACCATTTCTGTTGCGTTGCCTAATCAAAAACAGTTCATCCGAGTGAACCGTATGCCGTATATCGCACACACCTTGATTTGGCTGACCGTTTCTTCTGTGTTGGCTAATCACAAACATTTCATCCTAGTGAACTGTATGTCGTATATCACCCATGCCTTTATATGGCTTCCCGTTTTTGTTCTTCTACCTCATCAAAAACCGTTCATTGAATTGAACCGTAGGCCCCTCATCGCACACGCAACTAAAATCTGTATCGTGTTTGATGTATCCTTCATCGCAAATGTTTTGCATCTTTTTTGATGGGTTTTTTACATCACTGTTTGTGATTAATGCATCGCACACTGTTTCGTCGAAGGGTCTCTGATCGTAGTGTCGCGTTACCGACATCCTGCAGTAGTGATAACATATAGTAGCAAGTATATTTAAGTCACGCCCAGAGATTCTTCCTCGACTACCTCGCGAGGAAGCGATCCCGGAGCCATCATAACAGTGTAGTAACACAAGTATATGGTTCATGTTGTATAAGATCAGAATACAACTCCGAGCGTCATGTTACCATGCACACGGCTATTCGAATAGATAACTTCCCTATAGAGGTGCACCAACTTACCCAACACACTCGATTAACTCTGGCCGAACACACTTTACCTAGTCATACCCGGACTCGGCTGATCGACACGCCGTAGTCCTACCCAGGCTCCGCAGAGAGGTCTCCACTGGTCTCTATCCTAAGTGCGCATGGGTCTTGGGACTATCACCCTTTGCACTCTGGGTCATTGTGTGCAGGGTGAATACCAGCGCCACCTCTCTCCTGGATGGCGTGATCCGACCGTGCCACAATGCTGAACTGGACGTCTGACAAAGCTTTCGGAAGAAACATACGACGTTGAGGGCTAACCCACATAGTGGTTAGTGCAAAAAGGACACATGACTACTAGGATCACATACTCAAACCATTAGTGTGTTGGGAGCTCGTAGTGAAAATTGATATGTCTTTGTCGTATCTACTTCTTGTAACGCTTTTCCTTGCATTAAACTAACCCGGACTAACGTTGTTTTCAGCAGAACTACCATGGTGTTGTTTTTGTGCAGAAATAAAAGTTCTCCGATTGGAACAAAACTTTGCAAGGATTTTTTATACTATAAAAGAGAATTTCTGGAGCCAAGAACCATCGAAGCGGGGCACCTGGGTGGGCACAACACACCAGGGCACCCCCTGGCGTGCCCAGGTGAGTTGTCCCCACCTGGTGGCCCCATAGACCTCAACCCTGATACTATAAATTCATATTTTCAGAGAAAAAATCAGGGAGGAAGAATTATCTCGTTTCGCGATACTGATCCGTCGCCACCTCATGTTCTTCGTCAGGAGGCCAAATTCAGAGTCCGTTTGGGGATCCGGAGAGGGGAATCTTCGGTCTTCATCATCACCAACCCTTCTCCGTCGCCATTTCCATGATGCTCTCCACCGGGAGTGAGTAGTCCCTTCGTAGGCTTGCTGGTCGGTGAGGAGTTGGATGAGATTCATCATGTAATCGAGTTAGTTTTGTTAGAGCTTGATCCCTAGTATCCACTATGTTATGAGATTGATGTTGTTGTGACTTTGCTATGCTTAATTGTAACACCCGAGATGTAAAACTTCCTTATATGGCAATATATTCTTCGTTGACTTAACCAATTCCATTCTGGCCTCATCCTTCATTTTGGGTATTTTGTGTTTTTGCATTGAGCGTGTGTGCATATCACCATGTGATGTCATCGTGAGCATTGCATTGCATTCGTGTTGCCACTTGCACCCGGTCATGTTCGTTACTCCCCATTGTCTGTTTCGAGTTCCGACACTCACACACGTGCCCGTGGTGCCTTCGAATCCTCCTTTTGTAAGTGGCTGAAAAACGTTATCGGAATGAGGTGAAAGTTGTCGTGCGGTGTTGTTATAGTGTGGGTAGACCGCCTGTCAAGTTTCGTCTCGTTCGTAGGTCGTTTGTTACTCCATCGGTTAACCGTGTTTGCCTCCGGAAGCCCTCTCTCTCTCTCTTGGCCCAACATCCTTCCATAACAGCCCACTAGGCCATCCCAACAACCTCCATGCTCTCGGTCATTGTATCGTGATCGTGTGGGCAAAAACCGCACCTCATTTGGACTCACCTAGCTCCCTCTACCTATAAATATGCCGATCTCCCCTGAATTCCGGACGAAACCCTAGATCAAATCCCTCTGCGCCGCGCTGGACACGTCCATGCCGCATCGGACACATCCGCGCCTCGCCGGACGCGTCTGCCGCCGCGCCCGGACCAATCACGGCCCACCATGTGTCCCCGTCGCCGGCCTCCTCCACCGCGCCGACCGGGCTCGTTGCGTACCAGATCTGGCCCTCCGGCCCGCGCGCGCCTTCGCTCCTCCACCCCGTCGCTCGCGGCTCTGTGCCGCCCACGCCACCGCACAACGCCGCCGGCGCCGCCTCCCGCCGCCATCACCTCCGGTAGCCGCGGCCCCGACAGCCGCCGCCACCGCCCCGGGCCACGCCCGTCGCGACCGGCCGGCTCCGCCGGCTCGCCTCACCTCCGCGCCGCTTCACCGCTCCGGCCCCACCTCCGACGAGCTCCCGCCGCCGCCAGTCCCGTCTCCGGCGAGATCCGGTGGATCAGGACCAGATCCACCGGGAGATGAACCAAACGCCACCCCGCATCCCGGATCCCTCCGTCCCAGATCTCCTCGTCCACGTTTGACTTTTTGGAGGGTAAAATTCTACTAAGTCCCGAAATTCATATAATATGTTGCCCTTGTTGACATGTCATAACTTGGTGCTCATAGCTCCGTTTCGCACATATAATATATCAAAATGTTCGTCTCGAAGTGCTCTACAGGTTGGCATCAGTTTTGTGCATGTTAGAGTTCATCTAGATGTCGTAATCTTTGTTGCAAGACTACTTCGTGATGTTACTATTTCAGCACTAGTTGTCTGTTAACAATATGTGTGCATGTTCGTGAGGTCGTAACTTTGTGCATGTTGGTCCAAATAGAGTGTATGATATGTCAAAATGTTCGTCTTGTGATGCTCTTCATGATGGATGCATGTTCATACATGTTAGGTTGCATTATGCCATGTTTAACCCTGTTGCAAAAGTGAATGTGGCTGTTAAGTGCTGAAACTTGTTATAACTTGATGATTTGTCTTTTTCGTAACATTTTGTGTGATTTTCTTTTGTGCCACATGTCAACATGTTTTAGGAGCATATAATCATGGTGTCTTTGAAGTGGTGTATTTGGTTTTCCATGATATGCCCTGTGGTGACTTAAACAAGCTTGTAAACATGTCATGTCAATGTTACTGTTTTAACACTTGGTGAAAAACTGCTAAGTCTGGAATCTGTAATAACAAGTTGTCATGTAAACTTGATGTCATAATCTTTTCCATTCATGTTTTGGAATATCTAGTGAGCATGTCTTGATGTCCATGTTGTTTTCTATCACACCATGCCTTTGTTTTCATATATGCCCTGCTGTAGCTTGTTGTAATCTTGCTCTCAAAATGCTTAAAATTAAAACTGTCAGCATGTTAACAGAACATTCATTTTGGCAAAGCTTGTGTTAAGCAACCCTTGCATGGAATGACTTGTTTCTTTGGATGAATTGGAAGTATAATATGTCCTCTTCATGCTCATGTGAATTTCATGCTTGTTGTACTTGTTTTGCTTGCTGTTGTGTCCCTCCAAAGGCAGCAACATATCGTTCCACATTGCATGCCTTGTAATTTTCACTAAGTCTGAGAAATATGTTAACTTATCGAGTCTTGCCATGCTTGTTTAATTGTGTTCCAGCAAGTCTTTAGGTGTGCTCTGAGTTCATGCTTGTTAAGAATCATGTCTATTTCACATCCATGCCTTTTGACATGATGTTTGGGTGTTGTAGCATAATTATACCTTGCTCCAAAGATGCCATGTTGCTGTTAACTGCAGTTTTGCCTTGCATCTTGTTTTGCTTGCCATTTACAAACCATACATCCGATTCCAATGCGCTTTGTATCGATTTCGACCAAAATCTCCCCCTCTATCCAGTGGCTTACTTGGTTGCCCAAGATGAATCCATTTCCATCATCTTCTCCTTTAGGCTCGAGAGCATCCTCATGCATACGCACATTATGACTTGCATCTCATGCCGTGTCTTACATCATGTTGTTTGTGCATTGCACCGTGATTGATCTTGTACCGTTGTTGTGCTCTTGTGTTGGGTAGAGCTGGGAGCCGATACCGAGTTCAAGGATCTTGTTGAGACTGAGTTTGAGGAGCCGTCTTACCATTCCATCGAGGACTTAACAGGCAAGATGACTGTTTCCCGATATCACCTCTATCTTTGCCTTGCTAGTTGTCTCGCTCTATAGTTATGCTTCGATGCCTATTCTTGTCATTTCAGCCTCCAATGTTGCCATGAAACACTCTAACCGCCTTCCTAGCAAACCGTTGATTGGCTAAGTACGATTTTTCTCAGCCCCTCTTATAGCGTTGTTAGTTGCTGGTGAAGTTGAAGATTGCTCCATGTTTTGCACTTGTTTTATTGGGATAACACAAATATATCTTAATTGAATTAATGCACATATATATTAGTAATGGGTGGAAGGCTTGGCCTTCTGCTTGGTGTTTTGTTCCACTCATGCCACCTTAGGACCCGATAAACCGGTGTTATGTTCCTTGATTTTGCGTTCCTAACACGGTTGGGCTTTATGGGCCCCCCTTGATAATTCGCATTGCTTAAAGCTTTTCCAGCAAGACCCAACTTTGGTACTACATTTGCCTAACAGATAAAACTTGCATAGGTAGTTATAAACCCGAGTTCTTAGTCAACAGCCTGGGCCAGTGCTCCTCATGAGTGTTGGTCCAAACTGGGCAGACTGCAGGGCCGCCTTGGGGAAACCCGAGGTATCTGGTATTTACCTGTAGGATGTCCCATCCGGTCATGGCCTGAGACGATACACGCGCGGCTACTATTAGGGTGTTGGCATGCCGGGGGGTCTTGCTGGATTAGTTTTACCTTTGTCGAAATATCTTGAGCACGGGATTTCGAGAATACTCGGGTCTTCCCAACATGGAGTTGCGACTCTACGGATCGTAAGCTTGGGACGGGCTAAGTTGGGACACGCCTGTAGGGCTATGAACTTTTGAAAGCCATGCCCGCGGTTATGTGGCAGATGGGAATTTGTTAATATCCGGTTGTAGATAACTTGACATCATATCCTTAAGAATACACTACATGTGTGAGTAACTGTGACGGTCTCTTTTCGAAGGGGTTTTTGGAAAGTGAACACGGTGGGGTTATGCATGAACGTGAGTAGCTAGGATCACTTTTTGATCATCGTTGGTGACCATTGGCACATATCCTCGTCTCGCTCTGAATTCTTAAGCTAGTTGCTTAGTGCTTGCTGCAGACACTTTATTACCTCTCCACACCTAAAAGGCTTTGTTAGTTCTGATACCCGGGAATGGGATTGCAGAGTCCTTGTGACTCACAGATTACAACACACACCAGATGCAGGTACGCAAGAGATGGACAAGAACTTCATTGGAAGTTCGATGAAGAGCGTGGTCGTTTTTATGTGACGTATCCGGACAATCAGTAGTGGTTCCTACTAGGGGCGATCATGACTTGTGGTTGTGGTATCTTTTCTCGTTTGATTTCGACCATAGTCGGACCCTGTGTTATTTGGATGAATGTATGCTATTGTATTAATTGTGTGACATGGCGAGTGTAAGCCAACTATTTTACTCTTTCATCCCTGTTCATTACATGAGTTGTGCAAAGATACCACGCTTGCGATCATTCCAGAATGCTCTTATGTCTCTAACTCGTGCCTCGACACGTAGGAGATATAGTCGCCTCCTGGGCACTACATTAATGCTTGACACTTTGGGCACGGGTGCCATGATTTTCGATCTGAACCGTTTATGTTATCACCGTTATATCTATGTTCTAAGATCCGATCTTGCAAGTCATAGTCACCTACTATGTGTTATGATCTGTAAACCCCATAGTGACAATATTCGGGATACTTTCTGGTGACCGTAGTTTGAGGATTTTATGTATTCACTATGTGCTAATGCTTTGTTCGGGTACTCTATTAAAGGAGTCCTTAATATCCCTTAGTTTCATTATGGACCCTGCTGCCACGGGAGTGTAGGACAAAAGATGTCATACAAGTTCTTTCCATAAGCATGTATGACTATTTACGGAATACATGCCTACGTTACATTTATGAAATGAAGCTATTTTTGTATCGCCCTAGGTTGTGCCTCTTACATGATGAATATCATCCAACAAATTGTTGATCCGATGCCTACGAATTTCCTACATATTGATCTTGCTAAGTTAATACTACTGTTGTTACTACTGCTACTGCTACAAAATCTGCTATCACTGTTACCGTTACTATTGCTGTTACCGCTACTATCAAAACTATCATACTACTGTGCTACTGATCACTTTTCTGCACAGAATTAATCTCCAGGTGTGGCTGAATTGACAACTCAGTTGCTAATACTTGCAAATATTATTTGGCTCCCCTTGTGTCGAATCTATAAATTTGGTTTGAATACTCTACCCTCGAAAACTATTGCGATCCCCTATACTTGTGAGTTATCAAGACCTTTTTCTGGAGCCGTTGCCAGGGAGCATATCTATATTTCTTGGGTCACTTGGGATTAATATCCATTTATCATTATGAAGAATCTGAAGGATGATAGAACTAAGATCTTTCCCTCTACTACGAGGGGAGGTAAGGAATTGCCATCACACTCTGCACTTGATTCTCCTTCTGTTATCAGTAAGCTTGCTACACCACACTCTACTATTAATCCTGATATGTTGCAAGTTATTGATGATGCTACTTCTGCTATGAATGATGCTTATGATGATGCAAGTACCTTGCTTGATAAGACTGTGCCATTGGGTGAACTACTTTATGAACAACTTGCTAGACTTAATGATATTGAGAATGCTAAAACTGATGAAGTACTTGAAACTAAAAATTTTGAAACACCTATTAGATCTAACCATCCTACATATGAATTGCCAAAAGTACCGAAAGGTTATGTTATGGATGAAGAGACAACTAGAGACTTCCTTCCTTGCAATGATAGAGATGATCTTAAGAAATTACGATGCAAACTGAAAGAAAAGTCTTTGAATGCTAGAATGAAATGCGATCCTAAGTTTGCTACTTCACCTATCTGTGTTACTGATAAGGATTATGAATTATTTGTTAACCTAGAGTTGATTACTTTGGTAGAATTTGGTCCTTTCCATGGCTATGAAACTGAAACCATAGTGGCACATCTTACTAAACTAAATGATATAGCCACCATTTTTGCTCATGATGAGAAAACTCGCTTTTATTATATCCTCAAATTATTTCTGTTTTCATTAGCGGGTGATGCTAAAGCTTGGTACAATACTCTTACTCTTGGTTGTGTGCGTAGTCCCCAGGATATGATTTACCACTTCTCTGAAAAATATTTCTCTGCTCATAAGAAACAAGCTGCCTTGCCGGAAATATTTAACTTTGTGCAAATTGATGAAGAGAGTCTACAACAAGCTTGGTGGAGGCTTCTCCAATTGCTTACTGCTTTGCCTAATCATACACTTAAGGAAAATTAGATACTTGATATCTTCTATAATGGACTAACCAATGCTTCTAGGGATTTCCTAGATAGTTCTGCTGGTTGTGTTTTCAGGTGGGGAATTATTGAATAATATATTGAAGAATTATGATGATTGGACACTTCCTGAACCACCGCCTAAACCCACTCCGGAGAAGAGAGGTATCTTATATCTTAGCCCCGAAGATATGCAAGAGGCAAAGAAAAGTATTAAGGAAAAAGGTATTAAAGCAGAGGATGTCAAGAATTTACCACCTATTGAAGAGATACATGGACTTGACATACCATCACCCACGGTGGTGGAGGTAAATTCTTTAATGAAATTTGATGAAAGTGATGTCCTTTAAAATAAACATCCTAGTCAATGTCTTTATGACTTTGATAATTACATTAGAAAAAATGATCACTTCAATGCCAATGTCATGAAACAATTGAAATACAACTCTGATATGATTGCTCGCTTGAGTGACTTGTTATTTAGAATCTCTAATGATGTTAGGAGTGTGGGAAAGCATGCTTCTATGGTTCAAACTTAGTTACAAGTTTCTCAATCTCCCAAAGAATTACTTGATGAGATGAATAATAATATGAATGATCATGCTATTAGAGTAGTAACTAGAGGAGGTAGAATGACTCAGGAACCACTTAATCCCGAGGGAAACCCTAAGAGAATAGAACAAGATTCACAAAGACTTAGCACTAGTGCACCTAGTCCTCCTAGAAAGAAAAAGAAGAAAAATGATAGGACTTTGCACACCTCTAGTGAACCTGAAAACCCTCCTGAAAATAGTAATGATGTCTCTATCTCTAATGCTGAAACTCAATGTGGTAATGAGCATTTACCTAGTGATAATGAAAACGATAATGATGATGTTCATAAGGACACTCAACTAGACAATGATAAACAACCAGATAATGATGTCGAGATAGAACCTGTTGTTGATCTTGATAACCCACAACCCAAAAATAAAAGATATGATAAAAGAGACTTTGTTCCCAGAAAACATTGAAGGAAACAGAACCATGGGTACAAAAACCCATGCCCTTTCCACCTAAATCAACTAAGAAGAAAGAGGATCAAGAATTTGAACGCTTTGCTGAAATGCTTAGGCCAGTCTTTTTGAGTACCCGCTTGACAGATATCATAAAAATGGCCCCTTATGCAAAGTATATGAAAGACATTATCACTAATAAAAGGAAAATACTAGAAGCTGAAATCTCCACCATGCTTGTTAATTATTCTTTTGAAGATGGAGTTCCTAAAAAAACTTGGAGATCTTGGAATACCAACTATACCTTGCTCCATAAAAAGAAATTATGTGAAAATTGGTTTGTGTGATTTGGGAGCTGGTGTTAGTGTTATGCCTTTCTCTTTATATAAAAGACTTGATTTGAACAAGCTCACACCTACGGAGAAATCTTTACAAATGGCTGATAAATCAACTGCTATACCTATTTGTATTTGTGAAGATGTGCCCGTTGTTGTTGCCAATGTCACTATTTAAACTGACTTTGTTATACTTGAGATGCCCGAGGACGACAATATGTCTATTATTCTTGGTATACCTTTTTTTAAATATTGCAGGTGTTGTTATAGACTGCAATAAAAGCAAGCTCACTTTGCATATCAATGGTAACAAGCACACGATGCACTTTCCGAAGAAACAATTCCAAGTGAATGGTATTAATGTTATTGAAAATTCCCCAACACTTGCTATTGGGAGTTTCTAGATCCCTCTACCTACTGCCAAAATAAATATTAAATAATTATTTTTGGGGATGTGCATATCCCGGTTGAGGTAACTTAGTGTTTTACAAAAATTCTTCAGTCTCATGCTAATTGGAAGTGGTTGTTAATAAGACTTGATCAACCATATAAATTAATCATTTCGAGAGGTATGAAGTTGAGGAATCTGGTGAGCACAACTCTGTGTCCCTAGCTTTTATTCCATGTTTTGTTAGTTTAATAAAAATAAAATGCCATGTTTTGCATGTTTCCTTTTTTCCGTACAATAAAAAATAGCTCAACAATAAAAGTGCTCAGAATGCCCTGAAATTTTAACACGATTTTTTTCTGATTATTTTAGAATATCTAGTGCAAATAACATTAGAGGGGGTGCACTAGGTGGCACAACCCATCTAGGCGCGCCCTGATGGGTTGTGGGCCCCCTCACTTATCTCTCTAGTCCACTTCATCCCCTACCCCCAGAAAAAAATCATCATTGCTCTCTCCCTCGTGTTCTTGCTCCCAAACCCGCGGATTTCGATCTCTTTGGTCGAAGCTCCGTTTCCCAAACTTTTTTGGGGGATTTCTACTTGGTATGTGACTCCCCCATTGCTCCAATTAGTTTTAGCTTTAGTGGCTTATATTTTGAATAACTAGCTACTCTTGGTGCTGATGTAGATGAGCTTGCATGTTGAATTCTTAGATTTCTAAGTAGTTTGAATGCTCATAATGGCCTATATGCATGTCTATGAGTAGTTGCTGTCATTCATGTGAAGTTTTGTTGGCAGATTTTTGTGGACCAAAAAATTTCAGAAATTGTACGCGAATAGAATGTACTTACTTGGAAGGAGTTTTAGCAAGGGAGTTGCGTGTACAGGTGTGGCTGAATTGACAACTCAGTTGCTAATACTTGCAAATATTATTTGGCTCCCCTTGTGTCGAATCTATAAATTTGGGTTGAATACTCTACCCTCGAAAACTATTGCGATCCCCTATACTTGTGAGTTATCAAGACCTTTTTCTGGAGCCGTTGCCAGGGAGCATATCTATATTTCTTGGGTCACTTGGGATTATTATCCATTTATCATTATGAAGAATATGAAGGATGATAGAACTAAGATCTTTCCCTCTACTACGAGGGGAGGTAAGGAATTGCCATCACACTCTGCACTTGATTCTCCTTCTGTTATCAGTAAGCTTGCTAAACCACACTCTACTATTAATCCCGATATGTTGCAAGTTATTGATGATGCTACTTCTGCTATGAATGATGCTTATGATGATGCTAGTACCTTGCTTGATAAGACTGTGCCATTGGGTGAACTACTTTATGAACAACTTGCTAGACTTAATGATATTGAGAATGCTAAAACTGATGAAGTACTTGAAACTAAAATTTTTGAAACAC
Organism: Secale cereale; assembly: GCA_902687465.1. Taxonomy (NCBI): domain Eukaryota; kingdom Viridiplantae; phylum Streptophyta; class Magnoliopsida; order Poales; family Poaceae; genus Secale; species Secale cereale. The sequence continues at coordinate 459,207,154 of LR738710.1, forward strand.
CTATTAGATCTAACCATCCTAGATATGAATTGCCAAAAGTACCGGAAGGTTATGTTATGGATGAAGAGACAACTAGAGACTTCCTTCCTTGCAATGATAGAGATGATCTTAAGAAATTATGATGCAAACTGAAAGAAAAGTCTTTGAATGCTAGAATGAAATGCGATCCTAAGTTTGCTACTTCACCTATCTGTGTTACTGATAAGGATTATGAATTATTTGTTAACCTAGAGTTGATTACTTTGGTAGAATTTGGTCCTTTCCATGGCTATGAAACTGAAACCATAGTGGCACATCTTACTAAACTAAATGACATAGCCACCATTTTTGCTCATGATGAGAAAACTCGCTTTTATTATATCCTCAAATTATTTATGTTTTCATTAGTGGGTGATGCTAAAGCTTGGTACAATACTCTTACTCCTGGTTGTGTGCGTAGTCCCCAGGATATGATTTACCACTTCCCTGAAAAATATTTCTCTGCTCATAAGAAACAAGCTGCCTTGCAGGAAATATTTAACTTTGTGCAAATTGATGAAGAGAGTCTACAACAAGCTTGGGGGAGGCTTCTCCAATTGCTTAATGCTTTGCCTAATCATACACTTAAGGAAAATTAGATACTTGACATCTTCTATAATGGACTAACCAATGCTTCTAGGGATTTCCTAGATAGCTCTGTTGGTTGTGTTTTTAGGTGGGGAATTATTGAATAATATATTGAAGAATTATGATGATTGGACACTTCGTGAACCACCGCTTAAACCCACTCCGGAGAAGAGGGGTATCTTATATCTTAGCCCCGAAGATATGCAAGAGGCAAAGAAAAGTATTAAGGAAAAAGGTATTAAAGCAGAGGATGTCAAGAATTTACCACCTATTGAAGAGATACATGGACTTGACATACCATCACCCTAGGTGGTGGAGGTAAATTCTATAATGAAATTTGATGAAAGTGATGTCCTTTAAAATAAACATCCTAGTCAATGTCTTTATGAGTTTGAAAATTACATTAGAAAAAAGATCACTTCAATGCCAATGTCATGAAACAATTGAAATACAACTCTGATATGATTGCTCGCTTGAGTGACTTGTTATTTAGAATCTCTAATGATGTTAGGAGTGTGGGAAAGCATGCTTCTATGGTTCAAACTTAGTTACAAGTTGCTCAATCTCAGAAAGAATTACTTGATGAGATGAATAATAATATGAATGATCATGCTATTAGAGTAGTAACTAGAGGATGTAGAATGACTCAGGAACCACTTAATCCCGAGGGAAACCCTAAGAGAATAGAACAAGATTCACAAAGACTTAGCACTAGTGCACCTAGTCCTCCTAGAAAGAAAAAGAAGAAAAATGATAGGACTTTGCACACCTCTAGTGAACCTGAAAACCCTCCTGAAAATAGTAATGATGTCTCTATCTCTAATGCTGAAACTCAATCTGGTAATGAGCATTTACCTAGTGATAATGAAAACGGTAATGATGATGTTCATAAGGACACTCAACCAGACAATGATAAACAACCAGATAATGATGTTGAGATAGAACCTGTTGTTGATCTTGATAACCCACAACCCAAAAATAAAAGATATGATAAAAGAGACTTTGTTCCCAGAAAACATTAAAGGAAACATAACCATGGGTACAAAAACCCATGCCCTTTCCACCTAAATCAACTAAGAAGAAAGAGGATCAAGAATTTGAACGCTTTGCTGAAATGCTTAGGCCAGTCTTTTTGAGTACCCGCTTGATAGATATCATAAAAATGGCCCCTTATGCAAAGTATATGAAAGACATTATCACTAATAAAAGGAAAATACTAGAAGCTGAAATCTCCACCATGCTTGTTAATTATTCTTTTGAAGATGGAGTTCCTAAAAAACTTGGAGATCTTGGAATACCAACTATACCTTGCTCCATAAAAAGAAATTATGTGAAAATTGGTTTGTGTGATTTGGGAGATGGTGTTAGTGTTAGGCCTTTCTCTTTATATAAAAGACTTGATTTGAACAAGCTCACACCTACTGAGAAATCTTTACAAATGGCTGATAAATCAACTGCTATACCTATTTGTATTTGTGAAGATGTGCTCGTTGTTGTTGCCAATGTAACTATTTAAACTGACTTTGTTATACTTGAGATGCCCGAGGACGACAATATGTCTATTATTCGTGGTATACCTTTTTTTAAATATTGCAGGTGTTGTTATTGACTGCAATAAAAGCAAGCTCACTTTTCATATCAATGGTAACAAGCACACGATGCACTTTCCGAAGAAACAATTCCAAGTGAATGGTATTAATGTTATTGAAAATTCCCCAACACTTGCTATTGGGAGTTTCTAGATCCCTCTACCTACTGCCAAAATAAATATTAAATACTTATTGTTGGGGATGTGCATATCCCGGTTGAGGTAACTTAGTGTTTTACAAAAATTCTTCAGTCTCATGCTAATTGGAAGTGGTTGTTAATAAGACTTGATCAATCATATAAATTAATCATTTTCGAGAGGTATGAAGTTGAGGAATCTGGTGAGCACAACTCTGTGTCCCTAGCTTTTATTCCATGTTTTGTTAGTTTAATAAAAATAAAATGCCATGCTTTGGATGTTTCCTTTTTTCCGAACAATAAAAAATAGCTCAACAATAAAAGTGCTCAGAATGCCCTGAAATTTTAACACGATTTTTTTCTGATTATTTTAGAATTTCTAGTGCAAATAACATTAGAGGGGGTGCACTAGGTGGGCACAACCCATCTAGGCGCGCCTTGATGGGTTGTGGGCCCCCTCACTTATCTCTCTAGTCCACTTCATCCCCTACCCCCAGAAAAAAATCATCATTGCTCTCTCCCTCGTGTTCTTGCTCTCAAACCCGCGGATTTCGATCTCTTTGGTCGAAGCTCCGTTTCCCAAACTGTTTTGGGGGATTTCTACTTGGTATGTGACTCCCCCATTGCTCTAATTAGTTTTAGCTTTAGTGGTTTATATTTTGAATAACTAGCTACTCTTGGTGCTGCTGTAGATGAGCTTGCATGTTGAATTCTTAGATTTCTAAGTAGTTTGAATGCTCATAATGGCCTATATGCATGTCTATGAGTAGTTGCTATCATTCTTGTGAAGTTTTGTTGGCAGATTTTTGTGGACCAAAAAAATTCAGAAATTGTACACGAATAGAATGTACTTATTTGGAAGGAGTTTTAGCAAGAAATTGTACGCGAATAAAATGATGGTAGTGGTTGTTTTTATGGTGGGATTTATGCCTCGCGTTTAGCAAGGGAGTTGCGTGTATCAACTTGGCCTAATGATCCTATACTACCCTCTCAGTATTTAGACTTTGGGGCCATGAAGCGCCATAAGTTTTTTCAGGACAAAATTAATAATTATACTTATAACCTTAGGTTTAATAAAAATCATATTTTGGATACCTTTTTGCCTGCGCCTGTTGTCTTTGATATCCAAAGCAAAGGTAGATACTATGTTTCTGAGAGTGAGACTCGTGCACACAATGCGGAGGTCATGGCTGCTTGGCGGGCTGACATGGTTACACCAAGAGTCTCCGTGAGCTACCACGCTGACTACTATGCAGGCCGCTGATGGTGATTGCCAAGCTAGGCCAAAAGCCTAAGCTTGGGGGAGTACGTGTTTCCATCGACATTATATTCATGTTCTCAAATTTCATTCCAGTTGTCGGTGTTCACACTTTTTCATTATATTATCCATGCTAAATTTATTTTTCCCTTGCTTTCCTTTTATGTGCTTGAAAAACCTTGAGAAAACCCAAAAATATTTCATGTTTCTTTTCAGTCCTTCTTTCTGGTTTAATTAGCTCTAGTACTAACAGAAAACACAAAAATATTTATCTATTCTTCTTTTGTTTGTTGGGAGCTTTCCCGTCTAAATAGTTTTTTCTCGTTTTCGCTTTCTTTCTTTATTTTGCCTTCTTTGAGAAAAAACAAAAACTCCAAAAATATTTCCTTGTGTTTCTCTGAATTTCTTTTCTAGTTTTTGAGTCGTACTGAGGAGAAGACCGCGATGAAAATGTTGAGTGGCTCTCATATGCATTATCATTTATCTAATAACGAGCCCATATTACCTTGTCTTCTCCTTTATGAATAAAATATTTGCAGATTTCAGCTTAGTCCATTTAACTCTTGCACTATTATTATTTTCATATCATTCGGTCATGCTAGTGAAAGGCAATAATGATGATATTTGATGAACTGGTCGTGGCAGAGAGAAACAGGTATGAACTCAACTTATATTTTTGTAAATATGTTTAACCTAGTATCCATGATTCAACCTATTTTGATCAAACATGTTTGCAATGACAATTAGAGATTATAGTTTCTCACGTCATGTTTAAAAAGCTAGGAGTGGATAATGATTTATCTTGGAGGTCAACATTGCGTTAAAATGATTGTGATGTAGTATGATGATATGGTATCCTCCTCCGAATGTTTCAAGTGGCTTGACTTGGCGCATGTTCATGCATGTAGTTGAATCAAAACCAGCACGGCCTCTATGATATTTATGTTCATGGTGTCCATATCCTACTCATGCTGATATCCAATGTTTATTATGCATAATGTATGTTCATGATCGTTGTTGCTCTCTAGCTGCCCGCTTCCTAGCCTACTTACTATCATTCGCCTGTACTAAGCGGAAATAATGCTTGTGCATCAAATTCAAAAATAAAAGTTATTCCAGATGAGTCCACCATACATACCTATATGCGGTATTACCCTATCGTCCTAAAGTAAATTAGCATGTGCCACCTCTAAAACCTTCAAATAAACATCATTTTTGTATTCTTGGATTATTCATAGAGTGACAGGAGGTAGTCGGTATCTTCCATGCTAAGCGGGTTATTCTCACGACGAGTGTTTATTCACTTGTCCTTGCACGAGAGGGGCGGTAATAGGGATTCCTAGTCCCAAATTTAAAAAGAAAAAGACTTACAAATAATCTAACAAAACTCCTACAAAGTGAAACATTTAATTTTCCGCTTGGGAACCGCTACTAATTAATGTGTTTAGCATGGAAGATATTGTTAACTGATGGTCGCGAAGTAAATATGAAGGGTGCATCTCTCAAAATTACATTCATCTCTGTTTTAAAACCTTGAGCTTTGGCACCACTGCAAATCATTGCTTCCCTCTGCAAAGGGACTACTTATTTACTTTTATGTTGAGTCATCACCTTCTCAAATAAGCGCTAGATCTGAGAGCACTGTGTCATCCTCATGCATTGTGTATAGTTAATGTTGGGTGTTAGCATGACTAGATCTTCTCTACCATGAATTACAATGTTTAGTCGCTGTTTGAACTTTGGAGGTGCTCTGCATTTATGTTTTGCGGTCTCAGAAAGGGCTAGCGAGATACCACTGTTGTCATATTATATCATGGTTGTTTTGACAACGTGTTGTCATTTGAGATATATTATTATTGCTCTCTAGTTGTTTAAGCTATTGATATGAGTTAATATAATTTCTAAGAGGTATTGTTGACATGGTTAGTCATGATCTTTTCTGAAAACATGGGTGCTACTTAAGCTTATTTATGTAAACAAGAGCAAAAGAGTTTGTAAAAGTTTTTCTTTTTCACTTTCAGTTTATCAGCTAAATTGCTTGAGGACAAGCAAAGGTTTAAGCTTGGGGGAGTTGATATGTCTCCGTCGTATCTACTTTTCCTAACGCTTTTCCTCTTGTGTTGAACTCTAATTTGCATGATTTGAATGAAACTAACACGGACTGACGTTGTTTTCAGCAGAACTACCATCGTGTTATTTTTGTGCAGAAATAGAAGTTCTCAGATTGGAACCAAACTTTGCAAGGATTTTTTATACAATAAAAGAGAAATTCTGGAGACAACAACCATTGGAGGGGGGCACCTGGGTGGGCACAACCCACCAAGGCGCCCCCCCCCCCTCCTGGTGTGCCTAGGTGGGTTGTCCCCACCTAGTGGCCCCGCAGACCTCAACCCTGATGCTAAATTCACATTTTCAAAGAGAAAAATCAGGGAGGAAGAATTGTCTCATTTCGCGATACAGAGCCGCCACCACCTCTTGTTCTTCATTGGGAGGCCATATCTAGAGTCCGTTTGGGGCTCCGGAGAGGGGAATCTTCGGTCTTCATTATCACCAACCCTCCTCCATTGCCAATTCCATGATGCTCTCCACCGGGAGTGAGTAATCCCTTCATAGGCTCATTGGTCAGTAAGGAGTTGGATGAGATACATCATGTAATCGACTTAGTTTTGTTAGGGCTTGATCTCTAGTATCCACTATGTTCTGAGATTGATGTTGTTATGACTTAGCTATGCTTAATGCTTGACACTTTGGGCCCGGGTGCCATGATTTCAGATCTGGACCGTTTATGTTATCACTGTTATATCTATGTTCTAAGATCCGATCTTGCAAGTCATAGTCACCTACTATGTGTTATGATCCGTAAACCCCGTAGTGAAAATATTCGAGATACTTTTCGCTGATGACCGTAGTTTGAGGAGTTCATGTATTCACTATGTGCTAATGCTTTGTTCTGGTACTCTAGAAAAAGGAGGCCTTAATATCCCTTAGTTTCCTTATGGACCCCGCTGCCACGAGAGGGTAGGACAAAAGATGTCATACAAGTTCTTTCCATAAGCACGTATGACTATTTACGGAATACATGACTACATTACATTTATGAACTGGAGCTAATTTTGTATCGCCCTAGGTTGTGACTATTACATGATGAATATCATCCAACAAATTGTCGATCCAATTGTGACACCCCGAGACTGATGCGCCAGTTGTCTTCCTCTTATTCACTGTCGTTGCCATGTCATTGCTTGCGTGTTGCACTTTGCCATCTCATCATGTGCATTTCATCAGCATGTTTTCAAAACTTGAACCCGTTCATAGTTGCCGAGTCCGCCCATCCTATCTGTTGTCCGTTCTGAGCCCAGACACACTTGCACGCGCCCACGGCACCTCCGAAATATTATTTTATAAGTGGCCGGAAAATGTTCTCGGAATGGGGTGAAAGTTGGTGTGCAGTCTTATTATAGTGTAGGTAGACCGCCTATCAAATTTTGTCGTATTCGGAGTATGTTTGTTAGCCCAACAGTTAAACTATAGCGGCACTATCGTCGGTCAAACGTCGGACATTTTCGGTCTCCGGAAACCCAGTGTCGGGCTGCCACCTTCCTCTCTTCTCAGCGCACTCACCCCTCTACACAACCCACTAGGCCTAGCCTACCTCCCCCCCCCCCTCTCGACCTGGACCGTCCGATCGAGAACGGAGGGTCCGAAAACCCCACAAAACCCTATCCCTAACCCCTCCTACCAATAAATGGACACCTCCTCATCCAAATTTGGCACCCTAGCCCCTTCCCCTACCTCTAGCCTCCCTCCACCTCAAAATCTGCGTCGCTCCAGCCCCTGTCTGCCACTTGGCGCTACCATCGGCGCGCCCTAGACCAACCACGGCCTACCATGTGGCCCTCCCGGCTCTCCTGGCCCCTCACGAGGCACCACGCGCCCCTGGCCTCTTGCTCCCACCGTCGTGGCCCGCCTCAGACCGTCTACGACCCGCCTGGGCTAGATCTAGGCCCGAACGAGCCCGCGCACGCCACCATCCCCCCACGCAGGCGCCGCTCCCCTATGCCCCAAACTCCTCCTCGTCGGTCGTCGCTCTACGTCACCCTCGCGGCGACTCCCCTGCCGGCGAGCGTTGCCACCTCTCCACGGATCCAGGTCGCGCCCTTGTCACCTCCCTTCTCTCCTCCCTCGTTCCTTTTTTCCCAAACCCTAATCCCTCCCTCTCTCTCTCCCTCCCTCTCTCTCTCTCTCTCTCTCTCTC
>LR738710.1:459215101-459362838 GCA_902687465.1 Secale cereale
CTCTCTCCATGCCAAGGTCAGGACCAGGTGCTCCCTGCCGCTGTGCACCGCCGTTCAACCCATCGTCGGAGCTCCGACCAGCCACCGCAGTTGCCCGGATCCGGCCCCCAACGACCGGATCTGGCCCTTCCCGCCGCCTTCGTCTACTCACTGCCGGTGCCAACCGTCGACGCGCCTCCTGGCTCCTGTGCGAGCAGGAGGAGGACGTCGATGCCTCCAGCGAGGCCACCCGCGCGGGCCTCCTCCACGCCGGCCCAGCTCCCGCGCCCCCACGCCGTCCTTCCTCGCCAACCAGGCCTCGGCCTACTCTGGTGAGGCCCAGTCCGCCCCAATTCGGCCTGTGACGTGTTTTTTCTGTCTTGCGTTTTAGTCTTTATCCAGAGTTTTGTCAGTTTTGGAGAAAAGTCCGTCTAGATCATGCATTTAATATCTCTCAAACCATGCGTCGGATTAAAATGTTTTGAACATGTAAATTTCTTAGAATTTTGTGTAGAGTAATAATTTGCAATTTTCATCCTTGTTTAAAATGTTTAACTTGTTGTTTGTTTAAGTTTGCTTAAATAACATGTTTAAAACAGCGTCATATTGCATTCTTGTGGAGTTAATAACTTTGTGCATGTTGATCCGAATGGAGTGTATGATATGTTAAAATCTTGTGATCTCTGTGCTCTACATGATGGATGCATTTGCATACATAATAGGATGCATTTTGACATGCTAATCTCTGTTGCAAAAGTGCATGTTGCTGTTGACTGCTGAAAATTGATATAACTTGCTCTTTTGTCATTTTCATATATTTTTGTGTGATTTTATTTTGAGCATCATGTCAACATGTTTTAGGAGCACAATCATGCCATCTTTGCATTTGTGTAATACACTTGACATGATATGCCCTGTGTTGATTGTAACAAGCTTTCAAAGTGACACACTCGATGTTTGCTATTTTCTGAGACTTAGCAAATTCTGATGTCTGAAACTGTTATATTATGATGCCATGTTTGCTTGATGCTACAGTCAAATCTATGCATATTTGGAGATGTCCAGTGAACATGTTTTGAAGACCATGTTATGCTATTTCAATCCATACCCTTTGTTGCAATTATAAGTTGTTGTAGCATGTCTCTTTTTTGCTCTCAAGTTGTCTTCATGATAAATCTGTCAGCCTGTCAACAGCATGTTCCATTTGGCAAAGCTCATTGTAACTAAACTATGCATCTTATAGATTGTGCCTTTGGTTTAATTGGAAGTATGACATGCCTACTACATGTTCATGACCTTTGCATGTTTATTAAACTTGCTATGCTTGCTATTATGTGCCTCCAAAGTCAGCATTATAATGTTACTGTTTTGCATTCCCAGATTTTCACTAAGTCTGAGAATCTGCTATTTCATGTTTGCATCTTGTTTTGATGAATGCCATAAACCTGTTGCTCTCATGCATATGCCATGTTGTGTTATTTGAGCTCCAGATTATGTACTGGCATGCCATGCTTTGGTTTTTCATGTTCTTGCACTATAGCTTAATTATTTATTGCCTCCAACATGTCATCATATTAACTTTGCTCATGTATATGCCATGTTTTCCACTAAGTCATAATCTATGATATAAAGTTGCTTGTTGCATTGATCATGTTGGATTAATCTTGATGCATATGAACCTGAACCTTTATGATATTTGAAGCATGTAATCTGTAATTTGAGTGCATATCATGTTTGTGCCAATATTGTTCTTGTGGCATGTTGTTTTGATGCTTGCTATATGTCTAGTTGTTGTTTTGGACAGCTTGTCCTTTAAACTTGTTCATGTGTATGTGTTGAACCATTGCTCTGTTTTGAGCGTGCTCTATATGAAACTTGCTTGGTTTTGCATGTAGATGCATCATGTCATGTTGCATCCATGATTTGAATGTTGTGTTTGATGTTTGAATGCACTTTTTATCAATACCATGTTCAACTTGTTTTGCTCATATCTTTTTTTTACTATGTACAGCAGGGTAAAATGCTCCATTGCTTAAATTTATTAAGAAAAAAAGAGTCACAAGAACAATAAAAGCCTACTAGAGCTTGAGGGAAGCTCTAAAGGACAGAACAAAACTAAACTAAAACTAAAACTAAAAAGAAAAGAGAAAACAACTCTGTGAAAAATAGAGCCACAAAAAGAACTAAAAACAAAGGAACTAGAGAAAGAACTAAAAAACTAGGGACACTACAAAAAATAAAATTACACCAGAGCATCCAACCAAGCTCTGAAAGTGGTAACATGCTTCTGTTTCATTCTAAAGCTGAGCCATTTCAATTCCTCAAAATAAATTTGCTTCCATCTTTGGAATGAAGGAGCAATGTTTTCAAAGATTTTGTTATTTCTGGTTATCCAGATTGCCCATGATCCAAGAATTATGATCTCCATGAAGAAAGGTAACTGCAGCTTTTCCTTCAAATCTTGAAAGGACTCAAATACAAACAGATTATGAGTTATGTTTGTACAAATATAATTCCATCACATTTTGGCAAACAGACAGCCCCAGAATAGGTGGTGTAGAGTTTCCTCTGATGGATAGGCTGCCACCACACCGTTGTAATTTTCTAACACCATGGTCTTCCTTCTCAGTAGGTTTCTTGTGTTCAGTCTATCATGAAGAAGCATCCAAAAGAACATCTTATGCTTAGGTTGATAGGCAGATTTCCAAATCAATTTGAAATGAGGTCGAGTAACTCTGTGGCCAACCATTGCTTTGTATGCTTTTGCAGAAGAGTAATTTCAGTGCCCCAAATGAACTCCGTGTATAGGTACATGTGAAGAATTTAGAATGCCTCAAAGGTATACAAATATCCGCAAATTGCAGAAACTCATCATAAGCTTGAGTGGACAGTGGTAACTGAAATAGATCCTCCAAAAACTCAGTAGTTATAACCCTGTGAACTGTCAGTCCTCGGTCCACAGCAAAAGAATATAAGTGTGGGAATTTTCTCTCCATTGTGGAGTCAGCCCATAGATCAGTCCCAAAAAATGCAGTTTTGCCATCTCCCACATTACATTTAGCTATTGATTTATACTCATTGAGGATCTGTGTATTTGCTTTCCACCAGAAGGACCTCACTTGTTGCACACCCGGTAATTGTCCATCAGAATAGTATGTTTCCCAAACAAGATTCACCCAAGGAATATCATGTGTGTTGAAGAATTTGTGAAGGTTCTTCGGCATGAGAGTTTTATTGTGCAGAAATATATCCTTGACACCTAGGCCCCATTGATCCTTAGGTCTACAAACAGTGGTCCAAGCAATAGAGGCTGGTCTTTGTCCTCCTGTCGGTGTACTAAGATAGGGGTACCTTAGTACCCTAACTTGTGCACGGGCAGTAGCAAGTTCCCGTGGCAGGGCTTACCACATGCTCGCCAAGAACCGTTCTGGTCCCTATGAAGCCATTCAAGAACAAAGTATACAAGTCAGAAAATCAAGGCCCCGGCGAGAGGAGCTTGCCGGGAAGGCCGCACCAGGCTCAAGGTTATCACTTTAGCACAAGACCCTGGCAAGAGGAGCTTGCCAGGAAGGCCAAGGAACACATATCTCAAGAGATGCCTCGGCGCGTCATGCGCCCCGGCAGGACCCGGAGAGCGACAAGCTTCCGGGCCCGGCAAGATCACGACCCCGGCAAGGTGCTTGCCGGGGAAACCTACGCTGTGCGCCCGCGCTCCAGCTCATCTTCCCACGCGTCGCCCTGGGGCCCTTCCAGGGACGCGTGGCAGACGGCTGTGCAGCCTGGGGCACACGGTGGCAAGCCACGGTGACGAGGCTACCGCCGTGGCGAACGGAGAAGCATGGACGGACACTTTTGGGGATGACGGCGACGGGCATTTAATGCCCTTGTCCCCCACTGTCAAAGTTAGGTGAAGACCACTGTTCATATACTGTTCATGCACTGTTGCAACTACCACCAAATTTACACTTTTACCCTCCTCTACGTTGACACCTGTCGGTGACCCCTTTGAGCTATAAAAGGAGGCCCATGCACAACGTAGGGGAGGTTCGGTTCGAAACCTAGACAACTCTCCCGCTCGGTGTAGCTAGTACTATAGATCTTCAAGCTCCCGAGCTCAAGAACTCAATACAACCTAAGCAGGAGTAGGGTTTTATGCGTCCGCGCGGCCCGAACCTGGGTAAAACTGCCTGCGTGCGCTCCTCGATCTGCTCTCCGTGCTCCCTCCGCTCCCTAACCGCAACGTAGAAGGGGCTCCGGTCCCATAGGTGCTCGTGGGAGGACAGTTTCCCCCGACATCTTTGGCGCGCCAGGTAGGGGGGCGTCGAGGTTGTGCGAACCTGATCCGGTGCTCACGCGGGCGCATTCTTCATCAACTTTAGCAACTTCACCAGCTTCATCAACCTCATCGACAGCATCAACATGCCTCCGAAGAAGAAGGCTTCGGAGGTCGGAGGCCCGTCTGCGTCAATCCCACCGCCACCAGAACCAACGGTTGGTGGAGGGGACGCCGGCGGAAGGGTGGTCGCCGGCGAGGAAACTCACGGCGCCACCAAGTCCAAGGACAAGACTGACGAACGGGCGAACTCCAAAGCCTCGGTGTCAGTACACGCCCCACGTCCCTCCCAGGAGGTGCAAGACCAGCAGCGGCGTGGTATGGGAGGTACCATACGCTTGCTGGGGCGTGGCCAAGCCGGAGGATCGCGGGATGCTCAAGGCCAGCGCGCTGGTACGAGCAAGGCGCGGTCGTCGGGGCGGGAACATGCTCCTTCTAACGCGGTTAGAAGTCCGAGCGTGTCCCGCTCCTCGCACCGTTCGCCACCGTTCCCCTCTTCTCCAGCAGAGGCCCTGGCCAGGGCCCAACTGCTCCTCGATTTCCCTCCAGCGGCAGACAAGGCCGAAGACTGGAGGGCAACAATCCAGAGTCTCATCGCCTTCGCCAACAACGACGCGCCTCAGCAGCCGGCAACCTCGCGGCCGCGGCAAGTCGACCAAGCGAAGGCCGATGGAGACAAGACCGCCGGGGGTGCAACCACCATGCACTCCCCGCCGCGGAAGCAGAAATTGCCACCCCGCCGGATCAACGTCGACGACGACTCTACAGCATCGTCGGATCCACGGGCTCGCCGCGATCAGCGCCAAGTCCTAGACGACTGGCGGCAAGAGGACGCTCGGACTCGCATCGAGCGTCGACGAGAAGCCCGAAGACAATCTGATCAGCACGCTGGGACCGCTGTCGACGCGCACGCGCCCGGTGAACCAGGCGACTTGCCGTACGCGGCAGGCTGCCCTGCGTTCACCCGAGAGCTGCGGCAAGTCCAGTGGCCCAGCATGAAGAATTTCAAGCCCGACGTACCCGAGAAGTACGACGGCAAGACACACCCCTCGGAGTTCCTCAGCATCTACACCATTGCGGTGCAGGCTGCCGGGGGACGCGACGAGAAGATCCTAGCCAACTACTTCCCGCTAGTGCTTAAGCCAAACGTCCGGTCTTGGCTTATGCACTTGCCGGAGAACTCCATCTCCTCATGGGCAGATCTGTGCCACCAGTTTGTTGGCGCCTTCACGGGCGGCCACAAACCCCACGGCCAGGAGAGCGATCTCCACATTCTCGCCCAGAAGGAGGGAGAGTCCCTGCGCAAATACATCCAAAGATTCAGCCGCGTCCAGCACAACATTCTCGACGTCCACCCTGCCGCGGTTATCAGCGCGTTTCACCAGAACGTGCGTAACCGCCAGATGAGGGAGGAGATGGCCATGACCAAGATCCGGGATGTCAGCGAGCTTTACGCTCTGGCTGACAAGTGCGCGCGCACCGAAGAGGGGAGGAGACTCCCCGGAGAGGATACTGGCGCAGGAGGAAGCGACAGCGAGGATGCCGCCCCGGCAAGGAAGAACCGGCGGCGGAATAACAGAAAGAAGAAGAGTAAGGAGGTGCTGGTTGTCGAGCAGTCCGGCAAGGAGGCTCCCGCCAAGAAGACACAGGCTGGCGGTTCCGGCAAGGAGCCCGCCCCTGTAGCGGCAGCCGACAAGCAGGACGGCTCCGACAAGCAGTACTGCAAGATCCACCGCACCAAGGGCCACGATCTTCAGAACTGCAAAAGAGTCGAGTACCTCGTAGAGCAGCAGAAGGCTGAATACGAGCGTCGCGACAAGGAGAAGGCCCAAGGAGGCGGAGGAGAGCCCAGCAAGAAGCGGCCGTTCAACGGCCGGGGAGGACGCCGCGGCAAGGCCAAGCAGCGGCAAGGTGACAGACCTCCCTGGGGCCGCGACAAGGATGAGGATGAAGACGACGATGATGACATGGAAGAAGGAGACAACAGCGAGTAGGAGTTCCAGAAGGCCACAGAAGTTTTGTGTGTCGACGGAGGTGCCTCTCTGCACACTTCCCACCGCCAGCTCAAGCAGTGGGTGCGAGAAGTGAATGCAGCTGAGCCGCCCGTCGAGTCACGCAGGCTGCTGAAGTGGTCCGGCACGCCCATCATCTTTGACCTTGAGGACCACCCTGACCGCACAACTGCGGTCGGGTGCTTGCCGATGTTGGTCTCACCAACTATCCGCAACCTCAAGGTCACTAAGATGTTGGTTGATGGCGGGGCCGGCCTGAACTTGATCTCCTCAGCTGTGATCAAGAAGCTACAGATCCCCGACAGCGAGCTCGAGGAAACCGGGTCGTTCCAAGGGATCAACCCAGGAAGGAGCAAGCCGAAGGGGAAGATTACGCTGCCAGTGACCTTTGGCGGGGAGCTCAACTTCAGGACGGAGAGGATCACATTTGATGTTGCTGATATCCCATTGCCGTACAATGGGATACTTGGTCGTCCTGCCCTCGCCAAGTTCATGGCAGCTTCCCACTGTGCATACAACGTACTCAAGATGCCGGGGCCGATAAGCGACATCTCTGTCCCTGGCGACAAGAAGGACGCGCTTATCTGCGCCGACAAGATCTACCGGGATGCAGCAGCCGCAGCAGAAAGCAACACACTTGCCGCTGAAGCTCCCGGGGGGAAGAACAAGACCAAGTCCGGCAAGAGCTCTGGGGCCCACTCCGGCAAACGCACCTCTTCGGAGTGCTGCGCGGCCGTCGAGGACGCACCATCGAGCTCCACCGGCAAGTGCAAGAAGGGAATGGCAGCTCCACCGGCTACCAAGAAGGTGTCCGCCAAGGAGGACGGCACTGGTGGTACCTTCACCATCAGTTCTACACTCGACCACAAATAGGAAAGCGCGCTCGTTGCCTTCCTGCGGGCGAATGTCGACGTGTTCGCATGGCAACCGTCTGACATCCCCGACGTTCCTAGGAAGGTAATTGAGCACAAGCTTGCTGTTTGTCCTCATGCGCGGCCCGTCAAGCGGAAGGTCAGGAAGCAAGCCGTGGAGCGCCAAGAATTCATCGCCGAAGAGATAAAGAAGTTGGAAGCAGCAGGCCTGGTTAGAGGCGTAATCCATCCTACGTGGTTAGCCAATCCAGTTGTCGTACGCAAGGCCAATGGGAAGTGGAGACTTTGTATAGACTTCCCTGATGTGAATAAAGCGTGTCCCAAGGATCCATTTCCCTTGCCGCGTATTGACCAGATTGTTGATTCCACCGCCGGATGTGAGTTGCTTTCCTTCCTTGATGCATACTCAGGTTACCACCAGATTTTCATGGCCAAGGAAGATGAAGAGAAGACTGCATTCATTACTCCATGCGGCACATATTGCTTCATACGCATGCCCTTTGGATTGAAGAATGCAGGCTCGACATTTGCAAGGGTGGTGCACACTGCTTTTGAGCCACAGATACACAGAAATGTAGAAGCCTACATGGATGATATAGTGGTCAAGAGCAAGAGCAAAGATACCCTGATACAAAACTTAGAGGAAACCTTTGAGAATCTGCGTAAGATCCAGCTCAAGCTGAACCCCGAGAAGTGCGTCTTTGGAGTTCCCTCCGGCAAGCTTCTCGGGTTCTTTGTGTCCCAGAGGGGGATTGAAGCCAATCCCGACAAGATAAAAGCCATCGAGCAGATTGAAGCCCCGAAGCGCGTCAAGGACGTAAGAAGACTTGCTGGTTGTGTGGCTGCCCTCAGCCGGTTCATTTCAAAGTCTGCAGAGCGCGCCTTGCCTTTCTTTAAAATTTTGAAAAAGGCAGGTCCCATGAAATGGACTCCGGAAGCGGAGGCAATGCTGCAAGACTTGAAAGGATACCTGTCCTCCACTCCGATACTTGTCGCACCTAGGCCACAAGAGAAGTTGCTGTTGTACCTAGCGGCAACCAATCAAGTGGTTAGTGTTGCGTTAGTAGCGGAGAGGGAGGCAGATGAGGAACCCACATCCCCGGTAAGCGAATCCAGCGACAAGCAGGGAGCTTCCCCGACAAGCTCTGGCCCCGACAAGGACAAGTCTGCGCAGGAACAAGGCGAAGTGCGAAAGAAGATGGTGCAGCGCCCAGTGTATTTCGTAAGTTCCCTCTTGCAGGGGGCTAGATCAAGATACTCTGGGGTGCAGAAGTTGCTTTTCGGCCTCCTCATGGCCTCAAGGAAGCTGTGCCATTACTTCCAAGCACACGAGATAATAGTGGTCACTCGCTTTCCGTTGAAAAGGATATTGCAGAATCCAGAAGCAACAGGCAGGATCGTCGAGTGGGCACTGGAGCTGTCAAGCTTTGGTCTCAAGTTTGAGAGTACTTCAACCATACAGAGCAGAGCTTTGGCAGAATTCATAGCAGAATGGACCCCAACGTCAGATGAAGAAGTCCCAGAGACAAGCGTCCCCGTCCAAGAAGCAAGCAACGAGTGGATAATGTACTTTGATGGTGCTTTCTCGCTGCAAGGCGCCGGTGCCGGCGTGGTACTCATAGCGCCCACCGGAGAGCACCTCAAGTATGTTTTCCAGATGCACTTTCCCAAGGAGCAAGCGACAAACAATACTGCAGAGTATGAAGGTTTGCTTGCCGGCCTCAGAATTGCGGCCGAGCTTGGGATCAAGAAGTTGATTGTGCGGGGAGATTCACAGTTGGTGGTCCGACAAGTGAATAAGAGTTACCAGAGCCCTTTGATGGAAACTTATGTTGATGAAGTGAGGAAGCTTGAAGAACACTTTGAAGGTCTGCAAATGGAGCACGTTCCAAGAGCTCAGAATGATATTGCAGATGGCCTCTCAAAGTGTGCTGCAATGAAGTTACCTGTGGAACCAGGGACCTTCGTGCTCAAGTTAACTCAGCCATCCGTTACACCATCAGTTGGGCAAAACAAGAAGAGGAAGTTGGTCTCCGGCGACTACTTGCCGGCGGACCTTCCCGAAGCCGCCGCCAAGGTCCCCAAGATCAACAGCCAAGATGCTGAGGAACAGTTTGGTCCTGCAGATCCAAGGGTCTGTACAGTTGAAGCAGGCGTTCCCGACAAGCCTTGCCCCGGCAGGCTTGCCGGGGGACCATCAGCTCCGGCAGAGCCGCAGGTTCTTGCCGTAGAAGCTGAGGTTCCCGCAGCAGCACTCATGCCTTTAGTCCTTGTTGTTGAGCCTCAGGCTCCAGCATGGGCATAGCAAATCGTCCGTTTTCTACAAACTGGAGAACTTCCCGACGAGCGAGAAGAGATAGAGAAAATAACCAGGCAGTCAAGTATGTACCAGTTCGTTGGCAATGAACTGTACAAAAGAAGACTCAATGGTGTCAGGTTGAAGAGCATTTCCAGGGAAGATGGACAGAAGCTGTTGGCAGAAATACATGGAGGCATATGTGGCCACCACATTGGCGCAAGGGCACTTGCCGGGAAGGCGTTCCGGCAAGGGTTCTTCTGGTCAGAAGCCCTCCAAGATGCAACTGCACAAGTAACCAAGTGTGAAGCGTGCCAGTTCCATGCCAAGCAAATTCACCAGCCAGCTCAAGCTCTCCAGACGATTCCTTTGTCCTAGCCCTTCTCGGTCTGGGGGCTCGATATCCTCGGCCCCTTTCCCCGCGCTGCCGGGGGCTTTGAGTACTTGTACGTTGCGATCGACAAGTTCACAAAGTGGCCAGAAGTGGAACTAGTGAGAAAGGTGATAGCACAGTCAGCAGTCAGGTTCTTCAGATCGATTGTTTGCCGTTTCGGAATCCCTAACAGGATCATCACCGACAACGGCACACAGTTTACAAGTCGCACCTTCATGCAGTACGTCCAAGACCTTGGCGCCAAGGTCTGCTTCGCTTCTGTTGCTCACCTGAGGAGCAATGGTCAAGCGGAGAGGGCCAATGCTGAAGTGCTGCGCGGACTCAAGACAAGAACCTTCGACAGGCTGCGCAAGTGCGGAAGAAACTGGATAGAGGAGTTGCCGGCGGCTCTTTGGTCAATCAGGACGACACCGAATCGAGCCACCGGACAGACACCCTTTGCTCTTGTCTATGGAGCAGAGGCAGTTCTCCCCACGGAACTCGTATACGGATCTCCTCGAGTGCTCGCTTACGATGAGCTCGAGCAAGAGCAACTGCGACAAGATGATGCATTGCTCCTTGAGGAGGAACGTCTCCAGGCTACTGTACGAGCTGCTCGATACCAGCAAGCCTTGCGTCACTATCATAGCCGCAAGGTCAGGGCCAGGAGTCTCGAGGAAGGCGACCTTGTTCTTCGGCGTATTCAGTCCGCCAAGAATTCCAACAAGTTGACGCCGAAGTGGGAAGGCCCTTATCGGGTGAGACAGGTCACAAGGCCCGACGCTGTCCGCGTTGAGACCGAAGAAGGCTTACCGGTGAGCAACTCCTGGAACATAGAGCATCTTCGCAAGTTTCACCCATAAGGCGCGGTTGCCGTGATCCGCTCCGGCAACCACCTTTTGTACAAGTCTTGCCGATGTTGCATGTCAACCTTTGTACAAAGCCGGGCGCAGATCCCATGCATCAGTAAAGCTTTTGTGCTTCGCACTATTTGTCATTTCCATGCTTTTCTTTGTTATTTGCATGCGTTGTTTGGCACCTTGTGCAACGCACATCCCCGGTAAGCACTAGCAAGCCGTGAGGCCCTATACTTGTTTTGCCTCCTCTTTTTCCCTCTTAAGCAGAAGGAGTATTCCTCGCGCACAAGTTTGCCGGGGGGGGGAGGAGATGGAGAAGGAGATGGAGGCATGAACCAAGTACTGTTCAAGAAAGAGAAGCCTTGTCGGGGAGCAAGCAATCTATGAAAGCTAAGTTACCAAAGTTTGAGTAATTCAATTTTTTTAAAATTTAGTTATCTTCCTTGAACAACCACACTTTGTATGGAAAACCTGTGCGCGGAGGAACCTACCCGTGGCTAGCCGCACCCTTATTTTGTTTCGAGCACGCTCAACGACTTAAGTGAGCTGCAACAAGTGTCGCGCCCTTACTTCGTTTTCGAGTTCGCTCAGCAACCTAAGTGTGCTGTGACTAGCTGCGGCAAGGTTTCTTGCCGGCGAGGGTATTGCCAGCAGGCTGCTAAGAGTCCAGCACTCAGCGCTCGCGGCAAGGGTCCTTTGTCGGCAAGTTCCCTAAAGACGTAGGGTGGAATGCATACAAAGTGAAGGGACCAAAGCAAGGGAGATAACACTGCATTGGTTGCTCAAAATAAGATTGGATATTACAAAGATAGCTTGCCGCTGTTCTAATCAACTACTGCCTATGACTTAATTGGCAGCGGCAAAGGAAGAAAGGAATCTAATCAACGCGGTCGCCTTCACGCCTCGTGATCTTGCCCACCTTGGCGACGATGTGGGCAACCTGCGCCTTCAACGCCTCCTGGTCAGCTTCGGGCGGCAAGGTGCGGAGGACATTGACGAGGTTGATGCCGGGGTTGCGGTAGACGATCTTCGACAAGACCCGCTCCATGGTGCCCATGCAGAGCCGACGCGCCTCGTCGGCCAGCTGCACGGGGATCTTCTCCCGCAGCCGCGCAAGCGCCGGCGCGATTCCCCTGAAGAACAGACTCAACTTGGCGCTGTGGGGGAGACTCTCGTCCGGGGAGTACATGAGATGCTCCGCCCTCAGCGCCATCATCTCCATGTCAATATTGGCAGCGGAGGTGACCAGCTCATCAGTCCACTGCTCCACTGCCTGGTTGAAGTTGTTCGCCGAGACGGCGGCGCTCTCCACCTTTCCTTGCGGAGTTCGTCCTTCAGCTTCGTCTCGCGGTCCCGGGCGGCGTCGAGCGAGCCAGTCAGGGTGGAGACCTTCAGCTCTAAGTCAGCAATGGAGTCCTTGGCGGCAGTGAGTTCCTGGCCCATATCAGAGAGGCGTACCTGCAGCTCAGAGTTGGTGTGGGCATCTTTCTCCCGCTCCACGTTGAGTGCAGTGACCCTGTCTTCGCTCGCCTTCAGGAACAACTCCAGCTGCGCCACCCTGGCCGCCAGATCCTTCTTAGCAGTCTCCGCGGCAGCGGCAGCGTCCCTCGCCTCCTTCAGAGCCCCGCCGATGGCTTGCTCCCGGGCGGTGAGGTCGTCCTCGTGGGCGTCGAGGTCGACCTTCCGCTGGTTGAGTGCCCCTTCCCGCCGAGACAACTCCTCGGCGGCCAATCGCTGCTGCTCCTCGGCCTCAGCTTTTTCAAGGAGGAAGGCTTGATGCGCCCTGGCAAGCTCTTCACGCTCCTCCGCCAAGTTGCGGAGGGCCGCCTGGTTGGTGGCGCGGAGCTCCGCGGCGCGCTTCTCCAAGTCAGCTCCAGCCTTGGCGGCGAGAGCCTCCCGAGACTCCAACTTCGCCTGCCTGGCCCGGTTCAAGGCCAGGAGCCGACGAAGGAGTCTCTCCTCTTCGGGCTCGTCGCTGCTGCCGGGCGCTTCAACAACCTTCAATCCGGCGGAGGCGAGGACCTCTCCGTCAAAGGTCTCTCCCTCCGCGGGTGCTCGAGACGAGGACACCCACGGGACTTGTATGAAAACCCCGTTGGCGGCCTCCAGGTAGACGCCCTGCCCAGCCGCGGAGGCGGAAGGGTCGGCGGCCGATGCAGCATCCGGCGCTCCTGCGGCCTCCGGGCCGGCAGTGCGGTCGCCGGTCCCTTCCCCAGCCGCGGCGTCTGCGGTCAGGGCGGTCTCTTCAGCGGCAGGCTCGTCGGCTCCAGCCATTCCCTCGGTAGCAGTGGCGTTGCCGCCGTCGCCATGCACGCCCTCCTCGCCGGTGGTCTCCGTTTCCATCCGCTCTGGTGCAGGAGGATCTAGCAGAAGAAAAAGAAAAGAAAGAATCAAGCAAATATCCAAAAAAGACGAATTCGAGAAGAAGAAGTCACAAGGGTTACCTTCGCGGGCTTCTTCGACGACGGGGTCCCTCGCCGGGGAATTTTCCCTTGGCGGCGGAGTAGTGGCCCCTGCTGGCGGAGGGCCGCCTGCGCCCCCCCTTGGCGGGGTGCTCACCCTTGTCGGGCTGCTCACCCTTGGCGGGGTACTCGCCCTTGGCGGAGTGCCCGTCCTTGGCGGAGCGTTCTCCCTTGCCGGGGAGTTCATCCTTAGCGGGGAGGGTGGAGCAAGTGGCTCGTCGGGGGCGACCTCCTGGCGCTCCTGCGGCTGCGGCTCCACTTCTGCACAAGACAACAAGACGTCAACCAAGATGATAACCTCAAGCGCACCCGTCAAGCAGAAAGATAAATACCAGACTTACGCTGGGGGCTGCGCTGGGGGCTGCTCCTCGGAGCAGCAGGCTGATCCGGCAAGTTCGTCGCCGATGCGCCGCTTGTCGCCGCGGCGGGCTCGTCGTCCTCGATAGTGATCACGGGGATCTTGGCCCTCTTCGCCATCCGCTGGGTCAAGGTCCTGGAAACAAAAGCAAGATCAGAACCAAGCAAGAAAATCAAGACAAAATCGAAGAAACTAAAAGAATTGCAAGTACTTACTCCTCTTCCTCTTCGTCGGAGCTAAGGGCGGAGAAGTCAAACTCCGCCTGGTGTGCTCCCGCGCGAGGAGCTAGAGGAGAAGGCTCCCTCGGGCGCTTGGCGGTCTCCGGGGCTATGGGCTGCGAAGACCCGGCCCCCGTTGTCGCCGAGGACCGAGGGGCAGAAGGAGCACCCGTTCCGCTCCGGGAAGATCCCCCTCCGCTTGGCGCTCGAGCACGGGGCGCCTCCTTGACGATTTCGCTCGTCTTGGTGGCGCGCGTCGCACGGCGCGCCGGCTGCTGTCGGGGCGCATGCGGCCTCGCCGTCTCAGTTGCCTTGCGGAGGCGCTTCTTCGGTTGCTGCGAAGGGCTTGGCGGAGGCGGGGAATTCTCCGAGGATGAGAAGGCATCGTCGTCAAGATTCAGAGATCCACCAGAGTCTCCATCGGAATCTCCAGCCCCAGCGTCCTCCTCTTCCTCGGCAGGCCCGCTTGACTCAGTGCCATGCCCGGCGGCCTCGCTCCCCCCGGCAACCTCGCTCGTCCCGGCAAGCTTCACGGAAGGCTCCCCGGCAAACTCCTCGGGCGCAATCTTCAGCAGCTTGAGGATTTCCGCCTCCTCTGCTTGACTCACTGCGTCCGCGGCCTGTGCCTCTTCCACAGTGTATCCAAAGTCGCCCGCAGCCGCAGCTGCGGCGGCCTCCTCCATCCTGGAGGCAATGTAAGCTACATCCCGGTCAGTAGTATCCCGGGTGAGGCCCTTCTTCTCCCCGGTGTTGCGGGGCTTCTCGACCAAGTTGTCGAAGAAGGTCAACACGGTCTCCGGTGGAGGCTCCAGCCAAGTGGGGACGACGCCATGGGAGTCGCACTCGGGCATTATCGCGCGTATGGAATCGCGGGCAGTGCTGTTGCACAGCGGCACCACTCCACGGGAAGGTCTGAACCACTCCGGGTGGGCGGGGTCATGCTTGAAGAGCTGGAGAATCATCCCCTTCAACTCCAAGACAGTAAAATTGTAGTTCAATCCAGGGCGCAGCCTCATGATGTCCGCCGCGTTGCCGAATTCCCAGGCAGGCCTCTTCCTTTCTTGTAAAGGGGCAATGCGGCGGCGGAGGAAATCTGCTCCAACTTCTCCAACAGTCAGATTGGCGACCCGGAGACGAATGATCCTAATGAGGGCGATCTGAAGCTTGCTGTCCTCCGGGGCCAATTCACTCCAATCCCTGCCGCGCACTATGGCAGTCTGGCACGGCGAGGTAAAGGGCTCAGGCTCAGCTTCCAGCACCCAGCACCAATCGGCTCTCCAGTCCTCCCACTTGCCGCGGAGCTCTCCCTTCAAGTACTCGTCCTTCTTGTTCAGCCTGAAGATCCAGGAGATGCCCCCAGAGAGGGGAGCACCGGACTCTACTCTAGGCATGAAGAAGTGGCGGAAAAGGGCTACATTTGGATGAACCCCAACATAGTTTTCGCACAGATGTGCGAAAACGGCCATCGTAAGGATGGCGTTGGGGGTGAAATCTAGGAGGTGGTGGCCATATGTATTCATTACATCACAAAAGAACTCCGAGAACGGAGGGCACAGACCACAATGGAAGAACGCAGCAAAGAAAAAGTACCCGTCGGGGAACATGTGAGCGGCGACGGCGGGGAAGACTCTGGTGCGGGGATGAGCTTTGGTCTCCCTCGCCCAGAACAAATAGTATTTGTCCCACAGCTCCCTCGCGCCAAGCCTCGGCGCGAAGACCACGCACTTCTTCCGCAGGGCTTCCAGCTTCGCCGCCTGCTCGGACTTCTCCTTCTTGGCCTTGTCACTCTTCGCCTTGTCACTCTTCGGAGCCATGGCGGGGGCGGCGAGGAAAGAGGCGAGGAGGTCGACGGTGCCGCGGATGCGGGAGACGGCGGAGGAAGGGAGGGGCTTGGCTCTCTGTCGACCTTTGGGAGGCGGAGGGCGACGGGGGTTTCTGGAGAATCAAGGCGCAATGAAGACGATGGAGGGAACTGCCCCAGCTTCCTCTGCTTTAAGGGGGAGGTGGGGGACGTTCCGCATTTCCCATTAAAGAACAGGCCACGATCTCTCCCACGACGCCGCAATCGACGCGTGCCGTTAGGGAGGGATGCGGCGGATACGGAAAGGGATACAGCTTGCCGTGGGCCGCGTGTGCCCGTGCACTGTCTTGGGCCTGGCCCAACAGCGCTCGGCACCGTGTGTGGCCCAGGCCCGGGGGCTCCTGTCGGAGTACTAAGATAGGGGTACCTTAGTACTCCAACTTGTGCACGGGCAGTAGCAGCTTCCCGTGGCAGGGCTTACCACGTGCTCGCCAAGAACCGTTCTGGTCCCTATGAAGCCATTCAAGAACAAAGTATACAAGTCAGAAGATCAAGGCCTCTTGCCGGGAAGGCCGCACCAGGCTCAAGGTTATCACTTTAGCACAAGACCCTAGCAAGAGGAGCTTGCCAGGAAGGCCAAGGAACACATATCTCAAGAGATGCCTCGGCGCGTCATGCGCCCCGGCAGGACCCGGAGAGCGACAAGCTTCCGGGCCCGGCAAGATCACGACCCCGGCAAGGTGCTTGCCGGGGAAACCTACGCTGTGCGCCCGGGCTCCAGCTCATCTGCCCACGCGTCGCCCTAGGGCCCTTCCAGGGACGCGTGGCAGACGGCTGTGCAGCCTGGGGCACACGGTGGCAAGCCACGGTGACGAGGCTACCGCCGTGGCGAACGGAGAAGCATGGACGGACGCTTTTGGGGACGACGGCGACAGGCATTTGATGCCCTTGTCCCCCACTGTCAAAGTTAGGTGAAGACCACTGTTCATATACTGTTCATGCACTGTTGCAACTACCACCAAATTTACACTTTTACCCTCCTCTACGTTGACACCTGTCGGTGACCCCTTTGAGCTATAAAAGGAGGCCCATGCACAACGTAGGGGAGGTTCGGTTCGAAACCTAGACAACTCTCCCGCTCGGTGTAGCTAGTACTGTAGATCTTCAAGCTCCCGAGCTCAAGAACTCAATACAACCTAAGCAGGAGTAGGGTTTTACGCGTCCGCGCGGCCCGAACCTGGGTAAAACTGCCCGCGTGCGCTCCTCGATCTGCTCTCCGTGCTCCCTCCGCTCCCTTGCCGCAACGTAGAAGGGGCTCCGGTCCCATAGGTGCTCGCGGGAGGACAGTTTCCCCCGACACCTCCAAATCAGATCCTCTTCGCAAACAGTGCCTTAGGTATTTAATGACTTGTTGTTTGATTGTAACAGGATATCAATGCAACTCATGAAGAAAATGGTCAAGGAAGCCAGCACTGATTTAACCAAGAGAATTCTTCCTGCTGTTGTCATGAAAATTGCAAGCCCTACTATCTTTTGTGCAATTCTATCAACCAAAGGTAAGCACTGTTCCACAGATGGTTTATATAAACCCAGTGGCATACCAAGGTATGTGAATGGCAAACTACCTCTAGTGCAATTCAGCATACCAGTATATAAGTGAACTCTGTCTTCAGGAATGTTTAGAGGAATCATAGCAAACTTCAGGTAGTTAACTTTGAGTCATGTAGCAGTAGCAAAGGTGTTGAGAAGTGCCTTAATGCAAAGAAGTTCCCTAGTGTCTGCTTGAATTAAAACCAAGGTGTCATCTGCATATTGTACCACTGGAAAGTCTGGGTTGCTCTAGACCTAAAGAGGTGATGATATAAGTCCTTATGACATGGCCTTGTTTAGGATAGTATGTAGTAGATCAACACCTAAAACAAACAGAAGAGGTGATAGGGGGGCACCTTGTCTCACACCTCTCCTAAAATAGAATTTTTTTCTTGGCACCCCATTAAGAAGCATAGAGGAGGAAGCAAACTTGAAGAGCATTTTGATCCATGAGATCCACTTCTCCCCAAAATCTTTTGCTCTTAAAATATCAATGATAGCTTGGTGTTCAATTGTGTTAAAAGCTTTTTCAAAATCCAACTTAAGGACTAAGGTTTCTTTCTTTGATTTGTAGCATTGGCGCAAATGACCAAGCTAAGCAGTCTTGGATAACCCTGCCTTTAAGAAACCCATACTGCTTGATGTGGATCAACTGCAAGATGATCTTTTGTAATCTGTTGGCCAGCAGTTTGGTGATGATTTTTAAAATCCCATTTAGAAGAGATATTGGCCTGAAATCATTTGGGCATCTTGGGACTTCTTTCTTTCGTATTAGACTAATGAAGGATGAATTAATACTTTCAAGATCCATTCATCCTGCATGAAAAGCATGAATAAGCTGCCTGACATCATTGCCTATAATGTCCCAACAGGATTTTAGAAACAAATTGTTAAAGCCATCTGGCCCTGGAGATTTATTTGATGGCAAATTCTTAACCACTTCATTTATTTCCTCATCACTAAAAGGAATATCCAATTCTTGGAAAACCTCAGGGTTAACATTTTGGTTCTAAAGCTGGGTTAATCAAAATGCATTTTATGGCCCTCTGAATGCCCCAATCTCTTTTTGAAAGAGCCCATAAGATTGCAGCTTTACCTGTATGATCAGTAATTTCAACATTGTCCTAATTGTGCAAAATAACAATATTGTTGTGCCTATGATTGATTGTAGCGTGTGTGTGAAATTGTTTTCTATTCTCATCTCCAAATTTCACTCCTTTAATTTTACCTCTCTGCTTCTAGTAGATTTTTTGGTGTTGTAGAACATTCAGTAGTAAATCTTTGAGCAATTGTCTGCAATTCCACTCAAATGTGCTTAAACTTCTGAATTCCTCAATGAAATCTAGGAGAAAAATGCATTCATTCAAATCTACAATTTGTTGTTTCAAGCAAGAAAGGGTTTTTTCCCAGATCTTAATGTCTCTTCTTAAAGCCTTGAACTTAGCAGTGGTGTTTTTTGCTATGTTAGAACCTCTGACAGGAGTGTCCCAAGCTTTCCTCACTACATCCTTGATGGAGTCATGTTTCAGCCAATAATTTTCAAATCTGAAAATCTTTGATTTTGGAATTGTTGTTCCAATCTTGATCATGCAAGGTAGGTGGTCTGAAATTGGCCTAGCAAGAGGTAGGGCAGTGGTGTCAGGAAATGTTGTCATCCAGGAAGCAGAGGTGAAGAACCAATCAAGCTTTTCTAATAGGGGGTTATGTTGCATATTGCTCCAGCTATACTGCCTACCTTTGAGAGGTAACTCCAATAGTCCCATATTACTAATTGCTTCATTAAAAAGGAGCATTTGGTTAACATCCTCTCCTGGTCTATTCCTGTCTTCAGGTTTTCTGATGAAATTGAAATCACCCATCACAATCCAATCAACATCATCTGGCATAACAATGTTGGAGAACCAATTAATGAATTCTTCTTTGTCTTCCTGGTTACAAGGTCCATAAATGTTAGTTAAGATCCAAGAATGTGTGGTAGTTTTACAAATGAATTTGATGGACAGGGAGAATCTTTTTTGGAACATGATTTCTTGAGTGAATAGGTTTCCATTCCATGTTGTGAGCAATCCTCCTGAGGCCCCCACTAAGGGCTGAAAACTGAATTTATTGATTCTCTGAGGACAAAAGTTCTTTATGAAATTCAAGTAAAAAATTTCTCTCTTGGTTTCTTGCAGGAAAATAATGCTAGCAGCGCTCTCCTCAATTTTCTGTTGTAGAGGAAGCCATTTTTCTTTGCCATTAATCCCTCTAATATTCCAGTTCAGAATATTCTAGGTTCTGTTATTATTCACTGGGAAACAGAATAACAAACATATGAGTAAGCTCCAGCTCTTGGCTCCCAGGGATAATAACCACAGCATAAATCCACAGATAGCTCATCACATGCAAATATATAATGTCAAAGTAACAGAATAGGTTCTGCCCCAAGCATTAGAAAGGTGTGTGAGCCACCAGTACACATTATTACTACATAATAACCCCAGTAGGAACAAAATGAGCCAAATCCAAGAGCCCAAAACACATAACTGACTCTTAACACTAGGAAGGAACACTGTCACACCCTTAGAACTTGTGGGTTGAAACAAGTAGTAATTCATTGAGAACTTGCATGAGGTTTGGTGCCTTCCATGTCCTTGAAAACATTTGCCATCTCCCACTGGTCCTTCTTCTTGGGCTTCTTGCTCAGCTTTCCATGAAGCTCCTCCTCAGACACCTTGCAAATTTTACTGGTAAGATTCTGAACCACTATGGAGTTTATGATAGGAGGAATAGCATTGCGAGGAACACATCTAGTATTATTACAAGAACTTCTTTTGAAACCATTATTTTCTTCCCTAATTCTCTCACTCCTTTGTACCTCAGATTCCACAAGTGGTCCTTTGTCCCTTCTTTTCCTAGATGTAGCTTCTCCCAATGGTAGGAGGATGACATTTGGTGTTGCCAGCTTTAGAGGACTGCCCACTTCACTAGAGGAATGTGCAGCTAGGCTAATTCCTTCATTTTCTTTGTCATTGCGTTCCTGCACAAGTTTAGATATTGGTGCTTGAGTAGTGTTGCAACAATCAGGTATGTGGAAGATAAAACTCCTCTGAGTCAGAATTTGTCGTGAGAATTTGCTAGAAGTGAGACTTCAATAACTTGAGTGTCCATTCAAATTTATCTGGAGTAAGAAGCAAGTTGATGATGAAATTAAACCAACTTACAGGTATAGAAGCTTCAAAGTTATTTCCAGTGGTTTGGTCAGCTTCAGCAAAGTGTTTCACCCATAGATCCAATCCTTCTTCACAAATCAAGTGAGAACCATCAATTACGGAAAGAGCATGACTTTGAGCAATATCATGTATATTAAAAAGGTGATCACCTGCCTCGGAATAATTCATACCTTTTCTTGCTTGTGGTTCTGAAGAGGGAGCAGTCTGCCCTTCAATGCTCTATTTTGAGCTCTGCCCTACCATGCTCTGTTTTGAGCTCTGACCCTCTAAATTCTCTGATACTGTAGTCTTTACCTCTTTATCAATAGGAGCACTGACAACTGGCACTGATGTATCAACATCCACTTGAACTGATTGAACAATCCCAACATCTGTAGCAGCAACGTTCTCCAGGGGCCCAGCACCCTGATTGACTTCATTTTTAGGACAAGGATTGAGTGGATCCACTTCTTTAGAGTCTAGAGGGTATGCCTGAAGAATATTTTGCGGACCAGCAGCTAAACCCAAAGGTTGTTGCGAGTGGCTCCAAAGCTATCTGATTGACCTCCCCAATATTCTGGGCAGCATGCAGCACAAGATTCTTTGAAAAGTCTCCTTAAGAGAATGAAACTATGGTAGTTATGCTGCTGTTGGGGATTCCATCTTCCCCTCCCAAGTGTAACACTTCTTGATTTTCTGCAACATGCTAAATATTAGCTGGCTGAGGAAAAGCCCAGTGATTTTCCTATTGGGGAACATAGTATTTTGAAATTTTCCTACGATCACGCAAGATCTATCTACCAGATGCATAGCAACGAGAGGGGAGAGTGTGTCTATGTACCCTCGTAGACCGGGAGCAGAAGCGTCAAGTGACGCGGTTGATGTAGTCGAACTTCTTCGCGATCCAACCGATCAAGCACCAAACGTACGGCACCTCCGCGTTCAGCACACGTTCAGCTTGATGACGTCCCACGAGCTCTTGATCCAGTTGAGATTCACAGGAGAGTTTCTTCAGCACGACGGCGTGGTGACGGATATGATGAAGTTACCGACGCAGGGCTTCGCCTAAGCAATGTGACAGTATGACCGAGGTGTGTTTCTATGGAGGGGGCACCGCACACGGCTAAAACAATTCAACTTGTGTGTCTTTGGGTGCCCCCTGCCCCCGTATATAAAGGAGCAAGGGGGAGGCCGGCCGGCCCCTAGTGGCACGCCAAGGAGGAGCAATCCTACTAGGAATAGGATTGCAATCCTATTCCTAGTAGGAACTACCAAAAGGGAGAAGGGGGAAAGGAATGAGAGGGAGAAGGAGAAGGAAAGGGGCGCCCCCCCCCCCTCCTTCCTTGTCCAATTCGGACAAAGGGGTGGGGGGTGCGCGGCCCAGCCCTGGCCCTCCTTCCCTCATTCTCCTACGGCCCATTAAGGCCCATAGCTTCCCCAGGGGGTTCCAGTAACCCCCCTCGTACTCCGGTAAATTCCGAAACTCTACGGAACACTTCCGGTGTCCGAATATAGTCGTCCAATATATCAATCTTTACGTCTCGGACATTCCGAGACTCCTCGTCATGTCCGTGATCTCATCCGGGACTCCGAACTACCTTCGGTACATCAAAACTCATAAACTCATAATACCGATCGTCATCAAACGTTAAGCGTGCGGACCCTACGGGTTCGAGAACTATGTAGACATGACCGAGACTCATCTCCGGTCAATAACCAATAGCGGAACCTGGATGCTCATATTGGCTCCTACATATTCTACGAAGATCTTTATCGGTCAAACCGCATAACAACATACGTTGTTCCTTTTGTCATCGGTACGTTACTTGCCCGAGATTCGATCGTCGGTATCTCTATACCTAGTTCAATCTCGTTACCGGCAAGTCTCTTTACTCGTTCTGTAATACATCATCTCGTGACTAACTCATTAGGCATTTGCTTGCAAGGCTTATTATGATGTGTATTACCGAGAGGGCCCAGAGATACCTCTCCGACACTCGGAGTGACAAATCCTAGTCTTGATCTATGCCAACACCACGAATACTTTCGAAGACACCTTTAGAGCATCTTTATGATCACCCAGTTACGTTACGACGTTTGATAGCATACAAGGTGTTCCTACGGTGTTCGGGAGTTGCATAATCTCATAGTCATAGGAACATGTATAAGTCATGAAGAAAGCAATAGCAGTAAAACTAAACGATCATAGTGCTAAGCTAACAGATGGGTCCAGTCCATCACATCATTCTCCTAATGATGTGATCCCATTGATCAAATGACAACTCATGTCTATGGCTAGGAAACATAGCCATCTTTGATAAATGAGCTAGTCTAGTAGAGGCATACTAGGGACATACTACTTTGTCTATGTATTCACACATGTACTAAGTTTCCGGTTAATACAATTCTAGCATGAATAAAAGACATTTATCATGATATAAGGAAATACAAATAATATCTTTATTATTGCCTCTAGGGCATATTTCCTTCAGTCTCCCACTTGAACTAGAGTCAATAATCTAGATAACAAAGTAATGATCCTCACACCCATGGAGTCCTGGTGCTGATCATGTTTCACCCGCGGAAGAGGCTTAGTGAACGGGTCTGCAACATTCAGATCCGTATGTATCTTGCAAATCTCTATGTCTCCCTCCTTGACTAGATCGCGGATGGAATTGAAGCATCTTTTGATGTGCTTTGTTCCCTTGTGAAACCTGGATTCCTTCGCCAAGGCTATTGCTCCAGTGTTGTCACAAAAGATTTTCATTGGACCCGATGCATTAGGTATTACACCTAGATCGGATATGAACTCCTTCATCCAGACTCCTTCATTTGCTGCTTCCGAAGCAGCTATGTATTCCGCTTCACACGTAGATCCCGCCACGACGCTCTGCTTGGAACTACACCAACTGACAGCTCCACCGTTCAATAAAAATACATATCCGATTTGTGACTTAGAGTCATCCGGATCAGTGTCAAAGCTAGAATCGACGTAACCGTTTTCGACGAGCTCTTTGTCACCTCCATACACGAGAAACATACCCTTTGTCCTTTTCAAGTATTTCGGGATGTTCTTGACCGCTGTCCAGTGATCCACTCCTGGATTACTTTGGTACCTCCTTGCTAGACATATAGCAAGGCACACATCAGGTCTGGTACACAGCATTGCATACATGATAGATCCTATGGCCGAGGCATAGGGAATGACTTTCATTTTCTCTCTATCTTCTACAGTGGTCGGTCATTGAGTCTTACTCAACTTCATACCTTGTAACACAGGCAAGAACCCTATCTTCGACTGATCCATTTTGAACTTCTTCAAAACTTTATCAAGGTATGTGCGTTGTGAAAGTCCAATTAAGAGTCTTGATCTATCTCTATAGATCTTGATGCCTAATATATAAGCAGCTTCACCGAGGTCTTTCATTGAAAAACTTTTATTCAAGTATCCTTTTATGCTATCCAGAAATTCTATATCATTTCCAATCAACAATATGTCATCCACATATAATATCAGAAATGCTACAGAGCTCCCACTCACTTTCTTGTAAATACAGGCTTCTCCAAAAGTCTGTATAAAACCATATGCTTTGATCACCTCATCAAAGTGTATATTCCAACTCCGAGATGCTTGCACCAGTCCATAGATGGATCGTTGGAGCTTGCATACTTTGTTAGCACCTTTTGGATCGACAAAACCTTCTGGTTGCATCATATACAACTCTTCTTTGAGATATCCATTCAGGAATGCAGTTTTGACATCCATTTGCCATATTTCATAATCATAAAATGCGGCAATTGCTAACATGATTCGGACAGACTTAAGCATCGCTACAGGTGAGAAAGTCTCATCGTAGTCAACTCCTTGAACTTGTTGAAACCCTTTCGCAACAAGTCGAGCTTTGTAAACAGTAACATTACCGTCTGCGTCGGTCTTCCTCTTGAAGATCCATTTATTTTCGATGGCTTGCCGATCATCGGGCAAGTCAACCAAAGTCCACTCTTTGTTCTCATACATGGATCCCATCTCAGATTTCATGGCCTCAAGCCATTTTGCGGAATCTGGGCTCATCATCGCTTCCTCATAGTTCGTAGGTTCATAATGGTCTAGTAACATGACTTCCAGAACTGGGTTGCCGTACCATTCTGGTGCGAAACGTACTCTGGTTGATCTACGACGTTCAGCAGAAACTTGATCTGAAGTTTCATGATCATCATCATTAGCTTCCTCACTAAATGGTGTAGGAATCACTGGAACAATTTTCTGTGATGTACTACTTTCCAATTCAGGAGAAGGTACAATTACCTCATCAAGTTCTACTGTCCTCCCACTCACTTTTTTTCGAGAGAAACTCCTTCTCTAGAAAGGATCCATTCTTAGCAACGAATATCTTGCCTTCGGATCTGTGATAGAACGTGTACCCAACAGTCTCTTTTGGGTATCCTATGAAGACACATTTCTCCGACTTGGGTTCGAGCTTATCAGGTTGAAGCTTTTTCACATAAGCATCGCAGCCCCAAACTTTAAGAAGCGACAACTTTGGTTTCTTGCCAAACCATAGTTCATAAGGTGTCGTCTCAACGGATTTAGATGATGCCCTATTTAACGTGAATGCAGCTGTCTCTAAAGCATAACCCCAAAACGATAGTGGTAAATCGGTAAGAGACATCATAGATCGCACCATATCCAATAAAGTACGGTTACGACATTCGGACACACCATTACGCTGTGGTGTTCCGGGTGGCGTGAGTTGTGAAACTATTCCACATTGTTTCAAATGAAGACCAAACTCGTAACTCAAATATTCACCTCCACGATCAGATTGCAGAAACTTTATTTTCTTGTTACGATGATTCTCTACATCACTCTGAAATTTTTTGAACTTTTCAAATGTTTCAGACTTGTGTTTCATTAAGTAGATATACCCATATCTGCTCAAATCATCAGTGAAGGTCAAAAAATAACGATACCCGCCACGAGCTTCAACACTCATTGGTCCGCATACATCAGTATGTATGATTTCCAACAAACCTGTTGCTCGCTCCATAGTTCCGGAGAACGGAGTTTTAGTCATCTTGCCCATGAGGCATGGTTCGCAAGCACCAAGCGATTCATAATCAAGTGATTCCAAAAGTCCATCACTATGGAGTTTCTTCATGCGCTTTACACCAATATGACCTAAACGGCAGTGCCACAAATAAGTTGCACTATCATTATTAACCTTGCATCTTTTGGCTTCAATATTATGAATATGTGTATCACTACAATCGAGATCCAATAAGAATAGACCACTCTTCAAGGGTGCATGACCATAGAAGATATTATTCATAAAAATAGAACAACCATTATTCTCTGATTTAAATGAATAACTGTCTCGCAACAAACAAGATCCAGATATAATGTTCATTCTCAACGCTGGCACCAAATAACAATTATTTAGGTCTAAAACTAATCCCGAAGGTAGATGTAGAGGTAGCGTGCCGACGGCGATCACATCGACTTTGGAACCATTTCCCACGTGCATCGTCACCTCGTCCTTAGCCAATCTTCGTTTAATCCATAGTCCCTATTTCGAGTTACAAATATTAGCAACCAAAGCGGTATCAAATACCCAGGTACTACTACAAGCATTAGTAAGGTACACATCAATAACATGTATATCACATATACCTTTGTTCACCTTGCCATCCTTCTTATCCGCCAAATACTTGGGGCAGTTCCGCTTCCAGTGTCCAGTCCCTTTGCAGTAGAAGCACTCAGTTTCAGGCTTGGCTCCAGACTTGGGTTTCTTCGCGGGAGTAGCAACTGTCTTGCTATTCTTCTTGAAGTTCCCCTTCTTTCCCTTGCCCTTTTTCTTGAAACTAGTGGTCTTGTTAACCATCAACACTTGATGCTCCTTTTTGATTTCTACCTCCGCAGCCTTGAGCATAGCGAAGAGCTCGGGAATTGTTTTCTGCATCCCTTGCATATTATAGTTCATCACGAAGCCTTTATAGCTTGGTGGCAGTGATTGAATAACTCTATCAATAACACTATCCTCGTCAACTTTGCAACCAAGTTGAGTAATATGATTGTAGTACCCAGACATTCTGAGTAAGTGTTCACTGATAAGACTATTCTCCTCCATCTGGCAGCTGTAGAACTTATTGGAAATCTCATATTTCTCAATCCGGGCATTTGCTTGAAATATTAACTTCAACTCCTGGAACATCTCTTATGGTCCATGATGTTCAAAACGTCGTTGAAGTCCTGGTTCTAAGCCATAAAGCATGGCACACTGAACTATCGTGTAGTCATTAGACCGCGTCTGCCAGACGTTCAAAGCGTCTACATTGGCGGGAGGGGGCTTGTCACCTAGCGGTGCTTCAAGGACATAATTCTTATGTGCAGCAATGAGGATAATCCTCAAGTTACGGACCTAGTCCGTGTAATTCCTACCATCATCTTTCAACTTAGCTTTCTCTAGGAATGCATTAAAATTCAAAGGAACGGTAGCACGAGCCATTGATCTACAACAACATAGATATGCAAAAACTATCAGGACTAAGTTCATGATAAATTAAAGTTCAATTAATCATATTACTTAAGAACTCCCACTTAGATAGACATCCCTTCGGTCATCTAAATGATCACGTGATCCAAATCAACTAAACCATGTCCGATCATCACGTGAGATGGAGTAGTTTCAATGGTGAACATCTTATGTTGATCATATCTACTATATGATTCACGCTCGACCTTTCGGTCTCCAGTGTTCCGAGGCCATATCTGCATATGCTAGGCTCGTCAAGTTTAACCCGAGTATTCTGCGTGTGCAAAACTGTCTTACACCCGTTGTATTTGAACGTAGAGCTTATCACACCCGATCATCACGTGGTGTCTCGGCACGACGAACTTTCGCAACGGTGCATACTCAGGGAGAACACTTATACCTTGAAATGTAGTAAGGGATCATCTTATAATGCTACCGTCGTTCTAAGCAAAATAAGAAGCATAATAAGATAAACATCACATGCAATCAAAATATGTGACATGATATGGCCATCATCATCTTGTGCTTTTGATCTCCATCTCCAAACCACCGTCATGATCACCTTCGTCACCGGCGTGACACCTTGATCTCCATCGTAGCATCGTTGCCGTCTCGCCAACTATTGCTTCTACGACTATCTCTACCGCTTAGTGATAAAGTAAAGCAATTACATGGCGATTGCATTTCATACAATAAAGCGACAACCATATGGCTCCTGCCGGTGGCCGATAACATTACAAAACATGATCATCTCATACAAAACTGTATAACTCATCATGTCTTGACCATATCACATCACAACATGCCCTGCAAAAACAAGTTGGACGTCCTCTACTTTGTTGTTGCAAGTTTTACGTGGCTGCTACGGGCTTAGCAAGAACCGTTCTTACCTACGCATACAAAAACCACACCGATGTTTCGTCAAGTATGTGTTGTTTTAACCTTCACAAGGACCGGGCGTAGCCACACTTGATTCAGCTAAAGTAAGAGAGACAGACACCCGCCAGTCACCTTTAAGCAACGAGTGCTCATAACGGTGAAACCAGTCTCGCGTAAGCGTACGCGTAATGTCGGTCCGGGCCGCTTCATCTCACAATACCGCCGAAGCAAAGTATGACATGCTGGTAAGCAGTATGACTAGTATCGCCCACAACTCATTGTGTTCTACTCGTGCATATCATCTACGCATAGACCTGGCTCATGATGCCACTGTTGGGGAACATAGTATTTTAAAAAAATTCCTACGATCACGCAAGATCTATCTACCAGATGCATAGCAACGAGAGGGGAGAGTGTGTCTATGTACCCTCGTAGACCGGGAGCGGAAGCGTCAAGTGACGCGGTTGATGTAGTCGAACTTCTTCGCGATCCAACCGATCAAGCACCAAACGTACGACACCTCCGCGTTCAGCACATGTTCAGCTTGATGACGTCCCACGAGCTCTTGATCTAGTTGAGATTCACGGGAGAGTTTCGTCAGGACGACGGCGTGGTGACGGATATGATGAAGTTACCAGCGCAGGGCTTCGCCTAAGCAATGCGACAGTATGACCGAGGTGTGTTTCTGTGGAGGGGGGCACCGCACATGGCTAAAACAATTCAACTTGTGTGTCTTTGGGTGCCCCTGCCCCCGTATATAAAGGAGCAAGGGGGAGGCCGGCCGGCCCCTAGTGGCGCGCCAAGGAGGAGCAATCCTACTAGGAATAGGATTGCAATCCTATTCCTAGTAGGAACTACCAAAAGGGAGAAGGGGGAAATGAAGGAGAGGGAGAAGGATAAGGAAAGGGGCGCCGGCCCCCCCTCCTTCCTTGTCCAATTCGGACCAAGGGGTGGGGGGCGCGCGGCCCAGCCCTGGCCCTCCTTCCCTCTTTCTCCTATGGCCCATTAAGGCCCATAGCTTCCCCAGGGGATTCCGGTAACCCCCCCGGTACTCCGGTAAATTCCGAAACTTTACGGAACACTTCCGGTGTCCGAATATAGTCGTCCAATATATCAATCTTTACGTCTCGGACATTCCGAGACTCCTCGTCATGTCTGTGATCTCATCCGGGACTCCAAACTACCTTCGGTACATCAAAACTCATAAACTCATAATACCGATCGTCATCAAACGTTAAGCGTGCGGACCCTACGGGTTCGAGAACTATGTAGACATGACCGAGACTCATCTCCGGTCAATAACCAATAGCGGAACCTGGATGCTCATATTGGCTCCTACATATTCTATGAAGATCTTTATCGGTCAAACCGCATAACAACATACGTTGTTCCTTTTGTCATCGGTACGTTACTTGCCCGAGATTCGATCGTCAGTATCTCTATACCTAGTTCAATCTCGTTACCGGTAAGTCTCTTTACTCGTTCCGTAATACATCATCTCGTGACTAACTCATTAGTCATTTGCTTACAAGTCTTATTATGATGTGTATTACCGAGAGGGCCCAGAGATACCTCTTCGACACTCGGAGTGACAAATCCTAGTCTTGATCTATGCCAACACCACGAATACTTTCGGAGACACCTGTAGAGCATCTTTATGATCACCCAGTTACGTTGTGACGTTTGATAGCACACAAGGTGTTCCTACGGTATTCGGGAGTTGCATAAGCTCAGGAACATGTATAAGTCATGAAGAAAGCAATAGCAGTAAAACTAAACGATCATAGTGCTAAGCTAACAGATGGGTCTAGTCCATCACATCATTCTCCTAATGATGTGATCCTGTTGATCAAATGACAACTCATGTCTATGGCTAGGAAACATAGCCATCTTTGATCAATGAGCTAGTCTAGTAGAGGCATACTAGGGACATACTATTTTGTCTATGTATTCACACATGTACTAAGTTTCTGGTTAATACAATTCTAGCATGAATTAAAGACATTTATCATGATATAAGGAAATACAAATAACATCTTTATTATTGCCTCTAGGGCATATTTCCTTCATTTCCTCCCACTGATCCCATTCCTCATCCTCTTCATTATTCTGTGCCATCTCACTAACAAGGAGATGGAAACCAGGGAAGTCATTTGCATTCTGTGGGACTGGGTGTGGATCCACATTGGGAGGAGGTATAGGGTCTTCATCAGCAGGCCCTCCCCCTAACATTTCCTCAAGGAGAACTTCCACAGAGCAAGTCCATGACTCCCCTTCAAAGTTTTCACCCTCAGACCATATGATGCTCTTGGGTATGTTTATAAGATCTATCACTCTAGCTTTTACTAGTATTTTCCCTTTTCTAGCATCTTCTTTCTCCCAACTGATAATCTTACCCCACTTTCAAATGGCAGTAGCAACATCCTCTGAATTACAATGGTCAAACGGCACACCAACGAAAAGCAACCAAACAACCCTGTTCAAATGCACTCTCCTCCAGTTTCTACCTTCATCATGCTTCACAAAAGTGATGAAAACATCACCAAACACATGAGGGCTCTGAGAAACCAATCTATCCCTATCTCTGACATGAGAAAAATGAACATGCGTTTCTCCGAACGGGCAAGGCTGATTGTCAAGAACACCTACTTCCGGATCTAGCTTGAAATACTCTTGCAGGACTTCTTGAACATTTTGGAAATGTACCTCATCTGGAAGTGGCTGGATTGTTGCAATAGCCCAGTCCTCGTGCCTTCTCTGGCGGCGAGGGAGGATCACTCTTGCCACCTCGTTTCTCCCCTCAATGTGTTGTATCTAGAAGCCATTGGGGATGAACGGAGCCGGATCGATGGGGATGTTTGCCATTGGCACGCCGGTGACGGTTGTTGGGGTTTGGTGAGGGAGAGATGGTGAGCAAGATGAGGAAGAAGCAGAGTTATGGGAAGAGGCAGAATGCGCGGAGTCTGCCTGTGGTCTAGGCTGAAAATTAGTAAAATACTCGGACACCAGCTCCTTGAATGATGTGGCCTTCCTGAATTGCAACATCACGTCCGTGGGCTAAAACCAGCTTTCCACTTCCCTAGGGGCCCAAGCCTCAGCAGGTGGGCTTTTGAAAGTGGCAAAATGAAAGAAAGGCCAGAGCCTAGTGAGCCATGGTTTGGAGTAGAAACGAGCAAAGTGGCCCTGTTCTCCACACGAGAAACAGACCAATTCCCGTCTCATTGCACCCATGTCATTATGAGAATTAACGCATGGACTGACAGCTTCCGGCACAATAACTAAATCTTGATGACCCGAATTATTGTCGAGAGAGCCCTGATCACTCTTAGCATTAATGGCCCTAGAAAGACGTTGGAAAACCGACCTACCATTTTTCGTCGGCGCCGGGATGAGCTGTTTCGTCCAAGCTGGGATTAATCATCCTCAATTTGCGGTACACCACATCCCGTTTCGGCTGTTCCGTCCAAGCCAGTTGGCTCCCAATGAACACGACGCATTCTATTGCCTCCCGATGAACACGACACTGTTTCTCTGTTCCGACCCCGCCAGTTGGCTGCTGATGAACACGACGCCGTTGCTGCCGTCCGCGGCCTCTCCATGTACACCAGCCCTGGCCGTACATATGCGCGAGTACGCATTTGAGACCCCACCCATATGTACGTACGTAGCCATATTTTTGCCATGTGGTTGTACGTATGTGTACACGGTTTATACAGGATTGTACGTACGACATGTGTCGCTCCTTACTCTGCCATGGTTCATCGTTGCAGAGAGACCGATCGACCGCTATGTACGTACACGTTCGGGACCAGACAGATAACTCTACGTACGCTTCCATCGGGTGGGTCCCAGCTATCGGAGAGGACAAGGAGGCACTACCTTGCGTGCGAAGATATAGCTGGCAGGTCCCAGCTATCAGGGGCGATTCACTTTTTTGCTCGTAATAAGGAGGCACTTCCTTGCGTGCGGTCGTGGACCAAGCTATTAGCCTCTCCACGTACAGTCCTCTTACGATGGAAGTCGTTCCTTGACCACGTTGACAATGCCGCGTCGAGAGCACCAAGGTGGTCGACGACGGCAAGGCATAGGAAGGGATTGACCCAGAGCCAGGGAAGACTCGG
This sequence comes from Secale cereale, assembly GCA_902687465.1. Classification (NCBI taxonomy): domain Eukaryota; kingdom Viridiplantae; phylum Streptophyta; class Magnoliopsida; order Poales; family Poaceae; genus Secale; species Secale cereale. Next base: position 459,246,977 of record LR738710.1, read on the forward strand.
TAGTTGTTTCCCATGCGGAGGGGAGTACGAGTGTTTACTGACTCGGCTGCAGTGTGAGGCCGCCGTTGCTGGAGAATAACAGGAGATTTGGGTGAGTGTAGTGATGGCCAGGCCAGCCATTGGGAGTAGGGTGGAGCGGGGAGGCCTGCGCAGCAGCATAGCGGGCCAGGGAGGCAGGAGCATGTGACATGGTCGGTGCTGGTTTGGGCGGCTGGAGCAAGAAGACCAGAGGTTGAAGAAGCACGACGGCGATTGGATTAACACCCAACGGTCACTTCACCTAGATTCGTATGTTGAGTAAATTGACAAAGACCTGCGTACGCGTCAACTTAGTACGCCCACAAGTCAGCCTCCAAATCTGGTGGGTCGCAACTAGAAGGGGGGAATCATTTTTTGCACGTAATAAGGTGGCATTTCCTTGCATGCGAAGATGTATCTGGTGGGTCCCAGCTATGAGCAAGTGGAAACTTTTTTTCTTGTAATAAGGAGTCACTTGCTGGCGTGCGAAGATGTAGCTGGTGGGTCCCAGCTATGAGTGAGTGGAAACTTTTTTCGCGTAATAAGGAGTCACTTGCTGCCGTGCGAAGATGTAGCTGGTGGGTCATACCTGACATGGGGAGAAATCATTCGTTTTCGCATAATAAGGAGGCAATTGCTTGCATGCGGCCATGGACCATGTGGGTCCCTACTGTCAGCAATTCCACGTACATCCCTTTTCCAATGGTTGTCATTTGTTAACAAAGTTGACCACGCCGCCCCGAGAAAACCAACTTGGTGGACGACGGCGAGGCCTAGGAAGGGAACGACCCACAGCCCGCGAAGACGTGACAGTGGATGCCCATGAGGAGGGGAGTACAAAGGTTCACTAGTACGGATGCGGTGTGAGGCTGCCGTCGCTAGAGAATAACATGAGGTGTTGGTGAGTAGAGGAATGGCTTGGATGACGATGGGAGTAGGGTGGTCCGGTGAGGCATGTGCGGAAGCATAGGCGGCCATGGGAGGCGGTAGCAGGCAGTACCGCCGGCGGTAGTTTGTGCGGCTGAAGCGGGAATATCCGAGATTGAAGAAGCACGACAGCCGTTGGATGAACATGCAGTGGCGACTGCTGCTAGAATCGTGTGTTGACAATAAGGTGAAAAAGCCTTGCGTGCGCGTCAACTTTGTTTTTTACGGCTCCGTACGCGTGAACTTTGTAGGCCCACAAGTGATCATCACACCTGTGGCGGAGAGCATATAGCCCATTTGTGATTTCTAATAATTTACAGCCCATTTCTTAATTCTAATGGAATTTAGTGCAACCCATTTACTCTTTGTTAACATTACAGGACATTCTTCTAGCCAGGACAATGGTTTATAATTTCAACCAAGTTTCCCACATTACTATGGGATCCTATATGTTATTTATCCCGAAATTTCAAGCCATATTAAATCTAATTTTCAAATTAAATATATATTAGGTAAAAATTCAACGAAATTTTGTGTGCAAAAAATAATGAAATTAAATTTTTAAAACAAAAAAATGCAATGAGGGAGCTCCACGCCCTTTGACGAGGTTCCGTCAAAAAAATCCTTAAAAATATAATACTGAAACTAATTACATTATTTATAATTACAGTCCATTTATTATTTTTTAAACCCATTTTCTTGGCAAGCCTAGTGCATCCCTCGTATGAAAGATTTCCAGCCCAGCAGGCCGGAGAATAACAAGTTGGCCTGAGTTGGGTATTCCTCAAAAAAAGTATAGCTCGGCATGGGCAAGCCATTTTCACCTTGAAAAATTAATATCTGGGCTGGATATTTGGTTGACATAAAATAATAGCCTCATCTAGACAGGCCACAGCCCGCCCAATTGATACCATGCTCCTCTGAACAACAAAAACATTGCTCAAGAAAAAATCTGCTCACACCTCAAAAAACAAATACAGCTTGAGCTGCAGGGTCCCAGTTGTTGGCCGCTCCTTGTGCAATTCTCTCATTTATTGACTATATAGGTTGACGATTGTGTGGGACCATGATGTCAGGAAACCAGGAGGAAGCAAAAAATGGGTCTATCTAGGACACATCTAGATGTGACATAGTTATGTCACATCTAACCTGATGTCCATTATGTTTGTGGTCTATTTTATTTCTTCCCAGTTTTTTTGTTCCTTATTGCTGCATTATTTGTGGGAGCTTAGATGTGACATCCTTAGAAAACATCTAGATGTGAATTAGACAAACTATTTTTTATAGTTATAATAAGGAGACACTTGCGTACATACGGCTATGGCCCTGGTGGGTCCATACTATCATCATCTCCACGCAAAGTCATCCCCTGATTCCTCATGTTCATTGACCATGTTGACAACACGAGATGGTGGTGCCACGGCGAGTGCAACAACTCGAAGGACGATGGAGAAGGCCTCGCAGGCCATACGGATGGTCTGATACAGCACCCGCTGCTCATCCAGGATCATCGGCCAGCATGTCCGCGACGACATTGTCGTTCGCCTTTTAGCCAGTGATTTGTCCCTCCGCGTGTCGGTGCTTGTTGAGGAGACGGAGGTTGTAGCACTGCTCCTCCTGTGCTTGCCAGAGTGCCAAGACCGGTGGTGATGGTAGCTCTTCCGCCATTATAGCGTCAAAGTGCGGTCGCACCTGCTCTATGGTGAACACAGCATGAACCGACGCGGGCAGTGGTGTCGGCTCCTGGAAGGAAGCCTCGTCCAACGTCTAGTCCTGGTCGCTGAGCTCAGCGAGCTCGCTAGCGAAGAAGACGGGATTAATTGGAAAAAATAAAAAATAAAAAGACGGGATTAGAATGGAAAACCTGTGTTGTGTAGCAGCTTACTGCATCTACCGCTAGACACTAACCGGTGAAGCCTCAAATTTGCTCATCTGCATCCGGATACCTCATACTAGAAATCTTAAATCCATCGGAGCCGGCTACAGCTCCTCTCCCTCCTCCTCCTTTGCTAGCTCCTTGATAACCCACAAGTGTAGGGGATAGCAATAGTTTTCGAGGGTTAAGTATTCAACCCAAATTTATTGATTCGACACAAGGGGAGCCAAAGAATACTCTTAAGTATTAGCAGTTGAGTTGTCAATTCAACCACACCTGGAAACTTAGTATCTGCGGCAAGGTAATTTAGTAGCAAAGTAATATGGAAGTAACAGTAGCAGCAATAAAAGTAACGGTAGTATTTTTGTAGTTTTTGTAACAGTAGTAGCGGAAAAGTAAATAAGCAACAAGCAATATGCGAAAATCCTGTAGGCATTGGATCGGTGATGGAGAATTATGTCGGATGCGATTCCTCATGTAATAGTTATAACCTAGGGTGACACAGAACTAGCTCCAGTTCATCAATGTAATGTAGGCATGTATTCCGAATATAGTCATACGTGCTTATGGAAAAGAACTTGCATGACATCTTTTGTCCTACCCTCCCGTGGCAGTGGGGTCCTAGTGGAAACTAAGGGATATTAAGGCCTCCTTTTAATAGAGTACCGGACCAAAGCATTAACACATAGTGAATACATGAACTCCTCTAACTACGGTCATCACCGGGAGTGGTCCCGACTATTGTCACTTTGGGGTTGCCGGATCATAACACATAGTAGGTGACTATTGACTTGCAAGATAGGATCAAGAACACACATATATTCATGAAAACATAATAGGTTCATATCTGAAATCATGGCACTCGGGCCCTAGTGACAAGCATTAAGCATAGCAAAGTCATAGCAACATCAATCTTAGAACATAGTGGATACTAGGGATCAAACCCTAACAAAACTAACTTCGTTGCATGGTAAATCTCATCCAACCCATCACCGTCCAGTAAGCCTACGATGGGATTACTCACACACGGTGGTGAGCATCATGGAATTGGTGATGGAGGAAGGTTGATGATGACGATGGCGACGATTGATGTCTACTACACAACCTTCTTCTTGCAGACGTTGTTGGGCCTCCAAGTGCAGAGGTTTGTAGGACAGTAGCAAATTTCCCTCAAGTGGATGACCTAAGGTTTATTAATCAGTGGGAGGCGTAGGATGAAGATGGTCTCTCTCAAGCAACCCTGCAACCAAATAACAAAGAGTCTCTTGTGTCCCCAACACACCCAATACAATGGTAAATTGTATAGGTGCACTAATTCGGCGAAGAGATGGTGATACAAGTGCAATATGGATGGTAGATATTGGTTTTTGTAAACTGAAAATATAAAAACAGCAAGGTAGCAAGTGGTAAACGTGAGCATAAACGGTGTTGCAATGATAGTAGGCAAGGCCTAGGGTTCATACTTTCACTAGTGCAAGTTCTCTCAACAAGGATAACATAATTGGATCATATTACTAGCCCTCAACATGCAACAAATAGTCACTCCAAAGTAACTAATAGCGGAGAACAAACGAAGAGATTATGGTAGGGTACGAAACCACCTCAAAGTTATTCTTTCTGATCGATCTATTCAAGAGTCAGTAGTAACATTCAATCTATCATAGAGTTTGTACTAGAATAACACCTTAAGACACAAATCAAACAAAACTCTAATGTCACCTAGATACTCCAATGTCACCTCAAGTATCCGTGGGTATGATTATACGATATGAATCACACAATCTCAGAAACATCTATTCAACCAACACATAGAACTTCAAAGAGTGCCCCAAAGTTTCTACCGGAAAGTCAAGACAAAAACGTGTGCCAACCCCTATGCATAGATTCCCAAGGTCACGGAACCCGCAAGTTGATCACCAAAACATACATCAAGTAGATCACATGATATCCCATTGTCACCACAGATAAGCACGTGCAAGACATACATCAAGTGTTCTCAAATCCTTAAAGACGCAATCCGATAAGATAACTTCAAAGGGAAAACTCAATCCATTACAAGAGAGTAGAGGGGGAGAAGCATCATAAGATCCAACTAGAATAGCAAAGCTCGCGATACATCAAGATCGTGCAATCTCAAGAACACAAGAGAGAGAGAGATCAAACACATAGCTACTGGTACATACCCTTAGCCCCGAGGGTGGACTACTCCCTCCTCGTCATGGAGAGCGTCGGGATGATGACGATAGCCACCGGTGAGGGTTCCCTCCTCCGGCAGGGTGTCGGAACGGGGTCTAGATTGGTTTTCGGTGGCTACAGAGGCTTTCAGCGGAGGAACTCCCGATCTAGGTAAATTTCCGAAGGTTTCAGTATTTATAGGATGTTTTGGCGTAGTTCCCACTTCAGGGGGGCTTCTGTGCTGTCCTCGATATAGGAGGGCACCACCACCTTCCCAGGGCGCGCCCTCCACCCTCGAGGGCAGCCCGTGGCTCTCCTAGCCCAACTCTTTTGCTTCGGGGGCTTCTTTTGGTCCAGAAAAAATCATAAAAAATTGGCTCATCAATTGGACTCTGTTTGATATTCCTTTTCTGTAAAACCCTAAAACAGGAGAAAAACAGAAACTAGCACTGGGCTCTGGGATAATAGGTTAGTCCCAAAAATCATATAAAGTGTATAATAAAGCCCATTAAACATCCAAGACTTCATAAATAATAGCATGGAACAATCAAAAATTATAGATACGTTGGAGACGTATCAAGCATCCCCAAGCTTAATTCCTGCTCGTCCTCGAGTAGGTAAATGATAAAGAAAGAATTTTTGATGTGGAATGCTAACCAATATAGTTTTTCAATGGAATTCTCTTAATTGTGGCATGAATGTTCAGATATGAAAGATTCAAGATTAAAGTCTATATTGACATAAGAAATAACAATACTTCAAGCATACTAACAAAGCAATCATGTCTTCTCAAAATACTATGGCTAAAGAAAGTTATTCCTACAAAATCATATAGTGTTGGCTATGCTCCCTTGTTCTCACACAAAAAATATTCATATCATGCACAACCCCGATTTCAGCCAAGCATTTGTTTTCATACTCTATCTTTTCAAACCTTTCAACTTTCACGCAATACATGAGCGTGAGCCATGGACATAGCACTATGCATGGAATAGAGGTGGTTGTGGAGAAGACAAAAAGAAGGGAGATAGTCTCACATCGACTAGGCGTATCAACGGGCTATGGAGATGCCCAATAGATATCAATGTGAGTGAGTAGGGATTGCCATGCAATGGATGCACTAGAGCTAAATATGAATGAAAGCTCAACAAAAGAAACTAGTGGGTGTGCATCCAACTTGCTTGCTCAGGAAGACCTAGGTCATTTGAGGAAGCCCATCGTTGGAATATACAAGCCAAGTTCTATAACGAAAAATTCCCACTGGTATATGAAAGTGACTAAGCATGAGACTCTCTACGATGAAGAACATGGTGCTACTTTGAAGCACAAGTGTAGAAAAAGATAGTAGCAATTGTCCCTTTTTTGGCCTTTTTTTTGGCCTTTCTTTTTTCTTTTTTTTCTTTTTTTTGTGGAGGGGCTTTATAGATTTAGCCTTTCCTCCCATGGGACAATGCTCTAATAATGATGATCATCACACTTTCATCACAACTCGATATTACAACTCGATACTACAACCAAAAAGTATGACTCTATATGAATGCCTCCGGCGGTGTACCGGTATGTGCAATGAAACAAGAGTGACATGTATAAAAATTTATACATGGTGGCTTTTCCACAAATACGATGTCAACTACATGATCATGCAATGGCAATATAACAATATGATGCGTGTCATATGAACGGAACGGTGGAAAGTTGCATGGCAATATATCTCGGAATGGCTATGGAAATGCCATGATAGGTAGGTATGGTGGCTGTTTTGAGGAACAATATGGTGGCTGTTTTGAGGAAGGATATATAGTGGGTTTATGGCACCGGCGAAAGTTGCGCGGTATAAGAGAGGCTAGCGATGGTGGAAGGGTGAGAGTGTGTATAATCCATGGACTCAACATTAGTCATAAGAACTCATATACTTATTGCAAAAATCTACGAGTCATCAAAACAAAGCAATCAACTCATGCTCCTAGGGGGGAGGTTGGTAGGAGTTAACCATCGCGCGCCCCCGACCTCCACACAAAGGTTAACACTCTACAAATACCTCATGCTCTAACTTAGTCAGAGAACGGTTCACCATACGTGCATGCTACGGGAATCACTAACCTTAACACAAGTATTTCTCAATTTCATAATAACTCCACTAGCATGACTCTAATATCACTATCATCATGTCTCAAAACAATTATCAAGCATCCAACATCTCATTCTATTCAATGCACTTAGTGTGGAAGTTTTTACTACATTGATATTGGATATCTATCATGTGATGACTAGTTTTATAGCCTAAACACATTACCATGCTGTTTCAATAGACTCTCAAAAGGGTATAAGTGAAGCATGAGAGTTCAACAATTTCTTCAAAATAAAACCACCGCCGTGCTCTAACAGATATAAGTGAAGCACTAGAACAAACAACAAACTACTTCGAAAGATATAAGTGAAAATCAATGAGTAGTTGAATAATTATGTAACTATGTGAAGACTCTAACATTTAAGAACTTCATATCTTGGGATATTATTCAAACAGCAAGCAAAACAAAAATAAACTAAATTGACGCTCCAAGCAAAACACATATCATGTGGTGAATAAAAATATAGGTCCGAGTATAGTTACCGATGGATGAAGACGAAAGAGGGGATGCCTTCCCGGGGAATCATCAAGCTTAGGCTTTTGGTTGACCTTGAATTTTACCTTGGGGTGCCATGGTCATCCCCAAGCTTAGGCTCTTGCCACTCTTTGTTCCATAGTCCATCAAAGCAATACTCAAAACTTGAAAACTTCACAACACAAAACTTAGACAAAAATCTCGTGAGCTCCGTTAGTATAAGAAAGCAAACCACTACTCAAAGGTACTACAATGAATTCATTATTTGTTTATATTGGTGTTAAACCTACTGTATTCCAACTTCTCTATGGTTCATACTTCCCAATACTACTCATAGATGCATTGAAATAAGCAAACAACACACGAAAAACAGAATCTATCAAAAACAGAACAGTCTGTAGTAATCTGCAGGTTTCGCCTACTTCTGGAACTCCAAACAATTCAACCTAAATTGGTAAATTTTAGTACTTTGTCTATTAATCATCTGCAAAAAGAATCAACTAAATAGCACACTCCAGTAAAAATTCACAGCCAAACTCGTGAGCGCTAAAGTTTCTGTTTTTTACAGCAAGATCATATAAACTTCACACAAGTCTTCCCAAAGGTTCTACTTGGCACAAACACTAATTAAAACATAAAACCACATCTAAACAGAATCTAGATGCAATATTTATTCCTAAACAGAAGCAAAAACAAAAAATATAAAATTGGGTTGCCTCCCAACAAGCGCTATCGTTTTACACCCCTAGCTAGGCATAATGATGCTCACATAAAAGATAAGAATTGAAACATAACGAGAGCATCTTGAAGAATATGACTAGCACATTTAAGTATAACCCACTTCCTATGCATAGGGATTTTGTGAGAAAACAACTTATGGGAACAATAATCAACTAGCATAGGAAGGGGAAAACGAGCATAACTTCAAGATATTAAGAACATAGACAATATGTAGAAGCATATGATCCTCTCTCATAATAATTTTCAATACCATCATGAATGAATTCAACCATATAACCAGCACATAAAGCATTCTTTTCATGATCTACTTGCATAGAAATTTTACTACTCTCCACATAAGCAAATTTATTCTCATCAATAGTAGTGGGAGCAAACTCAACGAAATAACTATCATGTGAAGCATAATCCAATTGAAAGCTAAAATCATGATGACAAGTTTCATGGTTATCTTTATTCTTTGTAGCATATGTGTCATCACAATAATCATCATAAGTAGGAGGCATGCTTTCATCATAATAAATTTGCTCATCAAATTTGGGGGGCTAAAACTATCATCTTCATCAAACATAGCTTCCCCGAGCTTGTGGCTTTGCATATCATTAGCATCATGGGAATTCAAAGAATTCATACTAACAACATTGAAATCATGCTCATAATGCACATATTCTATGCCAAGCATTCTATGTAATTCTTCTTCTAGTACTTGAGCACAATTTTCCTTCCCATCATTTTCACGAAAGATATTAAAAAGATGAAGCATAAGAGGTAATCTTAATTCCATTTTTTTGTAGTTTTCTTTTATAAACTAAAGTAGTGATAAAACAAGAAACTAAAAGATTCTATTGCAAGATCTAAAGATATACCTTCAAGCACTAACCTCCCCGGCAACGGCGCCAGAAAAGAGCTTGATGTCTACTACACAACCTTCTTCTTGTAGACGTTGTTGGGCCTCCAAGTGCAGAGGTTTGTAGGACAGTAGCAAATTTCCCTCAAGTGGATGACCTAAGGTTTATCAATCCGTGGGAGGCGTAGGATGAAGATGGTCTCTCTCAAGCAACCCTTCTTCTTGTAGACGTTGTTGGGCCTCCAAGTGCAGAGGTTTGTAGGACAGTAGCAAATTTCCCTCAAGTGGATGACCTAAGGTTTATCAATCCGTGGGAGGCGTAGGATGAAGATGGTCTCTCTCAAGCAACCCTGCAACCAAATAACAAAGAGTCTCTTGTGTCCCCAACACACCCAATACAATGGTAAATTGTATAGGTGCACTAGTTCGGCGAAGAGATGGTGATACAAGTGCAATATGGATGGTAGATATAGGTTTTTGTAAACTGAAAATATAAAAACAGCAAGGTAGCAAGTGGTAAACGTGAGCATAAACGGTGTTGTAATTATAGTAGGCAAGGCCTAGGATTCATACTTTCACTAGTGCAAGTTCTCTCAACAAGGATAACATAATTGGATCATATTACTAGCCCTCAACATGCAACAAAGAGTCACTCCAAAGTAACTAATAGCAGAGAACAAACGAAGAGATTATGGTAGGGTACGAAACCACCTCGAAGTTATTCTTTCTGATTGATCTATTCAAGAGTCTGTAGTAACGTTCAATCTATCATAGAGTTCGTACTAGAATAACACCTTAAGACACAAATCAACCAAAACCCTAATGTCACCTAGATACTCCAATGTCACCTCAAGTATCCGTGGGTATGATTATACGATATGCATCACACAATCTGAGAAACATCTATCCAACCAACACATAGAACTTCAAAGAGTGCCCCAAAGTTTCTACCGGAAAGTCAAGACAAAAACGTGTACCAACCCCTATGCATAGATTCCCAAGGTCACGGAACCCGCAAGTTGATGACCAATACATCAAGTAGATCAAATGATATCCCATTGTCACCACAGATATGCACGTGCAAGACATACATCAAGTGTTCTCAAATCCTTAAAGACTCAATCCGATAAGATAAATTCGAAGGGAAAACTCAATCCATTACAAGAGAGTAGAGGGGGAGAAGCATCATAAGATCCAACTAGAATAGCAAAGCTCGCGATACATCAAGATCGTGCCATCTCAAGAACACAAGAGAGATCAAACACATAGCTACTGGAACATACCCTCAGCCCCGAGGGTGGACTACTCCCTCCTCGTCATGGAGAGCGTCTGGATGATGAAGATAGCCACCGGTGAGGGTTCGCCCCTCCGGCAGGGTGCCGAAACGGGGTCTAGATTGATTTTCGGTGGCTACAGAGGCTTTCGGTGGCGGAACTCCCGGTCTAGGTTAATTTCCAAAGGTTTAGGTATTTATAGGATTTTTTGGCGTAGGTCCCACGTCAGGGGGGCTTCTGGGCTATCCTTGAGATAGGAGGGTGCCACCACCTTCCCAGGGCGCGCCCTCCATCCTCGAGGGCAGCCTGTGGCTCTCCTGGCCCAACTCTTTTGCTTCGGAGGCTTCTTTTTGTCCAGAAAAAATCATAAAAATTTGGCTCGTCAATTGGACTCCGTTTGATACTCCTTTTCTGTAAAACCCTAAAATAGGAGAAAAATAGAAACTGGCACGGGGCTCTGGGTTAATAGGTTAGTCCCAAAAATCATATAAAAGTGTATAATAAAGCCCATTAAACATCCAAGACTTCATAAATAATAGCATGGAACATTCAAAAATTATAGATACGTTGGAGACGTATCAACGATCTCACCTCTCCGGAGCCCCGAACGGACTCCAGATCAGCCCTCCCGAGAGATATTAGGGCTTGGCGGCGGCTCTGTATCGTAAAACGCGATAATTCTGCCTCTCTTATTTTTTTCTCCCCGAAAGTGAATATATGGAGTCGGGGTAGACGTCGGTGGAGCAACAGGGGGCCCACGAGGCAAGGGGCGTGCCCAGGGGGAGGGGGTGAGGGAGTCCTGGACTAAGGGGTCCTCGGTCGTCCGGCGTGTTATCCATGGGCCGGACTGGTGGGCTATGAAGATATGAAGGCCGAAGACTGCACCCGTGTCCGGATTGGACTCTCCTTGGCATGGAAGGCAAGCTTGGCGACCAACTATGAAGATTCCTTCTTATCTAACCGACTCTTTGTAACCCTAGATTCCCCCAGTGTCTATGTAAACCGAAGGGCGTAGTCCGGAGAGGACAGATACACATTACCATAGGCATACAGGCTATGCTTAGGGTTTAGCCATTATGATCTCATGGTAGATCAACTCTTGTAATACTCATATTCATTAAGATCAATCAAGCAGGAAGTAGGGTATTACCTCCATAGAGAGGGCCCGAACCTGGGTAAACATCGTGTCCCCGGTCTCCTGTAACCATCGACCTTAGACGCACAGTTCGGGACCCCCTACCCGAGATCTGCCGGTTTTGACACCGACATTGGTGCTTTCATTGAGAGTTCCACTATGTCGTCGATGAAAGGTTCGATGGCCCCTTCAATCGTTGATAGTGATGCTATCCAAGGAGAAACCTTCCTCCTCGGACAGATCTTCGTATTCGACAGCTTCGTATTGCGGGCCAACTCATTTGGCCATCTGGAGTAGATCGACAGCTACGCCCCTGGCCATCAAGTCAGATTCGGGATCTTGAACTATGTCGCGGACATCCGTGGAAACCTGATCTTCGACGGATTTGAGACCGCGGTGATCGCTCCCCCTTGCTCCGATGAACATAACTTCAATCTATCATCGGATCACATCCAGGAGATACAACGTGTTGCTGCAACGGCCTTAAATCCGGAGCAGATTGTGCCATCCAAGGCCAAAGAGTCCGCGGCATTGGATCCGCACACAGACTCGACACCTGGCAATGTTTGCGTTAACGGAGCTTCGGACTCATCTCCGGCTATAAGTTCCAAACCACGTACGCCTGCAGACACCGAGCTGGATCGGTTATCAATTTTTGAATTCGGCGCTGCAGACATCTTCCAACACTCGCCCCTGGGCGACGTGCTAAACTCATTAAAAAACCTGTCCTTGGCAGGGGACTCGCAGCCAAACTATGTCCGGTTCGAACTAGGGGCTGACGATGGAGAATTTTTCTTCCCACCCACCACCCACTTCATAGCCACTGTCGAGGACTTAACCGACATGCTTGACTATGGCTCCAAAGACATCAACGGTATAGACGACGATGCCAACAAGGAGCAAGGCCAAGACCCACCATTCATGGGACGAGGGACGGCCACCTCTTCGTACCTAAAAAGCTAGCGATGATGACAAAGAAGATCCAGTTGAGAATAAACCTCCTGAGACACAGTCTAAATACCGGCGCCCTAAATGCCGCTCTAAGTCACATCGCAACAACGCTGGCACCGGAGAAAACAGCACTCCGGACAACACCGAAAACAATGAAGACCCTGTTGGAGCAAGATCTGAGCAGGAGGAACAAGAAAACAGCCAAGCCAGCCCCGATGAACAGGCTCTGCACAGCGACAATTCGGAGGACGACAACTACCTTCCGCTCTCCGAAGATGAGGTAAGCCTCGGCGACGAATACTTCATCATACCCGAAGAACCCCTCGAGCAGGAGCGCTTCAAGCGCAGGCTGATAGCCACTGCAAGGAGCCTGGAAAAGAAGCAGCAACAGCTTCAAGCTGACCAAGACCTACTCAACGATATATAAGCCAAAGTCCTAACCGCCGAAGAATACGGCCTTAATGGCCCAGCCAAAAGCGACCGGAAGCATATATTGCTACCTCAGTTCGATGACGAGGCGTTGGAGCCCGCACCATCATCACACAATACGGCAGGTCGTCGACAATCCTGTCCGGATAAAGAGGCAACTCAAGCCGAACACCAGAGTGCCCCACCTCGCCGTAAAGGTAAGAATAACACAGCTCACGGTTTTACAAATGACCTTCGGTGGGACCTGGACAGTAGAGCAGGACACGCAAGATCAATCTACAGATCGAGGGGACATGCCTCGGCACGCGATGATGGCTACCTATTCGTACATAACAAACCCAGCCACATCCGAGCCGAAAACCGCAAATGGACTCCTTCAGAGTTACGTCGCAGTGTGGCCCTACACAGAGGTGCCGCACACCTCTTTGCTTCACGGATGAAGTAATGGATCATGAATTCCCCGAATGATTCAAACCCGTCAATATTGAATCATACGACGGAACAACCGCCCCACGGTATGGATAGAAGATTTTATACTCCACATCTATATGGCCCGTGGAGACGAGCTCCACGCCATTAAATACCTCCCACTAAAGCTAAAAGGGTCAGCTCAACACTGGTTGAACAGCCTGCCTGAAAATTCCATAGGCAGGTGGGAAGACTTGGAACATATGTCCGGCCACCAGATGCCGATGACCTAAGTCACATTATCCAACAACCCGGAGAGTCAGTCAGGAAGCTCTGGACTCGGTTCTTAGTCACAAAGAACCAAATCGTCGACTGTCCGAATGCGGAAGCCCTCGTAGCCTTCAGGCACAGCGTTCGGGACGAATGGCTTGCATGCCACCTCGGTCAAGAAGGACCTAAATCCATGACAGCCCTTACTGCTCTAATGACCAGCTTTTGCGCTGGAGAAGATAGCTGGCTCGCTCGTAGAAGCAACAACGCCAGCGACCCGGGCACATCCGAAATCCGAGACGGCAACAGCAGGCCACTACGAAGCAAACACAACCGTCGCAATGATAATGAAAGATCGCGCGACACAGTGGTCAATGCCGGATTCAGCAATCCCAAGCCCGGTCAATGGAAGAAGCCACTCAAGGCGAACCGAGACGAACCATCCAACCTAGACAGGATATTGGACCGACCCTGCCAAATTCACGATCACCCCGATAAACCAGCTAATCAAACTAACAGAAACTGCTGGGTCTTTAAGCAGGCCGGCAAGCTCAATGCCGAACACAAGGGGAGGAGGCCGTCAGGCGACAGGGACGACAGAGAGATTCACCAACGAAATGTCGGGGTTCAGGAGCCATCTCCACCCGATGATCGACTATTCCCGGAGCGAAAATAGCAGTCTGGCTTCCGCCGCCCACCTCGTACACTTGCAAAATTTGTACCGCGCATACATCACTACGCACTCAAGATACCATGGGCGTTGGTGGAAGCACACTACGGACAAGACTGCAAGCATCCCCGTAACACCTTTTATCTATTTTCTTTTTATATCTTCCTTCACTATCTCTTAAAAACAGGTGACGAACAAGACAAACATCTAAAACCGACTCTATCGGAGTTCGGATCCATACACTCACCTAAGGGGCTACTTCCATCAAGGACTCCCCTCGCCGAGGATAGGCGGCGCACACGTGCGACACGAGGTCCAAAATAATTTTTTTGTAGACCGCACTCTTTATTTCGAGCCTGTACTACGCCTCTTCCTCTGCCTCCGACCCCGAACATGTCAAATAGTCGGGATTGTGGTCTTTATATATATAAATTAATCATTGGCATATCGGTCAGGTCCCAGTAAACAGTATCTGAATTAATCATCCGTATCGTTTCGCCAATGAATATGGCTCCTACGGTTGTTTCACAGATATACCTTGGGATAACCCGCCAGGGGCTCGGTATGGGAACAAATGAGTTGCCGGCAAAAGCCCGAACAGCTCTACAGCGTACTTCGGCGTCGCAAGTTTGGCCTTATATGCATCAGCTCCGAATCACTGTCTTTGGTCAATATTTGGGTTGCCCGACTCATGTGCTTGCTACCCTACGTTCCACTCCATCGGCTAGGGTAGTAAAGGGAGAACTACTGCGATTGTGCTTCCGGTTCATCTGGTCAAGTACCTCAGTAGAGAAATCCAAAAACTGACTGTCATGATGCGATGAGAGCTGGTCAACCACTTGATGACTTATTGGAATCTTTAGTGATTCTCCGTGTCACACGAGGGATCTTTTTCAGATCAAATATGTAAGGCGGCAAATTATAATACGCCGCATACATACCAGGGGCTATGTCGTAGCCCCACCATAAAACTCCTATGGCTAGGTGAAAGTGTTAACGCCCTATAGTCCGATTGCCTGGTTCGCCGCATTATCACCTCCTTCATGGACCAAGACGTTGGATAAAGAGTGATTAAATGCTTTTTCAAACACCCCCGTACTTCCAACGAGGGGGCTGAAGCCGACGACTGGAAAACTTTCAGATTATATTAAAACGGCTGCACAGGAGGAATTCAAGCTTTCGAGCAAAACATAAAAATAGATTAACTATGAAATTGTCTTTACAATTCTCATACACCTCACTAGAACATTATGTCTTTCGAGCACTGACCCTCTATTAAGCGGGCGGCCTCTAGGACGTCTTCAAAATAACGCTCCGGCTCAAGACGGTCCTTGCCCTTGGGTGGACTCTTCGCTGCAACATCGATGGCTTCATCTTACCCCAGAATGTTTTCACTCAGGCAAAAGCCATCCGTGCACCCTCAATGCACGTTGATCTCTTCACAGGATCGATACACGGCACCGCATCAACAAGCCTTTGCACCAAACCGAAGTAGCTATTCGAAATAGGCTCGGTTGGCCACAGACGGATTATGATGTTCTTCATGACAGCGCCGGATATCCTATGAAGTTTGGCCCATTGGGACATCTGTTCATTCAGCAACAGAGGGCGCTTTGATGCGCCAAACTGTGACTATAAAAGCTTCTTTGTTGCGTACCCCTCTCGCGCTTTATAATACTGCACCGCATCAGAAGAACTCTTCGGCAAGTCTAAAAACTCGTCCGGAGAACTCCACACTCGGTCAAGCTGAGCATAGTTCAGATCGCCGAACTTAGTCTGCAGTAGAAAGGGCTTACCAGCCGCAATCTCCCTAGCTTGCCGGATTTCCTCACGGGCCGCTCTGGATTCCGTACGCACTTATCTCGCCTCTTGTAGGGCCTTGACAAGTTCAGCCGCTTTGGCTTCTTTCTCTTTCTCTAGAAGTTCGCAGCGGGCAGTAGCATTTTTTAGTTCAAGCACCATCGCGGATATCTTCTCCTCGCCTTGGCGCCGTGCAGCTTGTTCGGCTTTTAACTCAGCCGATGCCTTTTCTGCGGCCGCACTGCTACACCGGGCCTGCTCCTTAGCCCGGGCCAGCTCCGCTCGAAGAACTTCAACGACAGCAGCACCATCTGCAGCCATGTATATTCCAGCATATAACTTCTTAGCATCATGCTCATACCAGAAAAATGTATGGGGATTGCCCCAAATACATACCTTGCGACTCTTCAAGACGCATATTGATTAACGCAAGATCGTCCCCCGCTATATCCAGCTTCCGCTGGAGCTCGGCAATATCCATAGTCTGGCAAGTGGCCGAGGGGGAAGCGGCATGTGTTCAAGTTCATCAGATTAGTCCTCGAATGATTCTTCTCGATCCTCCATTTGCTTCCCATTGGAAGCCAACCGGAGTCTCAGAGGCTACTACCTATACACAGGTGCATCCTTGCAAATAAAACATAACTAAAAGCATTATATCACAAACCTCGAAGCCTTTTAGCAGGCTCATGAAGGCTTCATTCAATCCTCTCTTCACGGACAAAATCTTCTCAACCACTGTACCCATCAAGGTACGATGTTCCCCCGAGAAAGATGATTTTCGCAACATGTCTCGCAATATATTCGGAGCCTCCGGGTCTTCGGAAACCGCTCTAGGACCACAACCATCCTTTGAAGGAAACAGTCCACCCGTCTACAGAATCACCGTCGGCTGCAAGCCAGACAGTCCGGGGCCTTTATTATCCGCCCCGGAATCCCGGATGGTCGGAGACCCACCATCGGGTACTGCCTCTTTTATCAGCCGCATAGCTTGTTGATCAAGAAAAACCCTCCGCGACGACACTTTAGAGTCGTCCGCCCTATTAGGCGAGGAGGTTGGGGAGGCGTATCACTCTCCATCATCTATGGGAGGAGACCTCCCGAAGAAGAGGATTGCCCAGAAAAACTCGGTGCCGACCTGTAAAAATGCACGAACACGTTACGTATATCTTCGGTAACAGGGGCGGGACACTATCAAAGTACCCCGGATTCACTTACGGTTTGGTCGAGGGCTTGTCCTCATGTTGGAGCTGTTCAACGGCGTCGCTTTCCAAACCCAAGCCGCTCGACGGTGGCATCTTGCCTCTCTTAGACCGCCTTTCCCAACCTTCGGAGGCGGCTCTTTTCCTCCTTCTCGGAGAAGGGATACTGGATCCTATTTCGCCTCTGTCTTCAGGCGAGGAAAGGTCGATTTCTCCGGACTTAGTATCCGACTTACCTCCAGAACAAAGGTCATCTCGGGTCCTCTCACTCTGCTCTTTACCCTCCCCTGCCGGCGCCTGGTATGGTGTCGAGGTCAGCATCCTTGTTAACATGGGACTGGTTGAGTCTTCAGGAAGGGGAGCCGGACACCTAATCCGTTCCACTTTCTTTATCCAGCCCTAAAAAAGGATGATTCGGTCAGTGTCTTATCACTGGGTGTCTGATTATGAGGTGTTCGGCGAGCGGGTACTTACCGGGGTGTCCGGATGGTTACAGTCTAGGCCGACATCTTCGGTGGTGTCTGGCCATTGCTTTCGTTGCCTGAAAAATAATCCCCACATTCCTTCGTGCGTAGTGCCGAAGAAATGCTGAAGAGTTTGCGGCCCTTCTAGATTGAACTCCCACATGCGGAGGGGCCGTCGCTAGCACGGAAGGATCCGGCAGACTAGCATTACTTGGACAATGTTCACGATATTGATGTCCCTCTCAATGAGGTTTCGGATGCGGATTTGCAAAACCCACACCTCGTCCGTTGATCCCCAGTCGAACCCCTTATTAACTCACGATGCAAGCTAAATTGGAGGGCTGGATCGAAATGCGGGCGCAGGAGCCCACTTGGAGCCGCGGGGCTCGGTGATGTAGAACCACCCCTGCTACCATAAATCGGAAGACTTGGCAAAGGATCCTTTCAGCCAAACAGCATTGGCGAGCTTGCTCACTATGGCACCACCGCACTCTGCCTGCTCCTCCTCTATCACTCGCGGCTTCACACCGAAGGTCTTGAGCCACAAGCCGAAGTGCGGAGGAGTTCGGAGGAAGGCTTCGCACGTGACGATAAACATCGATATAAGAAGAATAGAGTGTGGGGCTAGATCATGAAAATCTAGCCCATAATAGAACATGAGCCCTCGGACGAAGGGATTAAGTGCAAACCCTAACCCACGGAGGAAGTGGGACACGAACACGACCCTCTCACCGGATCTGGGGGTGGGAATAACCTGCCCATCGGTCGGAAGCCGATGGAGGATTTTTGCGTTCAGACACCTCGCCGCCCGAAGCATTGCAATGTCTCCCTCCGTGTCAAAATAAGCCACCCACCGGCCTTGATGGCTGGATCCGGACATGATTGGAGCTTGTGGCGATTGAAACCTGGGTGTTGGAACTCGGGGTAGCAGGGGTTGAGAGAGAAGCAAGCGTGAAAGAAAAAGACGGGTCTGTACCCCTATATAAAGGCCGCAAATATCGAACGTCTCCTCCTAGGCCTTGAGACTTGCCTGTTCCCAAGGAGTTGTACCCAAGAGATGGTTGGGTTACCCACGTCCGGGTTGATAATAATCCCTTAAAAAGGAGGAGACACGAACTCCGCTTGGATAAGACATACCAATAAAACCACGCCTAGAAATGTGGGACGGCGGGCCAGCTAAATGCTCGAATATAATGGTCGGGCAGGTGTGATGTCATATTACCAAAAAGTCGTCAGCGGATCGGACTCGTGAAATATTATATCCTCTGTAGTTGTGTATATAGGTCCGGATACAATCATCGCGTACGAAGACTATCTTGGAGTTCGTGAAGAAGGGAACCCGCCTTGCAATGCCGAAGACAATCTGCATGCCAGACTCCTCGTCATTGAAGCTGGGTTCAGGGGCTACTGAGGGAGTCCTGGACTAAGGGGTCCTCGGGCGTCTGGCCTGTTATCCATGGGCCGGACTGGTGGGCTATAAAGATATGAAGGCCGAAGACTGCACCCATGTCCGGATTGGACTCTCCTTGGCGTGGAAGGCAAGCTTGGCGACCAACTATGAAGATTCCTTCTTATGTAACCGACACTATGTAAGATTCCCCCGGCGTCTATATAAACCAGAGGGAGTAGTCCGGAGAGGACAGATACACATTACCATAGTCATACAGGCTAGGCTTCTAGGGTTTAGCCATTATGATCTCGTGGTTGATCAACTCTTGGCATACTCATATTCATCAAGATCAATCAAGCAGGAAGTAGGTATTACCTCTATAGAGAGGGCCCAAACCTAGGTAAACATCGTGTCGCCAGTCTCATGTAACCATCGACCTTAGATGCACAGTTCGGGACCCCCTACCCAAGATCCGCTGGTTTTCACATCGACAGGGGGCGCGCCCCCCACCCTCGTGGACACGGTGTGGGCCCCCTGGCTTGGTTCTTTCCGCGGATATTTTTTATATATTCCAAAATAATTCTCCATTGAATTTCAGGTCATTCTGAGAACTTTTATTTTTGCACAAAAACAACACCATGGCAATTCTGCTGAAAACAGCGTGAGTCGGGGTTAGTTCCATTCAAATCATGCAAATTAGAGTCCAAAACAAGGGGAAAAGTGTTTGTAAAAGTAGATACGTTGGAGACGTATCAACTCCCCCAAGCTTAAATCTTTGCTTGTCCTCAAGCAATTCAGTTGATAAACTGAAAGTGATAAAGAAAAACTTTGAAAAACTCTGTTTGCTCTTGTTGTTGTAAATATGTAAAGCCAGCATTCAAGTTTTCAGCAAGATCATGAACTAACCACATTCACAATAACTTTCAGGTCTCATGTCTACTCATATCAATGGCATAATCAACTAACAAGCAATAATAATAAACCTCGGATGACAACACTTTCTCAAAACAATCATGATATGATATAACAAGATGGTATCTCGCTAGCCCTT
Organism: Secale cereale; assembly: GCA_902687465.1. NCBI lineage: Eukaryota > Viridiplantae > Streptophyta > Magnoliopsida > Poales > Poaceae > Secale > Secale cereale. The sequence continues at coordinate 459,267,202 of LR738710.1, forward strand.
TCTGAGACCGCAAAACATAAATACAGAGCACCTTTAAAGATCAAGAACTGACTAGACATTGTAATTCATGGTAAAAGAGATCCAGTCATAATCATACTCAATGCAAATTAATAGTAATACATGCAAATGACAGTGGTGCTCTCCAACTAGTGCTCTTTAATAAGAGGATGGTGACTCAACATAAAAGTAAATATATAGGCCCTTCGCAGAGGGAAGCAGGGATTTGTAGAGGTGCCAAAGCTCGATTTTGAAATAGAGATGAATAATATTTTGAGCGGTATACTCTCATTGTCAACATAACAACCAAGAATATCGATATCTTCCATGTTACACACATTATAGGCGGTTCCCAAACAAAATGGTAAAGTTTTTACTCCCCCAACCACCAACAGGCACACTCCACGGCTAGCCCAAAACAATGGGTACCGTCCAAACCAGCAATAGCCCTGGGGGAGTTTTGTTTAATTATTATGTTTTGAGCATGGGACTGGGCATCCCGTGTAATGCCCAGGATGGGACTATACCTCCTACGTGTCGAGGCACGACTTAAAGGTATAAGCCCATCCTAGAATGATCTCAAGTTTGGTATCTTTGCACGACTCATGTAAAAGAGGGATTAAATTGCAAAAGGAGATAGTTGGCTTACACTCGCCACTTCACACAATACATTACATAAGCAAAACATCATTCAAAACATCACAACCCATATAAGGGCAAGATCCAAAAGAAAGATACCAAAACAACATAAAACCACAGGTCAGGATCAAATCCTAGTAAAAGAACCACTACTGATCGTCGAAACGTCACGAGCAAACGACCAAACTCTTCATCGAACTCCCGGTGAAGAACTGATCCATCTCCTGCATCAAACTCGGCTGAACCTGCATCTGGTGTGGTGAAGTAACTGTGAGCCACAGAGGACTCAGCAATCCCGTTCCCGGGTAACACGACTATTTAAGCCTTGGGTGTGGAACAAGGCTGAAGAAAGAATAAGAGGTGAAGGAATAACAAGAGTCTGCAGCAGCAACTAGCACTAGCTTACGTAAAAGAGAGCGAGAAGAGAAGTGCCTCGGTCGAGAGATGATCACGAAGTGATCCTAACTAAAGCCAGACAAACATAACCCCACCGTGTTCATCTCCCGAATCCCTTTCGGAAAATGACACTCACGGTACACACGCTGGTAGTGTATTGGAACATGGTGTCAAGTTTTCTACAATCGGATATTAACAAGCTCCCATCTGCCACATAACCACGGGCACGGCTTTCGAAAGTTCAAACCCTGCAGGGGTGTTCCAACTTGGCCCATGACAAGCCCACGATCCGCGGAGTCGCAACTCCAAAGGTGGGAAGGTCCGAGTATTCTCGGAATCCCGTGCTCAAGATACTCCGAACTAAGGTAAGACTAATCCAGCAAATCCTCCCGGCATGTCGACACCCTGATAGGTAGCCGCGCGTATCTAGTCTCAGGACACGACCGGATGGGCGATTCTACAGGTTTTTACCAAACCTCGAGTTTCCTCATGGTGGCCCCGCAGAACCCCCGTTTCGGACCAACACTCATGTGGAGCACTGGCCCGGGGTTGTTGATTAAAAATAAAAGGGATAGCTAGTCCCTATGCAAGTTTTATTAGTTATTAGGCAAATAGTACCAATGTTGGGACTTGCTGGAAAAGACTTAGCACTTAGCGGTTTATCGAGGGGGTCCCATACACCCCAACTGTGTGAGGAACGCATAATCAAGGAACATAACACCGGTTTATACGGTTCCTAACGGCATGAGTGGAACAAATCACCAAGCAAAAGGCTTAGCCTTCCACCCTTGCCAATATATAGATGATTTCATTTAAGCATTTATATAGTGTGATATAACCCAACAAACTTCAACATGAAGCAAGCATCTTCAACTTCACCTGCAACTAGCAATGCTATAAGAGGGGCTGAGCGAAGCGTACTTAGCCAAGCAAGGGTTTGCATAGGTAGGGTGGTTAAACATGGTCATGGTTACAAGTAGGAGGCTGACAGGAAATACATGGGCATCGAGGCAAAACTACAGATCGAGACTACTAGCAATAGGCAAAGATAGTAATGTTATCGAGGTTCGGTCATCTTGCCTGGGATTCCGCAAGGGAGAAGAACGGATCCATGAAGTAGACGAAGCAACACAGTCGAGCGAATCCTCACAACTCCGGAACGAATCCGAAGCTAACAAGAAAAGCAACCGGAAAGAAGCAAACAACACGGTAAACACACAAGCATAAACATGGCATATGATGCACATCCAAGTATGATGCATGTCCGGTTTAAATATGCATGGCATGGCAAAGTGCAGAAACAACACTACAAGTTAAGTGGAGCTCAATATGCAACGAGTTGCATATTGACGAAACACCACATTATAATTATTTAATTGACTCTCGTTATTTACAAGACAAGATTAAATGTTTTTAACATAGCAAGAGGTGAAGCATAATAAAACTACACTATTTAGACAATTTTTAAATGAGGCCGGAAGAACAACAACAATTCCGGAAAATCCCCATGAGCATGATTAGCAATTATTAAAGCAACAACAATTCACACATATAATGTTGTTATCATGATGCGGATGACATGATCATGTTTATGCAATTTATTAGATAGAGGTTAACAAGAGAGATATGAAGTATTTGTCACCGTGGTGGAAAGGGGTGCCACGGCGACGATAACCAAAATGATGCAACGGCAACATCTCGGTTCCGGTAACTCGGTGAGAGACCGGAGCAAAAGCAAAGGTGGAGTGAGCGAGACATGCAAGATGATGGGGTGCTCCCGGTTTCCGGGTTCCCATGGGTCGGCAACAAAAGAGGCACAACAGACACGGTGCAAACAAGGGATGCATCTCATACAACACATGCATGACACGGGTCATCGTCTCGGGGGTATACCTTTGAAACACTCGTTTTGGGGAGGTTCGAGATCGTAGAGGAAGGAGTCGTTCCGTAGAGGTACTCGTTATGTAGCTGTTCTCGCGATTCGTAGAGGAAGTAGGCGTTCACGTTTGGAGAGGAAGTAGTTGTACTCGTTTCTTCACCGAAGGTAGTCGTACACGTTCGTAGCAGTCTTGCCGGTCTCGGGTCGTAGTTGAACTCGGTCGTCGTGGTACTTGCCAAAACAACATCGGATGTAGTCGTACACGCACGTTCCGTAGAGGTACTTGGCGCCTCGGTAGTCGTACACGGGGCGACGGTAGTGGTACTCGCGGTCGTCGAGCGTAGTCGAACTTGACGCATCGGTTAGTCGAACTCGAGGTCGTCGTACATCTTGAAGAGGAACTTGACGGAACCAATGTCTTTGGACTTGCCGATCTTGACGAGCCGTAGGGGTACTTGGTGAATCCGTGAAGTCGCGGTACTTGTCCTTCGAGGCCCTGGAATAAACAACAACGCAACAAAAGGAGATAGCTGCGGGGTGTCCGTCTCCCGCACAGCTCGGGCGGTAGTGAGGAGGAGCGACCAGCAGGGCGGGTGACGAGGCCACCGAGGAGGAGAGGCATCTGAAGGGGCGACGGCGGATCCTGGCCGAGGAGGAACGGCGCGGCAGGGGTGCTGCAAGACGAGGTACTTGGCGGCGACGAGGAGGCGGGGCCTGGCCGGAGACGGGGCGCTGCTGCGGCTGGGGAACGCAGGGGCGAGGACGGCCATGGCGAGGCGCGAGCTGGCAGTGCTGTGCTGGCCTTGGCGCACGGCGCGCGGTGGTGTCGCGTGGAGGCCCGGAGGGAGGGGCGGACGGCTGCCTGGGCGCTGGACGGGCACTCACGAGGGGGCTCGGGCTCCCACCTGGAGACGGAGGCGCTGGGGCGCCGCAGGGGCGCGGGCGCAGGGGGCTTCAAGGCGAGCAGTGCGGCGGCTCTGGGAGGAAGGAGGGTCGCTGCGCTGCGGGATCGAAGGGAGGGGGATGCGGGAGGCTCGAGGGAAAAGGGTGCGGGGTCGGGCGAGACTAGCGCGCCGAGAGAAGGGAGATCGTTGGGAGATCGAGGGAACCGAGGGACGGGACGATGGGGTGGCGGCGCGAGGGGAAGGCAGATCGAGGGGAGAAGGGAATCGGGACTGCGATCGGTGGTTAGGGTTTGGAGCGGTCGGGCCAGGAGGCCTGGTGGCTGGGACAAGAGGGAGTGCGGCCTGGAGGTCCAAGCTGGGCTGCTGGGAACTCCTTCTCTGGCATTTCTTTTCCAGTAAAGAAATAGAACAAAAAAAATAGAAATGCCCAGAGAGTTTGGGGATGGTTTTGGCTGACATAAAAATATCCCTACAACCCTGGAATTGTGGGCTATTTTAATAAACTCCTTTGGCAATTTTTAGAGATTACTAATTTATGCAAGTTTGAAAAATAACTCAAACTTGAATAAATCCGTAGGACAACCGAAGCACTTCCAAAAGACATGGAAATTGGAGGAGGTGGTCTTGGCATGACCTAGAATTTATAGGAAGATATTGAACATTTCTCGAACATGAAAAAATGTCACTTGCGAATAAAAGGTAGAAAGACGAAGAGGAAGATGAACTAGCACGGGCAAGGACTTAAAAGGGTCCAAATGTGTTGAGGTTTTTGGAGGAACCTCGATAAAAGGGAAAAAGAATTAGAGGGAGGTTTGACGGTGAAACTTGAATTAAGAGGCATGGGGAAAATTATGCAAGTGTGTTGCGGGTAATTCCAAACAATTGGAATATTTTAATATAGCTCCCTAATAATATTGAGAGGATATGTTTTAAAGAGAAGACATTCTTCCCTCGATTTAAATGGACCGAAGGTCCACACAATTTATTTAATTTGAGATGCAAAATTAATGACATGATGGCATGATGACATGCTGCAATGCAAAATAAATAAAGCAAGCACAACTAAACACATGGGAAACCCGGAACATCTGGAATCTTTTGGAATCTTCTGGGACGTCGGTCTTCGGGCGTCACATCCCGGTTACCAGCCATTTTCTCATGAATGATGAGCGGAGTTCACTCATCGTGAGAATAACCCACCTAGCATGGAAGATATAGACAACCCTAGTTGATACATGAGCTATTCGAGCATACAAAACAGAATTTCATTTGAAGGTTTGGAGTTTGGCACATACAAATTTACTTGGACCGGCAGGTAGATACCGCATGTAGGAAGGTATGGTGGACTCATGTGGAATAACTTTGGGGTTTTTGGAAGTGGATGCACAAGCAGTATTCCCGCTTAGTACAGGTGAAGGCTAGAAAGAGACTGGGAAGCGACCAGCTAGAGAGCGACAAAAGTCATGAACATGCATTATAATTAATCATCAATGAATGCAAGCATGAGTAGGATATAAATCACCATGAACATAAATATTGTGGAGGCTATGTTGATTTTGTTTCAACTACATGCATGAACATGTGCCAAGTCAGACCACTTGAATCATTCAAAGGAGGATACCACCCTATCATACCACATCACAACCATTTTAATATCATGTTGGCACGCAAGATAGACCATTATAAACTCCTAGCTGATTAAGCATGGCATGAGCAGCAATGATCTCTAATTGTCATTGAAAGCATGTTTCATTCATAATAGGCTGAATCAGGAACGATGAACTATCATATTTACAAAAACAAGAGAGGTCGGGTTTATACTAGCTTTTCTCATCTCAATAAGTTCATCATATATCGTTATTATTGCCTTTCACTCGCACGACCGAATGGTGTGGATAATAATAATAGTGCACGTGCATTGGACTAAGCTGGAATCTGCGAGCATTTAATACAAGAGAGAAGACAAAGTAATATAGCTCAAGGGTAAATCAACAATAAAGCATATGAGAGCCACTAAACATTTTCAATCATGGTCTTCTACTCTTGACCCCCAAATAAAAGAAAAGAAACTATTTACATGGGAAAGCTCCCAACAAGCAAAAGAAGAACGAGAAATCTTTTTGGGTTTTCTTTTAATTACTACTACTACAAGCATGGAAAGTAAACTAGCTAAAAGCTACAACTAAATTTTATTTTTTTAAGGTTTTTCTAACACACAAGAAAAAGACTAAGAAAAGAATTGAAACTAGCATGGATAGTACAATGAAAGAGTGTGAGCACCGACAACTAGAATAAGTGTGAGAACATGAATGTAATGTCGGTGAGAAACACGTACTCCCCCAAGCTTAGGCTTTTGTCCTAAGTTGGTCTATGTCCATAGATCGAAGCTACTTTCTCCGGTGTACTAAGGAGCGTCCTCTGATTGCCACTGGCTGGCAATTTCATCCAGATCCCACCCATAAACAGACTGCCGGTAAGGGTCAAGTGGTGGCTCCGGCTCCGGCTCTGAAGCTTGTGCCTGGCTCTGGTACTTGTAGAAGGCATCCAACGAAATGAGGTATATGCTTGAAAACAGATCAAACAGAGATGGTGCAGGCAAGGTAATAATCTCACAATATTTTTCATCAAACCTCAATTTATACTTAAGCAACTTCTCCTTGTCTTTAACAATAAAATCATGTGCTATCATACTCTTATAATCTAAATAAGTAGGGGGCAGCAATTTTTCTTCCTTCTCATGATGCCTAATAGGTATTCTAAAGTGTTCAGCAAGGCAAGAAGCAAATATGCCTCCAAAAACGGGTCCTTTTGTGCGGTTCAAACTTAATCGTTTAGCAACGACGGCACCCAAGCTAAAGGTTGTGTCTTGAAACAAAGCATGGCGCAAAATGACAATATCAGGGGCACTAAGATTCCCAATATTCCCGCGACCAATGGAGGAGTCACATACCAAGGAACAATCTCCCCAAACAGTTTTGTGAATGGAGCTTTGAGCAAGGAGATTGAAAATGGCAGCAAGATGAGCTAGGACTCGTGCTTGAGCTTGATAGTGATTTTTTGGGAGGAAGAAGGAGTGTGTGGGTGCAAGAATAAGTGGAGGGGGGCACGTGGGGTCCACGAGGCAGGGGCGCGCCCAGTGAGGGTGGGCGCGCCCTGGACCCTCGTGGCCAGGTGCTGGCTCCCCCTGCTGTGTTCTCAGTGCCAAATATTCTAGAAAAAATCATATTTCATTTTAAGGGCATTTGGAGAACTTCTACTTTTGGGGTATTTTTTTATTGCACGGATAAGTCTGGAAACAGACAGAAAATACTATTTTTGCTTTATTTAATCTAATTAACAGAAAGTAAAAGGAGGGTTCAGAAGGTTGTGCTATCTAGATTCACCCATCTCATGCTCATCAAAAGGAATCCATTAACAAGGTTGATCAGGTCTTGTTAATAAACTCTTTCCGAATAACATGAAACTGGAGAATTTTCCAATAACACTAGGTTACCTCAATGGGGATATGTATGTCCCCAACAATAAGAATATCGTATGTCTTCTTAACAGTAGGAAGAGGAAATTCAAAACCTCCAATAGTAATAGTTGAAATTTTTCCAATAGAATTGATACTGTGGACCTGAGGTTGTTTCCTCGAAAGTGTACCGTATGCTCATTACCATTGACGTGAAAAGTGACATTGCCTTTGTTGCAATCAATAACAGCCCCTATAGTATTCAAAAAGGGTCTACCAAGGATAATAGACATACTATCGTCCTCGGGAATATCAAGGATAACAAAGTCTGTTACAATAGTAACATTCGCAACCACAACAGGCACATCCTCACAAATAACAACAGGTATAGCAGTTGATTTATCGGCCATTTTTCAGTAGGTGTCAACTTACTCAAGTCAAGTCTACGATATAAAGAAAGAGGCATAACACTAACACCGGCTCCAAGATCACATAAAGCAGTTTTAACATAGTTTCCTTTAATGGACCAAGGTATAGTAGGTACTCCTGGATCTCCTAGTTTCTTAGGTATTCCACCTTTAAAAGTGTAATTGGCAAGCATGGTGGAAATTTCAAATTTAGGTATATTTCTTTTGTTAGTAATAATATCTTTCATGTACTTAGCATAAGGATTTGTTTTAAGCATATCATCCAAACACATACGCAAAAAGATAGGTCTAATCATTTCAACGAAGCGCTCAAAATCCTCATCATCCCTTTTCTTGGATGGTTTAGGAGGAAAAGGCATGGGTTTCTGAACCCATGGCTCTCTTTCCTTACTGTGCTTCCTAGCAACAAAGTATCTCTTATCATAGCGTTGATTCTTTGATTGTGGGTTATCAAGATCAACAGCAGGTTCAATCTCTACAACATTATCATTGCTAGGTTGAGCATCATCATGAACATCACCATTAACATTATCACTAGGTTCATGTTCAGTACCAGATTGTGTCTCGGCATCAGAAATAGAGATATCATTAGGATTCTAAGATGTGTCAGCTACAGGTTCACTAGAAGCATGCAAAGTCCTATCATTTTTCTTTTTCTTCTTCTTAGAAGAACTAGGTGCATATAAATTAGCTCTCTGAGAATCTTGCTCAATTCTCTTGGGGTGGCCTTCAGGATACAAAGGTTCCTGAGTCACTTTACCCCCTCTAGTTGCAACTCTAACAGCATAGTCATTAGTCTTACTATTTAATTCATTGAGCAAATCATTATGAGCCTTAAGTACTTGTTCTACTTGAGTGGTAACCATAGAAGCATGTTTACTAATGAGTTTCAGTTCACCTTTAACTCTAGACATATAATCACTCAAGCGTTCAATCATATAAGCATTAAGTTGCAATTGTCTACCAACATAAGCATTGAAGTTTTCTTGTTTCCCAATAAAATTATCAAACTCATCTAAGCATTGGCTAGCAGACTTATAACGAGGAATATCACCTTCATCAAATCTATAAAGAGAATTTACCTTTACTACCTGTGTCGGGTTATCAAGACATGTGTTTCTTTTATAGGTGGTAGATTCTTAACATCTTTAGCATTAATACCTTTCTCGTTCATAGATTTCTTTGCCTCTTGCATATCTTCGGGACTGAGAAACAGAACACCTCTTTTCTTTGGAGTTGGCTTAGGGGCTGGTTCAGGAAGTGTCCAATTATTTTTATTGGCCAACATATTATTCAATAGTAATTCAGCTTGATCAACTATTCTTTCCCTGAAAACACAACTAGCACAAATATCCAGGTGGTCTCTGGAAGCATCGGTTAGTCCATTATAAAAGACATCAAGTATTTCATTCCTCCGAAGAGGATGATCAGGCAAAGAATTAAGTAATTGGAGAAGCCTCCCCCAAGCTTGTGGGAGACTCTCTTCTTCAATTTGCAAAAAATTATATATTTCCCTTAAGGCGGCTTGTTTCCTATGAGTGGGAAAATATTTTGCAGAGAAGTAATAAATCATATCCTGGGGACTACGCACACAGCCAGGATCAAGAGAATTAAACCATGTCTTAGCATCACCCTTTAACGAGAACGGAAATAACTTAAGGATATAGTAATATCGAATCTTTTCCTCGTTGGTGAACAGGGTAGCTATATCATTCAACTTAGTAAGATGTGTGTAATGCCCAGTATGAGATTATACCTCCTACATGTCGAGGCACGACTTAAAGGTATAAGCTCATACTAGAATGATCTCAAGTATGGTATCTTTGCACAACTCATGTAAAAGAGGGATGAAATTGCAAAAGAGTAGTTGGCTTACACTCGCCACGTCACACAATACATTACATAAGCAATCATCATCCAAATAACATCACAGTCCGACTACGGACGAAGATCCAAATGAAAGATACCATAAATAAAGCCACAAGGTTCGATCGCCCCTAGTAGAAGCCACTACTGATCATCGGGATAGTACACGTAGTATCGCCCACGTTCTTCGACGAACTCCCAGTACAACTCTATGCCATCGCTTGTGTAGTTCACCATAGTACCTGCATCTGGTGTTGTGTAGAATCTGTGAGCCACGGAGGACTCAGCAATCCCGTTCCCGGGTAGCAAAACTATCTAAGCCTTGTGTGTGGAACAAGGCTAAAGAGCAAAGGTTGCAGCTGCACTAGCACTATCTTACGTGTTTAGAGCGAGAAGAGAAGTGCCACGAGCGTCAAAGTGATCATGAAGTGATCCTATCTAAGCACGTCAAACATAACCCCATCGTGTTCACTTTCCGAACCCCTTTTCGAAAAATGACCGTCATGGTTACTCACGCGGGTAGTGTATTCTGAACATGGTGTCAAGTTTTCTACAACCGGATATTAACAAATTCCCATCTGCCACATAACCGCGGGCACGGCTTTCGAAAGATCAAAACCCTGCAGGGGTGTCCCAACTTAGCCCATCACAAGCTCACGATCTGCCGAGTCGCAACTCCAAGGTGGGAAGACCCGAGTATTCTCGGAATCCCGTGCTCAAGATATTCCGACTAAGGTAAAACTAATCCAGCAAGACATCTCGGCGTGCCGACACGCTGACAGTAGCCGCGCGTATCTAGTCTCAGATCACGACCAGATGAGACAGCCTACAGGAAAATACCAATCCTCGAGTTTCCTCGTGGTGGCCCCGCAGTTTGCCCGGTTGGACCAACACTCATGTGGAGCACTGGCCCAGGTTGTTGATTAAGAACTCGGGTGTATAACTCCCTATGCAAGTTTTAGTTATTAGGCAAATGTAAAACCAATGTTGGGCCTTGCTGGAAAAGCTTTAGCGCTAAGCGGGTTATCGAGGGGGGCCCATAATCCCCAACCGTGTTAGGGACGCATAATCAAGGAACATAACACCGGTTTAAACGGTTCCTAGGGAGGCATGAGTGGAACAAAACACCAAGCAAGAGGCTTAGCCTTCCAGCCATTACCAATATATAGATGATTTGGTTTAACAGATTATATATATTGTGATATCCCAACAATAACTTCAACCGGAGTAAGAATCTTCAAATCTTCTCCTGCAACTAGCAATGCTATAAGAGGGGCTGAGCGAAGCTTACGTAGCCAATCAAAGGTTTGCTAGGTTGGGTGGTTAGATAGATTCAAGGCTACAATAGGAGGCTGACAACCAAACATGGGCATCGAGGCAATAAGCTAAAGAGCGAGACATCTAGCAATAGGCAAAGATAGTAATGATATCTGGGTCAGGTCATCTTGCCTGTTGAGTTGTCGATGGGATGGTAAGACGGCTCCTCGTACTCAACCTTGGTAGGAACCTCGTACTCGGTCTCGGCTCCCGGCTCTACTCAACACAAGAACACAACATGGCACAATATCAAACAAGGTGCAATGCACAATCAACATGATGCAAGTATGATGCATTTCATGGCAAGGGATGAAGCATACAAGAACAACACAAAACAACAAGTTTAAATGAGGCCGGAATCAACATATAGCAAATCCGGTGAGTCCTCATATGTATATTTTGAAATTGGTCCAGATCTGAACAAACCTTAAGTTAAAGTTGTTAAACAGCAAGTTAACATGCACCATGATGATCTACACGAAATTATAGTCAAGTTTCATATAAATTTTGTTTAATTCGGAGCTACGGTCTAGAAGATATGAGCAAAACAAGACAAGCAAGGCAACGGTGCAAGATGCACCCAAACATCAAGCAAACACGCTCCAAACATGTAAACAACATGATATTGTGATTCTACATGCAAAATCCCACAAGTTTCATATAGGGCACGCTCAAAACGGAGCAACAGTTTAACACATACACATGAAACAAGATACAATGCAAAGCTGAAGTTATTAGCCACATAGCAACTTTGGAGCAAGAGATATATACGCTACAACACCCAAACATGATGACAAGAAGCATGGATGTGAAGTAGACATATCCTACAGCAAACAACTCATTGGACCAACTCCATAGGAGGCATGGATCAATAGCAACAAGCTACACCAAATTGATCATGCTGATAAAAACCTGACAGGCATAATTTATAGCAACTTGAGAGCAAGAAATAAATAAGCTACAGCAAGCCATATGTGCAAGTGAGGGCATGGATGGATAGACAAGAACATGGACAACGAGTAATGACCATTGTCCACTCCAAAACAAGCATGGATTTGAGTGGGGCATCAAGCAAACATAGCATCAGGTTAAAACAGATTCCAGACTTAGCAGTTTTTCACTAAGTATAAAACAGTAACATTGGCATGGCATGTTTACAAGCTTGTTTAAGTCACCTCAAGGCATATCATGGAAAGTTCTTCGCACCACAGCAAATACCTTATGATGGTGCTTCTAAAACATATTGACATGTGACATGAGGACAAACACATCAATAGCAAAGAGCATGTCAAAACAGCATCTCATAACAAGTTTCAGCACTTAACAGCCACATGCACTTTTGCAACAGAGATTAACATGGCAATATGAAACCTAACATGAATGCTATAGAAACCATCATGTAGAGCACTTCACAATGAACATTTTGACATATCATATGCTCCATTTGGATAAACATGCACCAAGTTATCATATCTCAAACATGGCATCAAATTAACAAGTAACAGCAGTTTATAACAAGTAGCACTCTTGTCACGATGATTAGGTCATCAAGATGATCTCAAACAAGCATGCCACAATGGAACAAAATGTAGAGCACATCGCCACGATCATTTTGATATATCACACGCCCAAAACGGATCTACGAGCACGAAGTTACAGCCATGCAAAGGAGGCAACAAAAAACAGATTTCTGGGACTTAGTCAAATTTCTAACTCTGAAAAAAAACACATGAGCGCACAATAATTATAAAACACACGGGCGAGGCTTAGGCGGGAGCTCACCCTGGGCTTCGGCCCAAAAGGACGGGAAGTCAGTGGGCCGGCGCGGAGACGGGCCGGAAGCGCTGGGCCTGGAGGAGGCCCACGACGGCGGATCGGGAGGAGCGAGCGTTCCCGTCGTCGCGGTGACGCCGGAGGCAGGGGTGGACGGAGGGAACGGCGGCGGCGGGGCGCTCCGACCGGCGGAGGAGATGGAGGCGGTGGCCGGCGGCGAGGCGATGCCGGCCGGCGGCGGAGGCGGAGAAAGGTGGCGCGGGGCGGTGGCGCGGCGCAACGGCGGCGGTGTCCGCGGCGGTCGGCGGAGGTGCCTGGAGGCGGCGGGGCGAGCTCGCCGGCGACGGGCGGAGCTCACCGGCGGCGGGGAAGACGGCGCGAGGGGCGCGGGGCGGATTGGCCCGGGAGGCGGGCGGCGGAGGGCCAGAGGAGGGCCTCGCGGGCCCGTGGCGGCTGGGCGCCTGGTGGGAGGCGGACGGGCCACGTGGAGGCCTGCTACTGGCCGAGGGGGCGCCGGCGGACATGTCCGGCGCGCGGAGGAGCTGTGGGCACGGGAACAAAATGGAAAAAAAACAGGAGGACTAGGGTTTCGTCCCAAATGGAGGGGATGGGGCCTTTTTATAGGCATAGGGAGCTAGGAGACTCCAAATGGGGTGCGGTTTTCGGCCACACGTTCGTGATCCGACGACCGAGATGATGGAAGTTGTTGTGCTGGGTTAGTGGGCTGTTGTGGAGGGGGTCTTGGGCCAAAAGGAAGGGGTACTTTTAGCCCACTAGGTTAACCGTTGGAGTACCAAACGAACTCCAAACGCGATGAAACTTGACAGGCGGCCTACACGTACCAAAACAACATCGCACGACAAGTCTCACGTCATTCCGGGAACGTTACATGGCCACACACGAAAGAAGGACTCGGGGATGCCACGGGCACGTGTGTGAGTGTCGGAACTCGAAACGGACAACGAGAAGAGACGAGTGGAACTGGGTGCAAGTGACAACACGAATGCAATGCAATGCACATGATAACATGACATGGATGAAATGCGCACACGCACACGCACACGCACATTTATGAAGTCAAAGTTTCGTATATTGCCATAATTGGAAAGTGTTACATCTGGGGCATTACAATGTGCCAAAACAGTTTTTGATTCATAGCCATGGAAAGGATCAGATTCAACCAAAGTAATTAACTCAGGATCAACAGAGAAATCATAATCCTTATTAGTAACAAAGATAGGTGAAGTAGCAAAAGCAGGGTCATATTTCATTCTAGCATTCAAAGACTTTTCTTTCAGCTTAGCTAATAATTTCTTAACATCATATCTATCGCTGCAAGCAAGAAAGTCTCTGGCAGTTTCTTCATCCATAACATAACCCTCAGGAATAACAGGCAATTCATATCTAGGGGGAGAATCTCCATCATCACTTCCATAAATATTATCAGTTTCAATATTTGCATTCTCCCTAACCTTAGCAATTTGTTCATCTCGAAATTCACCTAGTGGCATAGTATTATCAAGCATAGAAGTAGTTTCCTCATACATAGCAGAAGTAGCATCATCAAGAACATGCGACTTATCAGATTCAATAGTAGGAGTAGGTGTCGCAAATTTACTCATAACAGATGGTGAATCTAGTGCAGAGCTAGATGGCAGTTCCTTACCTCCCCTCGTAGTTGAGGGAAATGTCAGGACCCCGATCCTAAGTCACACAGGTCTAGCATGTAACACATCATATCACTTTGCGGCCTCACGCACGGTATCCCCACGGGTGCCACCTTACCTGGCCCGGGACCGTTTGCGCATTTTGGCACACGTATATGATAGTGTCGCTAGCATCCATATGACAGAGAACCCGGGCCGACATGACTAGTTATAAACCAAAAGTGGCACTAAATTACAGAGACAGGCATACATGACCCAGCAACGAACGTGTCGGTCATCAACGTATGAACCCAAGTCGTAGCAAGCTACAAGGACTTAAAGGAATAACGCGTGACATTTCCCCTAAGGGACAGACACAGGAACGAAGAAGGACACATGCCGGCCAGCCTAAGTGTTCCGAAGCAGTAGCAAGCTACCAAGGCTCAGTGGAAGCACTAGGAGACATTTCCCTGTAAGGTAGGCTACCAAAGGTAAACAACTAGGTGTCGGATCCCACACATAGCAATACACATTACAGGTACGCATAACATGCAAGTATGTGCTGTACAACAAGGCATCACAACATAACTCAACAACTCATATAGTTAAGGCCCAGAAGAGCTAACATAGCATTTATTACAATCAGAGGTCACATGACCCAACATACAGAGCATACAGGCAACGGAATCGTAACATGTCTGAGTACAGACAACTACAAATGAAAAAGGCTGAGAAGCCTGACTATCTACCAGATCCTACAAGGGTACAAGATCGTAGCTGAGGTAACAAGCTAAACGTCGAAGTCCACGCGGAACCACTAGCGAGACTGAGGTCTCTCTGCAAAAACATAAATTAAGCAAACGTGAGTACAAAGGTACTCAGCAAGACTTACATCAGAACTAGCTACATATGCATCAGTATCAACAAAAGGGGGTGGTGGAGTTTGACTGCAGCAAGCCAGCTTTGACACGGTGGCTATCCTGATCTACGACTGCAAGTAACTCTTTGAGGTGGCGCACACGAGTCCACATATTCACCAATCAATACACCACTATGGATCCGCTCCCGTCTCCCTACGAGAAGGCCATCCATAGCACTCACGCTTATCTTGCGTGTTTTAGAATATCCACTTTCACTTGTCTATGAACTGTTATAGGCAACCCAGAAGTCCATTTCCGCGGACACGGCTATTCGAATAGATTATATTTAACCCTGCAGGGGTGTACTTCTTCACACACGCTCTCACCACTTACCGCCGTTTACACGACAAGTACTCGGCAACCTTCAAGCGGAGGCCGAGCGAGGGTGTCGGCCACGACCTGACTAACCACACAAGTCTCTCGTCCAGGTTTATCGCCTATTTGGGTTCCATCCGTGGGGAGATCCGGCCGGGGTGTCGCTCACGGCCCCAAACGATGTGTACAGGGTTCCCGCATCACCAAACGGGCAATCGGTACACCGTGCCACGTACCTGCCGCGTCACAGCCCACCCCGAGGGTCAGCGCTGCGCACGACCTCCAGTAAACTACAAACATCAGAAACTAGTTGCAACTCCTGGACAGAGATCATGCTGATTAATAAGTCGAGAGAGTCAATTAAGGATCCCAATGTGTGGTAGTAGCCGTTTCATGGACCAACCAACACAGAACTCAGTTCCCGAGGACGGCTGCAATGACACAACCCACCATGTACTCCTACATGGCCTCTCATCGCTACCTTTACCAAATCGTGTTCACACACTTAGCTCACACACAGTAGGACATGTTCATCACATTCCAATGTTGCAACTAGTTTCACACACTTAGCTCACACACAACCCACCATGTACTCCACCATGTATTCCAGAAAGCATCAATGAGTAGGCACAACATGGCTCAAACAAATCCTACTCATACTAGTGGGTTTCAACTATTTACTGTGGCAATGACGGGTCATGCAGTGGAAAGGGGTTCAACTACCGCAACAGGTAACAATTGAAGCGTTTTTGTCCTAATGCAGTAAAAGAGAGCAAGAGCGAGAGAGTGGGATTGTATCGGAATGCTCAATGGGGTTTTGCTTGTCTGACAAGGTAGTTGTCGGGTACTGCTCTTCAACTGGATACGCAGCAGTATCCTCGGGAGCAGGACCTAACACAGAGAATACCGGTGATACAATCATTAACAAACAAATGCAGCAATATGATGCATGCTCATGACATGGCAAGATGCATGTGTGTTGGCTAATGCAACTAAAACCAGAAGGGTTTGAGCTTATTTGAATCAAAGATTCAAATTGAAGTTCAAACTATTATTTAAATAAGTGCATGATCATGTTTTTGATGTATACAGCAAATTAACTTGTTCAAACATGCATGAAACCAGTGCCATTGGAAAGATTGGATTTTTCTGATCATTTTTCATATATAAATGATTTTCATCTGAGCTACGGTTGATTTTATATGATTTTTACAAGTTTTGGCTATTTTCTGAAATAAATAAATCATTTAGATTTATATAAAATTCCAGAAAGGCTTTATTGCATCAGCATGACGTATGTGTGACGTCGGCAAGTCAACAGGGGCTGTTCGGGTCGAACCTCACCAGTGGGGCCCACTGGTCAGTGACCCACTAGCTAACAGAGTTAGTTAGTCTTTAAACTAACACTAACTAAACTGCTGGTGGGGCCTGGGCCCACATGTCAGTGACTCACTAACTAACCTAATAGTTAAACTAAACCAGGTTAATTAACAGGGCGGGACCCCACATGTCATAGACCCACGGGGGTCAAACCTCGGGTCAAAGAGGCCAAGCCCACCGGTCAAAAAGTCAAAAGCGCCGGCGGCTAGCCGCCGGCGAGGCTGAGCGCGGCGGAGGGCGTCGGAAAACCTCCTCCGGCAACCAAATGGCCGGCGAAGGGCATCTACGTGGAGCTGGGACTCGCTCGCATCCAACGGTGCAAGCGGTACGACCTGAGGTCGTCGGAAACAGCGCCGGCGACGAGCGAGGCGGCGGCCGGAGTACGGGCTCGGTCGGGTTAGGCGCTACGGGGCACGGGGAGAAGAAAAGAAGTGGCTACGGGCTCCTAGAGGAACGCTGAGCACGCCGGTGTGCTTGGACGCGTGCGGCAGCAACTGTGACTATGGCGGCGACATGGCCGGCGGACCACAGCTCCGGCCGGAGGTGGGGCCGTAGCTAGAGAGCGCGGGGAGGTCGGGGAAGAGGGGGAAACGGCTCGGGGGCTCACGGTGAGTGCAGAGGCGACGACGTGGGTTCGGGGGAGGCTCGGAGCAGAGCAGGGCGGCGGAGGGGATCTCGTCGGCCGAAGGTTGAAGACGAGGTCGGGGAACATGCTAAGAGGCTCCCGAGCTCGCGTGCGTGGGCGTGTAGACTCACGGGTCCGTGGCGGAGCTCGTGGACACGTCGAGGGGACGAGGGGGAGGCGGTGGCTGCGGCTACGGCCGTCGATGCGCCCACGGGCGCGTCGGCCATGGCCCTGGAGAGACGAGGGAGGGAGGAAGGGGGCGAGTGAGAGGTCAGGGGGGGGTTCCAGGCGCTTGCGGCGTGTCCTTGGCGGCGTCGCGCTGGCGAGGGGAGGCCAGGCAGGCAGCTGCGTGGAGGCACGGACGTGCGCGCGCGCCGGCCACACGCCCTCGTGCCTTCTGGCACGAGGTTGAAGGAGGCGGTGCTGGGCTGGGCCCCCAGAAGTGGCTGGGCCAACAGTGCTGGGCTGCACAGGCTAGTTAGCCCAGGTGAGTCCCTCTCTCTCTTAATTCTATCTGTTTTCTATTATTTCTGCAGGTTTGTGGCTTTTCTAAAAATGCTTAGGCACTTTCAAAATTCACCAAACTGCTCATGCCCACTGTTTAGCATATAACCAACATGGAACATTTCAGTTTGGGATTATTTGAGCATTTAAAATAATATATAAAATTTAAATGCCCAAATGCAAATAAGATATGATTTAATTCAAAAATCCAGAATGGTCCTAGAAATGTGTGCAGCATTTTTGGCAGGGGTTTTTAATCAATCCAAAAATGATGAACTTTTCCCAAGGGCATTTTGGGTTCATTGAAAAAGATTTAAATTTGACCCTAGTTAAATTCATTTAGTGCTAGGGTTTGAGCATCCCCATTTCAGGTTTCCTTTGAAAATAAACATGATGCAATAGACAGGTGATGTCCTAATGCAAGGTGAAGCTGGGGATGTGACAACTCACCCCCACTAAACAAGAATCTCGTCCCGAGATTCAGGACGTGAGATAAGAAATCAGAGGGGACACTATCTAACATAATCTTCTCGATCCAGTTTTCCTCCTCGAAATTGTTGATTCATTGCATCATGTAGATCTTGGCATCTTGATTTCAAAGCTTCATCCAACACGACAACAAAGGAACGTGAATTCTACAAGATTTGATCTTCTCAAAGATCAAGTAATTCAAGATCATCTCATGGATTGAGATGTCGAAACATCTCTTGAGCTGAGACACGGGACACACATCCAAAGGGATGGAGTGAACAACGATGAAAGTTCACTTGGTAGGCAAATTTCCACACCTAAGAAGATGGTGATCGATGTCACTAGACGGGGCACCTTTAAGAAGATGGCTCGTAGAGTTATTCCCTTAAGTGGCAAAAGAATTACTTTTGATATAGAGATCATTGAAATTCTCTAAACCAGCCGGAGACAAATCACAATCGATCGTTTGACGGTGTCCGAAAGAATGACATACTCAGCCAGAATGGATGATGTGGACTACCTTGTTAAAGACAACACAAGGGATGATTTTGGTTATCATCGGAAATGGATGGGACCCATGGCAAGTAGCACATTGGCGGTGCAAGCTGGGAACAAAGTGCAAATGCTGGGAATGATTCTGGTAACTGGGGTGAATCCCAACAGTAGAGAGTAATTCTACTCTTTGAGAGATTATAGCATAACCAAGAACACTGGAAGGAATCCCGGTTAGTGCCGGCGATAACACCTTCTCGGATTTCACCTTGGCGAGGCCAAGGGGACGAAATCTGGATGATCAACCGAGAGACATTCAGCACTCCGCTTCTAATGTTCTCCTTGATGTGTTAGCGTAAACCATTCATGGATATGTTTAGCATCTTGAACATCAAGTAAAGGTCGGACTTCGGAAGCACAAGAATCCATAGGAAACAACTAGGGAGTAAATCCTACGAAATCCTTATGGGGAGGTGGCCAACTTCTTCAATCAAGATTCTACAACAATAGGTCTTCCGGCTGGGTGTGTTGGCCACGACATCCACTTTACCGGTTATCGAGAGACAAATATTATAGTTCTTGGGAAAGGCTCCAACCATCATATCTGCCTGAGATTCAGTTCCGGTTGGGGTCAGGATATTCCAGACTCATCTAGTCTAGAAGGAAAAATGAAAGTTTGCAACACAATTCGACGAGACGACGTTGCGAGATTCTTGGGATTGAATTACGATAGCAAGCTCCAAAACATGAGATGTTTCTGCTACAAACCTGTGAACACGTTGTCCAAGACAAGCATGACCACATAGCAGTCTTATGTCAAAACACTACCGAGTTCAGGCGGGAAACCATCAGCGAGGGTATTGAAGTCTTGTGCATGAACTAGTATTCGCACAACAACTCCCTTTTCCCTTGAACAAATCAATCAGTGGCTTGGTGTGCTAGGGATACATACAGGATGAAGATGATCAGTCTATCAGACCATAGAATACTTCGCACGTATGCATGACTGACTTGGGATGACTCCAGAGGAGGTAAAAACATGCTTTCTCAAATTCACGGCGGCAACTTGCATCAAATGCACATGAATTAGAGGAAGTCACTTCTTTCTTCCGTACATATGCTTCACGAACGGGTCATGAAGATAATGCTTATAAAAGTTTCCAATACTAACTGGATGTTCAACATAGATCATGGAGAAGATAACAATGTTGCTGATGGGCTCAACAACAATTCATCCAGGTTTCCATGGAGATGGAAATCCATAATTATGTGAACAAGTGATAGTATTGGTCAGACCCAAAAGATATAATGGTGTATGCTCAAGGGAACGACCATGAGTAAGTCAACATTACGAATATCTTTGGTTCTGATTTGACTTGACGATAACCCATACTCAAATCAAAGTTTGGACAAGACAATAGATCCACAAATGATCACGGGGATCAATTGGAGAAGATATCATCTATCTTCAATACACACACAAAAGATATCCCTTGGAAGGAACTAAGTCAGGCAAGCTTTTATCTTCCAACTCTCCAAGTTTTCGTTTAGCTTAACCAACTAGCTCAAGGGTATGCAATACAGATTCCTGGAGAAGGATTGGTTACAAGAAACCAACTTGATCACGAGCTCAACATAGCGGTCAGGGGACAACCTGGAAATACTTCCGAGAAGATATACGGAAAATCACGAACCATCGATATGTCACTAAGCTCGAGAACAATCTTGCTTTTCAGGGCAAGACGATATGATCAAATGAGCAAGGACTTAACAAAATCCTAACTCATCAATCAAGGAGTGCACCAGGAAAGTGGACTAGGTAGCACAATCAATCTTAGAATGGTGATTCAGTAATCATCACGCTAAGAATGAAATTGTTGTCCTTTAACTACCAAGCAATGAAGTTGCTAGGAGTATTGATTTCACACATCACAATCCACTTGTCAGCATTCTGGTTATAATAACACGGAGGCCGGGAAATAAACGATGATGGCGAGAAGTATCACCTTATCAAAGGTTCATAGGAGGTGGAGCAATTCCCATGACATTCTTGACATAAAGATGGTAATACTCCAGGATAGAACAGTTTAGAAGCTGGATTAGCGTTCTTCATCTGCGAAGTACAACTTCTTTGACCCAATCCTGGATATAAATAAGGTACTGGAGTTTGTTTCTCCTAGTCATTCCAGAATAGAATGGCTTGACGGACCACAAGAGTAAAAGGCATCGATGAACACAAGTGCACGACTACTCCTGACTATCAACTGATAGACGAAGGTCATAAAACAACTGAAAAGGGACAACTCAAAGGAACATATATCTTTCTGAGTTGTGGATGCATAGGTTAGTATGTCGAACGAGTTCCACATATTTCTTCCGGATAACCCATGCAGAAAAGGAGGACTGGCAGAGTCACAATATGAATGGAGTACCGCTCAGGAGCACTCTGGTTGTGATCTTTTGGTTCGGGAGAACTTCTGCCAAGATGGTTCATGGTATTGGAAGAACGATAACCACGGACCTCGAGGACTATCACAAGGTTACTAATATCCTAAAGGAACGAGCAAATACTATCAGCATGAAGTAAGTAGGGTGAAGCTCGGGTTCAAGAACCCAGGAATAGATTACCTACCAACTAAATAGCATCACGGGATGCTTTCGAGAATGATGGCCAAAATCATCACACTGGAATATAAAACATTGCTGGATTACTGGGTGATCTTCTAAGATACTTAGGGTCATAATAATAACTCCAACATATGTGTCGAGGTAACAAAGTACCACAACTCACCGTCTAGTGTGGTTAATCTGGCCTAAAAGGACATTAAGAACAGGTAGGAATGATTTGCAAATGCATCAGATTGTTTAGAGACCTGGGATGACTCGGACAGCATAACGGCTGCAAATGCTCGAAAATACTTTTGAGATCCAAGCAAAAAGGGTAGCATATCCACTTAACATCATAATGTCAGGGTTCTGAGACCAACAGTTGAACAAACAGAAGTAGTAGAAACTGAGCTGAGGGTTGAATCCACAATAATGTGATCCGGATAAATAGAATGAGAATCCTAGTTCTTAATCCCCGTAGAAAGAAGAAGGTGACTCAGATCAGAAGGTCATAGGGCAAAGGAGTAAAAAGAGCCTTACGTTCCCTTCCACAAACAATTCCCTTACATAACTAAAGAGTTTCTAGACACGATTTCGACCAGTTTGGCTTGCAAATCCTACAGGCAGTCAGGCTCTGATACCAAAGCTGTCAGGACCCCGATCCTAAGTCACACAGGTCTAGCCTGTAACACATCATATCACTTTGCGACCTCACGCACGGTATCCCCACGGGTGCCACCTTACCTGGCCCGGGACCGTTTGCGCATTTTGGCACACGTATATGATAGTGTCACTAGCATCCATATGATAGAGAACCCGGGCCGACATGACTAGTTATAAACCAAAAGTGGCACTAAATTACAGAGACAGGCATACATGACCCAGCAACGAACGTGTCGGTCATCAACGTATGAACCCAAGTCGTAGCAAGCTACAAGGACTTAAAGGAACAACGCATGACATTTCACCTAAGGGACAGACACAGGAACGAAGAAGGACACATGCCGGCCAGCCTAAGTGTTCTGAAGCAGTAGCAAGCTACCAAGGCTCAGTGGAAGCACTAGGAGACATTTCCCTGTAAGGTAGGCTACCAAAGGTAAACAACTAGGTGTCGGATCCCACACATAGCAATACACATTACACGTACGCATAACATGCAAGTATGTGCTGTACAACAAGGCATCACAACATAACTCAACAACTCATATAGTTAAGGCCCAGAAGAGCCAACATAGCATTTATTACAATCAGAGGTCACATGACCCAACATACAGAGCATACAGGCAACGGAATCGTAACATGTCTGAGTACAGACAACTACAAATGAAAAAGGCTGAGAAGCCTGACTATCTACCAGATCCTACAAGGGTACAAGATCGTAGCTGAGGTAACAAGCTAAACGTCGAAGTCCACGCGGAACCACTAGCGAGACTGAGGTCTCTCTGCAAAAACATAAATTAAGCAAACGTGAGTACAAAGGTACTCAGCAAGACTTACATCAGAACTAGCTACATATGCATCAGTATCAACAAAAGGGGGTGGTGGAGTTTGACTGCAGCAAGCCAGCTTTGACACGGTGGCTATCCTGATCTACGACTGCAAGTAACTCTTTGAGGTGGCGCACACGAGTCCACATATTCACCAATCAATACACCACTATGGATCCGCTCCCGTCTCCCTACGAGAAGGCCATCCATAGCACTCACGCTTATCTTGCGTGTTTTAGAGTATCCACTTTCACTTGTCTATGAACTGTTATAGGCAACCCAGAAGTCCATTTCCGCGGACACGGCTATTCAAATAGATTATATTTAACCCTACAGGGGTGTACTTCTTCACACACGCTCTCACCACTTACCGCCGTTTACACGACATGTACTCGGCAACCTTCAAGCGGAGGCCCAGTGAGGGTGTCGGCCACGACCTGACTAACCACACAAGTCTCTCGTCCAGGTTTATCGCCTATTTGGGTTCCATCCGTGGGGAGATCCGGCCGGGGTGTCGCTCACGGCCCCAAACGATGTGTACAGGGTTCCCGCATCACCAAACGGGCAATCGGTACACCGTGCCACGTACCTGCCGCGTCACAGCCCACCCCGAGGGTCAGCGCTGCGCACGACCTCCAGTAAACTACAAACATCAGAAACTAGTTGCAACTCCTGGACAGAGATCATGCTGATTAATAAGTCGAGAGAGTCAATTAAGGATCCCAATGTGTGGTAGTAGCCGTTTCATGGACCAACCAACACAGAACTCAGTTCCTGAGGACGGCTGCAATTTGGCAACCCACCATGTACTCCTACATGGCCTCTCATCGCTACCTTTACCAAATCGTGTTCACACACTTAGCTCACACACAGTAGGACATGTTCATCACATTCCAATTCATCCCTGATGAATCAGACCTGACACAACTCTAAGCAATAGCAGGCATAACCAGAAAGCATCAATGAGTAGGCACAACATGGCTCAAACAACTCCTACTCATACTAGTGGGTTTCAACTATTTACTGTGGCAATGACGGGTCATGCAGTCGAAACGGGTTCAACTACCGCAGCAGGTAACAATTGAAGCGTTGTTGTCCTAATGCAGTAAAAGAGAGCAAGAGCGAGAGAGTGGGATTGTATCGGAATGCTCAATGGGGTTTTGCTTGCCTGACAAGGTAGTTGTCGGGTACTGCTCTTCAACTGGATACGCAGCAGTATCCTCGGGAGCAGGCCCTAACACAGAGAATACCGGCGATACAATCATTAACAAACAAATGCGGCAATATGATGCATGCTCATGACATGGCAAGATGCATGTGTGTTGGCTAATGCAACTAAAACCAGAAGGGTTTGAGCTTATTTGAATCAAAGATTCAAATTGAAGTTCAAACTATTTTTTAAATAAGTGCATTATCATGTTTTTGATGTATACAGCAAATTAACTTGTTCAAACATGCATGAAACCAGTGCCATTGGAAATTTTTCTGATCATTTTTCATATATAAATTATTTTCATCTGAGCTACGGTTGGTTTTATATGATTTTTACACGTTTTGGCTATTTTCTGAAATAATTAAATCATTTAGATTTATATAAAATTCCAGAAAGGCTTTATTGCATCAGCATGACGTCTGTGTGACGTCAGCAAGTCAACAGGGGCTGTTTGGGTCAAACCTGACCAGTGGGGCCCACTGGTCAGTGACCCACTAGCTAACAGAGTTAGTTAGTCTTTAAACTAACACTAACTAAACTGCTGGTGGGGCTTGGGCCCACATGTCAGTGACTCACTAACTAACCTAATAGTTAAACTAAACCAGGTTAATTAACAGGGCGGGACCCCACATGTCATAGACCCACGGGGGTCAAACCTCGGGTCAAAGAGGCCAAGCCCACCGGTCAAAAAGTCAAAAGCGCCGGCGGCTAGCCGCCGGCGAGGCTGAGCGCGGCGGAGGGCGTCGGAAAACCTCCTCCGGCGACCAAATGGTCGACGGAGGGCATCTATGTGGAGCTGGGACACGCCCGCATCCAACGGTGCAAGCGGTACGACCAGAGGTGGTCAGAAACAGCGCCGGCGACGAGCGAGGCGGCGGCCGGGGTACGGGCTCGGTCGGGTTAGGCGCTACGGGGCACGGGGAGAAGAAAAGAAGTGGCTACGGGCTCCTAGAGGAACGCTGAGCACGCCGGTGTGCTTGGACGCGTGCGGCAGCAACTGTGACTACGGCGGCGACATGGCCGGTGGACCACAGCTCCGGCCGGAGGTGGGGCCGTAGCTAGAGAGCGCGGGGAGGTCGGGGAAGAGGGGGAAACGACTCGGGGGCTCACGGTGAGTGCAGAGGCGACGACGTGGGTTCGGGGGAGGCTCGGAGCAGAGCAGGGCGGCGGAGGGGATCTCGTCGGCCGAAGGTTGAAGACGAGGTCGGGGAACACGCTAAGAGGCTCCCGAGCTCGCGCGCGTGGGCGTGTAGACTCACGGGTCCGTGGCGGAGCTCGTGGACACGTCAAGGGGACGAGGGGGAGGCGGTGGCTGCGGCTACGGCCGTCGATGCGCCCACGGGCGCGTCGGCCATGGCCCTGGAGAGACGAGGGAGGGAGGAAGGGGGCGAGTGAGAGGTCAGGGGGGGTTCCAGGCGCTTGCGGCGTGTCCTTGGCGGCGTCGCGCTAGCGAGGGGAGGCCAAGCAGGCAGCTGCGTGGAGGCACGGCCGTGCGCGCGCGCCGGCCACACGCCCTCGTGCCTTCTGGCACGAGGTTGAAGGAGGCGGTGCTGGGCTGGGCCCCCAGAAGTGGCTGGGCCAACAGTGGTGGGCTGCACAGGCTAGTTAGCCCAGGTGAGTCTCTCTCTCTCTCTTAATTCTATCTGTTTTCTATTATTTCTGCAGGTTTGTGGCTTTTCTAAAAATGCTTAGGCACTTTCAAAATTCACCAAACTGCTCATGCCCACTGTTTAGCATATAACCAACATGGAACATTTCAGTTTGGGATTATTTGAGCATTTAAAATAATATATAAAATTTAAATGCCCAAATGCAAATAAGATATGATTTAATTTAAAAATCCATAATGGTCCTAGAAATGTGTGCATCATTTTTGGCAGGGGTTTTTAATCAATCCAAAAATGATGAACTTTTCCCAAGGGCATTTTGGGTTCATTGAAAAAGATTTAAATTTGACCCTAGTTAAATTCATTTAGTGCTAGGGTTTGAGCATCCCCATTTCAGGTTTCCTTTGAAAATAAACATGATGCAACAGACAGGTGCTGTCCTAATGCAAGGTGAAGCTGGGGATGTGACAGGAAAGATCTTGGTTTTTTAGTCCTTCAAGTTCTTCATAGTGATCAACGAATATAAATCCCAAGTGACTTAAAGAATATAGCTATGCTCCTCGGCAACGGTGCCAGAAAATAGTCTTGATAACCCACAAGTGTAGGGGATCGCAACAGTTTTCGAGGGTAAAGTATTCAACCCAAATTTATTGATTCGACACAAGGGGAGCCAAAGAATACTCTTAAGTATTAGCAGCTGAATTGTCAATTCAACCACACCTGGAAACTTAGTATCTGTAGCAAGGTAATTTAGTAGCAAAGTAATATGGAAGTAATGGTAGCAGCAATAAAAGTAACGGTAGTATTTTTGTAGTTTTTGTAACAGTAGAAGCGGAAAAGTAAATAAGCAACAAGCAATATGCAAAAAGCTCGTAGGCATTGGATCAGTGATGGAGAATTATGTCGGATGTGATTCCTCATGTAATAGTTATAACCTAGGGTGACATAGAACTAGCTCCAGTTCGTCAATGTAATGTAGGCATGTATTCCGAATATAGTCATACGTGCTTATGGAAAAGAACTTGCATGACATCTTTTGTCCTACCCTCCCGTGGTAGCGGGGTCCTAGTGGAACTAAGGGATATTAAGGCCTCCTTTTAATAGAGTACCGGACCAAAGCATTAACACATAGTGAATACATGAACTCCTCAAACTACGGTTATCACCGGGAGTGGTCCTGACTATTGTCACTTCGGGGTTGCCGGATCATAACATATAGTAGGTGACTATTGACTTGCAAGATAGGATCAAGAACACACATATATTCATGAAAACATAATAGGTTCAGATCTGAAATCATGGCACTCGGGCCCTAGTGACAAGCATTAAGCATAGCAAAGTCATAGCAACATCAATCTTAGAACATAGTGGATACTAGGGATCAAACCCTAACAAACCTAACTCGATTACATGGTAAATCTCATCCAACCCATCACCGTCCAGCAAGCCTACGATGGGATTACTCAGGCACGGCGGTGAGCATCATGGAATTGGTGATGGAGAAAGGTTAATGATGACGATGGCGATGATCTCCCCTCTCCGGAGCCCCGAACAGACTCCAGATCAGCCCTCCCGAGAGAGATTAGGGCTCGGCGGCGGCTTCGTATCGTAAAACGCGATAATTCTTCCTCTCTGATTTTTTTTCTCCCAGAAAGTGAATATATGGAGTCGGGATAGACGTCGGTGGAGCAACAGGGGGCCCACGAGGCAGGGGGCGTGCCCAGGGGGAGGGGGCGCGCCCCCACCCTCGTGGACAGGGTGTGGGCTCCCTGGCTTGGTTCTTTCCGCAGATATTTTTATATATTCCAAAATAATCCTCTGTTGAATTTCAGGTCATTCCGAGAACTTTTATTTCTACGCAAAAACAACACCATGGCAATTCTGCTGAAAACAGCGTCAGTCCGGGTTAGTTCCATTCAAATCATGCAAGTTAGAGTCCAAAACAAGGGCAAAAGTGTTTGGAAAAGTAGATACGTTGGAGACGTATCACTCCTCCTCCTCCGGCTCTGGCAAGTCCGGAGGCAGCCCAGCAGTTATGCGGGCAGCGCACCTCGCCAGGATCTCCAGCTCGATCTGGTACCGATAATCCGGCATGAGCATAGAATAGGTGGTTATCATATCGGCCATGACATATTTGGGCTGTATATGCGGGGTGCCGGTCGGCCCGGGCATTTGACACCCGTTTGAGGAACCCATCTGGGTCGAATTTCATGACCGGGCCGTCGCCCTCTTGTTTGAGGCGGGTTACGGGCATCCGGTTGATGCTCTAGTTTCTACAAAGAAAAGGAGGTGGTAGATGCTCTTACAAATGCAAGGGCGGAGAATTTAAGTTATTCCGTACATTTATATTTTATAACATAGGTTATGCATGAAACAGTAAGACTTTGTGAACACAGTACAAACACAAGCGCTCATACATACGCGCATACACTCATCCCTATCAACGCACACACGAACACCCACCCCTATGAACACCTTCGAGAGACTAACACTACAAAAACAAAGACACATCTCTGACATTTTAGCCCGAACGAAAAAAATTGGTCATGCTTATGACACTTATATGATGATAATTATGACAAAAACCCGTATCGTCATAGAAGTGGTGGGCTCCTACTTCTATGACAAAAAATCATGACAGAAAATGGGCTTTTCGTCCTGGGCGGGCCGGAGATGCAGCTGCATGACATTCTTTGGGCCGTCCATGGCGGAAAAAATATTGGTAGAAGCGAGGGCGAGGAAACTATCGGGGAGTTCCCGCTTACGGTGGGTGGTCGAGGCCGAGCGATGCACGGAGGGATTGCGCGTTTCTCTCGTACGCGTACGATCGTGTGTGCAAGACGTTGGGCTCTAACTGAACCCAAGCGAGGCATTCGCCTACTGAACCCGGGCGGTTGCACTGCAGGCTACGCGTTAATGAACCCGAGCGATCGATCGATCTGGCAATTAACTGAACCCGATTGAGCGATTCCTTCGCTACTGCTACTAACTGAAGTTAATCGAACCCGGTGCCTCTTGATGAACAGTGAGCATTGCTGGGGTTGGATGAACAGGACCCCGTGGTAGTAGCTAGAGGTCGTTGCCGCTGGATGAACAGGACCCAGATCGAGCCGGTTGGGGGTGGATGAACATGACCATGTGGAGGGCTGGTTGAACAGTAGCTAGTGGAGGGCTAGATGAATAGTAGCCGGTGGAGGGGTGGTTGAACAGTAGCTGGGGGAGGGGTGGTGGAGGCTGGATGAACAGGAGCCCGTGGAGGCAGGAGGGAGACGTCGTGGATGAACAGACGCAGGTGGAGGCTGCAGGAGGTCGACGCTGGATGAACAGCAGCCCGTGGAGGCTAGAGCGACAGTAGATGGTGGATGAACATTAGCCCATGGAGTCCTGTTTTGCGGTACACCACACCCCTACCGATGAACAGGACCCCCGTTTCGACCGTAGGAGGTCGAAGAGAAGTCTATTTCCTCCATTTTGCGGTACGCCACACCCCTCCCGATCAACAAGACCCCGTTTCAACCATAGGAGGTCGAACACAAGTCTGTTTCCTCCGTTGTGTCGTACGCCAGGCCCTTCCCGGTGAACAGGATCCCGTTTCAACTGTAGGTGGTCGAATAGAAGGCCGTTTCCTCCGTTCTATGGTACGCGAGGCCTCGTTTTGGCTGTTCCGTCCAAGCCGGTTGGCTCCCGATGAACAGGACACATTTTGTTGCCTCCCGATGAACACGATACAGTTTCTCTGTTCCGATTCAGCTGGTTGGCTGCCGATGAACAGGACGCCATCGCTGCTCTCCGCTGCCTCTCCATGTACGCGAGCCCTGGCCATACGTATGCACGAGTAGGCGTTCGAGACCCCGCCTGTATGTACGCACGTAGCCATATTTACTTTCTTGCACCCTGGTTGTACATACGCGTACACGGTTTTGACAGGACTGCGTGACATGCTATGTCTGTGCCTCTACTACGACATGTGCCCTTCTTTACTCGTCCACGGTTCATCGCTGCAGCCTGCAAACTGACCGATCGACCAGTATGTACGTACACGTTCGCGACCAGACAGACAACCCTACGTACGCTTTGACCGGGTGGGTCCCAGCTGTCAGGGAGGTAAGGAGGCACTTCCTTGCGTGTGAAGATATCGATGATGGGTCCCACTGGTCAAGGGGGAGAATCTTTTTTTCCCGTAATATGGACACACTTCCTTGCGTGTCAGCGAGATGAACGTTTTTTTGCGAAATATAGAGGCCCTTTCGGTGGGACCTTGTTGTCAGGTGGAGGAATCATTATTTTGCGCGTAATAAGGAGGCACTTGCTTGTGTGGGTCCCTACTATCAGCCTATCCACTTACATCGCTCTTTTGATGGATGTTGTTTGTTGACCATGTTGACCACGCCGCGCCGAGAGCACAAACGCGATGGACGAGGGTGAGGCCCAGGAAGGGAACCCCGTAGCCGGCGAAGCCACAGTAGCGGATGCCCACGTAGAGGGGAGTACGAGCGCTGACTGGTCGGTTGCGGGGTGAGGCTGACATCACCGGAAAATAATAGGAAGTACGGGTGGGGAGGGATGGCGTAGCGGTAGCACAACCGGCTACGGGAGGAGGGAGCTTGCAGTCTCGTCGACGCTGGTTTGGGCAACTGGAGCAGGAAGATCAGAGATTGAAGAAGCACAGCGGCCGTTGGATGGACATCCAACAGTCACTGCTCTGTGTTGACTAAGTTGACAAAGCCTTGAGTACGCGTCAAAAAAAATAGGGCAGCGTCATCCTCAACCTAGTAGGCCCAGAAGTCAGTCTCCAAAACTGTGGAATACAGCATACAACCCATTAGCTATTAGTTTCAATAATTTACAACCCATTTCCTAATTCTTAAGGATATTTTGAAGCCCATATTCTTCTTATTAGCATTACAGACCATATTCTGGGCACTACTAGAAACTTCAGCGAAATTTTGCATATTTCGGTGGGTTCCGAACTCTTTTAATCACGAAATTTCGAGTCACATTAAAAATAATTTTTAAAAAATTATATAAAAAAATCTCCGCCAGAAAAACAAATGAAATTTAAAATCTTCACTAGCAAGATGCCCGTGCGTTTCATGGAACATCAAGATGCATTTGTATGAGTAATTTATCTTGTGGGAGAAAAGGATGAACGAGGGAAGGTCGTATCTTCAAATGTGGAGAGGAGTGCGGGTAAATTGTCATAGTTTCCTTCCTATCTGTTAGATATAGATCAGATGGCCTGTATTGCAAGATGGCAGGCACACCATCATCACCAACTCTGCTTTTATAAGAGTAGAGAAATCCATAAAAAACAATATTTGAATGTAATTGTCGGTTGGCTTTGGTTTGAAAATTTACAGCCCATTTGTTACAACTTATAGCCCATTTTCTGGGGAAGCCCATTTCTTACTACTTACACCCCTCCTCATCTTGAAAATTTGCAGCCCAGCAGGGCTGAGAAAAGTAAGTAGGCCTCGGTTGGGTATTCTCCAAAAAATGGGGCTAGCCAATTCGGAAAAAAAAGATATCAACTGGGCGCATCATGTGCTTAAATAAAAGTGTAAGCGTGGGCTAGACGGGCCACAACCCCCGCACAGTGCGCAGTTGAGCTCCGTCTCTAAAATTAAAAAACAACTGGGCGAGCTGCTGGGTCCCTGGTGTTATCCGCTCATTGTGTAATTTTCTCGTTTATTGACTACGTTGACAATGGCGTGGGACCTAGTTGTCAAACAATTAGGAGCAAGTATTTTTTTGGCTTGTAATAATGAGGCACCTACTTGCATAATGCAATGACCCTGGTGGGTCCCTCCTGTCAGCCTTTCCACGTACAGTCATCTCCTGATTCCTCTTGGTTGTTAACCATGTTGACAACGCTAGACGGCGACGGGCACAGCGAGCGAACCAAGGCGGAGAACGATAGCGAGGCCTCGCACGGTTACGAACAGGAGCCGTGGAAGATGCGGGAGTGTAGTGGCAGACGGAGGGGAGTACGAGGGCAACAACATGTAACTCAAGCTTACAAATGGTACAAAAAGCCAAAGGATTAATTGTTCGTCAAATTTAGACAAAACCCAGATTGAACATGGCAATAACATCTAGCCCAACCACTCTTTTTTGCAGTCACAAGCAAATGGATCGGTCTGATCCATAAAATCAACATCATGTGCAAAAAAATGATTGGAGGATGACTACAAGTTGTTGTAAATAGAAGTCGAGCACATTCAGAAGCCCATTTGTCCACCTGAAACTTCTTTTTTTGCTATTCAACATGTCCGTCCGTGAGAAATCTCTTGTTGAAAAACTTAATCCTCATGGACAATAGTGATCTCGCATTCAACAGGACGAATGTGACAAAGCTTATGTTTGCCTGGTTGGATGCATATACTTCCATCGTCGTTGTCCTCAAACGAATACCATGAGAACTGAGAAAATCCTGGTGCTTATTAAGCCACCGATTGGTTATATGTTTTCCTCCATGTGTATGTGCCTAAGTAGACATGAAGATTGAAATCAGTTAAGGTCTGAAAAAAGAGTATGTCCAAAGAGCGACAGCTGAACGGTTAATTCTAGTATAATATATACGGGCTTTCAATGTGCATGAAATCATCACCTTTATATATAAATTCTCCAGAGATCGAAAGCATCGCAGCAAGCCAATAATTATGTTCAAATCAAAACTAAACAATCTGATATATAAGATCTTGATAGAATCCAGCAGCATTGATAGGCTATCCATGGACGAACTCTTCATTGAGCATATAACATAATATTAGTACCCAAAGTGTACTCCAAGATGATATAAAACTTATGCGCACAAATGAAAAATGCATCTTATGATTACAAATGTGTAGATGATAATATACGGTACCTGAAAAAGTGAGGAGCCAAACACCAACTTGTTGTGATCATTAAACGGATCACTAATTGCACCCAAGGTCTCCAGTTTGGGTGCAGAGACAACAGTTATTTGTGAAGGTTTATAAAAATAATGAAGGAGCAACCATTGAAGTGAAGGAGCATATTCATGATGAGTTGTTGTCCTTCAAAACAAATTCCAATGCTTTTAAGGTGAGGTGACTTTATTTGGAGACAACTGATAGGGATTTCTATTCCCAAAACAATCAGCAAGCGCTCGAGGGCAGGGCAACTAGAGTGGATGATGTTGTGCAGTGAGGCCTCCGACAGATAAATGATATGTCTCCATTGTATCTATAATTTTTTATTGTTCCATGCCAATATTTTACAACTTTTACATACCTTTGGCAACTTTTTATATTATTTTTTGGACTAACATATTGATCCAGTACCCAGTGCCAGTTCCTGTTTGTTGCATGTTTTTTGTTTCGCAGAATATCCATATCAAACGGAGTCCAAACGGGATAAAAACTGACGGAGATTTTTTTTGGAATATCTGTGATTTTTGGGAAGAAGAATCAACGAGAGACGATGCCCGAGGGGGGCACGAGGCAGGGGGCACACCCCTGACCCTTGTGGACACCCCGTAAGGCGGTGGGTGGCCTTCTTTCCCCGCAAGAAAGCCAATATCCGGATACAAATCGTGTCAAAATTTCAGCCCAATCGGAGTTACGGATCTTCGGGAATATAAGAAACGGTGAAAGGCCAGAATCTGGGAACGCAGAAACAGAGAGAGACAGAGAGACAGATCCAATCTCGGAGCGGCTCTCGCCCCTCCGCCACCATGGAGGCCATGGACCAGACGGGAAACCCTTCTCCCATCTAGGGAGAAGGCCAAGGAAGAAGGAGAAGGAGGGGGGCTCTCTCCCCCTCGCTTCCGGTGGCGCTGGAGTGCCACCGGGGCCATCATCGTGCGATGGCGATCTACACCAACACCTCTGTCATCTTCACCAACATCTTCATCACCTTCCCCCATCTATCTACAGCGGTCCATTCTCCCGCAACCCGTTGTACCCTCTACTTGAACATGGTGCTTTTTGCTTCATATTATTATCCAATGATGTGTTGCCATCCTATGATGTCTGAGTAGATTTTCGTTGTCCTATCGGTAATTGGTGAATTGCTATGATTGGTTTAATTTGCTTGTGGTTATGTTGCTTTCCTTTGGTGCCCATCATATGAGCGCGTGCGTGGATCACACCATAGGGTTAGTTGTATGTTGATAGGACTATGTATTGGAGGGCAAGAGTGACAGAAGCTTCAACCTAGCATAGAAATTGATGCATACGGGATTGAAGGGGGGCCAATATATCTTAATTCTATGGTTGGGTTTTACCTTAA
The DNA here is from genome assembly GCA_902687465.1 of Secale cereale. Lineage (NCBI taxonomy): Eukaryota > Viridiplantae > Streptophyta > Magnoliopsida > Poales > Poaceae > Secale > Secale cereale. Next base: position 459,301,379 of record LR738710.1, read on the forward strand.
TGAATGTTAGTAGTTGCAGATGCTTGCTAATAGTTCCAATCATAAGTGCATATAATTCCAAGGCTGGGATGACATGCTAGTAGTGGCCTCTCCCACATAAAACTTGCTATCGGTCCAGTAATGTAGTCAATTGCTTAGGGACAATTTCGCAACTCCTACCACCACTTTTCCACACTCACTATACTAACTTTATTGCTTCTTTATCTAAACAGTCCCTAGTTTTTATTTACGTGCTCTTTATATTCTTCCAAACCTATCCCGTTACACCTACAAAGTACTTCTAGTTTTATACTTGTTATAGGTAAAGCGAATGTCAAGCGTGCGTAGAGTTGTATCGGTGGTCGGTAGAACTTGAGCGAATATTTGTTCTACCTTTAGCTCCTCGTTGGGTTCGACACTCTTACTTATCGAAAGAGGCTACAATTGATCCCCTATACTTGTGGGTTATCAATAAACCACCACAAGTGAAAGTTTTTTTAGCAGTGGAAGTCGAAGCATTTGTACCAGATCATCTGGTAGATGGCACCGAGCGAAGGTGGCGGTGTGGAGAGAGGAGGAAAACCACGAGATGGACAACAGTGGTGGGGCACAAATTCTTGGTGTTCAGTTTGTGGTATGAAACTTTTGTGGTAATGGTAGAACTCAAAATGATGGAGTTATTTGAATTCAGGGGATGTCAGCCAAGCGTCCACCATGCAGGGTATGGACAGCAGGTAGCGTGTCGGGATGCAAAGGCGTTGAATGGGGGCTTGCTGGTGAGAGGAGACGATGGCTCTGAGGAGATCAAATTCAGGAAGAACAGATATCTGACAACAGTCAAGATTGAGGGGCGCGGTGCGCCATAGAGGGCGCCACCGAGATGCGAGGACTTGTGTGCAACAGCCATCCTTGGTGGGTAGAAGGAAGATGTTCTCCCCAAGGATGTCGTCCGGGAGATTACTGATGCGGTCCACCGGAGATTCTACAGGTTCCTCATATCTGGGTGGGGGGACTCGCCGCTTCTCCCCGCGCTGCCGAGTGCGGGATCTACAACCGGTGTCGCCGCTGGCGAGAGCCTCATCTTCTTGGCGCTCGGGGCTGCCGACTCTATTTTCCTTGCGAGCGTCGCGCCGAGCTCACGGGTTTGAGCAGAGTAGCCAGAGACGAGCCTTGTGACAGTGCGAGTGGGGAAGAAGGAGGGATAGGGTTTTCTGTTAGGAGTGGAAGAAGAGGAGCAGGCATTTTCTGTATGAGTGAGGAAGAAGGTGAGCGGGGGTTTTGTGTACGAGTGAGGAAGGTGGGGAGCGAGGGGGGTTGGGGGGCGACGGAAGCGGGAGAGTCCAGCGAGCGGCAAAATGAGGGGTCAAATAACATGCCCACAATATACATAGATTAACATGGATTGTGGGGATTAAATCATGAACAAGCCAAATTCCCCTCCATTCCTCTCCAAACCCTTGGGAGGAGGTTAACTGAACAAGGCCTAAGACTAACCACACTGGGAGTAACTTAATTCCATACGGTATCATAATATGATACTCAACCCCCATTTTCTTCATTTAATTCTAGGATATGCTGTTGGTTTGGGCACGTCAAAATCTGACAATGTACATTCTAACAATCCCACAGTATACATTCTAACAAGTTCACACACAAGTACAACAAAAATGGTAAACATTCAGATCAAACTCGGGTTCACATGATACGTTCATATTCATAGCCAACATTCACAGTCAACAACTCAAAAGATTCATGTATAGACAAGTACATCATGTCTATGCATCCAAATGATTCAAAGATCACAAGCCAATATTCATAGCTAACATTCAGAAAAAGATTCAGAATACACAAGTTAACATGTTTACGCATCAAATGATTGAGATAACACAAGCCAATATCATCCATCGACACACTTTAATTACCTAGGGTACAGACTGGTAAGTGGTGTTCACTCGGTGGTACTTGCTAAAATTAATGCTGGTCTGAGCAAACTTTTGAGTACATAAGAGGCAGCATAGACCATCTGAACTTTTCTTGCAGGTTTATCCTCATGATAGTGGCCTCGATGCCGCGAGCGGTTTGAACAACTTTTCCACTACTTTCATCCAACTAGTTTTTGTTCAGTTCAAGTGCATATTGGTTAGGTGCCATATGAATATATGCCTCTACCAACTTGTCTGGAATCTTTAGACTCCATGGAATACATTTTGCTACCAGCATACGTGTCGATAACCTAAAAGCGCAAGTTGGGACCAAAGACTGGGCTGCGTTTTTCTAGGCTATGCGCCAAACAATATTGTTGGCGCTCACTCTAGCACTTCTTCTTGTCAACGTCGATGCTTGTCTGAGTGAACTTTTGAGTACAACAAAGCATCAACATAAGTATTTGTCCATATTTTCTTTTTGTGCAGTTGTACTGAAATCGGCCAATGTAACGAGTTGCCAGCAAGTTCAGGCTCCAAGTTACTCCCTATGAAATCGTCCAACAGTAGCACAATACCAAATTACCGATAGATATGACAAGCACAATAATCAGGATGAAGACATGTACCAACTTGTGTGACGAAGCATAAAAATTAGTACTTCCTTTGAATGGTAGCCGAGATAAGCGACTGACAGGAAAGGAACAAGGCAGTCGAGGCAATGAACCACCCAAAGTTTTTGTGCAGTTCCACTGAAATTGAGCATCCCTTTTGGCACATATATTGAGAAAGTGAGATTACTGTAATAGTAGTTGATGAAACATACACTAACAAATACTCCCTCCGTTCCCAAATATAAGTCTTTCTAGAGATTCTAACACGTGACTGCATACGGAGCAAAATGAGTGAATCTACACTCTAAAATATGTCTACATACATTCGTATGTTGTAGTCCATTTGAAATGTCCAAAAGACTTATATTTAGGAACGGAGAGAGTAGAAGCATCCGCATTATCTTAAAAAGAGGTATTAGTTTATTTTATCAGTGCCAATTAGCTCAACTCTCGCATTAGCATGTATCATAGGCTGCAATGATGTAACATGCAAAGATAAACGACTTTCTCATGACAATTGCAAAACAGTAGCACAATACAAATAGAGATGACAGCACACTAATCGGGATGAAGTCCTTAGGCCCTTACCAATTAATTAGTGATGCTTAAGTACTCTTGATTGATTAAATGACCTTGCAGGAGAGGCAGCAAAAGTTGAAGTGCTCCTAGAGCATAGCCTCAAATGTGAGGCAGACGTTGCCGGAGCCATTCAGTGGCCTCGACTGAGGCATCGGCTTCATGTAGATCACCTTGGCGCCGTTGATTGTGTAGGGCTAGCTCACACATGCATCAAGAATCCAGTTAATTAGTATGATGTGTCGTCAAGCCAAGTACTGCTCTGCTAGTAGTACTACAAGTGCATTTCTTCAAGTAAACTAATACTAGTAGCAACACAGCAATACAATACCACTACCGAGATGTCAGGATAACATAGGACGGTACCATCTTGTGATCCTTCTTCATTTCTTCCTTCTTCTTCTTCTTCTTCTTCCTCTTCCTCTTCCGTCATCGTCTTCCTTTTCTTGCTATGTTTCTCTTTCTCCTAAACCAATTGGTGAAACCAAGTACATGAGTGGGCTTCAATGTCAAATTTGGTTGTCAGTGAGTACAAGTCTACTATGTAAACAATAGTATTATTTTCTCATGGCAGTTGCAAAATAGAGGTGAGCACATGCATTAAATATCATTCTTACTTAACGGAAGGTCAGGGTGCCAATTTTGATGATGAGGATTGGACACAGATCTCCCTTTATGCAGTTCCACTGAAATCGACCAACAGTTCCGGCGTGACATTCCAGTTAAGCTGCACAAAAAACACTAGTTATGACTTATAATAGCGGCATGGCATCAATTTACCAGGGGCATTAGATTAAGAACAGTGCATATCTGGGTTGGTCCCATTTTTTCACATTAGCCACCTATTCGTATGTGTGCATATCTGGGAGTTAACCATCACGCGCCCCCGACCTTCACGCAAAGATAAACAATCAAAATGCAATGCGCGCCAATTTGGTTACATAGTTAGGAGACCATACGTGCATGCTTCGGGAATCACAAACCTTAACACCAATATTTTTACTAAACCACAATCATTCACTAGTACCTCCCACATATTAGCATCTCTATATCAGAAAACTATTGCAAGGAATCAAACATATCATATTCAGCGATCTACAAGTTTTATATAGGATTTTATGACTAACCATGTGAATGACCAATTCCTGTCTACTCTCTAAATAGATATAAGTGAAGCAAGAGAGTTTTAATTCTTTCTACAAAAGTTATGCCCACGCTCTAACAAATACAAGTTAAGAAAAATGGCATTCTACAAATGGCGGTTTTCTATGTGAGGAGAAACAGGCAATCCAAACTTCAAATGATATAAGTGAAGCACATGAAGCATTCTATAAAGCCATACTCAAAAGATATAAGTGAAATGCAAAGAGCATTCTATAAATCAACCAAGGACTATCTCATACCAGCATGGTGCATTTATAAAAATAAAAATAAAAAAGCACACGACGCTCCAAGAGTTTACGCATATCATGTGAACGAAACGAATCTGAAAACATACCAATACTTGTTGAAGAAAGATGGGTCATACAAGTGTGTACATCATTTCCCCTTTATTTATGTTTTCAACCAAGAGACCGGTTGGAGGGCCAGACTGTACTACTTGCACCCCCTTCCTTTCGTGTTTGTACTCCTATGCATATTACACACTACATCATTTCCCCCTTCCTTTCCTATTTAAACCAAGTAACAAGATTCGACTCCATAAAGTAGCTTCACCTCTAACAATAGAAAAATATTAGGTGGCATTCGATAATCTGATCGATCCTAGCTACGTGGGGGGCTCAGAGGTAGAAAATGATGCACATGCAGCGGCGTAACGAGCTGTGTTAGTAGAGCTAGGCCGGTTTCGAAGGAAGATATACCTGAAGGTCGTCGAGGTGTGGCTAGGTGGGGGCGTACTACGGCAGTGACGAAGGGATCGGAGGACCTCCCGTGTCGGCGCTCGGCCAGAGAGACAACAGTGCGGCCAGCAGTGGGTCTCCTCCCTCGCTGTCAATGACGGCCTAAACGTTGTAGCTCCTCCCCTTCCCGGGCGGAGGGGATGCGTCCGGATCTGCAACCAGCTATGAGTATATCCGGTGAGGATGGGAGTTTGTGAATAGAGCAACCCTAGCAAGCAAGCGTGGAGGCTCCTGCCTATATATATAAGTATAGTAGAGTAGTTTTCTTTCTTCACTCCATCAAAACAATCATCTAAGACATCAAAAAAATTGTTTACGTGCCAGGTCGCCGTTTTTTGAGTTGTTGATTGTTTTTTGAGATAGCTACCCGCTTATTCCAAGCGGAGTGTGTGGATGAACGAGCTGCTTGGATCGTTAAGCTCGTGCTCGTTAAGGCTGGTCTCGTTAAGCTCGGTAAGACTAACGAGCAAAAAAAACTGCTCAACTCAGTACGTTTGAAGCTCGTTTAGCTCGAGAGCTCTCGTTAACAAATTCTGATGATGTGTTACAATCTACATGATGAGTGTGTAGATGTGATTTTTAAGAATATAGATGGTGACTACGAAATGAAATGCGCTAATTTGTTGTCTCCTATGTAGATTGGATTAAATAGATAGGATCAAATTGATGACTGGATTTGTTCGTTGAGAAGCGAGCCACGAGCATAACAAGCCAAACTATTTAGGCGCTCATTACTCGCCAGCTAACAACTTTTGGTCCAGCCCCGCCAGTGTGCCAGGTCTCACTTTGTATCGTTCACGTGTGGTACTCGGCCCTCAATTAAGTTAACAACCACCGCCTCGTAAAATTTTGAACAAGCCCACCGCCCAAATTATCGAAAACGTGGGCTGCACCAACATGCAATATTATTTATATTTTATATATGTGGGAGTACAGTTTGAATGGAGTGCTACTATTGCCAACTCCTCCTCTGTCATTCAAAATTTTGGTTGAGGTTTTGGTTGCCCGTGATCCGTACACACCCCAAGCATCCGGGCCCGCGTGCTATCTACCAAATCTTTGTGAAGTGCTACAGTTGAGATTCAGCAGTCACCCATGCCTGGCCGTCATGACTTGTCATATCACAAAACCCACACATTTACCAGCAATGGTAAAGTGGCCTGGTTAGTTGGACGGATGAAGCAACCATCATTTCATTAGAACGCTCGTTTAAGCCCTTTCTCCCCTATCTTGAAGAAAACCACACTCCACGCTGGTCACTTCTGCCATTTTTCTTCTATACCGACGAAGGAAAGGTAGGCGAGTCAGTGATGCTACTCTATTTTCATTCCAATAATCTTCTTTTTGCGAAGCACTGACCGATTCTCACTGCTTATTCTTTTCCCGTTTTCATTGCGATTGTGGTTTCCTTTCGATTGCTTTTTGTTTGTCAGTTTATTGATGGATCCTGGAGCATTGGGCAAAGAGTTGCCAGCAGACAACCCACTAGAGACAGAGATCTCCAGGAAGAGAGCACCAGCCAACGACTTGGGATGTTGGCAGGCCAACCCATGGAGACGAAGAACTCCAAGAAACAAGCACTGGCCAAAGAGTTGAGGACCTTGGCGGACGAACTCCTAAACAAAGAAAGCTGGAAGAAGAGCAAGGGCCCCACCGTGCCTACCCCAGAAACTCTAATGGCCACCTATGAGAGCCTCAAGGCCGGTTTGAGGAGATAGTCGTCACTGAGAAGCAGTATTTCCCCGACGAGGTGATGGCCCCCGGAGCGATGGGATCCCCCGGTGAGCTGCATAAGGTAAAAGATATGGTTTACCATAGGTGTTGTTTTTTATTATTTGCAATGTGGTTACTAATATGTTAGGGTTGTGCAGGTGCAGGTGCTGGTGGACGCCCTTGATGATTCCGATGTCGCGGTCCCTCCTGTGGACATCGCTCGAGAGATCGATCCCCATGCCGTTGTCCTTCCTATGGACATTGCCCAGTGATCGATGACAAGAAATAGTTGGTCGCGCTAGTCTTTCAACGTAGTTTGCAGTGTTTAATTACCAGAATGATGCGTTTTATCACACCGTTTAGGGCTAGTGCAGTGTCTTGTGTGGGCGGTACTTGCTACTTTTGTTTGATAGTGAATCGTGTGAACCCTCTTCGAGTTATGGAAACAGATGTATCCTCACCAGCTTTGGAAGTAATATATGGCATGCTTAGGCGTATGTTTACACTGTTTAATCATATAAGCAGGGCTTGATTGAAGAAAAAATAGTTTGATGATTCTTGGTGTCAAACCTCGACCGATTCCGCGTTGTTTTAGTAGGCTAGCTACTGTGCGAGCTATAGTACTTGCAAACACTGACCGAAGAAAAATGTTGGGGCCGATAGGTTGACGTGAATATGTAGTTGATGTCGTACTTTCGGAATGGCTATAGAGAGTGTTTACGTGTGCTAGTGATAGGTTGTACGAGTGTGTACATGACCCACCTCACATATCTCTACTCTTATCTCTACTTCTACTCTTATCTCCCTCCATGTCTCATTTTCCTTGGCCGACGGTCGGCGGACAATTGCAACTCGTGTCACCTTTGGTGAGCGGCGTGCCAGACCGACTATGGTGGGTGCGACGCGAACGCGACAGGCGTGCTTTAAGTGTGCCGCCTTTTCCTTTTGAACTTGCAAAGTGTAACATTTTCTACTCTGTTCTTTCCCTTGTTCATGTGATCCATCGATACAAATCCAGAACAAAATGACGAGGGCGGGGCTTTCCCGCGCGTTAGGCGGGCTTGTTTGGCCTAGTGGGTCTGAGTGATATGACGTGCTACAGTGTCGTGCAGTCTTCGCGTGTGGTAGCAGTATTGCTGGTACAATAGTTTTCTTGAAGAAGCGGATTCAACAAAGTCATGATGATTCCTTCATCCGAGCAACTTACAGTGGGAAAGGCTGGGCCTGCGATTTGGCAGCTCATTACTCATTATTACTGTTGTGCTACGACCAGGGTGAGTCTCCCCTGCAGTTCCGTGTGATGCACTCTAATTCTGGTGTCATGACAAGTCGACCAGGATGGTCGACGTCCCACATGTCGGCGAATGAAAGTATTCTTTCAGATATTGAGGACGAGCAAGGAAGCCGGGCGGGATAGTGTCACTGCTCTTTTGCAGTAGTACTATTCATTTTTTTTTTATGATCAAAGCTAATGTCTCCACTCTTACGATGGAGGAGTGTGAAACATGGCAGCCCTGTGAACTTGGCATGTGCACTACTCCCTCCGTCCGTGAAATTCTATACATATCACATTGACCAAGAGGAACCTCCATGGCATAATTAACGCCCGAAGCCTGCATCATAATATCATCGTGCATTGCACGTAACATAGTGGTACGAGTAGTAAAAGACAAATGCCAACATGCCACGCAGGTTCATAATATTTGTGCCTGCCTACTTCAATTACTGTGCTAGTACATATTACTCAGGTTCGTACATCCCTGGGTACATGTCCGTCTCGTAATTCCAGTCCCACGTATTATTCATAGATGGCACAATCCATAACGGGGGGCAATAGGAGTACATATCATCGCAGCCCTTTAGTGTGGCTCCCCACGATGGAGACTCATCCAAAGTGAAGCGGCATAGATCAGGGATAGGGGCGTTCAAGATATGAATCCGTCGGTGCGCAATGAAAATGCACCCGTTCTTCATGAACGGCAGGCCGACGGCATCGTGCACGGAAGGTGGCATCATTTTCACTATGGGGTAGCTGTCCCCAATGAAAACCGAGTACTCTCCAAGTGTGTTCACCTGTACCCAGGTAGCATCACGGGGGTCAAACTCGGTGTTATTCATCTGGTACACGCGGCATCTCATATCTGGACACATGGTGACGTGCATGGTCAAGGTTCATGCATGATAATGTTGTGCACATAGGTAGATACCGTATCATGTTAAATGCAATGCTACTTTGTATCATGCATTGCAATAAATAAGATCATCTTTGATATTGTACTACTCTATGATAGGAAGGAAAGAACTACTCCTGTCCTAGAGTGTAAGAGAAAGTACCACAGAGCTGAGTCAACTAGCTATAAGAAATAAACTACTACCTCCGTCTCGGTGTATAAGTCATTCGCGTAGTTCTAGGTCGACAATTTAACTATTTAAATATGTATTATATGTGACAATAAATATATATTTAGAAACTACATCCGTGTAGAAATCTAGCGATATGGTTTTCATGACATATAACACATATTTAATTCTTCAAATCAATGACCTGGAACTACGTGAATGACTTATAATACACCGTAATAACCTAAGCTAGACGACAGTACTCGTCGTCGGAGATGGGTAGGCGGCTACATGCTGCAACTCCAGCTCCTCCTGCTCCTCCTCCAGTTCGGAGAACATCTAGTTGATCCCCCACTCCCATTGCCGGAGGAAGCGGCGGTTGGCCTTCACCTCGGCCTTCGACTAGATGGACTCGAGGATGGCCTGCTGTTCCGCCGGCCCTCCTCTTGGGAGACGCCATGGCGAAGCATGCAGCCGGTGGCGCCGGCTCCGCCTCGCCCGCGTCGTCGTCCTCCTCCTCCAGCTCCGCTTAGCCCGCGTTGTCCTCCTCCTACTCCGGGTCCAGCTCGCCCACTTTGTCATCCTCCTCCTCCAGCTCCGCTTCGCCCGCGTCGTCCTCCTCCTGTTCCGGCTCCGCCTCACCCGTGTCATCCTCATCCTCCTCCGGGTATGTGTCCTCTGTGACCGCGTGCTGCTCCGCCACCTCCTCCGGCTCTGGCTAGTCCAGTGACAGGACGGCTGCGGTCCGAACTTCGCGCTACCTCCAGATCTCCGGAAGTAGCTCAAAGCGCCGCTCTGACGGGAGCATGGAGTATGTCGTTACCTTCGGCCAGGCCATGGCTATCGGGCGACGGCAAGCAGAGAAGAGGTAGTGGGAGGGGAATGAATGCGGGTACTGTTTGGGTTCGCCGTCCGGCTTAAATAAATGCGGTCCATCACGGGTACCCGCGGGTGCACAAATTGTACACATACGGGTCTGTTTAGGGTGCATCACGTAACTCGCATGCGCGTGCATGAATGGTGTGTTTGTTAGGGAGTGTGTGTGTGTGCCCCTCTACTCTTAGGACATGTACTCCACCTTTTGCATCGGAATATAGGTATAACGGTACCTTAGAGCATCTCCAATAGCATTTATATATTTGTATGTCTATATATTCATATAGACAATGGTCTAAAAAGATTCTCTCATATACACGTCCAGTTTTGCATCAGAACGTCTATATACAGGGACCATGACAGGTGGGCTGTCGCTGGGGAGAGGAAGAAATCATGGTTGCAGCTGAGTTTAGACAACGCATTCACATTGTCCAGGTGTGGACATTGTCGAGGTCGATTTAGAGGATGTGTATATTTGGACGACCATATAGACAAGCTGGGCTCACGTTGTGGAAAACGAGTATAGACATCCATATAGACAAGCTATTGGAGATGCTCTTACCTTGTAAATTACCTGGCCATATTAATCAGATTTGTGTATAAATAATGTCGCTTCCTGGTCGTGATTTGCGTTATATAATTATCCGAAGTTTGCTAACTAGTAAAATAAAGTGGAATTTGTCCATGTTATAAGTAAATAAATGTGATTGATTATCATACGCGTAAGGTTGGACGAAGGGTGGTAGGAACAAATAGTCCACCTAGAGCATGAGTGTGTGTGTGGTCGTATAGGGAGACCATGTGTGTATAAAGAGACCGTGTGTGTGTGAAAGAAAGAATGGTGTGTGTGTGTGTGTGTGTGTGATGGAGTCTTCGGCTAGGAAAGTAATTAAGTGTGTGTGGCTTCATTGTAGAAAGTTGATGTGTATGGTAGAGGCCTCCAACGATGGAGGGGGTGATCAATATCAGTGATCCATAGATCTTTTCAATTAGAGATAATGCATGGCTTTATGCAATTCATATCTAAATGGGACTACACTACCGCCGGCGCCCGCCTGGAATTGGTCGTCATGGCTCACGTCACGTGAACCTCACGAGGCGTCCCTTGCCTTGATATATCCACTCCTCATGAGCCAGCCTAGGGAGGACGCCCCTAGGGAGCTCTTGTGTCGTCCGCCTCGCGAGGCTTTGAAAGTGCGTTATATTGACTAGAGGGGGGTGAATAGGCGATTTTTATGAATTCTTCACTGAGGAATTTGCTGTTGAGGAAATTCCTTAGCGAAGAACTACTTGCAGCGGAATAAGTACTCAGAAGTAAACATAACAGAATACAAGCATGGTCATCATGAAGAAATGAAGACAAACACAGAGTACAGAAAGCATAATCACAGGATAACACAGGATGAAGACAAACAGACTGAAGAAATTGAACTGAGGAAATTGAGAAATTCTTCAGTCAAAGTCTTCAAACAGATATGAACAAGAACACAACATAGATATAAGGAAATGAAAGAGTTGAGGAAATAGAACCAGTAAGCTTGGTGAAGACAATGATTTGTTAGACCAGTTCCAACTGCTGTCTCAGTTGTACATCTGGTTAGGGCGGCTAGGTATTTAAACCTGAGGACACACAGTCCCGGACACCCAGTCCTGGACACATAGTCCAAGACACCAAGTCCTCACCGTATTCCCCTTGAGCTAAGGTCACACAGACCTCGCCCAATCACTCATGGTAAGTCTTCAGGTGACTTCCGAACCTTCACAAACTCGGTCACTCGGCGATCCACAATTCCTCTTGGATGCTCTAGACCATGACGCCTAACCGTCTAGAAGAAGCACAATCTTCAAAGGTAACAGGCGTCGGATCCACGCAGGATCAATCTCTTCAGTGATGCTCAATCACTTTTGGGTTTGTAGGTGTTTGGGTTTGGTTTTGGGTTTTTCCTCACTTGATGATTTTCGCTCAAAGTCCTCGGAGGATGGGTTGCTCTTATGACAAGTGTCAGTTTCTCTCGGAGCAGCCAACCAGCTAGTGGTTGTAGGGGGCGGCTATTTATAGCCTAGGGAGCAGCCCGACATGATAAGACATAAATGCCCTTTAATGATATGACCGTTAGGTAGGTAGATATTTTGGAACAGCTGGCGCGTAGCACAACAACAGTCGGAAATTCGAGTATCAAATTCCTCAGGGCTATCATGGTCCTCACTGTGTAGGAAATTTGCACTAGCGAATTCCTAACTCCTCAGTCAGAACAAATTCTTCAGTGACCAGAAGAACTTTTTCTCTGTCACTGAAGAATATGACTGAACTGTATGAGATTTCCAATGGCTTCACTCGAAGGGATTCGTAGGTGTAGGATTTTGAGTTGAGCATCACATGGAAATTTTTCCTTAGTATTTCCTCGACCCCCTTTAACAGTAAGGTGTTTCCTATGACTCAAGAAAGAGAAAAAGAAACTACGAAAACAAAAGTCTTCACGCTTCATGTTCCTCAAATGAATACCAAGTCTTCAAGGTCACACCAATTTCTTCACTTTCAAAGTCTTCAGAAAGTCTTCAAAAATCCAAAGTCTTCAGTCGAAGAACTTCATTTTTAGGGGTCGACTTTCTCTGCAAATATCAAACTCCTCATAGACTTATAGACCTGTGTACAGTCATAAACACATTAGTCCCTTAACCTATAAGTCTTCAATAGACCAAAATCACTAAGGGGCACTAGATGCACTTACAATCTCCCCCTTTTTGGTGATTGATGACAATATAGGTTAAGTTTTCAACGAGGATAAACATATGAAGTGTAAATACTGATATTGAGGAATTTGATTGCAAGATATAGAAGAACTCCCCCTGAAGATGTGCATAGTGAGGAATTTTCTTTTGAAGCAATGCACACTTGAAGAGTAGAATCATGAAGATCTACCCCTATATCTTGTAATTCATACACGCATTTGATATATAATATGAAGAATTTGAAATGCATGATGAAATATGGTGACTGATGTAATCCAGCATGCGTGCATAACATTAATGAGGAATAAGCATGCAGAAACACCACAGCAAAAGTATCAGGTCGCCATAGAGTTTAAGTTTACAACTTGATCCACAAAGTCATCAGAAGAACGAGAGTTGTAACTTAATAAAAAATGCCCATATATATAGACCCACTTGAAGACTAACTCAACTTTCTCCCCCTTTGTCATTGAATGACCAAAAGGATCGAAATTGAGGACTAACGCCCCTAAAGAATCTCAAGATGATGAAGGAGTGCCAGCGTTGTTGGGGTCGATGGTTGATGTAGGGCCAGCCGCAGTGTTGTCCAAGTCTTCATACTCGTCGGTTTCACGTGATGAAGAATAGGAGCTGGCCACCAAGGGAGGAACCTTGACCTTCTTGTATTTCTTCGGAGGAGGAGCATACCAGTCAAAGTCATCCTTGAGACCCATTTTCTTCAGATCTTCTTCGCCATACAGATGAGACAGAACAGCCCAGGTGCGGTTGAGGGTTTCATGAAGGTAGTAATGGTTTTTCTTCACTGCATTATGTGTAGAGGTCATGTTGTTAAGAATTGAACCAAACTGACGCTTGACCCATTTGTGGTTGCGATCAACCTTCTGATGAAGACTGAGGAGAAGCTCATGATCAGTCATCACCCTGGCAGCTGTGCCTTGAGGATTTGGCTTGGGAGAGTTGGCGGCAGAGTCATGAGTGGCGGAGTCATCATTGGTGGAGTAAGATGCAGCTTTGCGAAACTGACCATCCAATGGACGAGTGCCTTCATCAAAAATATCAGTGGCCTTGCCCTTGTCATCAGCTGAGGAAAATGTCTGTTTGAGGACTTCAATTGGGGGCAAGTAGCTGCAATGATTCAGTGTGTCAGCTTTGTAATTCACTGAAGACCTTGTCCTGATGAATCTCATAATCCATGGAGCATAAGGCTTCAGGTTGAAAGGGGACAATGCAACATTTGCCATTGTCCTCGTGAAGAAATCATGGAAGTTGACGGGAACGCCATGGATGATGTTGAACAACAGATTCTTCATGGTGCCAACGACTTCTTCATCATTTGAGTCATGGCCCTTGATAGGACTCAATGTCTTAGTCAAAATGCGATAGACAGTCCGTGGCAGAAACATCAGTTCCTTCAGGAGGAATTTGGTCCTTGAGGCTTGACCCGGCTTCAAAGGCTTCATAAGCACTTGCATGTAATGATCAGTGAGTTCAGTTTCTTCATACATGCAACGTGCTGCTTCAGTGGGAGGACTGAGAGGCAGAGCTTGAAGTAATTCAGAGGCTGGTGCCTTGTAGTGAGTGTTTTTGGTCATCCAGTCCAGCACCCATGAATTCACATCTTCAGAATTGCCAGTGATGTGCAGGGTTGCATAAAATTGGAGAATCAGTTCTTCATTCCAATTGCATATGTCAGTGCAGAAACCCAACAGTCCAGCATCATGAAGAACACTAAGGACTGGCACAAAGCACGGCAGAGATTCCATATCCACATGAGGAATATGATGATGATCGAAGACTTTGTCTTTGTTGTAGAGCACTGAGGAATAGAAATGTGCCTGACTGGCAGCCCAGAAACGCCTCTTCCTTATGCGAGCAGAGTCATAGGGATTGAAATCAGTGAAGAACACATGTTCGCCGAATAAATCAGCCTTCTTGAAAGTTTGCTTTCTTCAGAAAGGATCATTTGGCTTGGGTTGAGGAGTGTCAGTCAATTGCATCACAACCTCTGGATTCGCAATCTCGGGTTCTTCAGTCTGAGGAATTTCTGGTTCCTCTTTAGTGGCAGTCTTCACAGATTCAGCAGCAGCAGCAGTTTCTTCAGCACTAGTGGCTGGAATGTCTTCATGAACAGATTCAGTGGGATGAGTTTCTTCAGAGACCCATGGAACAGTTTGCACTGGTGAATGAGGAATTTGTTGTAGCAGCGTGAACACAGGAGAGTTGGGATGCTGACTATACCAAAATTCATCATTCATCAAAGGAGTGGCACTCCCAATGTCCACGTCCGAGTCTTGTTCTTCCAATTCCTCAACGCCGGCCTCTTCAGCAGTAAACTGTGTCTTCATTGAATTTCCTCACTGCTTCTTTAGCTTGTTTGGCCAACTTGGCCTGGCGCTTGGCCCATTCTTCAGGATAATCCTCACCACGCTTGAGGCTAGTGAGATCAGCAACTTGGCCATGTGCCAGTGGAGGTCTTGGGCAGGGAGGATTGAGTGCGAATTTCTTCATGTATTTGGGAGTCACATATATGTACTCCCTTCACTCTCTTGCCCATCTCCTCTGTATTCTTTGTATGCACACTTTGCGCTGATTCTTGTCCTCTTTTCTGAACTTTGCCTCATCACGACTGCAATAGTCAGCATATATGTCTTCAGGTATCTCGAAAGCAGTATTGACCTCAGGCCTCTTTCCTCCTTTCTGTGGCTTCTTTCCATCAGCCATTTTCTTCAGACGAGGAATTTTAATAATTGAATTCTCTGAAGAAGTATGCAAATTTTCTTCGAGGAACGCTGCAAATGAGTTAAGTTGATGAGAACCTAGTGATTTAGCAGCGGACATGAGTACCTGTGAATAGAGTATAGTTGCGAGGAATTTGGAGAGGTCATATGCGTTCTCGGAAGGTTTTGTAAGAAGAACAAGTTTGAGGAATTTGACCAGATGAGTCTTGAAGAATTTGACTAAGCGTTCTTTGTCTTAGGTTCCAGAGTTGTATAGATTGAAAAATTCACACAATTGAGGAATCTTGAAGAAAAACGTAGCTTAGAGAAATCGAATCAAGAACAGATGATATGTGGGGTGTTTAGTGTGTGAAGATTTGACGAAGAAAACACCTTTTGAGAATTTTGAAGAAAAAATTTGAATCAAAGAGGGCAGTAAAAGTAGCTTTTAATTACCCTAGATGAAGAACATGACGAACTGTGAGATGGAGAAGTGAAGTTCGTCTGTCCAGATCTTCCACGCCCTAACTTGGCAGAGGAAGACAGCTATGGCAGCGGCGGAGTGAAGAAATCCGCGGTCGGCACGAGTACGACGGCTCTTCCTCACCGGCGACGATGGAGTAGCGGCGGCGCTAGAGTTGAAGAAGCTCGAGCGGGGGAGTGAGAATGAGCGGAGTAAAAAGTGAAGTGAGGGAAGGGGAGGGATATTTATAGCTGAGATGAATAACCGTTCGCCCGAAGAAATTGGACGAACGTGCCCCTGACCCTTCTCATTCGCACGACATGTGTCACCCACGTACTGTGTAGTGGAGATCGTGTGAGATCGTGGGTGAATAAATAAGTATTATCGTGGGATGCGGAGCGATTCGAGCGGCAAAACCGAAAATTTTGGAAAGGATAAGTTTTAACGTTGCGTTCGCAATTTCTTCAGCTGACAAGGACACAGTGAAGATTTTGAACAAGTTTCAAATAGAACGCATATGAAGAATTTGTGAATGGAATGGGTTGAGTTTAGCATAGAGGGGGAAGGGTCCGATCATATTCACTTAGCAGAAAAAACAACTTGAAGAAATAGCAATAAGTGAATGTTATAGAGGACATAAACTCATATATATATATATATATATATATATATATATATATATATATATATATATATATATATATATATATATATATATATATATGAAAAAGCAAAGATATGAAACTTCGCTGGGACGGCTGCAATCACGAGCGCACATTCGTATTGGGATCTGGCCCCTCCCCTTACCTTATTTGCATTTTCGTGATTTAAACTGTTTGATGCTTATTTCCTCTTATAAAGAACATGGACCACATTAGCAGCGTGAGGACAGTAGTGTGCAGGCACTAGGCTGTCACGATGGCAGCCCCGCAGCAGGGACCACCTCGCGTTCAGCTTGAACGGTTTCGGAATGGGTCTGAAGAACCACCCAACGAAGGTTTGTACCTTTTTCATCCCATAAGTTTTTTTTCTTAGGCGTTTTCAGTGAAAGCGGGGTTCTATCGTGGGAGCCGTCACCCCATTTACTCGATTTGGAGGTCAAAAAAATCTGCACGTCACCATTTCTTCCTCCATCCCTCTCCCTGATCCTTCCATTTTTCTCTCCTCCATCGATCATCCTCCTCTCTCTCTCCTAGTCTGCCTGCTCCACCTCGGATCACATCCAGGCATCCAGCCCACCGTCAACGTTCTCTCTTGCTCCTCCACTACCGCAACCCGACCCGACGTTGGCCAGATCCGTTTCCTCCTCTACTTCCTGGTCGTGGTCGAAGCTAATGGAGGAGGAGGAGATCCTGTGACCCTCTCTGGCCAGCCGATGGAGGAGCCAAGGACATGGCCATTCCGTCTCCTCTGGCCACCTTCCCTATCCTCCGAGGCCATGCCCAAGGGGTGGATCTATGGTTGACTTGGTGAGGCCGGAATCTTGATGGGAGGACGACCAGTGGAGGAAGCGGTGGTGCTTGTGGGTCTCATCTTGCACCGAGGCTGCCCGGAGTAGATGGCTGATCCGTCTGAGGTACTTGTTGTTTTGCCGCCCAACATTCTCTGCTACAGAAGTTCTCGTTTTTTCTCTACGATTCTTGTTTCTTCCATTACAATTTTTGGTTGCTCGGGCTGGACAGAGGACGACAAGCAGCACCGGCCAGATGAGTACGAGCACAGCAGCTACAGGAGGAGCATCCCAGCTTCCATGTACTGTTGAATTAATTTTGACTGAATTTAACTCTCTTGGTCTTACCCCAGCATTAAAGTATTAGCTGATGTATTCTCTGACTTGTTCAATTTGGTGCTTGGAGGGTGTTCCTAATTGAAAGTACGTAATGCTGGCTACCAATTAACTATTTGCTTGGACGATTTCTTGTTAGACCCGTTGGTCAGCAGAGACTGTATACGTAGCGCATATATGTCTGCATTTGGAGCAGCTTGCGCTCTCGCCCAACCCAATACAAACATCTATGCTCTTCAGATCACCAAGATCTGTACAATTGGGCTAGATGTATGATGCAGCCTCCGCTTCAGGTTAATGTACATAGCAAGCAAAGCTGGCTACACAGATTAACATCAGAATGTACTTTAAAATGCAGCTCAAGGTAGCTACGAGATTAGCTCCACAAACTTTCGATTTTTTTTCAAAACTATGACCTATTTTATAGCAAATTTGAAAACTATAGGGCCGAACGCAAAAAAATCAGAAATATGACCCCGTCGGCCCCCTGGCGGCCGAGAGGTGGCCCGTCGGCCTCCCGTTGGCCGAAAGGTGGCCCGTCGGCCACCCGTTGGCCGAGGGGTGGCCTGTCGGCCTCCCGTTGGCCGACAGGTGTCAGGGGCACAAAACGTAATTAAGATCGCCTCAAATGAAAAAGTTATCAACACGAAAAATCTTCGTCTCGTCGAAACGCTTGATTTTGATTTAAAAATCATCTTAATCCGAGGTCGTATGCAACCTGTAGAGCCAAAACAAGGTCAGGGGCAGAAGCTGCAGAGTTATTTCGGACAGACCGAATGGATGTCAGAAAATTAGTCATGAGACACTTGGTGAGACCGTGTGAAAATTGACCAGTCCGGTCCGGTCTTAGCTCGGTTAACTCGAATGGACCGAACGAACTCGGCTGTTACTTACGCACGAATAAACTCACCCGATGGATTCTCGCTCGAGGTAGAACGTGGGCATAGCGCTACAGGTCCTACTTATTTGCAACATGCAAACTGTTAAAAGGACACTTACGGCACATGCAACGAGTCTACAATCTGCACTCCTCTCCTATGGACTCAACTAACGTGATACTTTCAAAAAAAGAAAGACATTAACGTGACAGAAAAAATGGGAAACACCCAAAAAAAAGGATACAACCAGGGTCAGGCGGACGGGGGTTGACCTCTGCCTCGCGCGGCTGCTCCTCCTCTCCCCGACGCGGGTGTGCCGCTCCTTCTCTCTCCCTCGCCTCTCCCTCGCGTCGCCACCGGCCTCACCGAGTGTCTCATGACAAATTTTCTGACATCCATTCGGTCTGTCCGAAATAACTCTGCAGCTTCTGCCCCTGACCTTGTTTTGGCTCTACAGGTTGCATACGACCTCGGATTAAGATGATTTTTATATCAAAATCAAGCGTTTCGACGAGACGAAGATTTTTCGTGTTGATAACTTTTTCATTTGAGGCGATCTTAATTACGTTTTGTGCCCCTGACACCTGTCGGCCAACGGGAGGCCGACAGGCCACCCCTCGGCCAACGGGTGGCCGACGGGCCACCTTTCGGCCAACGGGAGGCCGACGGGCCACCTTTCGGCCAACGGGAGGCCGACGGGCCACCTCTCGGCCGCCAGGGGGCCGACGGGGTCATATTTCTGATTTTTTTGTGTTCGGCCCTATAGTTTTCAAATTTGCTATAAAATAGGTCATAGTTTTGAAAAAAAATCCAAACTTTCATCGCATCCATATACTTTTACCGCAGGGTGGGGAAAATATCACATCATACCACCCTTCACATCCTACCATGCTCCAACTTTTGAAAAGTGACATTTAAATGTTTCAAAAAATTCTGAAATTTTTTATGGATGTTCACAAGATATATGTCTATAACCTCTAAAAAATTTCGAATTTTGATCTGAATTTTTTAGGGTGATAAACATATGTCTTATGAACATCCACAAAAAAATTTAGAATTTTTTGGAACATCTAAATATGAAATTTCAAAATTAAGAGGCGCCTAAACTTAACTGGAATTGCATCGTGCGATGAATGGAAACAATCAACGCTCTCCTCCCAAAACGAACGACTCGTGGCCTAATTGCTGGAATCCTGGGACCAGAGTTTGCCTGACGTATTCTGTCTGCGCTCCTTTCCACGTTTATCTGTAGCGAAATCTTGAAATGGTCCTGTCCCCATGTTTGACCGCTAAAAACTTGGAGCAAACACGCAAACAATTAGGGCATGTACAATGGTTGTTAAGATAGTCTTATCTTAAGTTTTGCATGTAAATTAGAGATGACAAAAAAACAAGTCTACAATGGGTCATCTCTTAGCCTTATCTTTAATAATTAGTTATTCCTAAAAACATGGTGAGACAAATTGTGCTAAGCTATCATCTCTTGTCTTTGCTTAAATAAGCTAAGACAAGCCTTCTCTTATGATTTCTCTCTCCTCCACCTCATCATTTATCTTACGTGGCATCCTTAAGCTAGAACCATTGTACATGCCCTTAGAGCAACTCCAACGCCGGTATCCATTTTGCCGCCGCTGTCTGTTTAGGTCGCCGCGAACAAAAGAGCTAGTCCAACGCATCGACCCATTCTCAAAACACGTCAGCACGGACCAATTTGCGGCTCAAATTTGCGACTGAAATGCGTCGGCGCGGACGCGAATCGGACTCGCCGCGCGTCCTCTCGGTGTCCGCTGCATCCCCACCTTGCGGCAGCCCAACTACCGCGGCCAGCTTTATTAACGGCGACCGCCCACCGTGAGCCCACTCGTCAGCGACGGCGGTCTATCTTTTTTAATCCGAGCGTGCGATGGGGCCATCCTCAGTCGCTTCCAGACGCCCCGTCCCCATCTCGCCACCCATGTGCTCCTCCGCCGATGACAAAGCCTAGCAAACCCTAGCCACAGCAAGCCACCGCAATGGGCCTCTTCTCTGGCAAGGGAAAGGGAAAGGGCCCCGCCGTCTCTCCCCACACGCTTCCCCCCTCTCGGCCGTCGTCTTCCCGCCGGCCAAGGCAGCGCATCGCCGTCCAGTGCACCAGGCGAAGTGGCACTGGGAGCATCGTGTCCCCCTCCACTACCGCGACGTCACACCGTTACAGAACTGACACGTGGATCCGGAGAGGATCCCAGTGCCGACGGCGCCGCGGTCACCGCGGGCTCACGCGGAGGAGGTGCAACGCCGGAGGCAGTTGCTGACGCCGGAGCAGCGTCGCGACGCGGCCTACGCGTTCGACTCGCCCGTGTGGCAGCGGTGGTTCGAAAGATGGGACTGCGGAGCAGGTCGTTCTCCTCCTGCAGCACACGGATCCTGTCACGCAGATCCACCAAAAGCTCATGCATGTATGTACTCGGCAAAACTGCATCCATCACAAAGCTCGGCTTTCCATACGCGTCGTCGCCCATTAACCGAGACCTGCGTTAGGAAAAAGTTGGACGGTGGCTTACCGTCGCCCCGTGAGCAAGGTAGATATTTCCGAACGGTGTTGGCGTCTGTCCAAGAAGTCAAGCGGGCTGCTTGGCGCGGCAGCTGCAAAAAAACAACAGGCTTCGTAGTCCCGGGGTTCCCGGCGTGGGGGAGAGTTGGAGAGGTTTCCTGCCGCTGGCGAATCGAGACGGTGTGGAGGTACTGCTGCACATGCCTGGCAGCTGCAAGAACTGCGGAGGACAGTGTGATCGTTTGGACCGATAGATATCTCTCGGAGCCGCTAAGAGTTGACCATGGTGAAAAGGAGCATGTAGCTAACTCTACAGTACGACAGCGTTAAGCACCATCTCCCGTGAGACCGTGAGTACCTTCTCTCTAAAAAAGTTTCCCACGATTAGCGTTGCCGTCCTGTTGGCTATTGCCCTTGTCTTTCTTCCTGCGTTTCTCTCAACAAGATTCAAACTAGAAACGCTGGTGCCTCCTGGCTACTCGTTTGAATAACTTGGGTACTCGTCAATGTTTGAAGGCCGTTGCTGATTGTCATTGTTGGTTTACTCACGCATGTACCATATCCATTGAAATTGCCATTGATGACTTGTGGGTTCATAAGGGAGTGTATGCGCATATATATGAGCACTTGTGTCTGTATTGATGCTCAAATAAATTTATCGTTGATCAAATGGAAGGTATGTAATTTGTTTTGTCGGATGAGGTGATTCCTTATAATATCTAATAGTTGTGACATGCGATCAGATGTAAAATAGTTTAGCTTTTAGATAAGTAATTGCCATACTTGCATCTATCATTGTGCTAATATACGCTAGGCAAAATATAAACATGTACTCCCCCGTGCTCAAACACTGGCTCTGCCGTAGGAGCACGCGCCCGCGATCTCCCGTGAAACCCTAGGGATGGCCTCGTGATGGAAGGATGTATATGGCCGCATAGTAACAAATCGTTTACTTCACGAGGACGACAGTCTGGCATGTCCTCTCTAGGGTTGGAACCCACCCCACTAGCATTGTCTTGTTTGAAAACGCACACTTCTAAGTTTTGTTCTTTATAATTTTTATGTTTTCTCAAATTTTTTATTTACACATTTCCGGTCTTTTGGGCTACAAACGCACATTAGAGCATCTACAGCTGAGGACATCAAATTTGGATATTCAAACGCCAGTGGATGTGTCTGGGCGCGTCACCGGCGGTGACTGGGCCGTCCCATATCCGGCCCGGATTTGGGAGGGATATGAGGGGTGCCGGTCAGCCCGGGAATTTGTTTGAGACCGTTTGGAGGCACCTTTTTGTGTGTGCACGAGAGCCTTCTCTATAAGTTGGTCATTGCACAATAATCTTAGTTTTACATTGTAAAGCTACATTAGTTTTCCAATTGATTTCATAACCCATTCACAATGTGTCATTGCATCGTTAGGTTACACATAACCGCCACACCTTTTCTTTGCAGTGGGCGTTGCACCCACGGTCATCGCTATAAGGCGGACGTTGCACCCACCGAGACCATTCGACCCCTGTGTAAGTTTTGTATGATGCGCGCATAAATCAAATGTTAAAGGACTAGGGATGGAGCAATAGATAGCCAGATATAGCATCACCGCAACTTTTACACAAGAACCTCCGTTTTACATTGTCGGAACCATGCATACTCATGTGAGGGCACCCTTTTTTTGTCTACGAGAGCCTTCTCTATAAGTTGGTCGTTGCAAAGAACCTCTATTTTACATTGTCGGAATCGTGAATATCCATCCATGGGCACCCTTTTTTTGTGCACGAGAGCCTTCTCTATAAGTTGGTCATTGCACAAGAACTACATTGTCGGAACCATGCATATCCATCCGAGGGCACCCTTTTTTTGTGCACGAGAGCCTTCTCTATAAGTTGGTCATTGCACAAGAACTACATTGTCGGAACCATGCATATCCATCCGAGGGCACCTTTTTGTGTGTGCACGAGAGCCTTCTCTATAAGTTGGTCGTTGCACAAGAACCTTCGTCTTACATTGTCGGAACCGTGCATATCCATCCGAGGACATCATTTTTTGTGCACGAGAGCCTTCTCTATTCTCTATAAGTTGGTCGTTGCACAAGAACCTCAGTTTTACATTGTAAAGCCATGTTAGTTTTCCAATTGATTCCATAATCCATTCACAATGGGTCATCACATCGTTAGGCTACACACAACCAACAAGCGCCGCGACCATTCGACCCCGTGTAAGTTTTATATGATGCGTGCACGTTAAATCAAATGTTAAAAGACTAGGGATGGAGTGATATATAGCTAGATAGAGCATCACTGCAAGTTTTACCCCTGTGTAAGTTTTTTATGATGCGCGCGCGCAAATCAAATGTTAAAGGACCAGGGATGGAGCAATAGATGGTTAGATATAGCATCACCGCAACTTTTACACAAGAACCTCCGTTTTACATTGTCAGAACCATGCATACTCATGTGAGGGCACCCTTGCATGAGAGCCTTCTCTATAAGTTGGTCGTTGCACAAGAACCTCTATTCTACATTGTACATCCATATCCGTTTTTCAACTGATTCCATAACCCATTCACAACGTGTCATCGCATCGTTAGATTACACATAACCATCGCACCCTTTCTTATGAGGCGGACGTTCCACCCACAGTCATCACTATAAGGCGGACGTTGCACCCACCGAGACCATTCGACCCGTGTAAGTTTTTTTATGATGCGTGATAGCATCACCACAACTTTTACACAAGAACCTCCATTTTACATTGTCGGAACCTCCATTTCATGTGCTGGACGCTATGGCCGTCTCCTCCCACTGGCGGGAGATGATCGGCCTGTCGCGGGCTTACCCGGGAGGGTCGACGGTGGGCACGACCTGTACTGCTTCTTGCTGGCCTCTTACGGCCTCCTCCTGGTCCAGAGCTACTCCGTGAATCCAACTTGGCGACATTGAGAAAATACATGTTTTTTTGTGCTCGAACTTCTTGCTTCTTCCCTTTGATTGTTGGTTGACGTGTGATTTTGTGGTTGCTCGGGCTGGATAGGTCATCAAGCTGCAAAAGTAGTAGTAGCCAGATTACTACTACTCCAATTCTTTCTAGATTACTTACCAGGACGTTGAACGAATCCAGTTCTTTCTACTTTGTCTGCTGATGTATATCTTAACTTTTGTGTTCCTAACTACGGCCCTCTGAATATAATGTTGTTGTTCTGAATTTCCCCCTCGCCCTCCCTGATCCAGGCCTGCTCCTAATCAATGTTTTCTTGTTTCATTCCGAAAGCTTCTGTTGAATTGCGGCGAGAGGTATAGCCCAGGTTGCTGGGGCACGATATTTGTTGTTGCCAATGATGGTGCCCAGATCCATATTTGTAGGTCCGTGATTGCCCTGGTTACCCTAGCCTCCCTGCTCAACAACAACGCCCTCGGGAGGGAGAACTA
Organism: Secale cereale; assembly: GCA_902687465.1. Classification (NCBI taxonomy): domain Eukaryota; kingdom Viridiplantae; phylum Streptophyta; class Magnoliopsida; order Poales; family Poaceae; genus Secale; species Secale cereale. The sequence continues at coordinate 459,325,829 of LR738710.1, forward strand.
CACAAAGCTTTGACATTGTCGAGTCTGAAATAGACAAGGGTCTTCACCAGGAACCCTACCACAGAGAGGAGAAACCAACGATGACATCAAGAGGAGAACGACATCCGAGGACGTTGATGTCGTTGAGCGGGGGGAGGGGGGCTAGGGTAACCAGGGCAAGCACGAACCTACAAATATGGATCTGGGCACCATCACTCGCAACAACAAATATCGTGCCCCAACAACCTGGGCTATACCTCTCGCCGCACCCACGACCAAGAGACATAGCCACCACTGCCAACATGACGCCCATCGGAGAAAGAAACATGAGAACCACCATCCGGGGTCGCCACCCCGGCATCCAAGTGTCGAGAGCCCGCTAACCATCAACATCACATCACTTCATCCCCGGTAGGAAGAGTAACAGTTATCTTCTTCCAATCCTCACCATGGTTTGGGTCCACGTCTCCATGGTAGGAAGCATCGTCACCTGCATCCCCAACCAGTCAAGCCATGGTTTAGGCCCGGGTCTCCACGGTAGAAAGCGTCGACACCTGCATCCCCATCCAATCCTGGTGGACCAAGGGAGACACTAACCCAAGACTGCCAAATGACTATCGCAAAGCAGGTCCCGACCACAACCCATGGCTTGACCTAGGCGAGCTCACACGGCGCCTAGTCTGAGGCCACCAATGCTGATCCATCTGATGGAGTAGCGGCGCCACGGCAACCACCATTACCCATCATGCCCGCAAGAAGAGGAACCTCACCGCTCATGGGCGCACCCCGGGTCAAGCCCAACCTCATCTAACCAAAGCGGTAACTCTGATCTACCTCCGGCGCAGATCTAGCCTGCCCGAGCATGAATCATAGATCCGAGCCTTCCCCGTCGCGCATCCAGCAACATGCGAGGTGCATCAGGGGCTAGTGCTTTGAGGCGGGGCATGTCGATCGTCCATGGCGGTTGGAGTTCTTCTCGAAGAAGAAGGTGCCTGGCAAGGAGGAAAGTAGATCGTGCAGTGTGTACGGGGGGTGTATCGTACTGAATCGGGCGGTTGGCAGGCGATAGATCAAAATTTGGGCCGGCGCACGGGCGCCTAGCACTCGCCTATTTTAAAATTATACTCCATTAGAAATAAAATATTTATAGAATCCATTTTTTTCTCCACTCTCTATAGGGGAAGAACTACGCGTTCGCCGGTAGATAAATTAAAAACATCAACTGCCTCCTGCGCCACTCGATTGAGCCACATATAGCCGTCAGATCTCCCCGATGAGATGCATCATGATTGCAACAAGGTAGATGGTGCGTAGCTCGCTCTGCAACAACAACTTTGTTGCAAAAACACCGAAAGCGTTTTTTTTTGCCTGAATTTTTTTATTTACGTGTTCATTTTTTTTGCAATATAGATGGTGTTGCAGGATTTTTTTCCTCTTTATATTTTGCAACATAGATGATGTTGCGGGATAACTTTTGCGTGAATGATGTTGCAGAGATTTTTCACTGAAAATATGATGTCGTGAGCGCTATGAATCGAGAAATTTATGCAGCAAAGATGATGTTGTGGGAGGACTTCTGCAACAAGGTTCTTGTTGCGAAAAGTATAAAATGCATCTCCGGCCGGAGCGACAGCAGAGGGCGAGACGGGAGGCCGGAACGGCGCAACTAGGCCTATGGTGGCCAGAGCGGTGCTTGGGCGTGCGCGCTCGAGTGGTGGCCATGGCTGCAAACAAGCATAAAGAGGCGGGGAAGGAGATGCAATGCTTGTGATGTTTCTAGAGAAGGGGCACGTGCTGTTTCGGACCACGAGGACACATATCTACCGATGAAGAAGATCGATGCAACAGTAGCATCCGCCGGCTGATGGGAATACTTTCCCCTCTCTATAACGCGTGCGGCAATTGTTCTGAATTGACTGGGTATAAAATGATTTTTTGTAAAATTAATAATAATGTGTGACCAATAAAATAATAGACTTTAAATTCAATGTTCTAATATGATGGTCGCTATAAAGAACAGGTAAAATCTGAGTTTGAGTTCCTTCTCTCCTTCCTCTATTTAAAAATTCTTATTTATTTTGTATGTGTATTTGTCAAAGCAAATTTATGTGTTAGGGCCAGATGCATGTATAAGCTGGCTTGGTACACTACGCATCAACGAGTGCCATCACGTGAGATAGTATATACTCAGCGACCTTTGACATGATATATATATGTGCGTACGTAGTGCCAGTGCTGATGGCCATGCAATCTTGGACCTTGCGCGTGATTGGCAGATGCTAATTGATCACGTATCAGTGGCGTAGCTAGGGGGTGGTCAGGGTGGTCCATGGACCACCCTGAAATTTCCCTATAGTTTATATATAGTGTAGTAAAAAATATATTTTTTTGAAAATAAATGAATTTATGTAAATATTTTTATTGATGGACCACCCTGACTTATTAGGCTAGCTACGCCACTGTCACGTATGGTGCATCGATATGCATGCAACACATAGCGGCAGGATTGCTGGCATACTTCCCCTGAATTCACTGCTATTGCTGGACAGAGGCAGCCTGAAACACTGCGAGCGTGAAAGGTAAAGCAGGTCTAGACACTGCTCGCACCAAGAAAAATGACTTTGACCAATACTCGTGGTGAGTATCCGATGTGCTGGGTCGCCTACATACGACTCGTTGAAGTTTATAATTCAATCGAGCGCCATTCTTTATCTACTGTATCACCCAATCATGGCCGTCGGCGACAAGAACGACCGCGGTTACGGTTGTTCTGACTTGAGTACGGGTGCGGTCTTGTCACGTACATACGGAAGATCGCGCAGGGACAAGAACAGGTGGTACTACAAGTGCTCCAACTGGCATGTGCAGGTTCTCTATGTCTCCGTGAAATTTTCATATTCTTGTACAGGACAATCTAAAGTTTCCATCAGGGTAAGGCTAACTAATGCGTGCATGGTATCGATCAGGGACGGCATCATCGACGATTACGTTAGGTTAATAAGTATTGCACGTTCATGATCTCCAGCGCGAGGAAATAGGCGGCACGTGCCGTAGCCAGCCGTCAGCTGACGGATGTGGCAATTCGAGACAACTATAGAGAAAATAAGGCGCTACGCAAGGTGAAGGTTGTCGCCGTGATAATCCAGTTTGTCTCCTCAGCAGCTTTGATTGGATGTGCACCGCACATGAAGTTTTTGAACTCCATAGGAAATAATGCCAAAACGCTATCAGATGTACTCCATCTTCTTATTTTCCTTTTACATTTGATGGTACACTAAGTGCCACGCTCACTACCGTCGGTCCTTTTCGTGCTCAACCCGTACTGTTGCATTAACAAAATTATCATACACCATTAACCAGCCGTATTGTTGCATTACCGTGCCACTTGAACTAACAGTAGGTCGACATTTACTCACGTATTCCATGCTGCAAAAAGAGCCGGTCAAGTGGCTACATTTTCTAGCACGGACGGTCCCGAATCCTGTACACTTAGCTAGACCAAAATAGCAAGTTTTAATGCCCAGGGGAGTGCAACGCGGCTCAGAACTTTTAGTATTTGTCCTCCACCGGCCACTGTACATGTTTGCCGGAAATAGGTACTGTCACCCACTACCGGGTGAGAAAGGAGCAGAAGCCTTTGATCTGAAAACAACTGCAAAGTCAGAGACTAGCTTGCTATTTCGGGACTACACTGACATAAAGGTGCACGCCAAGCTTACCTCTTGGGTCATGGCGAAATTCAACAATTCAACAATTCGGAACCTTATCCACCCAAATGTGCGGATCTCAAAGCATATGAACGGTTCCGATACCAACCTCCCTAGCTAGTGTGGATAGCAAATCATGGCCAATGAAGAAAAAGAGACGGAGACAGTGAAGACAATGCAAAGTTGAAGAATATGAGCAGCTGAGGAATTTCAAAAACTCAAATTGAAGATTTTCAACTTTTGTGGTGGCGTAACCCACCGTATAAGAATGATGATTTCAGACATCGCGTACAATTGTCGTAGGGTTCTGAGAATCAAATTATTCATTAATTTCTTCACACTTAGAGCGTTATTCTTCATTGATTGAAGAAAAACAATTTCTTCATGTGTTGCACATCTAAGTCATCAATTTTGCATAAGTGCTAGGATGAGTGTCCAATTCAAAGAACATTCGAAGATTCTAAGATATTTAGCTCACACCACAACTTGCTAAATCTCTTCTCATCCAAGGGCTTTGTGAAGATATCGGCTAGCTGTTCTTCAGTCTTCACATGTTCAATAGAAATGTCGCCCTTCAACACATGATCACGAACAAAATGATGACGAATCTGAATGTGCTTTGTCTTCGAGTGCTGAACTGGGTTGTGAGCAATCTTGATGGCACTCTCATTGTCACAGAAGAGAGGCACATTCTTCACGTTGACGCCATAGTCCTTGAGAGTTTGCTTCATCCATAAGAATTGAGCACAGCAAGAGCCAGCAGCAATATACTCAGCTTCAGAAGTAGACAGTGATACGCAGTTCTGTTTCTTCGAGGATCAACAGACCAAAGATCTTCCGAGGAAATGACATGTACCAGATGTTGATTTGTGGTCCACGCGATCACCAGCATAGTCAGAGTCTGAATATCCAATGAGATCAAAAGCCGAGCCCTTGGGGTACCATAATCCAAGTGTTGGTGTGTGAGCTAGATATCGAAGAATATGTTTCACAGCCTTATGGTGTGATTCCTTCGGTGTAGCTTGAAATCGGGCACACATGCAAACACTAAGCATTATATCTGGCCTAGATGCACATAGGTACAATAAAGAACCAATCATGGAGCGGTATACCTTATGATCGAAGTCAATACCATTTTCATCAGTGCACAGATGGCCATTTGTGGGCATAGGAATTTTTACACCTTTGCAATCGTGCATGCTGAATTTCCTCAGTACGTCCTTGAGATATTTCCCCTGAGATATGAATATGCCATTGCATTGTTGACGAATTTGAAGACCTAAGAAGAATTTCAACTCTCCCATCATAAACATTTGATATTCTTCACTCATCATATAGGCAAATTCATCACTGTAACGATGGTCAGTGCAGCCAAAGATAATATAATCAACATATATTTGGCACACAAATAATTCACCATAATAAGATTTAGTGAAAAGAGTAGGATCAAGTGAACCGGGTTTGAAGCCTTTCTTCATGAGGAATTCCTTCAAAGTATCATACCAAGCCCCAGGGGCCTGCTTGAGGCCATAGAGGGCCTTATTGAGTTTGAAGACTTTGTTAGGATTCTTTGGATCTTCAAAACCTGGGGGTTGAGCAACATATACTTCTTCCTCAAGCTTACCATTGAGGAATTCACTTTTCACATCCATTTGATAGAGAATGATATCATGATGGTTAGCATAAGCAAGTAATATGTGAATAGCCTCAAGTCTAGCAATAGGTGCAAAAGTTTCATCGAAATCAATTCCTTCAACCTGTGTGTAGCCTTGAGCTACAAGCCGTGCCTTACTCCTTACCACAAGGCCATTTTCATCTTGCTTGTTGAGATAGATCCATTTTGTGCCAATGATATTATGCTTGCGAGGATCTGGACGTTTGACCAATTCCCATACGTTGTTTAGCTCGAACTGATGTAATTCTTCTTGCATAGCTTGAATCCATTCAGGCTCCAAAAATGCTTCATCTACCTTAGTGGGCTCTGTGATAGAGACAAAAGTAAAGTGCCCACAAAAGTTAGATAAATGTGAAGTTTTTGAGCGTGTGAGAGGACCTGGTATATTGATGTCGCTGATGATTTTCTCAATATGCACTTCTTTTGCAACGCGAGGATGAGCTGGTTGTCATCGAGGAAGTTGATCAGGATTTTCTTCAGCACCATTTTCTTCAGCATTTTCCTCAGGTGCATCAGCTCGGCGTTCTTCAGGTTTTGGAATGAATTCTTCAGCAGATTCTTCGGTAGGAATGACATCCTCAGTAGCCTTGAATTTGATTGTTTCCTCAGGTGCTGGTTCATCTATCACAGTAGGTAGGTGCTCTCTTTGCGAGCCATTAGTTTCATCGAACTGCACATCTATAGTTTCAACAACCTTGTGAAGAACGTTCTTGAAGACTCTGTAGGTGTGCGAGTCCTTTCCGTAACCAAGCATAAACCCTTCATGTGCTTTCGGTGCATGTAGCATATAATGGCTTTATGTATCAACTTCCATCGTAGCCCACTGGTCACCTGTGCATGCCTCCATCCAGGAGATCCTGGGTTCGAGACCCAGCTCCACATATTTTGCCTGCCCTTTTATTTTTAGTGTGAGACTGGCAGTCTTGTCCCTCTGTCATCCGGACTGGGTCTGTTTCTCAGATTCAGCCCTTGCCATGTTTTTTTCCTAGACGAATTTAGCTCTTTTCCATGACTTGCAGAACTACAGAAAATGCCATCGTTTCAAAATGCTAATAACTCTCAAACCATGCATCAGTTTTAAACAAACTTGATATGTTTTTTGCTCAGAATTTTGCATAGATTAAGAATGTCCAGCTTTCATCCCTGTTTAAAATGTTTAAACTAGTTGTTTGCATTATTTTGTATAAACAACATGTTAAAATGGTTTACTTCATAACTAAATAACCGTAGCTCAAAATTTAATAAACTTTATATGCAAATGGGGTGGAAAAAAGTGTAGATTAACATGGTGCGTTTACTTTTGCTGTTTAATAACTTTAAAATATTTTTTAGGCAGAACAGTACCAAATTCGAAATATGCACATGGGGATTTTCCGGAATTGTTGTTTGTCTTTTCCGGCCTCATTTAAATTGCCTAAATAGTTAGTTTACTTATGATTCACCCCTTCCCAAGTTAATCAACATTTAATATTGTTGGGTACATAAACGAGAGTGAACTAAATAATTGGATGTGGTGTTTCGTAAATATGCAACTCGTTGCATATTGAGCTCCACTTAATTTGTAGTATTGTTTGTTGCACTTTGCCATGCCATGCCTATTTAATTTTGTCTTGCATCATACTTGAATGAGCATTATGCCATGTTTATGCTTGTGTGTTTACCATGTTGTTTGCTTCTTTCCGGTTGTGCTTCTTCTCGATAGTTCTTGTTTCATTGCGGTCGTGAGGATTCGTTCGACTACGCTTGTTTCGTCTTCGTGGCTTCATCTACTTCATGGACTCGTTCTTCTTCCTAGCGGGATCTCAGGCAAGATGACCATACCCTTGGATACCTTTACTATCATTGCCATGCTTAGTTGTCTCGATGCTATCGTTATATGTCGCGCTACCCATCTTATTGTCAGCCCCTCTCCTTGTTGCCATGAAACCTCTAACCTTTGACACCTTCCTAGCAAACCATTGTTTGGCTATGTTACCCGCTTGCTAGCCCCTCTTATAGCGTTGTTAGTTGCAGGTGAAGATAAAGATTGTTCCATGTTGGAACTTGATGCTTTGGGAATATCACGATATGTCTTATATATTTTAACACACCTATATACTGGACATGGGTGGAAGGCTTCGCCTTTTGCTCGGTGTTTTGTTCCACTCATGCCACCTTAGGAGCCGATAAACCGGCATTATGTTCCTTGATTTTGCGTTCCTTACACAGTTGGGTATATGGGGACCCCTTGACAGTTCGTCTTTGAATAAAACTCCTCCACCAAGGCCCAACATTGGTTATAATTTGCCTCATAATAACAACTTATTTAATTAATTAAATTGCATAGGGGGTTGCGTCCCCGAGTATTCTTTCTACATAGCAGGGGGGCCAGTGCTGATGGTGTTGGTCCCAAACGGGGGTTATGCGGGGCCACCATGGGGAAACTCGAGGATTGGCTCTTGTAGGATCACCCATCCGGTCGTGGCCTGAGATGAGATACGCGCGGCTACTATCAGGGTGTCGACACACTGGGAGGTCTTGCTGGACTTGTTTTACCATTGTCGAAATGTCTTGTGCACCGGGAATTCCGAGTCTGATCGGGCCTTCCCCAAGATAAGGGGTAATGATATTATTATTACTTCTGCTGATCATGGGATCTTGTGATGGGCTAAGTTGGGACACCCCTGCAGGGTTATGATCTTTTGAAAGCCGTGTCCGCGGTAATGTGGCAGATTGGAATTTGTTAATGTACGGTCGTAGAAAACTTGACAGAGGATCCAAAGTAAAACACACAACTGTGTGAGTAATCGTGACTGTCTCTTTTCACTTTGAGAAGAGAACAGGGTGGGGTTATGTTTGACTCGTAGGTAGTTCAGGATCTTTAGCGATCATTACTAGTTTGCGACCGTTTGCGTAGATGCTCATCTTATTCTTGTACTCGTAAGTTAGCCACTATACATTGCTTAGCCGCTGCTGCAAACTCACCACTTTACCTCTTCCTACCCATTAAGCTTTGCTAGTCTTGTTACCCATGGTTATGGGATTGTTGAGTCCTCGTGGCTCACATATACTACAACAACAGTTGCAGGTGCAGGTTTCCGATGTCTTGACATTAGAGCGATGATCGTTGTGTTGGAGTTCTTTCTTCCTCTTCTTCAGTCTTGGGTTAGGTTCCGGGTCGGCAGCCTGGGATAGCAGATGGATGTCGTTGTGTTTTTCATGTTTGAACCCGTAGTCGGATGCCTTGTATGATGTTGTTGTATTCATGTGTATTGTATGAATTGTTGTATCCCCCATGTATGTATGTAATGGTACGATGTAATGATATCCATCTTGCTAAGCGCCCGAAATGCGGTTGTGCCCCAATCACGTAAGTGTCACGTGATCGGGATAGAATCGCATCTTGGGCCTGACGAGTTGGCATCAGAGCCTCGACCGACCATAGGAGCCCCCTTGATTGATCGTAGCTTGGCCGTTGTTGAGTCTAGCAGAAAACCTTTTCGGAGTCTAGTTATATCGAAGAGTAGGAATTCTTTTTAATCCTCAGCCCCTTCGTCGCTCTGGTAAGGAATCTTGACGTAGGTGTTTTGAATTACTCCTCTTCCCCTTCAATTTTTTTTAGGATCGTGGTTAGTTTTCGTTCGTCGCGTTGTCAGTTCTTTCATCTGGTGCATCTCTCGTCAAGTGGATTCGACCCTCTTCTTCTTTGCAAGTTCAACCCTCAGTCCTTTTCAACGGACGGTGTTTTCCCCGTCCGAAGTGGTCTTTCTTTTCCCACTCGCCCACCCTTTTGCTTCTCGGACCGGAGTCCTTAATCAAGTATCCATCCTACTCGTGTGATCCTCTCCGTTCTTCCTCAGTTATATCAACGGGTGAATTCTCGTCTAGCTCGTGATCGTTCTTCTCTTTTCTTCTCCCGTAGAATTCTCCTCTCGTTCGATATTCTTCACCTCTTCTTCTTTTTCGATGGTTCCAACTCAATTTGTATTTGGTGCTCGTCATATTCTTTCCTCGGCTCAAGTGATTCCAATTGCTCGTTCGTCTCTTGTCAGTTAATCGTCCCGGAGTTCCGAAGACATTCCAGCGGATTCGTGCGTGTTCCAGTTAATTCGAGGTTGTCACCTCATTCGAGTATTTCAATCGTTCCGGTGCATCATTTCACACTCGAATAATCCTTTTTCAACGGTGTTTCTCTTCGGTGGGCTCATAACCCATAGGTTTATTCCCAAGATCTTACCTGACTCTTCTAATTTTTCCCGGAGTATTCCTATATTATTTTCAAAGTGCGACGTAAGTATGGATTCCATCAGTCATGTGCTTCTCATAGTTTGTTTGCAAATTCTTTTCATCATTGGTTCAACCTTTCTTCTTTTCATTCTTCCGGAGTATTTCATGAATTAACTCTATGGTGTTCCTCTGAAGGTCATCATTTCAGAATATTTCTTCGTTCTCAGTTTTCAACTTAGTCCTACAAATATTCTTCATTGATGCCTCTTCGTTCGTCTCACATTTGCCCGGTGCTTCGTTCAAGTATTCTTTAATCAGTTCACAATCTCTTCGTTCTCGTCATTCTATTTTCCCCAAGTGCTTTATTCTTCCCGGCGATTCATCGTATTCACTCAATTTCAATTCTTTACGGTGGTTTGTTCTCTTTCATCACTCGTTTTCAATTTCTTCCCGACGGTTCATTCCTTTCTCTTCACTCGGCTTCAATTCTTACGGTGGTTCACTCAAGAGTTCTTTTCCGGTGCTATCATATCAATCCATTCATTTTTTATTCCAACCCTACCGGTGTTTCATGAAGATTTTCGCAAGTTCGCGATAAATCCCTCTTTAATCTTTTCAATGAGAATAAGTAGCATGCGAATCCATTGCTTCTCATCAATTTAATTGGCGGAGGATAAGCATAACATAATTCTTATTCTTTTCATCAAGTTGAATAATTCCATCCTTCAGAGTTTATTCTTGATGAATAAATTCTAGTTCCAAGTCCTTTCATCTTTTCTTTTCCGGAGTTCAAATTTTCTCGGCTATCTCTTCGGTACCCCCGTCTAAATCATCGCACGGCCTTATTCTTATTCTTTTCATCCTTCATCATTTTTTGCTACCGGAGTTCTTCATGGTGGTTCATCTCGATTAAAATCATTCTTCAAGTGTTCATCAAATTATTTTGGATCAAGCGCAAGCATTATTCTTTTGTGTCTCGAGATGCAAATAATTCTCCATATTCTTTTGTAGTGGAGTTTTGCATTACTTATTCATCTCATCTATTCAATCTTTTGGTTGTGGCATAATTCACCTCAACTGTGAGATGTTTTCCATAAGCCCACATCGAGCTAATTCTTTTGTTGTTGATTTTCTCAACAACTTCGTTCAGCCCTTTCTCTTGAAGATTCTTTTCAAAAATTATTTCGTGGTGAAAGTTGTCATCTTCTTCTCCGTTCTCTCAATTCTTCCGGAGGCATTGTGTTCTTTCTTTTGTCAAGTATTATCCCATCTTCCTAAGTTCGTGTTCTATTTCATTCACATTCAACCGGAGTGCTATCTAAATTTTCCTGTTCTTATTCCTTGTTTATCTCGCTTAACCGGAGTTGTTTCCAATTCATTCTTGTTCGTTCAGCTCTTGGTTCTCGTCGCATGCCTTGTTTCCTCTTTTTACAGAACCTTCTCGACTCGTTCATCTCCGTTGTATTCTTCCTTTCAAGTGGCTCAACCTCTCAAGGTTCTTTGGTTTCACCTTCTTTCTTTTTCACTTCCGTCTCGTTCCTAAGATCTCGGGACGAGATCTCTTGTTAGTTGGGGAGTGTTGTGACGCCCCGAGACCGATGCTCTAGTTGCCTTCCATTTATGATTAGTTGTTGTCGTGTGTTAATTGTGTTTGTTGCATTATCATAATTGTTTTGCATATTTCTTTTCCCTATGTTGTTGCCATGATCATGATGAATGCCATTGCCATATGTTTGCTTCTTGCATCATGTTCATCTTTATTATTTTGCATTGTGCCATCCTTGTTTGTTTGACATGATCTTTTGTTGTGTCTTGCCATGTCCATGTTCCTTGCATCATGATCATTTTGTTTGCATTGCATTTTCTTTTTGTGTGTTGCATTTATGGGCTCCCTTTGTGGTGATATCCTTCCTCCATCTTCTATGTTTGCCTCTTGCCCAACCATCTTCTTTGCCAACTCCATCACTAGCTCACTCCTTTCAAATTCATCATTTAATTCAAGTGACATTTTCCTTGTCCAGAAAATGTTCATTCTTTTCCCAATATTATTTAACCTTACCTACAACCCTTGTGCAAAATTTCAGCTCAATAGAACTTGTTTTGGTTGGGTTCAAAATGGCTCAAGTTTGAATCTAATTCAAACTTGAATTATTTTTATATCCTCAAAAATGTCCAAACCAGTTTATTCAAATTGTGCATACTTCTAGGAGCATGAGGATAATTTTATATCTTCCAAATCCTTTTCCTAGATCTCCCTTCTTTTGCTTTTCTGAAATTTGTTGATTTAAAAAAACAGAATATAAGAGAAAGAAGGGGAGAGAATCCAGCCCACCTGGGCCTTCGCTGCTCCAGCCGCAACCCAGCCAGACCCGCAGCCGTCCATCACCTCCCTGGTAAAATCATCCCGATCGCTAGTTGATCACACTGCTGACCCCACCTGCCAGCCTCCCATCCACCTCCTTTTCTTCCACCTCACGCACCCTCTCTCTCACAGTAAAACCTCCAGGGGCGCCCGCACATGGCCACCAGGGTAAGCCCCGATGCCGCGCCCCATCCTTTTCAGCCCGCAACCCCTCCTCTCTAGGGTTTCCCTCGCCCTCCTCTTCTCCCCGCCGCCGCCGCCAAGGTGAGGCCCAACCCATGCCCACACACGATGACTCCATGGCCGAGGAAGAACTCGTGCTCCTCCGGCACGATCCGCGACCCCATCGGCCTCCCTATCCCCTCCAGCACGCGCTCCTTGATGTCCCTGCTCCGTTCCAGGTCAAGTCATAGCCCAGGAGCGCCAAGACCGGCGCCTCTTCTTCCTCTTCGTCTCGCGCCCGAAGCCACCTCCTCTCCCCTCGATCCCGAATGGATCGTGAAGCTGCCTGAGGCCCCGAGCAGGAGCGCTAGGCCTCATCCGCTCGCGCCGCCTCGCCGCTCCGGCGACCAGGTCGTCGACACACCCGACGGGATCAACCCACCGGAGCTCTTGCACCAGCCCTGCGTCTCCCTCCCCCGCGTCGTCCCGCTCCTCTGCATCGACAGCCAGGCACCCAAGGCCACGCGCTCCTTCCCTCGCACAACACCTCGTCACCGTTTAGAGCCCCGTCATCCTCCTACCGAGCTCGCCTCCGTTGCCGTTTCCGGCCTCCACCAACCTCGCCGGAGCCCCTACATCGTCTTCTGCATCGCCAGGGACATGCTGCTGTTTCTGTCCTTCAGAAACGAGCAGCCGCAGCTCGAGCGTTGATCGCGCCTTCCCCAACCTCCTCGGTCGACCTCCTGCGCTAGGTCACGCCGCGTTGATTCCCCGCTGTCCCGCCGATGCCGGAGCACCGCAGGTCGCCATGCCTCTGCCCATCCTTCTTCCCCTCTCGTTCCTTCTTGTCCATCTCCCTCCTCTAATTTCTTTCGCTCTCTCTCTCTAATGCACAGGGAGCAGCCGCCGTGTCACCAGATCTCACAGCCTCAGCCTCAGATCCGTCCGTCCTCTCCGTTTTCCCACTTCACGGCGCCGCCCCGTGCCCTGCTGGCCGTAGCCAGAAGCAGCATCGCCGCACCAGCATCCCATGTTCCCAGCCACGGCCACAGAGCAAGCTATCTCAGTTTCTGTTTCGTCAGGTAAGTGACAGGGTTCGGTTCATGTAGCGTATAATGGCTTTATGTATCAACTTCCATCATAGCCCACTGGTCACCTGTGCATGCCTCCATCTAGGAGATCCTGGGTTCGAGGTCCCAGCTCCACATATTTTGCCTGCCCTTTTATTTTTAGTGTGCGACTGGCAGTCTTGTCCCTCTGTCATCCGGACTGGGCCTGTTTCTCAGATTCAGCCCTTGCCATGTGTTTTTCCTAGACGAATTTAGCTCTTTTCCACGACTTGCATAACTACAGAAAATGCCATCGTTTCAAAATGCTAATAACTCTCAAACCATGCATCAGTTTTAAACAAACTTGATATGATTTTTGCTCAGAATTTTGCATAGATTAAGAATGTCCAACTTTCATCCCTGTTTAAAATGTTTAAACTAGTTGTTTGCATTATTTTGCATAAACAACATGTTAAAATGGTTTACTTCATAACTAAATAACTGTAGCTCCAAATTTAATAAACTTTATATGCAAATGGGGTGGAAAATGTGTAGATTAACATGGTGCATTTACTTTTGCTGTTTAATAACTTTAAAATATGTTTTAGGCAGAACAGTACCAAATTCGAAATATGCACATGAGGATTTTTCCGGAATTGTTGTTTGTCTTTTCCGGCCTCATTTAAATTGCCTAAATAGTTAGTTTACTTATGATTCACCCCTTTCCATGTTAATCAACATTTAATATTGTTGGGTACATAAACGAGAGTGAACTAAATAATTGGATGTGGTGTTTCGTAAATATGCAACTCGTTGCATATTGAGCTCCACTTAATTTGTAGTATTGTTTGTTGCACTTTGCCATGCCATGCCTATTTAATCTTGTCTTGCATCATACTTGATTGAGCATTATGCCATGTTTATGCTTGTGTGTTTACCATGTTGTTTGCTTCTTTCCGGTTGTGCTTCTTCTTGATAGTTCTTGTTTCATTGCGATCGTGAGGATTAGTTCGACTACGCTTGTTTCGTCTTCGTGGCGTCATCTACTTCATGGACTCGTTCTTCTTCCTAGCGGGATCTCAGGCAAGATGACCATACCCTTGGATACCTTTACTATCATTGCCATGCTTAGTTGTCTCGATGCTATCGTTATATGTCGCGCTACCCATCTTATTGTCATCCCCTCTCCTTGTTGCCATGAAACCTCTAACCTTTGACACCTTCCTAGCAAACCATTGTTTGGCTATGTCACCCGCTTGCTAGCCCCTCTTATAGCGTTGTTAGTTGCAGGTGAAGATGAAGATTGTTCCATGTTGGAACTTGATGCTTTGGGAATATCACAATATGTCTTATATATATTTTCACACATCTATATACTGGGCATGGGTGGAAGGCTTGGCCTTTTGCTCGGTGTTTTGTTACACTCATGCCACCTTAGGAGCCGATAAACCGGCATTATGTTCCTTGATTTTGCGTTCCTTACACGGTTGGGTATATGGGGACCCCTTGACAGTTCGTCTTTGAATAAAACTCCTCCACCAAGGCCCAACATTGGTTATAATTTGCCTCATAATAACAACTTAATTAATTAATTAAATTGCATAGGGCGTCGCGTCCCCGAGTATTCTTTCTACATAGCAGGGGGGCCAGTGATGATGGTGTTGGTCCCAAACGGGGGTTATGCGGGGCCACCACGGGGAAACTCGAGGATTGGCTCACGTAGGATCACCCATCCGGTCGTGGCCTGAGGCGAGATACGCGCGGCTACTATCAAGGTGTCGACACACCGGGAGGTCTTACTGGACTTGTTTTACCATTGTCGAAATGCCTTGTGCACCGGGAATTCTGAGTCTGATCGGGGCTTCCCTAAGATAAGGGGTAATGATATTATTATTACTTCTGCTGATCGTGAGAGCTTGTGATGGGCTAAGTTGGGACACCCCTGCAGGGTTATGATCTTTCGAAAGTGGTGCCCGCGGTTATGTGGCAGATTGGAATTTGTTAATGTCCGGTTGTAGAAAACTTGACAGCGGATCCGAAGTAAAAAACACAACTGTGTGAGTAATCGTGACTGTCTCTTTTCACTTTGAGAAGAGAACACGGTGGGGTTATGTTTGACTCGTAGGTAGTTCAGGATCTTTAGCGATCATTACTAGTTTGCGACCGTTTGGGTAGATGCTCATCTTATTCTTGTACTCGTAAGTTAGCCACCATACATTGCTTAGTCGTTGCTGCAAACTCACCACTTTACCTCTTCCTACCCATTAAGCTTTGCTAGTCTTGTTACCCATGGTTATGGGATTGCTGAGTCCTCGTGGCTCACAGATACTACAACAACAGTTGCAGGTGCAGGTTTCCGATGTCTTGACGTGAGAGCGATGATCGTTGTGTTGGAGTTATTTCTTCTTCCTCTTCAGTCTTGGGTTAGGTTCCGGGTCAGCAGCCTGGGATAGCATATGGATGTCGTTGTGTTTTTCATGTTTGCACCCGTAGTCGGATGCCTTGTATGATGATGTTGTATTCATGTGTATTGTATGAATTGTTGTATCCCCCATGTATGTATGTAATGGTACGATGTAATGATATCCATCTTGCTAAGCACCCAAAATGCGGTTGTGCCCCAATCACGTAAGTGTCACGTGATCGGGATAGAATCACATCTTGGGCCTGACAATTTCTTCGTGATTAGCCTGCGTCCTTTCAGGCATTTTTCAGGTCTCCAGCAAATTCTTCAGATGTTTGAGCACGTCTGGAGACCTGACCCTGCAGAAGAGATTAGTTATTTTTCTTCACCACCCACATCTGAAGGGGTGGCAAAGAGTTCATCACTCTGCGAGCTCCATACGAGAAAGGTGGCATAGACGCCAGCCCAGTTCGTTTCGCACAAGAGGAGTTAGGATAAGCATATGAATAAGCAGAATAATTCTTCGAGGACTTATGAACATGATGGATAGAAGAATAATGCTCATATTCATAGCTTTTAGCTCTTTCCTGCGAAACAGAGTTGTTAGCGCGATGATATTCATATGAGGACTTTGATCCTTTTGAGGAATTTGATCCATGTGAGGAATTTGGTCCGTATGAGGATTTGAATCCATCTGAAGATTTTGATCCATATGACGAATTGGATCTGGGGTTCCTATTCCTCACACGAGGTGTCATGAGGACATTCACTTGAAGATTTTCAAGGTGCCTCTTAGGGACCCAGATTTTCTTCATAGGGGGGCCATTCCTGCAGTTAGTTCCAACGTATCTAGCAAATACTTCACCATTCTGATTTTTGAATAGTTTATAGTTGGAGTCAAATGACTCATCGGAAGAATGAGGAGATTCACATGTAAAGCCAGATAAATTGGATGGATCAACTGGAGGTCCCTTTGGAGCAACCCGTGAGGTTTTGGGATACTGCTCAGGCTTCCAATATGAACCATCAGCATTAAGTTTCCTCTCAAAGGCAATACCCTCTTTCCTAGGGTTCCTGTTGAGGATCTGCTTTTTAAGCACATCACAAAGAGTCTGATGCCCTTTGAGGCTTTTGTACGTGCCTGTCATGTACAATTCCTTCAGTCCTGTATTGTCAGTGATACTAGCAATGTCCTCAGATGAGGAATTAGTGATAGCAGAGACAGTTGAGGAATTTGTAGCATTAGAAGCATTAGAACATTCAGGTGAAGAATTAGCAGTTTCTCGTTCAATGCATTTCAAGCATGGAGGAATGAATTCTTCCCGAGAAGCGCTAATTTGTTGAGCAAGTAATGAATCGTGCTCCTTCCGAAGATCTTCATAACTCACTCTTAGCTTTTCAAGATCTTGCTTTCTTTGAATAAATTCATAAGAAAGCTTCTCGTGATCAGACAAGAAAGTGTTATGATTGAAGGAAATATGCCCTAGAGGCAATAATAAAGTTATTATTTATTTCCTTATATCATGATAAATGTTTATTATTCATGCTAGAATTGTATTAACCGGAAACTTAGTACATGTGTGAATACATAGACAAAACAGAGTGTCCCTAGTATGCCTCTACTAGACGAGCTCATTGATCAAACATGGTCATGTTTCCTAGCCATAGACATGAGTTGTCATTTGATCAACGGGGTCACATCATTAGGAGAATGATGTGATGGACAAGACCCATTCGTTAGCTTAGCACTATGATCGTTTAAGTATTACTGCTATTGCTTTCTTCATGACTTATACATGTTCCTATGACTATGAGATTATGCAACTCCCGAATACCGGAGGAACACTTTGTGTGCTACCAAACGTCACAACGTAACTGGGTGATTATAAAGGTACTCTACAGGTGTCTCCGAAGGTAATTGTTGGGTTGGCGTATTTCGAGATTAGGATTTGTCACTCCGATTGTCGGAGAGGTATCTCTCGGCCCACTCGGTAATGCACATCACTATAAGCCTTGCAAGCATTGCAGCTAATGAGTTAGTTGCGGGATGATGTATTACGGAACGAGTAAAGAGACTTGTCGGTAACGAGATTCAACTAGGTATTGAGATACCGACGATCGAATCTCGGGCAAGTAACATACCGATGACAAAGGGAACAGCGTATGTTGTTATGCGGTTTGATCGATAAAGATATTCGTAGAATATGTGGGAGCCAATATGAGCATCCACGTTCCGCTATTGGTTATTGACCAGAGACGTGTCTCGGTCATGTCTACATAGTTCTCGAACCCGTAGGGTCCGCACGCTTAAGGTTTCGATGACAGTTTTATTATGAGTTTATGAGTTTTGATGTACCGAAGGAGTTCAGAGTCCCGGATGAGATCGGGGACATGACGAGGAGTCTCAAAATGGTCGAGACGTAAGAATCGATATATTGGACGACTATATCCGGACATCGAAAAGGTTTCGAGTGATTCGGGTATTTTCGGTGTACCGGGGAGTTACGGGAATAGAAGAGAGAGGCCAAAAGGAAGGAGGCACGCGCCCCCCTTCTGATCCAAATTGGACAAGGGGTGCAGCCCCCTTTTCCTTCTCCCTCTCCCCCTCTTTCCTTCTCTCCTACTCCGTAAAGGAAAGGGGAATCCTACTAGGACTTGGGAGTCCTAGTAGGACTCCCCACACTTGGCGCGCCCCCTCTAGGGCCGGCCTCTCCCTCCCTCCTTTATATACGAGGGCAAGGGGGCACCTCTAGACACAACAATTGATCTCTTGATCTCTTAGCCGTGTGCGGTGCCCCCCTCCACCATAGTTCTCCTCGATAATATTATAGCGGTGCTTAGGCGAAGCCCTGCGACGGTAGAACATCAAGATCGTCACCACGCCGTCGTGCTGACGGAACTCCCCCTCGACACTCGTCTGGATCAGAGATCGAGGGACGTCATCGAGCTGAACGTGTGCTAGAACTCGGAGGTGACGTAGTTTCGGTGCTTGATCGGTCGGGCTGTGAAGACGTACGACTACATCAACCGCGTTGTTCTAACGCTTCCGCTTTTGGTCTACGAGGGTACGTAGACACACTCTCCCCTCTCGTTGCTATGCATCTGGTAGATAGATCTTGCGTGATCGTAGGAAAGTTTTAAAATACTACGTTCCCCAACAGTGGCATCATGAGCCAGGTCTATGCGTAGATGATATGCACGAGTAGAACACAAGTGAGTTGTGGACGATACTAGTCATAATGCTTACCAGCATGTCATACTTTGATTCGACGGTATTGTTGGATGAAGCGGCCTGGACCGACATTACGCGTACGCTTACGCGAGACTGGTTCTACCGACGTGCTTCGCACACAGGTGGCTGGCGGGTGTCAGTTTCTCCAACTTTAGTTGAATCAAGTGTGGCTACCCCGGGTCCTTGTGAAGGTTAAAACAGCACATACTTGACGAAATATCGTTGTGGTTTTGTATGCGTAGGTAAGAACGGTACTTGCTAAGCCCGTAGCAGCCACGTAAAACTTGCAACAACAAAGTAGAGGGCGTCTAATTTGTTTTTGCAGGGCATGTTGTGATGTGATATGGTCAAGACATGATGAGTTATACGGTTTTGTATGAGATGATCATGTTTTGTAAAGTTATCGGCAACTGGCAGGAGCCATATGGTTGTCGCTTTATTGTATGAAATGCAATCGCCATGTAATTGTTTTACTTTATCACTAAGCGGTAGCGATAGTCGTAGAAGCAATAGTTGGTGAGACGACAACGATGTTACGATGGAGATCAAGGTGTCGCGCCGGTGACGAAGGTGATCATGACGGTGCTTTGGAGATGGAGATCAAAAGCACAAGATGATGATGGCCATATCATGTCACATATTTTGATTGCTTGTGATGTTTATCTTATTATGCTTCTTATTTTGCTTAGTACGGCGGTACCATTATAAGATGATCCCTTACAAAATTTCAAGGTATAAGTGTTCTCCCTGAGTATGCACCGTTGCGAAAGTTCGTCGTGCCGAGACACCACGTGATGATCGGGAGTGATAAGCTCTACGTTCAAATACAACGGGTGTAAGCCAGTTTTGCACACGCAGAATACTCGGGTTAAACTTGACGAGCCTAGAATATGCAGATATGGCCTCGGAACACTGGAGACCGAAAGATCAAGCGTGAATCATATAGTAGATATGATCAACATAAGATGTTCACCATTGAAAACTACTCCATCTCACGTGATGATCGGACATGGTTTAGTTGATTTGGATCACGTGATCATTTAGATGACCAGAGGGGTGTCTATCTAAGTTGGAGTTCTTCAAGTAATATGATTAACTGAACTTTAATTTATCATGAACTTAGTCCTGGTAGTATTAGCATATCTATGTTGTAGATCAATAGCTTGCGATGTAGCTCCCCGTTTATTTTATATGTTCCTAGAGAAATATAAGTTGAAAGATGTTAGTAGCAATGATGCGGACTAGGTCCGTGATCTGAGGATTATCCTCATTGCTGCACATAAGTATTATGTCCTTGATGCACCGCTAGGTGACGAACCTATTGCAGGAGCAGATGTAGACGTTATGAACGTTTGACAAGCTCGGTATGAAGACTACTTGATAGTTTAGTGCGCCATGCTTTACGGCTTATAACCGGGACTTGAAAAACGTTTTGAACGCAACAGAGCATATGAGATGTTCCAAGAGTTGAAATTAGTATTTTCATACTCATGCCCGTGTTGAGAGGTATGAAACCTTTGACAGTACTTTGCCTACAAGATGGAGGAGAATAGCTCAACCGGTGAGCGTGTGCTCAGATTGTCTGGGTACTACAATTGCTTGAATCAAGTGGGAGTTTATCTTCCAGATAAGATAGTAATTGACAAAGTTCTCTAGTCACTATCACCAAGTTAGTAGAACTTCGTGATGAACTATAATATGCAAGGGATGACGAAAGTAATTCCCGAGCTCTTCGCGATGCTGAAATCAGCGAAGGTAGAAATCAAGAAAGAACATCAAGTGTTGATGGTTAACAAGACCACTTGTTTCAAGTAAGGGGCAAAGGGATAGAAGGGGAACTTCAAGAAGAATGACAAGCAAGTTTTCACTTCCATGAAGAAACCCAAAGCTAAACTCAAGCCTGAAACTAAGTGCTTCTACTGCAAAGGAAATAGTCACTAGAAGTGGAACTGCCCTAGATACTTGGCGGATAAGAAGGATGGCAAAGTGAACAACGGTATATTTTGATATACAGATTATTGATGTGTACTTTACTAGTGTTCATAGCAACCCCTGGGTATTTGATACCGGTTCAGTTGCTAAAGTTAGTAACTCGAAACGAGAGTTGCAGAATGAACAGAGACTAGTTAAAGGTGCAGTGACGATGTGTGTTGGAAGTGGTTCCAAGATTGATATGATAATCATCGCACACTCCCTATACTTTCGGAATTAGTGTAGAACATAAATAAATGTTATTTGGCATTTGCGTTGAGCATGAATATGATTTGATCATGTTTGTTGCAATACGGTTATTCATTTAAAGTCATAGAATAATTGTTATTCTGTTTACATGAATAAAGCCTTCGATGGTCATACACCCAATGAAAAATAGTTTGTTGGATCTCGATCGTAGTGATACACATATTCATAATATTTAAGCCAAAAGATGCAAGGTTAATAATGATAGTGCAAATTATTTGTGGCACTGCTGTTTAGGTCATATTGGTGTAAAGCGCATGAAGAAACTCCATAGTGATGGACTTTTGGAATCACTTGATTATGAATCACTTGGTGCTTGCGAACCATGCCTCATGGGCAAGATGACTAAAACTCCATTCTCCGGAACAATGGAGCAAGCAACTGATTTATTGTAAATTATACATACTGATGTATGTGGACCGATGAGTGTTAAGGCTCGCGGCGAGTATCGTTATTTTCTGACCTTCACTGATGATTTGAGCAGATATGGGTATATCTACTTAATGAAACACAAGTCTGAAACATTTGAAAAGTTCAAAGAATTTCAGAGTGAAGTAGAGAATCATCGTAACAAGAAAATAAAGTTCCTACGATCTGATCGTGGAGGTGAATATTTGAGTTACGAGTTTGGTCTTCATTTGAAACAATGTGGAATAGTTTCACAACCCACGCCACCCGGAACACCACAGAGTAATGGTGTGTCCGAACATTGTAACCGTACTTTATTAGATATGGTGCGATCTATCATGTCTCTTACCGATTTACCACTATCGTTTTGGGTTATGCATCAGAGACAGCTGCATTCACGTTCAATAGGGCAATATCTAAATCCGTTGAGACGACACCTTATGAACTGTGGTTTGGCAAGAAACCAAAGTTGTCGTTTCTTGAAGTTTGGGGCTGCGATGCTTATGTGAAAAAGCTTCAACCTGATAAGCTCGAACCCAAGTCGGAGAAATGTGTCTTCATAGTATACCCAAAGGAGACTGTTGGGTACACCTTCTATCACAGATCCGAAGGCAAGATATTCGTTGCTAAGAATGGATCCTTTCTAGAGAAGGAGTTTCTCTCGAAAGAAGTGAGTGGGAGGAAAGTGGAACTTGACGAGGTAATTGTACCTTCTCCCAAATTGGAAAGTAATACATCACAGAAACTAGTTTCAGTGATTCCTACACCAATTAGTGAGGAAGCTAATGATGATGATCATGAAACTTTGGATCAAGTTACTACTGAACTCGTAGATCAACCAGAGTACATTCCGCGCCAGAGTGGTACGGCAACCCGGTTCTGGAAGTCATGTTACTAGACCATGATGAACCTACAAACTATGAGGAAGCAATGATGAGCCCAGATTCCGCAAAATGGCTTGAGGCCATGAAATCTGAGATGGGATCCATGTACGAGAACAATGTTCGGACTTTGGTTGACTTGCCCGATGATCGGGAAGCCATCGAAAATAAATGGATCTAAAAGAGGAAGACCGACGCTGACAGTAATGTTACTGTTTACAAAGCTCGACTTGTTGTGAAAGGTTTTCGACAAGTTCAAGGAGTTGACTACGATGAGATTTTCTCACCCGTAGCGATGCTTAAGTCTGTCTGAATCATGTTAGCAATGGCCGCATTTTATGATTATGAAATCTGGCAAATGGATGTCAAAACTGCATTCCTGAATGGATATCTTAAAGAAGAGTTGTACATGATGCAACCAGAAGGTTTTGTCGATCCTAAAGGTGCTGACAAAGTGTGCAAGCTCCAGCGATCCATCTATGGACTGGTGCAAGCATCTCAGAGTTGGAATATACGCTTTGATAAGTTGATCAAAGCATATAGTTTTATACAGACTTGCGGTGAAGCCTGTATTTACAAGAAAGTGAGTAGGAGCAATATAGCCTTTCTGATAAGTATATGTGAATGACATATTGTTGATCAGAAATGATGTAGAAATTTTCTGGAAAGCATAAAGGAGTGTTTGAAAGGAGTTTTTTTCAAAGAAAAACCTCGGTAAAGCTGCTTACATATTGAGCCTCAAGATCTATAGAGATAGATCGATATGCTTGATAAAGTTTTTCAATAAATACATACCTTGAAAAGTTTTTGAAGTAGTTCAAAATGGATCAGTCAGGGAAGGAGTTCTTGCCTGAGTTGTAAGGTATGAAGTTGAGTAAGACTCAAAGCCCGACCTCGGCAAAAGATAGAGAAATAATGAAAGTCATTCCCTATGCCTCAGTCATAGGTTTTATAAAGTATGCCATGCTGTGTACCAAACTTGTTGTTTACCTTACCATGAGTTTGGCAAGAAGGTACAAAAGTGATCCAGGAGTAGATCACTGGACAGCGGTCAAAATTATCCTTAGTTACTGGATGACTAAGGAAATGTTTCTCGATTATGGAGGTGATAAAGAGTTCATCGTAAAGAGTTATGCCGATGCAAGCTTTACACTAATCCATATGACTCTAAGTATCAATCTGGATGCGTATTAAAAGTGGGAGCAATTAGCTAGAGTAGCTCCATGCAGAGCATTGTAGACA
The DNA here is from genome assembly GCA_902687465.1 of Secale cereale. Classification (NCBI taxonomy): domain Eukaryota; kingdom Viridiplantae; phylum Streptophyta; class Magnoliopsida; order Poales; family Poaceae; genus Secale; species Secale cereale. The sequence continues at coordinate 459,349,374 of LR738710.1, forward strand.
TAAAAATTTGCAAAATACATACGGATCTGAATGTAACAGACCCGCTGACAAAACTTCTCTCACGAAGCAAAACATGATCACACCTTAGTACTCTTTGGGTGTTAATCACATGAGGATGTGAACTAGATTGTTGACTCTAGTAAACCCTTTGGGTATTGGTCACATGGAGATGAGAACTATGGGTGTTAGTCACATGGCGATGTGAACTATTGGTGTTAATCACATGGTGATGTGATCTAGATTATTGACTCTAGTGCAAGTGGGAGACTGAAGGAAATATGCCCTAGATGCAATAATAAAGTTATTATTTATTTCCTTATATCATGATAAATGTTTATTATTCATGCTAGAATTGTATTAACCGAAAACTTAGTACATGTGTGAATACATAGACAAAACAGAGTGTCCCTAGTATGCCTCTACTAGACTAGCTCATTGATCAAAGATGGTTATGTTTCCTAGCCATAGACATGAGTTGTCATTTGATCAACTGGATCACATCATTAGGAGAATGGTGTGATGGACAAGACCCATCCGTTAGCTTAGCACTATGATCGTTTAAGTTTTACTGCTATTGCTTTCTTCATGACTTATACATGTTCCTATGACTATGAGATTATGCAACTCCCGAATACCGGAGGAACACTTTGTGTGCTACCAAACGTCACAACGTAACTGGGTGATTATAAAGGTACTCTACAGGTGTCTCCGAAGGTAATTGTTGGGTTGTCGTATTTCGAGATTAGGATTTGTCACTCCGATTGTCGGAGAGGTATCTCTTGGCCCACTCGGTAATGCACATCACTATAAGCCTTGCAAGCATTGCAGCTAATGAGTTAGTTGCGGGATGATGTATTACGGAACGAGTAAAGAGACTTGTCGGTAACGAGATTCAACTAGGTATTAAGATACCGACGATCGAATCTCGGGCAAGTAACATACCGATGACAAAAGGAACAACGTATGTTGTTATGCGGTTTGACCGATAAAGATATTCGTAGAATATGTGGGAGCCAATATGAGCATCCAGGTTCCGCTATTGGTTATTGACCGGCGACGTGTCTCGGTCATGTCTACATAGTTCTCGAACCCATAGGGTCCGCACGCTTAAGATTTCGATGATAGTTTTATTATGAGTTTATGAGTTTTGATGTACCGAAGGAGTTCGGAGTCGCAGATGAGATCGGGGACATGACGAGGAGTCTCGAAATGGTCGGGACATAAAAATCGATATATTGGACGACTATATTCAGACATCGGAAAGGTTCCGAGTGATTCGTGTATTTTCAGAGTACCGGGGAGTTACGGGAATAGAAGAGAGAGGCCAAAAGGAAGGAGGCGCACGTCCCCCCTTCTGATCCGAATTGGACAAGGTGTGCAGCCCCCTTTCCCTTCTCCCTCTCCCCCTCTTTCCTTCTCTCCTACTCCGTAAAGGAAAGGGGAATCCTACTAGGACTTGGGAGTCCTAGTAGGACTCCCCACACTTGGTGCGCCCCCTCTAGGGCCGGCCTCTCCCTCCCTCCTTTATATACGGGGGCAAGGGGGCACCTCTAGACACAACAATTGATCTCTTGATCTCTTAGCCGTGTGCGGTGCTCCCCTCCACCATAGTTCTCCTCGATAATATTTATAGCGGTGCTTAGGCGAAGCCCTGCGACGGTAGAATTCGGTGCTTGATTGGTCGGGCCGTGAAGACGTATGACTACATCAACCGCGTTGTTCTAACGCTTCCGCTTTCGGTCTACGAAGGTACGTAGACACACTCTCCCCTCTCGTTGCTATGCATCTGGTAGATAGATCTTGCGTGATCGTAGGAAAATTTTAAAATACTACGTTCCCCAACAATGATGACCTTGAAGGTTATCATACTTGGTCTTAAGTCTCTGGAGATTTTCAGTCAAGATTTTAGATCGATCCATTTCTTCACCCAACATATCATCACTTTTATCTAGCATGTTTTGAACCTTATCAAGAGCCTTTTGTTGTTGCACAGCAATCTTAGCAAGTTTAGAATAGCTGGGCTTAAGGTTTTCATCAGATTTATCCTCACTAGATTCGGAGGAGGTATATTTGAGTACCTTGGCACCCTTTGCCATGAAGCAATAGGTGGGAGCATAGTCATCATTCTCTTCATCAGCCTTGTTGGTGAAGCCATTTTCTTCAGTGTTGAAGATTGACTTGCTGACGAATGCAGTAGCGAGAGCTAGACTCGCCACACCAGACTCAGATTCCTCAGATTCCTCCTATTCCTTATGATCCTCAGATTCAGCTTCAGAGTCCATTTCCATGCCAATGAATGCCCAAGCTTTCTTGGAGTTGTTCTTTGTGACGCCCCCGATTTGACCGTACACTAATCATGCACGCAAATGTGTACGGCCAAGATCAGGGACTCACTGGGAGATATCACAACACAACTCTAGACACAAATTAAAATAATACAAGCTTTATATTACAAGCCAGGGGCCTCGAGGGCTCGAATACATAAGCTCGAAAACACAAGAGTCAGCGGAAGCAACAATATCTGAGTACAGACATAAGTTAAACAAGTTTGCCTTAAGAAGGCTAGCACAAAAGTAGCAACGATCGAAAAGGCAAGGCCTCCTGCCTGGGACCTCCTAACTACTCCTCGAAGCCGAACTCCACGTAGAAACATCCTCGGGATCTTCTGGCTCCTGGACTCCACCGATCTGGTTGCATCAACCAGAAAGAAGAAAGAAGGAGGAAAAGGGGGAGCAAAGCAACCGTGAGTACTCATCCAAAGTACTCACAAGCAAGGATCTACACTACATATGCAATGATATCTATGTAAAGGGGTAATATATGTGGGTTAAACTGCAGAATGCCAGAATAAGAGGGGGATAGCTAATCCAAACAAAGACTACGCTTCTGGCCACCTCCATCTTGCAGCAGTAGAAGAGAATATATGGAAGTAACAAGTATCCTCGCGTCTCGCAGCCTCCGTCTTGAAACAGTAGAAGGGAAATAGATGGTAAGTTCACCAAGTAACATCGTATAGCATAATCCTAATCGGCGATCCTCCCGCACATCACCCTGTGAGAGAGCAACCACCGAGTTGTATCTGGCACTGGTAAGGGTGTGTTTTATTAAGTATCCGGTTCTAGTTGTCACGAGGTCGGAATACAACTCCGGGTCGTCCTTTTACCGAGGGACACGGCTATTCGAATAGATTAACTTCCCTGCAGGGGTGCACCACATAACCCAGCACGCTTGATCCCATTTGGCCGGACACACTTTCCAGGGTCATGCCCGGCCTCGGAAGATCAACACGTCGCAGCCCTACCTAAGCACAGCAGAGAGGTCAGCACGCCGGTCTAAGTCCTAAGCGCGCAGGGGTCCGGGCCCATCGCCCAACGCACACCTGCACATTGCGTACGCGGCCGGTGAGCAGACCTAGCAACCTCCATTACTAAGGAAGTTGTGTTACGCGGTCCAACCCGGCGCGCGCCGCTAAGTCGCTGACGTCAAGAAGGCTTCGGCTGATACCACGACGTCGAGTGCCCATAACTGTTCCCACGCAGCTGGTTAGTGCGTATAGACCAAATGGCCAGACTCAGATCAAATATCCAAACTCGTTAAGCGTGTTATTATGAAATAACCGCGGACAACGACCAGGGCCAGGCCACCTCTCGACTGGGTGTCTCAACCTGCCCTTGTCGCTCCGCCACAAAGATCCACTCGAGGGCCGTCGGGAACTTAGGCCCACCACTACCTGGATGGAGCCACCTGTCCTTTCAGCCCCCACATCAAATCACTTGCGGGTACTCAATGAGCCGACCCGACTTTAGTCACATCAAGTATCATGTATAAGTGTATGTAGTATATACCCGTGATCACTCCCAAGTGATCACGGCCCGATAGAATAGCAGGGCAGACGGACAAGGGTGTAGGGCCACTGATGGTATACTAGCATCCTATACTAAGCATTTAGGATTGCAGGTAAAGTATCAACAATGGTAGCAACAATGACAGGCTATGCAGCAGAATAGGATTATCGAAAGCAGTAACATGCTACACTACTCTAATGCAAGCAGTAGAGAGAAGAGTAGGCGATATGTGGTGATCAAGGGGGGGGGGCTTGCCTGGAAGCTCGGCAGACGAAAGGAATCTTCGGAAGCGTAGCCGTAGTCGAACACCGAAGCATCAATGGTCTCGGGGTCTATCACAGTACCGGAGTCTACCGAAAATAAGCAACGAAGGGGAAACAAATAAATAACAGAGCAAACAATAGCATCACAAAGCATAACATGGCAAAAGGAGGTGCTACGTGTGACCTAACGCGGTGCTCGGTGATACAGGCGGAGAGGAATAACACCCGGGAAAATATTCCCGGTGTTAGGCATTTTTGGGCAGATGAAACGGAGGGGAATGTTGCATGTTTGGTATGATAGAGATGTGTGGCGGACGAACGGACCTCGTATTCGGATTCGTCTCGTCGTTCTGAGCAAATTTCATATATAAAACTTTTTCATCCGAGTTACGGATTATTTTATATGATTTCCTAAAGTTTATAACATTTTCTAGAATTAATTATCTATTTAAATGTAACATTATCCATAATAGTGCCTGCTGATGTCATCATGACATCAGCATGACGTCAGCGGTCAACTGTGCAGTTGACTGGTCAAACTGGGTAGTGGGGTCGTTCGTCATTGACTAGTTTAATTAAGCAGGTTTAATTAAACTAAATATGCTCATTAGGTTAACTAAACAAGTTAATTAATTAATTAATTAATTAATTAACTATTTATTTTTAATTATTATTTTTTTATACTTTTTTTTATTCTATTTTTTTAAGGGGCGCTTGGCCCCAGCTGTCAAAGGGCCAAGGGCCCAAGCGGGTCGGGCACTACGGGGATCGGGCACAACGGGGATCGCCCGATTGGCAGAGCCGCACGGGGCTGGCCCCTAGCGCGGCCAGCGGGCGTGGGCGCCGGCGGCCTTGACGCCGGCCAAGGGGGGAGGCCAGCCGCGGTGGCCGGGGGCGAGGTCAGGGCGGCTCGCGCGGTGGCGAGCGCTCAGGGCAGTAGCCGTCGCGGCGAGGCCGGAGGCCAAGGGCGGGGCGGAGCTGCGGCAGCAGTGGGAAGCGCTCGCCGGGCGGGGTGATGCACGCAGAGCAGCGGCGGCCGAAGGCGGCGGGCAGCGTAGGGGCGGCGGTGCGCGGGCGCAGCGGGAAGGTAGCGGAGTCGCGTGATGGCCTGAGGCGGGAGGGGCGACGCGCGTGCGCGGACGACGCCGGTCGCGGTCGGAAGCGGGGAGCAGTTGTGGGCATCGCGGCTAGGCGCAGCCGGCGCAGAGCAGAGCCGGACAGGCTGGCCATGGCGCGGGCGCCACCAGGAGCTCGCGGAGGTCGAGCTCCGGCCGTGGCGGACGGCAGCGCGAGGGGAAGAGGAGGAAAAAGGGGGGCTCACGAGGGGGTTCGCAGGGTCCGTGGCAGTGGGGCGCGGGGAGGAGGTCGGAGATGGCGTCCGGCGAGGTAGCCTTCCGGCGGCGATGATTCGAAAGCCGGGGCGGCGGCGGGCGTCGAGCGGCGGAGAGGGATCGGGTCGATCCCGATCCAGACGAAAAAGGGGGGGTGTGTGTCGGTGCGAGTGGAGAGGGGGATATTTCCCCACTGTGGGGTGGGGGGTTATAGGGGGTCGGTTGGGCCGGTTGGGCCCGGGGGGAGTTTTAACTTAGATAGGTTTTTATATTTTGTTGTTGTTTGTTTTTCTTTTATCTATTTTACTTTTTCTGTTATAGTTTTGTATCCTATTATTTTAGTTTTAGTCAAATATATACTTATTATATAAATTAGTAATTCAACTTCGTCCATACTCAAAAAGTCCAGTCCTTAATAAATTAGTTTGACATTTTATTAATTACAAAAAGGTATTTAAATAATTGTTTTTGCTGCTGTTTTATTCATCTCATGTTATTTAAGAATTTTAAAAAGGTGTGGTTTCTCCAGCATATTTACTTACGATTTATTTGACACAGCTTGAACATTTTAGTTTGATATTTAAAATCTTTTGTTGTTTTCTTTTAACTCAATTTTTAATTTGGATCGATTTCGAACTAACACGAGATTAGAAACAATGATCGTGGTGATGTGGCGTCATTAGCGCGGAATTACTGTAGCGTAATTATCCGGGCGTCACAATTCTCCTCCACTACAAGAAATCTCGTCCCGAGATTTAAGCGGTGGAGTAAGGGGGGTGGGAAGTGCTGGTAGTGAAATTCTAGCGAGTCTTCTCGGTCTTGACTGCCCCTTTCGAAGAGGTTGAACCCTTTCATTGATGTCTTCATTTCTCTGCTTCAAGTCATCGTGACCAAGCCGTCATCCTTTCTTCGGGGTCTCCATCGTCCTACGAACGCGACCAGGGGGAAAAACTTTGGAGGAACGTATCTTCATGAAGTATGTGCATCTGACAGTGAATTCAGAAAGTGATACACAAAGTACCCTACGCGTAGTATTTCAGCGAATCGATGGTACCAAAGTTTCAAACGGGTAGGCAGTCATTCGATGCCTAACCAGAAGCTGGAATGGGGGCTTGAACAACGAGAATAATATGGTCTTTGATATCGGGATGAAACATGGTAGAATTTAGCTTGTGAATTACACACGAAGCCAAGTGCAAAGTATACATTAGAATCAGGGTTGTACAAGAGAGTCAGGTTTCGATCCAGTGGACCTGTGGGTTATGGGCCCACCATGTGGGTTGAAAGTAGAAAGGGTGGTGACATCTTGCACAGCCCCGACAGGGAGGCAAGTGAGTGGATAGCTTGTCAGTTATGTCGGCATCAATGTCGGAACCAAGGACGGGGGACGAAGAGAACCATTTTCTTGCTCTTTGAAAGGAGGCAGACCGGTAGGCAAGGTTTTCTTCCATCGTGGTTACAGGAATGTTACCAACCATAGTAACAGGGTCTTACTGACAGAGTTGTACAACAAGGTGTTTACATAAGCAGAGAATTATTACTGCTTAGATTATATGTAGATCAAGGAAAGGTTAAACAAACAAATGGAAAGGAAGATTGTGATTACACACAATTGATAGGAGTATATCCTTCCCATGGACAAGCAGAACATGACATACAGGGTTGGAGAGCAAGTATCCAACCATTCAGATAAAGAGGCAAGGATTAATCAAGATGTTACCCATACAACAGTGTTTGGATAACTGACCAAGAAACATTTAGCATCGCGCCTCCAATGTTCTTGTTGATGGGCGGGGTATCATAGTCATGCTTCGAGGTAGCAATGATATGGTTTTTCAATCAAGGGTCAGACTTGGATACACAAAGGATTCATCAGGAACAACTTATATAATAAGTCTTATAATTTCCTCCTGGAAGAATGGTTATCCTTGCAAAAGAGATTATAATAATAGGTCCTCCAGCAGGGGTGCTAGGCATGACATCATATTACCGAGTCATCAAAGGACCAATATTATAACTACTGGAAAGTTGTCCCAACCATCATATCTGACCGAGATTCAGATCTGATTGGTGTCGTTTTACCTCAGACTCGGGATGTTCGAGAAGAAGAGGTGCATCACAAATCGACGAAATGAAATTGCAAGATTCTCGAGAAATGAACTATGGGAGCGGTTTCCCAAAACAATAGTTCATCATTTAACCAAGGAGAGGATGAGTAGGTGGCTGATGGGCTCGGCGTCAATTTATCGAGAATTCCAAACGGATGGATTTCCACAATAATGTGAACAAGAAGATGACACTTGTCAATTCAAATGGTATAATGTTGTATGCTCGAGGAAAACATACACCATTAATCAATAGTTGGAAGGTGTGCCCGAAATAAGACCTTGGGCAGCAAGATCAATGTTAGAGTGACGATTCAATAGCCAACAGTCGAAGAACGAACTGTCGATCGTTGACTTCAAAGCAATAGGGTTGCTAGAAGTACAGAACTCAAGCAGCATCGTTAGCATATTGGTATCCCGGTTAAAAACAACACGGGCACCAAGGAAGAATGGTGATGGTGAGAAGTATCATCATACCAAGAATTTTCTAAGAGGCGGAGCAATTCCCACAACATTCTCGACATAAAAGACATTAATACTTCAAGGCAGAACACAACACTACCTGGAGAGCAAGTTGCAATTATAATGTGGACAAGTTCGCGATGAAAGGAAGTCAAGGGTGTTGTCGATGATATTAAAAATCGTCGAGGGCAAGGAGGGTATTTCTCATCACGAACACAGTTGACATCTCATATGTAGTCCAAGTGTTGAAGGTGATCCGACACATTTGTCGGGAGGGTTTCAAGAGGATGCAATCAAACGACAACGGCAACAAGCAAGGGAATGACAAAGTGGCAAGTCATAGGATCAATATATAAGATGCAAGCCCGGAGCCAAAGTTGCCTTTCAAGACAAGCAACATGATGTTGAAAGCCCGACGTAAGTCATGCTCTCACAGAAGAATTCGTGCACCAGAGAAGGACGAGGTAGCACAGTCAAAGATATCAAGACCAGGATGTACCCGATAGTCTAGGAATAAACCAGATTGAGTTTAAAATTTTCCCAGTAACATCTACTAGGGGTGTTGAATTTTTCGAGCGGAATTGATTTACTAAACGGTGTCCTCGGTTGACGGCAACCTAGAACCCGTAGAGTGACTACGACAAGCAAAGGTATTACTTCATCAAAAGTTCAAAAGGTGTAGTGCAAAGTCATGATATCCTCGAGATATCAGAGGGTAAACTTGAAGGTAGTACACGATAGGAATTGAACTAGGTCATCGACCTATGATAGTAGCTGATTTAACCTTGTCAAAAATTGGCGAGGCGTGGAATGGATTTATTCCAGATATATTGAATAAGGACAGCATGGTCGAAACCATAACTGCAAGGGATCAAATTTTATTGACACCGAAAGAATTATTTAGATGAAATTCATTTTGCAAGACGGTCTACATCGTTTCCATGGGCATGAACAAAAGCTCAAGGTCGACTCCCATTTCTCCAATGCATACGTTTCATTTACCTCTTGCTTTGATAAAACTGTAGTGTTAGAATTTTATCCGGTTGAACACCGGAAGGGTATGACTTGTGAAAACTTTTGGGTTCTCACGGATTAGGGGAAGGCATAGGTTCAATCCATCCGGCATCTTAGTAACATATACCACAAGTTTCAAAAGTAAGTATCACCAGCTCCAAGGGAGAGCATGGTTGTCAAAGAAGAGGATACAATTTACCGAAGGTATTATGCATCAGGGACAGAACTTCTCGAGGTTTTTGTATACGAAGGACACTGTCGGATAATATTTCAACAAAGGATCGAGCAATCCACGACGGAGCTGATGTGAGTATCGGTACTCACTCAGAGGAAGAAGAATGCAGAGGCATCAGATTCAAGATTCACCTGATTAGTATGAAGCTTAAATAGAAAGAAATTATGGTTTCCAAAACGAAGGATCAGAAGCAGACGCTCTGATCCAGGATGGATAAGTTGACAACACTTAGTTGTACAATCAATAAAGGTTTGAATTGCCGGGAACCAACTCATGTCCGGAATGACGTCTGAGTCGGAAAGATAATTTTATAAAGGATAACCTGATGACTGCGTGCATACGCACACATTGAATCAATAGGCTCAAAATGGCTAAGACAAGGGATGTTAACGAAGACTACTAGTCATATGGAATTAACCATAATGCAAGCAGGCAAGAATTACAGGAGTAACAGGCTGCAGAGGGTTTGCGAAAGATCAAAAGGTATCCCGATGAACTTTGTGAGACACATGAACAATCGAGAAGAACGGGTCCTCGATAATTGTGAGGAAATAACCGTAAGGGTTTTCATGTGACATAAGGCTGCAAGACAGTAAACTCAAAGGATTCTCGAGGCAACGGAGTATATTTCCAGGCCTCTTGTAACAACAAGAGCGACGAGGAATGATCATGAGTATGACAAGTGCATGCAGATATCCATAGGGATATATCGATGGCAGTGAATTACGAAGGCGATGAACACAAGTTCTCGTGTTAACAGCGGAGAGTATCTTCAGGGTCTCTTGGTGCAGCGGACGATCATCTATCATAAGGTGCTCTCCGGGTGAAAGTGATAGCGAGATCCTAATGTTAGATTTAGCAAAATTCCTTTATCCCGAATAGAAGAGGGATAAGAGTCCCAGAGTATAGACGAGGAGTAAAAGATCCTAATACCACCCATTGGTGTTGTGGGCCCGTAAGCCACACAACAAGTTAGTAAATTTGTGTTTCAAAGACTAGACTCAACTTCGGCCAAGGAGTTGGAAAGGGGGATTCCTACAGGCACTCGGCTCTGATACCAACTTGTGATGCCCCCAATTTGACCGTACACTAATCATGCACGCAAATGTGTACGGCCAAGATCAGGGACTCACTGGGAGATATCACAACACAACTCTAGACACAAATTAAAATAATACAAGCTTTATATTACAAGCCAGGGGCCTCGAGGGCTCGAATACATAAGCTCGAAAACACAAGAGTCAGCGGAAGCAACAATATCTGAGTACAGACATAAGTTAAACAAGTTTGCCTTAAGAAGGCTAGCACAAAAGTAGCAACGATCGAAAAGGCAAGGCCTCCTGCCTGGGACCTCCTAACTACTCCTCGAAGCCGAACTCCACGTAGAAACATCCTCGGGATCTTCTGGCTCCTGGACTCCACCGATCTGGTTGCATCAACCAGAAAGAAGAAAGAAGGGGGAAAAGGGGGAGCAAAGCAACCGTGAGTACTCATCCAAAGTACTCGCAAGCAAGGATCTACACTACATATGCAATGATATCTGTGTAAAGGGGTAATATATGTGGGTTAAACTGCAGAATGCCAGAATAAGAGGGGGATGGCTAATCGAAACGAAGACTACGCTTCTGGCCACCTCCATCTTGCAGCAGTAGAAGAGAATATATGGAAGTAACAAGTATCCTCGCGTCTCGCAGCCTCCGTCTTGAAACAGTAGAAGGGAAACAAATGGTAAGTTCACCAAGTAACATCGTATAGCATAATCCTACTCGGCGATCCTCCCGCACATCACCCTGTGAGAGAGCAACCACCGAGTTGTATCTGGCACTGGTAAGGGTGTGTTTTATTAAGTATCCGATTCTAGTTGTCATGAGGTCGGAATACAACTCCGGGTCGTCCTTTTACCGAGGGACACGGCTATTCGAATAGATTAACTTCCCTGCAGGGGTGCACCACATAACCCAGCACGCTTGATCCCATTTGGCCGGACACACTTTCCAGGGTCATGCCCGACCTCGGAAGATCAACACGTCGCAGCCCTACCTAAGCACAGCAGAGAGGTCAGCACGCCGGTCTAAGTCCTAAGCGCGCAGGGGTCCGGGCCCATCGCCCAACGCACACCTGCATGTTGCGTACGCGGCCAGTGAGCAGACCTAGCAACCTCCATTACTAAGGAAGTTGCGTTACGCGGTCCAACCCGGCGCGCGCCGCTAAGTCGCTGACGTCAAGAAGGCTTCGGCTGATACCACGACGTCGAGTGCCCATAACTGTTCCCACGCAGCTGGTTAGTGCGTATAGACCAAATGGCCAGACTCAGATCAAATATCCAAACTCGTTAAGCGTGTTATTATGAAATAACCGCGGACAACGACCAGGGCCAGGCCACCTCTCGACTGGGTGTCTCAACCTGCCCCTGTCGCTCTGCCACAAAGATCCACTCGGGGGATGTCAGGAACTCAGGCCCACCACTACCTGGATGGAGCCACCTGTCCTTTCAGCCCCCACATCAAATCACTTGCGGGTACTCAATGAGCCGACCCGACTTTAGTCACATCAAGTATCATGTATAAGTGTATGTAGTATATACCCGTGATCACCCCCAAGTGATCACGGCCCGATAGAATAGCAGGGCAGACGGACAAGGGTGTAGGGCCACTGATGGTATACTAGCATCCTATACTAAGCATTTAGGATTGCAGGTAAAGTATCAACAATGGTAGCAACAATGACAGGCTATGCAGCAGAATAGGATTATCGAAAGCAGTAACATGCTACACTACTCTAATGCAAGCAGTAGAGAGAAGAGTAGGCGATATCTGGTGATCAAAGGGGCGGGGCTTGCCTGGAAGCTCGGCAGACGAAAGGAATCTTCGGAAGCGTAGCCGTAGTCAAACACCGAAGCATCAATGGTCTCGGGGTCTATCACAGTACCGGAGTCTACCGAAAATAAGCAACGAAGGGGAAACAAATAAATAACAGAGCAAACAATAGCATCACAAAGCATAACATGGCAAAAGGCGGTGCTACGTGTGACCTAACGCGGTGCTCGGTGATACAGGCGGAGAGGAATAACACCCGGGAAAATATTCCCGGTGTTAGGCATTTTTGGGCAGATGAAACGGAGGGGAATGTTGCATGTTCGGTATGATAGAAATGTGTGGCGGACGAACGGACCTCGTATTCGGATTTGTCTCGTCGTTTTGAGCAAATTTCATATATAAAACTTTTTCATCCGAGTTACGGATTATTTTATATGATTTCCTAAAGTTTATAACGTTTTCTAGAATTAATTATCTATTTAAATGTAACATTATCCAGAATAGTGCCTGCTGATGTCATCATGACATCAGCATGACGTCAGCGGTCAACTGTGCAGTTGACTGGTCAAACTGGGTAGTGGGGCCGTTCATCATTGACTAGTTTAATTAAGCAAGTTTAATTAAACTAAATATGCTCATTAGGTTAACTAAGCAAGTTAATTAATTAATTAATTAACTATTTATTTTAAATTATTATTTTTTATACTTTTTTTATTCTATTTTTTTAAGGGGCGCTCGGCCCCAGCTGTCAAAGGGCCAAGGGCCCAAGCGGGTCGGGCACTACGGGGATCGGGCACAACGGGGATCGCCCGATTGGCAGAGCCGCATGGGGCTGGCCCCTGGCGCGGCCAGCGGGCGTGGGCGCCGGCGGCCTTGACACCGGCCAAGGGGGGAGGCCAGCCGCGGTGGCCGGGGGCGAGGTCAGGGGCGGCTCGCGCGGTGGCGAGCGCTCTGGGCAGTAGCCGTCGCGGCGAGGCCGGAGGCCAAGGGCGGGGCGGAGCTGCGGCAGCAGTGGGAAGCGCTCGCCGGGCGGGGTGATGCGCGTAGAGCAGCGGCGGCCGAAGGCGGCGGGCAGCGTAGGGGCGGCGGTGCGTGGGCGCAGCGGGAAGGTAGCGGAGGCGCGTGACGGCCTGAGGCGGGAGGGGCGACGCGCGTGCGCGGACGACGCCGGTCGCGGTCGGAAGCGGGGAGCAGTAGTGGGCATCGCGGCTAGGCGCGGCCGGCGCAGAGCAGAGCCGGACAGGGTGGCCATGGCGCGGGCGCCGCCAGGAGCTCGCGGAGGTCGAGCTCCGGCCGTGGCGGACGGCAGCGCGAGGGGAAGAGGAGGAAAAGGGGGGGCTCACGAGGGGGTTCGCAGGGTCCGTGGCAGTGGGGCGCGGGGAGGAGGTCGGAGA